>CM053512.1:24184275-24285536 GCA_028627145.1 Eidolon dupreanum
TTTCACAAAAGCTATCTTCTACACAGTCAATCGCATAGAGAAGTTATTAGCATCCTGAAGAATTTGTACTACTGACAACCAAGTTAGATGAGAAATGATTGATTTTCATTTATTTTCACCAGATGTAGCCAAGGAGCAAGGCGTCTGATGGCTGTGCTCTAAAGAGGCCAATAACAGATCAGCCAGCAGCAGTTACTACTCAGCTCTTCAGCTCTCTTCATGAGAAGAGATTTCTTACCATCACTCTTTCAAAATCAGGTGATTATACCTAAAAGAGGATAAATTTATGAGCTTTTCTCTGCCATTTAGCAAATCTGATTAAAGCTGCAGCTGTGAATTCCAAGCTTAATCCACATGAGTCCTGTGCCTCAGCTGGACAAATGACAAAAATACTTGACATACTCAAGGTGTAAGAACAAATTGTATGGGAGAGCAAATTGATTTTTGAGTTTATAAATTCAGTCTAATTACTAGACTTTGTGTTGTAAACTGAAACTCTAAAAGGTTTGCCAGGTTGCCTAAGGTTACACAGCCAGCGAACAGAAAAGATGAGTGTAGTTTCCAGTCACCTGCCACCCTGACTGATGTTTTCTCTTTCATACTACCTACACTCTCTGGACCCAAATTTGGAGGTTCTGATGCTCATGTGTCTCTGTTCTTCCTTTCTGATTTCAAACTATACAGTAAGAGTTAATGCCCCACATCTCCATTTGAATTACACAGAGTTCTTTTAAGAGTCAGAGTCCTCAATTGAGGAAAAAAGACCTCGTTTTACATCCATTGCCTCCTGAAAACATTTTTAACATCAACTACTAGCTAAGAAAATCCAGCTTAATTTCTTAGTATCAGAGTATCACTTCCTAAATGTTTCTGACAGTTAAATATCCTGAAAATTTAAACCAATCAGCCTATTACAACTCTTGATCCACTAATTTGAAAAAAAATTATAAAAATGTGATTGATTTTTAACGGCATGTGTGTTGTGTATACATTCACACTTGGTGTCAATCTACTACTTGACTGCCAACTTTATAGAAAATGAAAATAATAATTTTAATGATTACAATATTTCAAAACAGCAACCAGTACAGCCTACATCTTACTTCTCTCCCTAGTGGCAGAATATACATTTTGCACAGTTGGAAAAACCACCTTTGTCCCCAAATACAGAGAACAGTGTTCTTATCTCCCTGTGAATCATGCATCAAGAATGAGAACAGCAACATTATACACAGTATGCATTTAGAAATTATGTCTGGGTGTAATCAGGTAAATGTTGAGTAGAAATGTGAATACTAGAGATGGAAATGTGAGATGCATTTAAATTGACTCTAGAAACTCACACAGAAAAAAATGTTTGCTTCCAGGAGTCACATCGTTCTTGGGATGTGGCCCTCATGAATAAAACTGAAGTTTAATTTTCTCCATATTTTCCCCATTCTTACTCCTTTCCCCATCCCATAAGACCATTTTCTTTATAAAGCTTTAGTAATTATCTGCAAAGACCTTACACTTCGATGTAAGTTCAGTTGCGGTAAACTAAAAAACCACCTGTGATTCTCTCTGTGTAATTTTAGAGAATTTGAGAATGTACCCAGCGCTCATCTTATTCAACTAGAGTTATTTAGCACACCTGCACAAGACAATGAGTGAACTGAGATCGATGCTGCATGTTAAAATGAAATAGGTTTTGAATACAGCATTCGTTAAATGTGTTTTTTCTGATTATGAAGTACTGTAATACATGTTCGGTGTATAAAATTTATAAATGGAGAAGTATTTTTTAAAAAGTACTGCTAATGCCAGTGCCTAGAAGCAACAACTTTAATATTTAGACATATTTCATCTCAGTCTTATAATACTAAAAGATATGGCAATAAAACAACCCCAAGACATAGATTCCTCTTCTATTTTAGGCCCAGTGTCTCCATTTCAGTTGCAGAGGCAAGGGGGAGGAAGGGGCAGAGGAGAAAGTGTGGAGGAGAGGACAAGAGGTCAAGTTCCTGCCTGCTTGAAGTTTATGCCAAAGAAGAAAATCTGAAAGAGGAAGTATATACCATCATCCCAAGTAGTAATAAGCACATAAAGAAAAATTAAGCATAAATTGAGAGTATAAGGTAAGGGGTTGGACAGAGACTAGGAGTGCTATCATAGGTCAGGGTAAATTCTCCTGAAAAACAAACATTAGAGGAGAGTCCTGAATTCCTGAATGATCTGTGACCTAAACTCCTCTGTGTTCTTATTAGCATATGCAAATTCCTGGGCTCTTTCTCCAGGTTTATGATTCAGAAGTTTTGGTGTAGGTTCAAAAGTAATCTATACTTTTTAAATGTATTAGTTGACTTTAAGTAATTACAATGTGACTCATTAGTATACATTGAAAAACATCATGATTTGTTGTCCATATTGTAGCCATAAATCACATGTGACTAAAATTTTAAAATTAAAATTTTAATTATAATTTCATTTAATTATATAAAATTAAAATTCAGTTTCTCAATCATATAAGGCACATTTCGAATGCTCAATTTCCAGAAATTACTGATCACCACATATTTTAGTTCAACCTGTTCAAACCAAAATATCTTTCTAATCATTTTGTTCAAAACTGACTGCTTATTTTTTTAAACACACAGCAATAAATAAGAGAAACAATAGGGATGGTTTATTTTTCTTTCACCCCTTTTAGTCCTGCCTTAAAGTAGTATAGATTTTTTCATATACCTTGATAAACACTTTTAAACTAAAGGTGCTCAAATCTCATCATTCCTATAAAAAGTCATTTTTCATACCTGAGGCCAATTATACAATGCCAAATGAAATCACTGGTGAATTTGGACTTTGAAAGCCAAGTTAAATTATAAAAATCTTAAATTTAGGATCAGCATGACCTGGATTAACTATAGAGTTCAGTTCTTCTCTACTAGATTCTAGATATGTGCATTCTTAATCTGACCCAATATAAGCGCTTAAAAGCTATGGAGGGAGTGAAATCTCAGTGATAAGGAACAGCTGACTTATTTCCACCTCCAACGATGCTGCCATGTAGTAAGGCAAATACCCACCCATGAATTTCCCAGACACTTTCTAAAAGCATAAAATCGGAACAACTGAAGGATAAACGAGAAAATGTTATGCAGTTTAGGTAATGGTAAAGGGTGCTTGAAAGACTTCGATTCATTTATTTCTTCATTATATTTAAAAAAAAAAAAAACACCATAGCCAGTGGACATAAGTATAATTAAAAACATAAACTTGGGGAGGTGGGATCAACCATGACCTATCTCCACCCTCCAAACAATAAAAATTTAATTCCGTTTTAAAATCGGCATTGTCTTGACTTCTTTACTGAAAACTCCCCAACTCCCCCACGTACAATGCAGTTTATATGATAGAGTGACATGATTATGCAAATAGGCACATATCCAAAACTCGAAGTCATTTATTTTTAAATAACAGTTGAAAAAATATATGTCAACACACAGTTTTCAGTTGCATTCTATACACTAACAATGAAACATCTGAAAAGAAATAAACTATCCTATTCACAATAGCATTAAAAATGATAAAATACCTAGGAGTACGTTGAACCATGGAAGTAAAAAAATCTGCACTAAGACTTTGCTGAAACTGAAGAAGATACAATTGGAGGGACATCCCATGTTCATGAATTATGAGAGTTAATGTTATAAAAATAGCCATGCTACCAAAAGCCATCTATAAATTCAACACAATCCCTATCAAAATCCCAATGGCATTTTTTACAGAAATAATAAAAAAAAAGTACTTAAATTTGTATGGATTCACAGAATATTCTCTATAGCCAAAGCAATCATGAGAAAGAAAAATAAAAACAGAGGCATCACACTTTCTGGTTTCAAAATATACTACAAAGCTATTGTAATTAGAACAGTATGGTATAGGCATAAAAATACACATAGACCAATGGAACAGATTAGAGAGCCCACAAATAAATCTCAGTATGTATGCTCGACTAATATTTGATAAGTGATCCAAGAACATCTAATGAGAAAAAGTCCCTTCGACAAATGCTCCTGGGAAAACCACATAACCCATGCAGAAAAATGATATTGGACCTGTCATACATCACTCTCAAAGATTAACACAAAACAGATCAAAGACTTCAATTATACCCAAAACTATAAAATCCAAAATAGAAAACATAGGGAAGAAGCTCTTCAACGGTGGTTTTGGCAATGATTTTATGGCTTTAACACCAAAAGCACAAACAAAAGAAAAAAAACAGTGAGATTACAACAAATTTAAAAGCCTCTGTACTGTGAAATAATCAACAAAATGAAAAGGCAAACTACAGAATGGAAGAAAATATTTGCAAACCATGTATTAAATAAAGAGTTAATATTCAAAATATATAAAACTCATAACTCAATAACAAAAAAAATCTGATTTAAAAAATGTACAATGAAAGTAAATAGAAAATTTTCCAAAGAAGATATTCAAATGGCAAACTGGTAGATGAAAAAGAGCTCAACATCATTAATCAGGGAATTACAAATCCAAAAAATAAAATATTACCTCACATCTGTTAGAATGGGTACCATCAAGAAGAAATGTGTTGGTGAGAATATGGAGGAAAAAGGGAGCCTTTGTGCACTGTTTGTGAAATTGTAAATTGGTTCAATCACTATGGATGACAGTATGGTGGTTCCTCAAAAAAAAATAAAAATAGAACTACTCTATGATCTAGCAATTTCCACTTCTGGGTATGTAGCCAAAGAAGAATGAAAACAAGTTCCCGAAGAGCTACGTGCACTCCCATGTTTATTGCGGCATTATTCACAATGACAAGATTTGTTAATAGCCTGTGTTAATGAGTGAGTAAAGATATGGGGTAGGGGGTATACAATACATACATATACATAATCCTATATATGTGTGTACATATACGCACACTTACTATGGAATACTTATTCAGCCATGAGAAAAAAAGAAAATCCTGCCATTTGTGACAATGTGGATAGAACTTGAGGTGATTATGCTACATGAGATGAGTCAGACAGAGACAAATACTGTATGTCATCTCTTACATATGGAATCTAAAAAGAACTGAATTCAGAGAAATGGAGTGAAATGGTGGTTACCAAGGGTTAGGGAGTGGGGAATAGGAGAAATGTTTTTAAAAGTATATACTTGCAACTAGTAGATAAATAGGTCTTAGAGATCTAATACATAGTACAGTGATCACAGACATCAAAAATGCATTATCAACATTAAACTTGCTAATACAATCGATCTTAAATATTCTCGTCACTAGGAGAAATTAATAATATGTGACATGACAGAGGGGTTAGCTACAGCTACAGAATAATCATACTGCAATATAAATGTATCAAATCAACATGCTGTATGCCTAAAACTTACACGATGTTATATAAAATAAATACACTATTCTCTTGTAGCAGTCAGGTACCACTCTTAAAAACATCTTTATAAGGCTTTATAAGCACTTGCCTAAATGCATTGCAGAAATGCTATCTAAAAACATAATAATGAAATCAAGAGAAGAATAAGAAAAGAATAAATAACTGGCCAATTCACTTCTGGAATAATTGGGAAAATTTTTAATAAGCAGGGTTATTTAGAAGCAGTTGTGCTCCAGTATACAATAACTATTGCATTAATAGTTTTAAATGTCAATAGAAATGATTCTAAAGGAAAGGCTAATTGTTGTTAACATTTAATTGTTTCTGTTTTCGTTAGCAGAGTAGTTTTTTAGGTAAATTGTTTTTTTGATTGCTCTGTGGCAAATACTTATTAAAACAATTTTTATGAAGAAATTTCTTATGACCCGAAACACTTTTAATGCCAACTTTCATTCTTACACAAATTAACATCAAAGGATATAAATCCACAGAAAAGAAGATTTATAATGAAAAATGCAATAGCACTGTCACTCTGGCAGAAGTGACAAATTCTGTTATAATTGAGGTCATAGTGCTTCATTAATTCAAATTTAAAAGTAACAGATGAGTAGGCAACATGAAATAAACTAAAGTCATCACTGAATCCATTTCATGAATTTTCCTCAATAATAATTGTTTAACCATAATGTATCTCTTCTTGATCTCTTATATAGCCGAAACATATATTTTATTATTTGGCATGTTTTATATGAAGATTTATTCTAATGGTACCCATGGCTAAGTTATGGCTTCCTAATAAAACTACATATTCCTTAAGAGCAGGACTTAGGGCAGTTACTTATAGCAGCAGCGGCAGAGTTGAAAGGTGACATTGCAAAACTAAATGTGCCTCCGAGGCAGAGCAGCAGCAGGGCCACCCTGCTGTGTGTGCGTGGGTAGTGTACCCTGAGGAGGGGCTTGACAAATTTTTGTTTCCTCCAGGCTTCCTATTGATCTGAGAGCTATGCACACTCCTTAAAATTATTTAATTTCCTGCTTAGTTAGGGAATCTTTCTATTATAGGCAGCAAAGAACTATGGTAAACTAGAAAAAAATAAAAAGAGCAAAAGTGTAGGCTTTCAAGTTATTGGCTATTGAACATTGTGATTTAAGAGGTAAACTCAGTGATTGTTCCTAAGGTTTGGGCTGTGAAGATCTGGGATTATAGGTGTCTTCTATTTATGGCATTCTTGAATCTAAGCACCAAACATTTTCAGTAGAGCAAAACACCATGTTTTTCACATTATAAACCACTATGTTTCAGGTGAAGATGCTGAATTGGTTAATAAAATATCAATTTATTTAAAGAGTTACTGAATAGGAAGTTTCAGTCATTCTGTATTTTCTCAAGCAAGACACAGAAGTACTCTCACTGGGAAGTCTAATAAACTAATTCATCTTTTCAAAGAGCACAAAAGAACCAAGACACTATCAAAGACCATTTTTTCATATGGAAAGTGTTATTATAAGGTTATTTTCAAACTGAATGTTCTAAAAATCCATGAAACTAATGAAAACCTTCTAATTCGGCATAGGAAAAAATGCATTCCTGAATACTAACATGCAATCACAGAAGGCTCAGCGACAGAAGGCACAGAGAACTACCTGCGATAAGCTTGTGAAAATCAGTTCACCATCATTGCTACCACAAAGTCCCAAGTGGAAGCAATGCAGTGGTCACCCAGGTTCTTTTTGATTAACACACCAGTCTTGATAATAATAACCAAACGGAAATAGGGCCCACACCAGCCATGTCCAAAGTTAGAGAATGACAATACTGACCCGAAAAGACAAATTCAGGATAGCAGCATTTACCTGATTAAAATGCCTACCTAGGATTTGTACAGTACATGCTTTAGAAGGAACTAGATATAAGACCTAAACCACATTGTGGCTGTCCATGTATGTTATTAGATTTTATTTTGGCGCGCATTGTTTATACAGATTAATATTGACTTACATTTCATTCTTCATCAGAGTTCAAATAACTTCTAATGAAGGAAGTTCCTTTGCATGTTAATAAAGAGAAGCATCTGAAACAACTGAATATATCTTATGCCCTTCCCTTAGTAGACTAATTTGATGAACATTTCCCCATAGAGCTTCGAATGTGGTCCTTCCTGTTTGGGCATGCCACTGTTCCTTTTCCTTTCCCTTCCTTTCCCTTCCTTTCCCTTCCTTTCTTTCCTTTTTTACATTTTAATCCCACTTTTTTTTCTTTTAATAGAAAATTTTACTTACATGTATTGCCCACATCTCATGGCTCCATCCTTTAATTGTCCATAATATGAAACTAATTACGTTTCGTTTATTGAGAAATCATAGATCTTTCAAAAGAATGTGCAAATTTCTGATTCAAATCGTCACTAATTATTGTTTAATTTCTTTCACTTTTATTATTAACATCACTAAAAGATGAATTTAGGACTTCAGTGTCTGTCATTTTTGGTTTGCAGTGTAAACCTAAAATACATTGCCTGTATTAGGACATCCTAAGCAATGAATAAAGAGTCATTTCTAGCAATAATTCCTCATGAAAATAAAATAAATGGAATAAAAATATTTCAAAGCATGTTTGCATGAGACAGCAGTACAGTGAGGAAGTCAGGACAGCAAATAAGATGGGGATCCAGAGAGGGAAGTGGACACCTGAAGTTGCCCTTGCACTTACGAGCATTTTCCAAAACCCAGTTGACTTGAGCATCAATTTTCTGACCTCCTAGGTTTCAGGGATAGAAAAATAAACACAGTTTCGCTCTATTCCTCTTAGAGAAAGTCTTATATCAGTCTTGGTAAAAGGGTGAACTATTATTAAATCCATGTCTCAAAATGTCTACAGTTAAACTGTGAGATTTGGAGCTACATGCTCAACAGAGGAGAAAATTTCTCTCAAAAATTTGAAACCATAAGGCATACAATACATTGGTTTTCAAACTAATTCACACTATATAGGTGGCCGAAGAAAGTTTAACTAAGAATTATGTCAACTATAATGGAAAAAAAAAAACTGACTTGTTACAATATAAATATGAGCAACTAATTGTCTATTATATTTCAATAAAGCTGGAAAAAAATTATGTTCTAAGTGTTTCTGGATTGGTAATGTCAATACTTTCTGATTGAATCCACCTTCAACCTAGTTTTCAAAGAATTTCCACAGATTAAGTTCCAAGGAAACTATGTACCTTATTGCCAAAAGTAATTTAATATAGAGGTGTGATGGTAAACTTTATGTGTTCCCTTGACTGGGCTACAGGGTCAAACATTATTCTGAAAGTGTTAATGAGTGTTTTTTGATTAACATTTAAATTGGTAAAACTGAATAAAGTCAATTTGTTTCCCTAATGTGGGTGGCGCTCAATCAGTTGAAGGCCAGAATACCACAGAAAAGATGACCCTCCAACAAATAAGGGGCTGTTCCTCCTGCCTGGTTGCTTGATCTGGGATGCTGGTCTCTTCCTGCCTCCAGAGACTCCACCTGAAATGTCAGCTCTCCGTGGGTCTCAGCCTGGTGGCTTGCAGACTGGATTTTACACCACGGATGACACTCCTGGTTCTCAAGCCTTTAAACTCAGATGGTAGCTACATCACCAGAGCTCCTGGGTCTCCAGTTTGCCAACTGAAGATTGTTAAAATCAAATGCCAATGAAGACCAGGCTAGAAATTCCCTCAGCAGACAAACCAGTTAAGTCACACAGGCAAAACTTAATTCAGGCTTATTCTGGAAAACAAGCAAAACCTGATCTACTTCTTGTTAATACCTCTGAAAATCATAAGTGAGAATTAAACTATTCCCCAAGATTGATGCGAGGTAACCACTTTTAACAAATTCGCTATCACTGTGAACACTCAAATATTATAAGCAATCGCTGTGGAATAAACAGCCACTGCCTTCTTACCAAATAAGCTGCTTTACGACAATATACCCGAGTCTCATTCCACATCCAGTCCGAGAGTTTCCAGTTTGTGACCTGTGTTTTTGCGTCTGTGTGTGTAAAATAAACTTCTACTAATTACTATTTCAGTGGTTTTACTTCTGCTATTTCTGAACTTTTGACAGTATCTTGAAACTTCTCAGCCTCCAAAATCACATGAGCCAATTTTTTAAAACCTCTCTTCATACACATGCATAAGCCAACTGAAACCATAAAGAAAATGCAGACTCTAAAAAACCTCAGATATCAGAAGCATCAGATACATAAAATAATTATTTTACTTCAAGACATCAGTTTTGAAAAATTAGTTAATAGCAAGCAAACTTAAAAACGGTACGACAAAACCAAACTTCTGAATTATGAAAATGTATAATTGAATGTAAAATATTGGTGTGTTAAAGAGCAGCCTGAACATGGACAAAGAAAATTATTAGTTGAAATATAAAATTAAATTATCATGAAAGCAGCATAGGAATCAAAGAAATAACAACATGAAAATGAATTTACACATCATGAAAGGTAGAATGAAAATGTTTAACATATCCATTCAAAACCCCAGAATATATGAGAAAAAATATGGCAGAGGCAACATTTTAAAAAGGAACACCTGAGAACATTTCATAACTAGTGAGGGACTCCAATTAACATTTAATATGCCCATGAAATTTGAACCAGAGTAAATAAAATCTTCATGTAGACATATCATGGTCAAAACAGAAGAGCTATAACCAAAAGATCTTACAAGTAGCCAAAGAGAAAACATTGCTTTTCAAAAGAGTGACAATCAACTGTCAGCTGATTTCCCTAAATAACTTACAGCTGATTTCTCTAGGCCATGCTGAGAAAATATTAGGAATTCATATCCAGCAGAAATGTTTACCAAATGTAAGCAAAGTACAAAAAGCATTCAAAATACAATGAGAAAAAAATAATCCGTCAATTCCAAACAATGAAATATAAGTAAGTAAGTAAATAAATAAATAAAAAGAAAAAGTACAAACTAAATAAACAGAAACAAATCAAAATATACTAGTAACTGAAATAAAAGTAAATGGACCGACTACCAGTTTCTAGTTCTGCATGTAAAGAGCTTAGAAATCACCACTCCATCCTAACAATAAGTAAAAAAGATGAACAGATTTTAAAAACCAACAACTCTTCTTGGGTCCTTGAGAAGGGAAAAGGGGAAACCACGGCCTCCCGGCATGGAGAGACTGACATGGCTACTTACCTGCGGAGACGCCAGAGCAGAGACTGCTGCAGGAACCAGCGCTGGGGGTGGAGATCCTGACCGCGCGGTGTGGACAAGGGCCCCACAATATTTTGAGATTTACCGTTAGGAGCTCAAGGAGGTTGTCTCAGTGCATCTTCCAGAAAAATCTCTGCAGTGTCGGTAGGGGGAGGAGAAAGGAGATCATTTTAAATAGCCCCGAGCACGCTGTTCTTCTTAATAAGCTGTACCCTCAGGTGAAACTAGTTAACCAGAGCTTCACCTGCTTGGGTCTGGTCAGAGCCCAACTGAGCAAAAGAATCTACTCAACTCCAGTCAGCTCCAGCCATCCTGTCCCAACTAAAGGCAGAGGGAGGAGGAAAAAAACTGAGAAACATTTGTGAAGCTAACAGTTCAGAGGCACAGGTTCACTAAAAGAGGGAGACCTAATCGTAGGACTATAGAATACTCATATCACCTTCCGCACCTCCTTGTCATATATGTTTTCATATACTCCTGTGAACTTACACTATAGTTAACATAGTGGAGGAAAAAAAACAATTAACTACTGAAATAACTGCAGATATTTTACAGCTCAGACAACACTGAATATCTTTTTTGATTCTTTAGAGAAAATATCGGTGTATTTAATAGTCTTTACAAGGAATTGTTGAAGCCCAGGAAAGCATGGAGTCAAAGAAAAATAATTATTTCTTCTTCATAACTATTAAATCTAAACTAGAATATTTCAACTATCGGCCAGGTGAATAGACAACGACGTAGGAAAAAAAAGAACATTTTCACCTCAGTAAGGATTCCTTACTGTTGGCTAAATGTTAACACTCTTCCCTGCAGGGTACAAGGAAAGAGGTCAAACACTTTAGGAATAATCGAATAGCTTAACCTGTGCTAGAGGAGCTTGTTAAACAGAATTTGTCTGTAGTGAGAAAGTGACAGATTTTCTGGGACTGTTCCAAAGCTGTCAATTTATCAGCCATAATTGGCCACATAATGAGCTACTTACTTTCATCAAATGCTTGAACAAAAGAATCTTCTTTTTCTCCTAAAAAGCCAATAAACCTGCAGCAAAATAAGTAAATAAAATTACAATAATTAACTTATGAATGCTGTTTTTAAATCAATATTTTAATTACTCATTAAATTCATCTTATCACCAGTGGATATGAGGATTTGAGAAGATTAGCTTATTTTAGTGAGTAAACTATCATTAGAGAATAAGTTGATTCTGACTTGCAAATAAAAAACATTTCCTGAGAGGGTGGAATTTTTAACGCATTGAGCTAGCTGGTCAGATGCATTGGGGCAGGAATAGTAGGAACTTTGATAAGTGCTGCCAGACAACAGTCTATTCTTTAGCCTGTATATACATCTAAAGGGAGTTGTAAATGAGAGTCACAGAAATGAAAATAATATTAATGCAAGTCATCTGATTATTTTCAAAATAATCTAACCTTAAGTTGTTACAAACTTAATTATTCTTGATTTTAGAAATAAGGAATAATTTATTTCTAATGGTTGTATGTTTCAAGTTACATACATTGAATTTAGAGCTATACTACAGAAGTTGTGCTAAAATATTAGCTTCAACTTTTTAATCTACTGCAATCACAAGCATTTATTTTAACCTTTGGAAGATAACCTTGAGTTTAAGATCAATAATCAAATCTGCAGTTTCCTCTATTTACATAGGGAACTGAAAAGTAAATGGATTTAAAATATGCAAGACTCATATTTGCATTTTATTATTTATAACCTCAAAGGTATGATACTTGACTTGCAATCAAACCAACATAAGGAAAAAAGGACATGAAGTATATCAGAAGTCTGAATTCAGGAAGAAAAGATTATAACCGGATGAAATACTTCTCATCAAAGCTTAATTAATTATACTGTCAGATTCCTAATAATTTATTTTTCACCATCTTTATCTACAAAAATTTTACCTGGTATTATTTTAATGAATTAAAAATGAATGCATTTGTTTATTCAGCAAACATCCATGAATGCCTACCACGTACCAGGCACTCCCCTAGGTACTAGGACGCCATTACTGAAATGAACAAAATTCCTTGACTTCATAGAACTTGTATTTTAGACGGAGGAGATTGACCTAGAGGAAAGAAGACAGACAAATAAAAAGGTAAAAAATGTATAATAAGTGAAATGGTTTTAAGTGCTATGGACAAATAAATATAAAAGAGGTATAGAGGTGCTGCTGGAGTTGAGGTGGTATGCTCTTTTATAGGTGGCAGTCAGGGAATGCTTTACTCGCTGGTGATATGCAAGCAGAGGCCTGAAGGACAGGAGCGAGTGAGACTGGAGAATATAGGAAAAAAGTTTTTCAGCCAAAGACAAAGCCAGAGCAAATGTATTTAAGCAGGGAGGTGCTGGCATGTTTTAAGGAACTGCAAGGGGGCCAGAGCAATGAAAAAGAGTGAGTGGGGACAGGTGAGGTCTGGGGTTGGAAGAGTATGGTCAGCACAATACTGAAAGGCCTTACAAGGCTATAATAATGGATTCTTTTGGAAATCTATTAGATTTCCATGTAAGATGGAAAATCATCTGAGGCAGAGAAGTGACATGATTTCAGTATTAAAGGGATCACTTTAGCTATTCTAAGAAGAGCCAGGATTCACTGATGGATTGTATATGGGTGAGAAAAAAAATAAAAAGGAATCAAGGATGATTCCAAGATGAATTCTAAGAATTAGCTTTGGGACATATTACACTGAAATGTCATTTAGATGACACAGTTGAGGTGTTGAGTTGGGACCTGGGTATAAAAGCATAGATTTCACAAGAGGGGTCTTGTCTAGAATTATAGATTTACCAGTTCAGAGATGAAATTTAAAGTCTTTAAACTATAAACATCAACTAGGAGGAGTTTGGGTGGAGAAAATGAGACCAAAGGGCTGAAAACGTCAAATTTCAGAGGTCAAGGTAAACACTGAGAACCAGCAAAGGAGACCAAGGCGAGTGGCCTTAGAGGGAGGTCCAGAGACTGTGACAGTCCTGAAGCCATGTTTTGAAAGTGGCTCCCGAAGAAACACTGCTAATGAGAACTGAAAAATCTTCTTCTGGAAACATTGTATTTTTTAAAATTGTTTTGATAGAAGGTTATGTGTAAAAGACCTGTTTTGATTATATTTGGGATTTAATTTATAGAGGTGACTGAGTGATGACATGGAGAAGTCAGCACCACTGACAGAAGGTTTATCACTCCCAGTACCCAAGAGAAGGGGGCACACCACACCCTTGGTGCACGGGCATATGAGGAGCACCAGAGTCAGCCAGGAGGCAGAAGGAATGAGGGGAGAGCATAGGCCAGAGCCTTTATTGGGGTTTTCATAGGATAGAATGGATGAGGCAGAGTAGGTACATTGAACAACCTTGGGATCGAATAGTTTGATTAATTCTGGTGGACTCTGGACTGTAGAGATGGTCTCTAATTGTCCAGCATCTCGCTCTTAGGTGGTTTAGGGCAGGGGGGAATATTGGTCGGGTGTGTGAAAGGTTGAAAAGGAAGTGATTGGAATGTGAGCTTTGGATTGATTAGTTTATATATGAAAGGTATGCTCATAAGCAAGTTTTTGCTATCTTTAGGAATTAGCTAACCCTGGGAAAGATAGTCCCTCCCTGGGTCTGTGAGGCCCCAAAACATCAAAGCATCATAATGCAGATTATAGGAGAATCATAGGAGGAGTAGAAATGGAATCAAAGTACAGAAATGCATTCAGTGACAATTTCTGTAAAAGGGAGCAGAGAAATGGGGCAAGAGCTAGATGAAAAGGGAAAGTCAAGAGTGTGTTTTTCTTACTATGGGAGAATTTACATTGTTTCTATACCGATGGTAATGATCATGTGAAGAAGGAAAAATTGGTGATGTACTAGATCCCAGAAGTGGAAGTGGTGACTTCGAATCATGGATAACTCTCCTATGATAGTAGGAGGGGAAGCAGAGTATACAGGCACAGCACAGGTAGGTGCGTAAATGGGGGAAGTAGAGGAAGTTGTATTCTGATTGAGTCTATGTCCTCACAAAAAATGAAAGTAGTATCATTAGCTGATAGTGTAAATTATAGAAGTATTAGAGGTTTGAGAAAACAAAAGATATGTAATTTGAACTTAGGCAGAATTCTTCATATAGGGGAGAATTTCTTCTATGTTTAGGAAAAAAGCACAGTCTGTTTGATTGGTTTAAAAAAGTAAGACTTTCATTAAATAGGATACCTCCAATCAAAAACTTTATTGGCATTTTAAACAAAAGGAATAATTAAATATTCATTTTGTACCTTTGGAAGACGGGTTTTAGGACAGAGAGAACAGGAGAGAATGGATGGAAGAGAAGGTCCTCAGCAGGTGGATAGCTCTGAGGAAAAATATAGCTGGTACATATTCTCTGCGATGGTATGGGTGAAGGACATGTAGACAGTGATGCCTCCAATTCAACAGTGCTTGTTTTAGAAGGAAACTGGCAATTGGGATAACAAGATTTTGAAGTCAGCAGATATTCCAAGCAAATGAAACCATTTCAACATAAATGCTCAAAGAATACTTGGAACACTGGGGAAGAATGCAGCCTCCCCACAACAGCTAAGATAGAAATTCAAGACATTCTGTTTAGTTATTAAAGTATAGCCTCTGAATTCAGGTGGAGTTTGGAAGCACCCAGGTGAATAATTATCTGACTTAGGTTAAAATCAGCTTTATTTTTTATTTCATTTTTTATTTTTTTAATTTTTTCAAGTAAGCTATAAACAAGCATTTAATTTTTTAAAATGTATTATTATTGTTCTTATTAATATTATTATTATGTTATTATGGTGAACTTGAACTACATCATTAGCCACATAGTTTCAAGCAGTCATTTAATTATTTTGTGGCTGATTCCTTCTCATGTGCACTTATAGTAATCAAGTCTGCAAGCCTTAGAGGTTTGTTATAGAGGAAATGAGTATCATTGGCCATAATGAAAGTTACTAAGTTAGATTGAGTAAAAATGCAATTTATACACAAATATGCAATCACCCAAAAGTTAAAAAAATAGCATTTCTTAGCAAAAGCTCAGCTGCGACATAGGATTATAGATATTCAATTAATGATTAATGTTTTTAAATATAAAAAATAAGATATTTTAACAGTGTTATAAATCTATAAATAAATCAGAGTTGTTTACCCAGCTATGTACTAACATTAAATAATATTTTAGTTCTTTTGTCCCCAGCAAAATGCAAGTTTGAGATAAAAATTAATGAACACTTTTGTAAATTCTAATTGTTCACCCATATGTTTCTGGTGCAGAGCAAAGACCACTGGATTGTCAGTAGAAGAATTAGGTTAGAATCACAGATCCAATGCCTCCTAGATGCCACTTGACCTCCACTGGTATTTTTCTGTAAATAGGAATATTGTTTTTTTACTGACAGTTCAGGAGAAAATAAGATAGTATATGTCAAAGTGTCCAGCATAATGCAGTAACAGTCAGGACTCAATAAACATGTTTTCTAATATATTTTCTATTGGAATCATATTATTTGGGTTGGGCAGTTTAGTTTTTTACTTTCATATACCTGGGAATTCAATCAGTACTCAATAATCTTACCTAGGAAAAATATTTTTTAAAAAAAGTCATGGATTCTTTAGACCCTTTGCTCTGTAATATCTAACAATAGTGAACATTTAAATGTTCTGCTTACTACTGTCTGAATAATTTCTTAGTAGTAAGTGTATCATCTCATTAAGCAAGCCAGTCTATTGACATTTGATCCTAACAAAGAAATAAATAAAAGAGGGCGCTGGAGTTCCTTTCCCCCTGGCAATATCTCTTATCCTCAAGTACCGGAAGCTCAGGCAGCCACCGGTTTTCCTCAGGGATTGTGGAGCTATCATTCGGCTCAGCTGCCTTTCTATGCTCATTGTTAGCCCTGAGAAGGTAAAATGAAACATTAAAGGCCCCTAAACTTTCTCCCCAGAGCAAATCTAAAACAATGGGCTCTCCACACTTTTTGCACCAGTGACAAAGATGTCCCTTACACAAAGTTCCTCCACACCCTCACAGCCAATGGATACCCCAGACATCCAAAAAACCCTAAAGGAAACCCTTCCCCAAAGCTCAGAATGCACCCCCTTCTCCAAGTCTTTCCTGGACAATAATAGGATTACTTCTTTCACCATTATTCAGTCTGTTCCCCTTTCTCTGGTCATTGCCACAGCTCTCTAGTGCGTCTTTGTTGATTTATTTACAAGTAGCTTCTCTTAGGGGACTGGAAGGCCAAGAACACACATAGGCAGCCAAGGTCTTGGCAAGGAGACCGGGAATGGCAGCAACACAGGCAGTGTGCTCTCCTAGACAAGCTGGCTGGGGAAGTGCTGCTGCCACACCGAAATGCCTAACAGCGCCAGCTCCAGGGCTGGCTGCACACAGAAAAAATAAAGTGGAACAGTAGGCTCCCACGCTCTATTTTTGGACCAAAAAAAAAAAAAAAAAAGATCAGAGACTAAAGGCTATTTATGGCTCTTTCAAATTTATACCATTTTTGTAAGAAAAGACATAATTTATTTGTAATAGATTAATCACAGAAATTGGAGAGAGAAAAAACCAAAAGCCGTCTAATTTCAGCTGCTCATCCTAATAACTCATCAAACTTTATTATTAGCAAGATTCGACCCATCTCATTTTAAATTATTCTAGCACCTCACCTCATCACTTCTTTTGAAAACTGCTTCTCATTTTAATATGCTTACCCACAGCAAAATTTCTAATCTAGAGCCTAAAATTTTCTTTCGCTTGCTGTCTGGCCATTGCTCTTTATTATACCTTGTATTTTTTTTTTCACATCAGTAAAATATAAATGTAATGAAGAAGTTTAGGAGAAAACAACAGGTTACCACATAGTAACAGGAGACAGGAGACAGAGTTGTGAGCCACTTCCATACTACTTTCCTTTATGGAGTAAACAATAATATTTAAAACACTGCATTTATCTCATTCCATACCTACTGATATTTCTATCAAAGTGCTTTCTATTGTCCCAGGAGAAAGTTCCATTTGTTCTGCTTGGGATTCAAGGCATACTACAAACTTGTTTCTAGTTAATGTTTTCTTGCCTTGACTTTTGTTACTTAATTATAAAGAAAACTTTCACGGTTCACAAACCAGTATCTTGACTTTTCTTCAAATAGTCTTCGTGGACTTTTTCTTAAGGATGTGCTTTTTCTAATTATAAAATTTCCTCAGTATAAAAGAAGTTTTAAACACATAAAGAAAAAAAGAGAAAAAAAAAAAGAAAGAAAAGAAAAAGAACATTTCAAGGACACCAATCAGAGAAGTACAAACTGATAATTAACATTGAGAGATTGATATTTAATATAGTTAGGAGTTAAAGAAATGCAAATTATAACTTCAACAGCATGCTACTTTTATCCTATCATATTAGTTAAAAGATTTTAAAGAACTTTAGTTATTTTTGTAAATGTATATATTTCTTAGCCAACACCTTATTAATACATAATTTGCTTATTTAAAAGATTTCCCTACTCTACATTTCCTGTCATCTACCTGAGATACATTTCTATAACTGGAAATTCTGAAAGAAACAATAGGTTCAGGTGATATGCCAAGCTACTCTCCAGAATGTTTGTGTGAATACTACACCCCTCTCGGGGCTGGCATGCACAGCAGTGCATTCTGGGCACGACACAGTTTCCTGACCAAAAAGAGTCCTGGGGTAGGAAAGCGGGGAGGCTGAAATTTGGGCCGTTCTTTGCTTGGCAAGCCCCATGCCCTGATAGAAGTCTGTTGCTTTTTGTTTTGTTTTGTTTTGTTTTCATCTTTCTTTTTTGTTGATTTTGTTCATAGTAACACGCTGAGACATTCCATCTTTCCCAAAGTCACTATATGGCTAGTAGAGTTGTTTCGTCATTAGTTGATACTTTGTTCTTATTGACACAATTACTTCTTATTCTTTTTAATACAGTGAAGTCATGTCTGTGTCAGAAACTAGTGTGAAGTTATTTTTTGCATTCAATTTTACATTCAATTTTATATTTTTCTTATACATAATCAGTTGTCATAACATTATACACTAAATAATGTGTTATTATTGGAAAACTGCCATTTACAATACTGACTTTTACACAGATACAGTTTAAATGAATACTATCATTACGATATTTATCTATTAATTCAAACTTTATATCATTTTTTTCTTTTAAAAAGTGCCTTAAGCATTTTTATTCATTATTTTTACTGATTAATTTTGGAGTAGTTCAGCTGGGATTTTTATTGTAATTGTAATTATATTTATACTTAATTATTGAGAAAATAAAATATTTTAAAATATAAAAGTTATATTCTAGTTACTGTCTGCTGCTAAGGTTTCAGTGCAGATGCAAGAAAAAGGGTCCTCATGCTTTCATTCTGTCTGACTGTGGCAGCCAAGATTGAATGCAGGAATACAGTGGAGGAAAAAAAATCTGTTTACCTTCTAGGAAAAAGATTTCTCTCTCATTAAATCCCCCCCTCTTTTTTTAATGATCCCCATGGATATCTTATAGATTTCTTCCTGTAAGTCCTGCACATTTCTTGTTAAGGTTATTTATAGGACTTTTGAAACATTTTCTGTTTATTACTAGGACCTGTTTGTATTACATGTCCTGAGAGGTTATTGCTGACAAAAAAAAAAAAAGGAGTTATTGATTTTCAAATAATTTTCAATGAGGCTACTCATATATTATTTAACTATGTTAATTTTCAAGTACCAGCCTTAGGTATTTCGGACATACAATTAGATATCCTACAAGTACTGTCAACGGAGTGCAAATGCCTACATGCATTGAGTTAGGTACAGCCATGGTACATTGACAAATCCAAACGCTCATCTTTCCTTCCATACATTTCAATTTTTTCCTTCCAGAGGTTAAATAACATAACAGTTTCACTGCAGCAACAAAACTTGTGTATGGCTGTGCACCTATAATTTAGATGTATAATAAAAACAGTTCTAGTTTAATGTAACTGCTTATAAAAGTCATTGAGAAATCACTCGAGCTTATGCAGGGTATTATTTCGCAGTCTGCTTTGGGCCACTTTCACTCTTTTAGGTTTTTGTGTAAACAAAGAAATAAGCTTAAGAACAGTGGATCAAAATAGTTTTTAGGTACTCAGCAGTCATATTCTGAAAGCACCTTCCAACATCCAACTATGTTTAATGCCTTTGTAAAACACAAGGTTATAACAATTGTTATCACAATCCTGTTAATAATATTACTTTATGCTTACCAAACATTCACGCTGTGATGCCCACGTTGGGACAATCGCATGAGCAGACATCACAACATGAGAGTGAGCAGATGTGGCTCTGTTCAGTTAGCCATGCCCCCATCTCACCAAGAGCTTGAGAATTCAGCTGAGAACGTCGATTAGTCCTCTGGGAGATGTGTGGAAGGATTGCTCATCCAATGATTAGTACCAGCTCTCCAGTGAACCTGCTAGGTGATTCTGAATCCCTTTGCCTCACTTTTATTATGTCTACATGACAAATTACATTAATGATTCTACTATATTTATAAGAAAACATTTTTCAAATAAAAATGTGTACCTTCGTACAGTGAATAAATTCTCACCCCAATTATGTGAATTCCCATAAATCATTGCCCATTCCTCTCTTGTAAAACTAGGCCACATACTCATTTCTCTTCTAAGTAGTATGTGATTGAGCTCCTCAAGGTCAAAGATGGGGGTCTTTGGATTTTTTGTGTAGTATTGAACACATAATGGTTACTTAATACATGACTTCTAAAGGGAAAACAAGTCAAGGCAATTTAAGGCAGAAGAAGACAAGAAAACAACTGGTTAAAAAAAAGCCAGGTATAACTATCCAACAGAAAAAAAAAAATGAGTTTATAGCTTCGTTTCTCTCTTAACTATATTTACATTTGGGATACAAGAAACGAAATAAAAGCATAATTTCATGTGGTGATATTAAGCAGAGAATGTGGCTAGAAGGCTTTGAATAATTTCTCCTACAGGTCAGCTTTGTGATTTTTAGTGAGCAGCACAAGGTGCACATAAACATCTGAAAGAGGCCAATGACATGTTGAGGTCTTGAAAATGTATTCCAGTATAAAGAATTTTTCAATGATCTTGAAAGTGAGTGTACTTGTTTTTGAGCTTTTAAAAAGGGCCAATTTTTCCACAGTTAAATTATTCTTAATCTAGGAGGACCTTATAGGAATTTTAGGCTCTTAATCTGTCTTACAACAACTCATATCACATTCAAATTTAAGCTGTAGACCTAAGAAAACACTGAAGAAACAAATTTGGTAAATATGGAACTTGTATCACCTTAGCTAATAAGCAAGCTCAAGGCCAGATTCATTTTTTAGAATTTACCACAAGCATGTCGCATACAAGACCAGTCTTTTGACTATGTCTACCTACCCTGTCCAAACTAAATGTAAATATTCAAAGATATGGATTGTGATTTAGATTAAAGAAAGATACCGAGATTTAATTACAAATCACAATAACCTGGTTATTTCGTGAGGTACTATTTTAAATTCTTCCTTCTTATAGTACGATCTCCACATCCTATTTCTACTGCTCATGAGTTTTGAGCCTCCGTGGCATTTATTTTAGTTGTCTAAACACAGTATGTTCAGAGGACAGAAGAGTCATCTAAAAACACACACAGAGATTTAATTTTCATTCACTTTTCCCCACAGAATCACATTTGGCCTTCTTTCACTGGGATCCATGTGCCCTTCCTTAGTCTTCATCAGCTAGTTTCGGTCCCATTAGATCTGTCACAAATGACTGTGGCTCTATGAAATTTCAATGTCTGTCTACGAAAAGACAGTATTTTCACATTATCTATAAAAAGGCCCTGGTGAAGAAACTTGGGATCTTAAATTAACTTCATTTATTTCTCTGTTGACACTCTTCTTATGTCCCTTAAGGCAAAAAGCAGATGTTGCTTTATAGAAACATTTTGCATAAACATGTTATTTGCATCGAACAGTCAATAAATTCATTTCCTTGCAGTAACATTCACCTCAGAATGATAGAACCATCAACTTTCTGCCAATATAAATATTTTCCATAATAAGTACATGAATAGAAACTGTCAAAGATTAAATTTAAGTCTCAGGCAATTGCTACATCACTCTCAAAGACCTGCACGATGTATGAATGAAGCAAAAGAACTTTCAGCATCCAAAGAGAGCAATTTTAAAAAGGTCAACAGGCTTTATTAGAGAGTAAATACATATATATTTGAGACATAAATATCAAAACACAAGGTAAGCATTTTAAGAACAGTTCACATCAGTGTCATGTCTCTGCTAAGGTAAACTGTCCTTACATTTTTTGTTTTCCCTTTGTGTTTAGATAAAAACAAACTAAACCTAGAAATACCTGCATGAAATCATTTCCTATAAATGTGGGCTAGGAAGTTAGGACTAACTCGCCAGCTAGAAACAAACTGAATTGCTGGATAAAATGTAAAAACATCTTCTTAAAAGAAATAAGGAGCTAATAAGAGAGTAAGGAAATATTAGCCAGATCCAAGAGGCAAGTTTGAATGCAGAGAAAAGAGGGGCATTAAAATACCTTTCATTTGAAGCCTGAGCCACTTGGAAACTTTGAATTTTAGTTGGAGGGAATGTCAGGAATGAGGGGAACACAACCCAAAATTCAGGGTCTGCTCAAGGTGGAGATTCTAATAGGAGACTCCCCCACATTAAGCTGAGGCCATAATAAATATGCCCTCAAGATTAGTTTGCCACTCAAGCCAAACAATTAGCCACTCAAAAACATCCTCCAAGCGATCCCAAAAAAATCAAGACATAAATTTAACTAGATTCCAGAAGGCATCTGAAATAGGTGCTAAACATTAACATTGAAAATATTCCTTAAAGCAATGGTTCTTAAACTTGAGAATGCATCATAGTCACATGGAGAGTTGTTAAAAACAGATTATTGGGCCTCAGCCCAGACTTTATGATTCAGCAGGTTAGGCCTGAGGCCTTAGAATTTACATTTCTAACATATTCTCAGGTGAAGTTGATACTGCTGGTCCAAGAAACACACAAAATGTTTCTAGAAACTCTGTAAACCATTGCTCTAGATGATTATGTCATTGTCCTAGGCCTCAAAGTATTTCCACAAAAATAATTTGCAATGATATTGAGAAGCATGTGATAAAAGATAAATAAGCACTCAAGGAAACAGATGTGATGAGTAAAAATCAAAAGCAGAACTACAAGACTTCAAATAGTGGAACTATCAGTTATAGATAATAAAACAACTATGGTTAAACTTAATATAATCTTAGGAAATAGAAAATTATAAATAGTGATATCACAGATTTGAAAAAAATAGCAAATAGATATGCTGGAAATGAAAAAGAGAATAAACACACTAGATTAACATCAGATGACAGAAAGTTGAAGAGAGAATTAGTGAGCTGGTATATAGACAGCAGAAAGAAACTAGGTCAGAAGTTAGGCAACTATAGTTGACAGGCAAAATCTGGCCCACTGCTTATTCTTGTAAATAAAGTTTTATTAGAACACAGCTGTAGTCATTCATGACTATATTGTCTATGGCAGCCAGGGCCCAAACTAAGGAGGCAAAATTTCAAGAGGCACTTACTCTCAGGCTCATGCAAGTGCCAATTCTGTACTTGTCCAACTCTGAAAGTAAGTTCCTTTTTAAATGTAATTCCTAGCACTATCCTGTTCCACCCTTCTTTTAGCCTTGGAATGAGAGGGCCTTCTGAGTGGCAATTTATTTCAATTTCAAACTTTTTAAGAAATGCTCTTCTAAATCAAGTCAAACATAACAATAAAAATTAGAAGCATTTTAAGTTCAACAATAATGACAATACATCAAAACAAGTGAGATGACAACAAGACTTTGACAGATTAGAAAAGCAGATAAGACAAATATAAATGATCTAAGCATCTACGTTCAAGTGCAGTATGTGCAGTGATGTGGCCATTCTGCTCCTGGGTGGTATAGTCCCACCTTATCTGCTCTTTCACTTTCCCATGGTTTTAGTTACCTTCAATCACAGTCCAAAAATATTAAATTGAAAACCCCAGAAATAAACAATTATGAATTTTAAACTTCATACCATTCTTGCACCTTCCCACTCGGTCCTTTGTCTGTGTGTATCATCTCTTTTTGTCCAGAGTCTCCATCTGTGAGTCCCTTAATATCCATCTTGGTGATCAGATGGACTGCCATGTTTTTGTGTTCAAGTAACCCTTGTTTTACTTAATAATGGCCCAAAAGCACAAGAGCAGTGATGCTGGCAATTTGGATTTGCCTTAAATTGCTTCAAGTGAAAAGGTGAGTCTAGTAAAATAAAGGTATTTTGAGAGAGAGACCACGTTCACATAACTTTATCACAGTATATTATTATGATTGTTCTATTTTATTATTAGTTGTTGTTAATCTCTTGTTGTTCCTAATTTATAAATTAAACTCTATCATAGGTATGTATATGAAAAAACATGGTACATATAGGGTTCAGTACTACCTGCAGGTTCAAGCATCAGCTTGGGGTCTTGGAACATATTCCTATGGATAAGGGGGAACTAGTGTTAACATAGCTTTCAAGAAATTGTGCCCACGTGCAAAAGTTATATGTACAAGAATGTCTGTAGCAGGATTACTACACTCTATAGCTATAAAAATGATTGAATTACAGCAACAAGCAAAAACATGAACGAATCTCACAAACATAAAGTTGTATGAGAGAAGCAAAGGTAAAGTAATATACACTGTGTCATTTCATTTATATAAAATTGAAAACCAGCAAAACTAAGTCAGAATTAAGAGCCATCTCAAGGTAAGGAGCAAGGATTATGGTTAAGAGGGTACACAAAGTGAATTTCTGTTGTTCTAAAATAGTTTACTTCTTAATATGGGTGAAAGTCACACAGTATTTACTTTTTAATTATTCATTAAACTATATTTTTATACAATTTTCAGTATATATTTTAATTGTTTTAATGTTGAAAAAGGAAAAAGGAAAAATCACACGTGGGAATTAACTGAATAAAGGATTAAGGTAACGGTTCTTCCATTTAACTATGGACTTCCGTTACAGCTCTGAAGTTACGTGCTATTATGGCATCAAAATATCTGACAATATGTTGGTTGCAGAAGTTCTAGAGACACCTGCCTCTGTGAACCAAAAGAATACATACATATAAGTGGTCTGCTAAATGGGTCATTTTAATAAATGTGGGGAGAAATCAGCTATTATTAAAGAAAATATAAAATACATACAAAACTGAACAGAACAGTATAATGAAAACATATGTACCACTGCCCCCGTATTTTACACATCCAGTATTTTACCCACTCTCCTCTAATTCCTTTCCTGAAGATTTTAAAGGAAAACCCAGATATCATGTCATTTCATCTCTAAATACATCAGTATATCATTTGAATAAAAAATTTTAACAAATAAAAAGATTTTTAACATTACCACTATGCCACCATTATCATATCAAAAGGTCTAATAATTCTTTAATATCATCAGTATATGTTAACTTGTTCTTCATTATCTCAACAATAACTTTTATAATTGTTTTCTTTGAATCAGGATCTAAATAGGGTCCACAGGGTGCATTTGATCATAAGACCTCTTAAATCTTCTGGGTTTTTTTGCCAGCACCCCTGCCTTTTTTAAAATGTCATTAATCTATTATAGAAGCTATATCATTTGCATCGTAGAATGCACTATATTTGATTTTAGCAGACTGTTTCCTTGTAGTGTTCTAATTGTTTTTTTTTTAGCTGCTTGATTTTCTTTTTCCTTTTTGGGAGTATAAAAACTTACCTTTAAATCTTTACACCATAGTGTCCATGTGCAGAAACCAATGCTTTTCCTGTGGCAGCATCACCCTATTAAAATACACATGAAACTCAATTAAACCACTCAAAAAAAAAGAAAGATCACTTCAAAGCATTCATTCACTTAACAATGGTAACACCCAAACCATCTATTTGATGCAATAATAATTGCATTACTATATATCTAAATCTAATTACAGAAAGACTTAAGAATTAATGAACTTTTGAATTCATTACTTTTGAATGATGATAATAAACTCTTTTCCAATGAACTATTATTCCTAAGTCCTAAATCAATCTTCTCTGTGCACTCAAGAAAGTCTCATTTGCAGCACAAGTCCCTTATTTTATAGAGCAGAGTTTCTCATTTGTAGACCCCTTAATGTGTCCTCATTGCATTCATGGGATACCAATTCTAGATAAATTAAGAGACAGTATTGTCACAAGCTTTTAAATAATAAAATTATAACCAGATTTTAAATTAACAATATTAAGAACATTTTGTGACAGTGAGACGGATATTATTTGAAATTTAAGGCCTAATAATGAATATTCTAATTTATGCATCAGGTGCCATATCCAGTTGATTACTTCATTTATTCTTTATTTTCTACCAATTCAGAAATTCTTAACAAATGTAAGTCACCTATTATGAGCTTGAATGTTTTATATCTCTGCCTTATATTTCTGGACATTTGGATCAAACATAAAATTACATTCAAAGTATTAGGAAAGTTCATATTGAATACCATATCCTGTATGCTAAAAGATGCTAAGTGGATTAGTGTGACACATTTAAAAGAATTTGAATGATCAGGAAGGAACATACTGGTAAATTTATTTCTAATTTTCTTTTCTTGTTTTTATAGATGGAAATAGTTCTTCATGTTCTGTTATAGCATGAAATTTTGTTTTTTAAATTGTATCCTACTCTGTCATTGATTTTTTTATGTGACAAGTGAAGAGGAAATTCAAGGGCTGAAAAAATGATCACATTTTTGACAATTTATCTGTATGCACCAATTCAGCCTTCTTAAGAAATCCTGTTGTCTTATCATCAATATTAACATCATGGTGTTACTAAAGTAATGTATTCAGACTATTCAAGTTACTAAACATTATTTCTGAGCTATGTCACAAAGCAAAAGTGCCTGAAATTAGAGAAATAGACCTTAATCTTTTATTGGTGCTGTGAATCTTTAAAAAAGATCTTATTTCTCATTTGGAGAGCTCCCAGGAGCAACTTTCCCCTCGACAACTGGAGTACTTCAGAGGGAAAAAATGTAGTGTTATTCTCACTTCCAGGCTGTGTATTTGACTAGCAACCTGAAAGTGAGACAGTCAATGGCCACTGTTACATTCACAGTGTTTTCTGTTTACTTGAACGTTAAATCCAGATTGGTCACAGTGCCAAGTACTGGCTGAATAAAAATAATATGCAATATTTAAATGCATACTTTTTAATTTACAGATCAAAGCCCTACTTATGAAACTATTTATATATATAATACATATAAATATATATAAATAAATATATATTAAATTTTATTTTTTAGTTTCAAGTATACAGTACATTGGTTAGACATTTATATAGTTTATAAAATGATTCCCCTAACTGCTCTCTCTCTCTCCTCTGGCGCTTCACCTGGCCATTACATTAATGCTGACTGCATTCCCTATGCCAGTGCTCCTCATCTCCGTGACCATCTATCAACTACTAATTTGTACTTCTTTAACCCTTCACTCCTTTCTCCCAGAGCCCCAAACCCCTTCCCCCTGGCCGTCACCAGATTGTCCTCTATATTTGTGAGTTTGTTTTCGATTCATTTGTTCTTTTTTTTCTTAGATTCCGCATATAAGTGAAATCATATGGTATTTATCTTTCTCTGTCTGACTTGTTTCACTCAGCATTATAACCTCTAGGTCCATTCATGTCATTGCAAATGGTAGGATTTCATTTTTTTTAATGACTGAGTAATATTCCATTGTATATATGATAACTACTTTATTAATTGCCTCTCGTCATTGATATCAAACACCTTTGTCCAATCATAGTTAAAAATATTGTTTTGTGTTTCCCCATATACTAGCTGAGAATGGATTCGCCTCATGACATTCTTCTACCATTAAGCAACATATTGACCGTAAGCACAGATAATTGCTCTTCAACGATGTATGCCATTGATATCTATCTGATTTTGTCTCCTTCCGCTGTCCTCTTTACACACTATGTTTCAGTCATAGAGTTCTTTCTCTTGCATGGAAACGCCCTGCTTTTTCCTGCCATAGTATCTTTGCATGAGCTTGCTCCTCTGTCCTCACATAATAGAAACTGCTGTCCTCTATTTCACATCGCTGCTTCCTTTTCATGTTCTAGATCACAGTTCAATGTCTTCCCTCAGTAAAATTTACCCTAACTTTTTAATCCATATTACCACACTCCCAGTCACTTACCCTCACATCCAGAGGACCAGTACACATTACTTGATGATCTACAAGCATGGGCACCACCAATCAGAAGGGACAGAGACTGCAGGCCACGAGCATGGCTGTGTTGCTGAATACCTGCCAAACATATACCCTGACAACATAAAGCTCTTCAATCTCTTCAGAGCACTTATTACTAGTTGAAATTAATCCTGACTTGGCTATTATTATTTGTCTCCTCCCAATAATAATGTAAGCACTATGAGAGCAGTGTTTCCTTCAGCACTCCATTCCTAGCACCTATAGGAAAATTTGGCATATAGATGTTAATACGGATGATGATGTGTGCCTGCTTTTGCTCTGAAGAGTACTACTTTGAATGATATCTCCACAGTTTCAGTTTCTTATGTTTCATTAACAACCATTAGATTATCACTCGTAGGGAAACGTTATTTCATTACCAGTATAGAAAAAACTCAATGAGTTTGCCAGGCAGATTACTGCATGGAAAGATAACAAATATAAGCAGACAGCTCAGCAAAATTTCTAGGAGAGTAAATAGTGATTATCAGAATTTAGATTCAAACTACACCTAAGGACAGTAGTCACAGCATTTACTAAATGTTTATAAAGTACCAAACACTCTCCTGAATTTTCTTCATCTATGAAATAAGGATAATAGTACCTACTCTAGGATTGTTGTAATAATAAGATGCATGTGAAGAATTTAGCACACTGCTTGGCAGTGTAGTAAATGCTCAATAAATATTGTTATTTATAACTTTCAACAATTAATAACAAAAAAAGATATGAAGTACAGCTCTAACTGCTCTGAGAATTTGTGATCCATTCCAGGAATGTCCTAGAAATCAACACATCGAAAACCAGGTAAGAATGTAGATCCAGTGCTGTGTGATACAGGACCAGCCCTCTCCATCTTTCAATATCCCACGAAGTAATAACTTCAGGAGCAGTCAGTTAAAAGGTTTATAGTGACATGAAAACTCTTCTTCCAAACACATTCCAGAACTCCACAAAATGATAAACATAATTATGAATATATATGAATTAAATTATAATTATAGAAATATGAAGCTGAAAAGGACTAATAGTGCCACCTCCTGGTTATACAGGTGAGGAAAGTGCATCTCAGAGGTTAAGCCACTGGCCTAGAGTCCTGCAGCCACATTGATTCACTCCAATAATGTCTATTGAGTCTTTACTCTGCACAAGGTAACTTGCCTACTATTATAAGGAATAAAATATGAATAAGGTGTAAGTTCTGTCTCCAAGTATTTCACAGTAATAGGAGGGGAGAAAATATAAGTATCAAAAAGTTATATAGAATACATGACATAGACTTGCTAAAAAGGTGCCCTGGTGGATCAAAAAAAAAAAAAAAAAAAAAAAGATTGCTTCTCCTCAGATGAAAAAGAGAAAAAAGAAAGTTTTAAAGTGAACTCGTAGATGAGCTTTGAATACTGTCTTAGCAATCACCATGCTGGGATGAAAGGTGTCTTGATTCTTCTAGGCAGAAGGATCAAAAGAAGCAAATGTAGCAGGAGAAAATTAAGGACAAATTCAGGGGTCATAGAGCTATCCAATTCGATGAGTGCATTAGGTACAGGAACGATGAAAAATTGGATAGAAGTCTATAAATAAAGGCTTAGATTGCACTATGGCTGGCCTTGAACACCAACTAGAGGAATTTAAACAATTCAGAAAGCTGAGGAGTCGCTGCAGGTTCTTTATCAGGAGAATAGCTTTATATAAACTGTGGTTTAGGAAATAAGTCTGTAAATGCTATGAGTAAATGATTTATCTCAGGGAGAAACTACAACTGAGTAGATGAGTATATTTCACTGTAAAATAGCTCAGAAATATATACTTTATCTAGCATACTGACAGGGGCCATCTGAAGAAGAGGAAACAAGCAAGAAATATAGCAGCTGTAGAGTTGATTGTGTTTGGCAACATATCGAATTTATGATTAAGGGAGTAGAAGGAGTCAAATATAAAAGAAAAAGGGAAAGCCTTTGACAGAAATAGGTAAGATAAGTAGCAGAGAGAAAGTCTTTCTGGAGAGAAAAGATGACTTGACTGGTTTAGTTTTTGGCCTTAATGCCAATGTTACAACAATGGAGTCTGTTCATTTGAATAAAGGTAAACTTATACAGGAAGAGGTAGCAAAAACAGATAGAGGACTTGTGAAAGAGACTGAAGTTAGAAATCTAGCATTTGGAGTCATCCACCTCGAGTTTTTGGAGTAGGTAATACCATCAAAAGAGACAGTTAAAGGATAAGATAGCAGAAGACGGAGCATTGAGGATTATTTTCTTAAGGCCCTTTACCTTCCCCCCCCCCCCCTTTAGTACCCTTTTTATAGTGGAAAGAATTGGGACATAAATATAGTGTGTTTGGAGAAGTAGAAAAGTGACAACACTGAATAGGAGAGAGGAGTAGTAAGGCTTGCTTGTTCCCTCCACACTCTCCCCTCAGCCTTCCCTCTTCCCCCAGAATTGTATCTGCTCATCCTGGACTCACACCTTTTTTCAGGCAGCACTAGAGGAACACATAGAGAAGCAGAGAATACAGTGGGAGAAAACTAGTGAGAGACCACACAAGTGGGCTCAAGGAGAGTATTCAGGTTGGCAAGAGAGAGACTACAGAGCAGCAGAGGTGGGGCGTGTGGAGAGAGGGTGTTTGCTCCTGCTAAATATTACACATGAGTTACCTTTCACATTCTTTGAGGAACATGATTAGAGATCAGAATTTCTTTTTAATTATTTTGTTGCTGGCCTGTGTTCATTCAGTACAACTTTGTGCCCTGGGCCACACAGGGCCCAATTCTCATTAGAATCATTCTAGTCGTTAGTGAGATAAGTCTTCTAGGTGTCACACATGGATGGTCACATTACACACATCTCCCATTTAATTCTCAAAACCATCCTGTAAGATAAGCACTATTATACCCCTTTTACACATGAGCAGACTGCAACAAGATCAGGGGAGGACAAAGGAAAGCAAATCTCATTTGCTGAGAGGACAGTCCCTGTTCACCTTTGCTAAAGGAATTCCAAAGCATTGACCAGAGAAGCAGTCAGACTATGGGAAGCAGATGGAGACAATGAAACTACTGGAATGGTACACAGTGCTTGACAGCAAAAGCAAGGGCATAGAATATATTGAAGACCACCAGCATGGAGATTAACAGATGTGTTCAAATCATGATGCTATTACTTACTATTGTCTCTATTTCAAAACATCTTTTAGCATCAATTTTGGCATGCATAAAATGGAGATTACATTAGTACCTATCTTATTGGGTAATGCATGGTTTAAATGAGTTAGTGCTTATAGAATCCTTAGTACAGAGCTTGGCATAAAGTCGGTCAGTGAGTTTTATCTATTACTAATTATAGAAGTATTAAAAGCCTAATACTGACTTCAAAATTTGGTAAGTACTCAATATCGCTAAAGGTTTGAGAATAGTATGGACCACAAACCAACCTCATAGTATCTTTTTCAGTTAATATTGAACAGGAAAAACACTTTGAACACTAAATGGCATATGCTGATTAAATGTTACATTAAAAATGTTATAAACTATCTTAAGTAGCAAACATGGTTAAGAAACATTTTTATAGCATTATATAAATTTGAGAATGTTGTAAAAGCAAAATTATTCCTTAAAATCCTCCTTGTGATGATCTAAGCTTTTAAAAATGAGGAAATGAAGTAGTCACTTTAATATTAGAGATATTTCTTTGCAGAATATTTCCGTGTTCCACCCAGCCTCTGCATCTGCCATAAACAGGAAAGATATAGGTCATGGTAAGTATATTTCATGTAAAACTTTTACTAACAGAGATAATTAGATTTTTGTCAGAATAAAGAAACTAGAAAATATTTTGATTTTTGTTATTGTCAATTCTTGAATTACTAAGTTAAGATGGTAAGTCAGTCAAACTCAGTCTCTAGTCCCTACTTCTTCTTAGCAGAGAAGTGTCAGTAAAAACCAGCCTTTTTCTAACAGGCAGTAATTTCTGGAATGGAGAAAGGATGAAGCAAGGACTCTGAAGGCAGGCCATGAAGCATTCCCGCACACGCGCTCTCTCTCTCTTCCTCTCTGTCTCTCTGTCTCTCTGTCTCTCTCTCTCTCTCTTTCTCTTCTTTCGTCTCTCTCTCTCTCACCTCCATATGTTTATATCATATATCAGATATATGTGTGTGTAATAAATCTCCCATACATAAGTCAGAAGAGCAGAAGCCCATTTTGCCCAAGAAAACTGTATCATCGCAATCCAAAATTCCAAAGATAGAATACTTGCACACCTATGGTATTTTTATGTTTCGTTTTCTGTTCTTACTCACTAAATGCATCTACCTCCTGAAGAAAACAAAAGCCAACAGAATAGGAGAAAATACAAATAAATGAAAGCATAATCCATGAAAACAATTTGTTTTAAAATGTGAAATGAGATGGAATCAAGAACACAAACAGAGAGATTTGAATTAGAGATACAAATGAGAAAAGATGTGCTCCCTGCTCTTCCAAAGAACTCATAATTTTGTGGGAGGAGCAGTCCGTTAAATTAAGCAAGTGAAAATAATCAGTTTGTGGAATTCCACTGTGATAGAACTATGAGCCAAGTGCTATGGGAACAGAAATAACACCTGACGCTACCTACGGGAACAGGGGAAAATGTTATGGAACAACTGACATTTGCCTGTGACTAGAGTAAAAGTTAGGATTTTGCCAGACAAGTTGTGGAAGGGAAATTCTGACAGAAAAGTGACACAAAAATAAAAGGAAAGTCATATGGAGACTTTGATCCATAAAATGGTAGATAATTGAGAGAGTTTGTGTTTTCAGGACCTTGTATTCTCAGTAAAGAGGGAAGTCTATATTAAGGAGGGCTCTGGTGAAGGGAGATTGGTATGTGAGACCTTTGGGGAATGGCAGAGGGTTAAGAAGATACAAAAGTTGTGACCTCTAGTGATGAGTTTAATCCTTGTGACTTTTAAGTGAGCTAAGAAGCATGGTTGTGTGAATTTCTCTCAGTGATCAGCGGCTAAGGAAGAATTAAAATCCTCCTCTCCTGACTCCTAGTAAATGTTTTCACTACTAAAATACAATATTGGCTAGTGAAACGGCATTGCAAGAGAGACCAAACACTTATTTTACCCTGGTGGGTGATAATAGTTCATAGAGATAGTATTAACAGTCAACTGCCTAGAAAAATTATTTTGCAAAAAGCTGCCCTCTTCAGGCTTTTATTGGAATTGAATAACCACTTAGACATTCAAAATAATAAAACCAGGGGACTTAGAGAAATGTGTCCTGCTAGAGTAAAATTGGGTTACTTTAACAAAACAAAGTTTATTAACACCACCTAGAATCACTGTAGCACAGAGCCATCAGAGCTCAAAGAAATAGTTATTAACCCTGAATCTAAAAATCCAAGAATTAGCTAGGACACACACACACACACACACACACACACACCCTATGCATATGCATATACACACACATTCTTACTTTGGCCGGTAGCTAATATGTTCTTTTAATATATTTTTAAACATTTACTACAGAAAAAAAAAGTCAAACATATACTAAAATAAGAATAGTAAAATGAATATTCTTATACCTATTATCCAACTTCAGTAATTATAATTTCATGGTCAGTCTAGGCTGATGAGCTTTTAACTTCTTTTATATCTTAAGAGGGCTCTATAGCTACTTAAGCAGTTGTACAAAAGATGACAAAAGTGTTTAAGACAATGGAAGCTATTTCGTGCCTGCAAATAGTACACATCTGCTTACCTGGGCCATAAAACATAAAAACAGGTTTGCAAAATCCTCTTTCAAATATACATTGAATTAACCATAAAGAGAACACAGAATAATTATAACTCATCCTCACAAAAGACCACTAAAATAATAGGATCTTAGAATGCCCCCAAGAGTGGTTATATAAGCCCCAAATTATTTTTGACTACAGCATAATTTAACACTGAAATGGAATTCTATGGGAAGCTATTCATTTCCATCTGTGATGATCATTAAAAGTACCATCGACATCCATTTATCTCTGGATCATGAAGCTTTCACTTAAGCATCTTTCTATCTGTATTTATTTGTATACTAAGTCAAATAACGCTACATGAAATTCAAGCAGCTATACTGAATTATAAATGATTCAATCATTTTTCCAATGGAAAAGTGTGCTAACACTTCTAATTTGGTGTAATGGCAGTTAATTTACTAAGGATTTACATGCAATGTGGTGTTATGTTTTTAAGCAAGAAAAATAGCAATCAGTAGTTTTGCCTATCTTTGTTAATTTAATCGGTTTATGAAACATACATATAGATTCCATCGATTATTGAAACAACTTTTGGTCCTTGTTGACGTCCCTTAGTTCTGTACTGGTGAAGGGCAGACTATTATGGCTTTCTATTTAACTTTCCAGTGGGCTCCCTCCAGCTGACAAAGAACTGAATTGTTGCTTGTTAACTGGCTCAGGGGCTCACCTGACTGTGTATCACTTTTTTTTCCCTTTATGCAACTATTTTGATCTTCATCCATTCTTTGATTTACAAATACTACCTTACACAAATTCTCATGAGATATAAATACACATCCTACTAAATCAACTCTTACTACTTCCATTTTTTATCTAATTATTTGAAAATATTTTCTTTCCTTCTCTTTAAACATTTTGTGAATTAAAAAAATATTTTGATTATGGCTCATAAATGTCAGTTGGATGATGGGTGCTTATGAATTTTGAAAAAAATTATACATAGTAAGGAACAAACAGCCTCTAAAACCTTAAAACTCCCCCTGCAGTTCCTTTTAAAGTTATTTTCATCTCCCTACCACCCTTTTATAATTAATCTGCTTTTCTTTAAATGCCAGCATGTTGGACAAAACTTAGTTACTTACTTATTTACTTACTTACTTACTTACTTACTTATTTATTTATCCAAATCTTGTGTTTACTAAGAGCTAGGCACTGTGCTGGGAACATAACTAGATAAGGTCCTTGATTTAATGGAGCTACAGGCTAGTGCAGAAAAGAGATATTAATCAAATATTTTCATTTTGGTCCTAATCTTTAAAGCAATGAGAATCCAATGAAAAATTTTAACTGTGAATATGTGTGAATGTGTATATATGTGTCAGGCAGGGCGGGGTATGCATGTTCAAATTTGCTTTGCCAAAAGATTATACTAGTTCTGACACAGAGAAAGCTTAAAACTAATTCTTATTAATTTGTACTTTTTTATAATTAGCATTACAAAATATGTTCTTTTTATTGTAAATAAAAAGTTTTTGTCTATATATGTTTTATTTGGGCTAGCCTAGAAATCTAACCTAAGTTTTTAGCATTGTTTGCAAGACACAGTGCCATTCAAGTACTAAAGATATTATTAAAAACCAGAAAAATGACCAATTATGTAAATGCGCTTCCTATTTTTTAGGCAAGTTTTTAGATATTTTTATGTTCTTCATATTTTACGACTTGTCTTCAATAATTATGGTGTTCCTTGACTCCAGGATACAAAAATACAAGTATTTATTACTTTTTTTGAAAAATGGTATTTATTTGATCCAAATAACTCTTGTTTCCAAATGAATAAGTGTACTTTAAGACCCAGAGGACCAAAATTTAGCCTATGTTTATGTACTATACTTACAACAAAAAAGCAATAACTACATCAACCTCTGCTAACTATAGTCATGGACCTTATGAACATATATGATTATCTACTCTATTAAAAAACTGCAAAGTCGTTTCCATAGAAACTTAGAGCTATAAGCTTCTAGAGAAAAAGGATTACGTTTTATTTACTTTAATATTTTAGGGCCTAACAAAGGATTTAGAACAAGAATCTTAATTAATGTTTGTTATTTTACTAAAGTGTTTTTCAAAAGTCTATTTTAGTAACAACTTCAGATTTAATTGTTTTATGCCCAAGTAAAGTTTTTCATTGAAAAATTACTATCTAAAATAGATATCTGAAATAAATTTGATGACTATTTACTTTTAAAGTAACATGCATTTAATATTCTTATTTATCTTAAAACATAATGGTATTTATTTAAATACAATGACTTGAAAATAAATGAATAGTTTTAATTATATGTAATGATCTCATTACACGGATACCAATATCTCAGTTTGCCTAAAACAGAGGAGCTTCCAGGGACATGACACTTTCAATGGTAAAGCGGGGAAAACTCAGGCAAACTGGGACATCAGTCACTTAAATATTGCCTTACATAATAGTAACAGTCAACTGCCCTTACTGTTCAGTTGAGACTCTTTAATGTTTCTGTTTTGATTGTCTTTTAATTTAATTGTGAACTTTCAGAGTAAGAGTGAAATTTTAACACAAATCATGGCCTCTGGGATCCTAATTCACATTCTTTGAGATCACAATTTGCTCAAGCTTCAGTTTGGTATCAAATTTTGGCCTAATGGCCTGAATTACTCATGTTTTCTTTTCTGCTGTTTCCTAATAGTCACTGAAACACCTGGACGACTTGAAAATCTGGATATTCATTCCTATAAAACAGATTTTAACAGAATGCAAGTGACACTTTTACCTCTTAATTAGCCAGACACATTTTCAATTTAGTCAGGATTCCTGGTTGTGTGTATAAAGATATCATGGAACAAATGAAGAAGATGAAATGTTCATATCATCTCATACCAGTTGGAAGCAATAATTAAATGGAAAATGTTGCTGATAAATTTGACTCTCAGAATTCACAATAATAGCTGGGATGAAAAGAGAATAAGAGGAATGCACCGAATCAAAACAGGAGAAAAAATAATGAAGATATTTTCTAATTAATAAAATAAAAACTGAAAATTTCCAGTTTGATTCAACATGTTTTGAGCTATGTGTAGGGGGAAAGAGGGATTGGCTATATTGGGTGTTTTAACCAAGATTTTTGTAGAGGAAGGTTACCACTTCACAATGAAATGGGGACTCACAATACACTGAGACAGGATCCAATAAAGGCTACTTAGACTTTAGCCAATGAAATCCCTTTTTTTTTATTTCTTCTTTCTTTTTTAACCTCATTTGGAGTAAATTGCAATTTTATACAATTTCATTGACTATAATCAAAACAAAAAATAAATTACTACTATGTTTCTAGGAACAACAGATATTTAAAATGGGATCATTCATCTTTTCCTTTTTTTATATGAAAATGAATCAGAAAAAGCAGGTACTACTCTCAGCGCAATAGACTGCATGTTCAGCCTTGGAACTTCTGATCTATGAGAGCCATAGACAGAGATGACAGGGGACATGAGGTAGATGGTCTCCTTGAATGTCACTTTGTATATGCTATTTGAAAAAATGAATGTGGTGTCTCCAATTTGTCATATTTAAATGCCAGATTGGTGTTGTCAAATGTGACTGAACATTTCGACAAAGCAGGAGGATACTGAGGGATTTAGAAAGCTGCAAATACATGACTGGGGAACTTAATTATAAATAATACAATCTGTGTATACAAATACCAAAGAAACTTGTGTAAAATTAAATCACTGGCAACTTTAAAAGTTTATTTGTGTTTCTTCAACATTCTATCCCACTGTATACTTCATGGGAATATATTAAGTAAGTTAAATGAGAAAATATACAGTGCTATTCATATCGCCCCTTCAAAGCCTTTAACCTATACATATGCTCTATGTTATTCTAAAAAGGGCCTTGTCGGTATGGAAAAGTTTACATTTTACCCCACAATTTAAAAATTGAGGCTCATCTTCTACATATCAAAAATAATTCAATCAACTCAGTTAAAATGTAATTAAGTTCTTTGAAAAACATGCTCCACAATGGGTACACTTTGCTCAATACCCAAGAAACTAAAATTTAATTAAAATTTGGGGGTATTTTTTTAAAACAGAAAATCTATACAAAAATCCAAAAATTAATCAAACACAAATAATGAACTACTCTTAAAGGTTACTCTTCTACTCAGTTTATAAAATCATAATCCTACTTATGTGAATAACAAGTGTGGACGTTAAGACAAAAAGACATAGTATTTAAAATGTCAATAAGGTTTTGAAAAAAATAAAAATTCTCTTAAAAATATTATTTGTGATTATATAAGCAAAATAATTTATGTGATTACCCACTACTCAGTAAAAACATAAGAAAAAGCTCACCCAACACATATCATGTAATCTATCCTTGGAAAAATCCCAGTTTAGAGGCTACATTTTAAAGAAGAGACTATAGAGGGTATTCAGTCAGGAAGTTAGGTAAAACCATGGCTTCTATTCATTTATATTCTATTAAATGGTATCTTCATATTAATTAGTAGAAAAGAATGCACCTAATGAGAATTTAGTTGATATACATACAATTTTCATATAACTTCCTAACTTGCGAGAATGTGAAAAAACTTTGATTGATATTAGAACTTTCTGTGTCCCTTGGTTCATTCTACACAGGCCAATGTAGCTTAATTGCTACCATCTCCTCTGATGTATATTTGGTAATGCATTTAACATAAGTTTTCAGTAGGTTTTACTCTCTGCAAGACAGACCCCCTTCAGGAAGAATCCTTATGGATTATCTAGTAAAGAAATACACACACACACACACACACACACACACACACACACACACACACACACACACCAGAGCCACTTATCCTAAGACATATTGTATAGAAATAGTGTTAATTCCTTAAACATTTTGAAGAATTCTTTAATGAAGATTTTGGGCTTCCATATTTCTCCTTCAGGAGTTTTAAAATTACAAATTCTTAAATAATTTCACTGCTTAATTGTGGTAAAGTTCTTTTATGAAAACATTTTGTGAAAAACAGTTCATCAAGATCACCTTTCTCCCAACTGATTATTATTGTGTACAGAACACTTGTAAGTCTAAATATTGTTTCCACCACACCTCTTATGAAACCACCTGAAAGGGGAGGGAAAGGGCTACCTTGTTGCTGTCTGGTAGGATGGAAGTCCACATGGTCTCTACTGGTACTGCTGTGGGAGGGGACCGTGACTGCTCTGCTCTCTACTCAGCCTTCTTGGACATGGCTCCAGCAGGTGGATGGGACAACTCATTACATCTGGCAAGAACGGCAGTCTGGGTTACCCACGTGACCTTTACTGGCACAGGTGGGACAAGGCCACAGTTCTCCATGATGTTTGGCTGGAGTACTGTGGTTATTATCTAAAAGATTTTGCCTTACAGGGATGGCACCTTCCTGGTCCTTTAGCTGGAGAGAGCAACCTTATATTGGGACTTTTACTGGAATGCAAGCTCCAAGTTTAGGAAACAAGAGACAAAAGAAAACCCGGGGAACTAAATACTAAACTCAATACTTTGTCATTTCCTAAGTCCCAAGGTCCCTAGCTGGTTTGTTTTCTTCTCTTTATTTTTTTAGTGTTCTTATGTTAGTTTTATATATTATCCAGTATATTTAGCAGGAGAAATAGGGAAAAGTATACATCTACTTCATTCTTTCTGGAAGTGGATGTTTTCCCTTCAGTACTTTTTAATGGATTAATTTCACTATCTTTCCTGTGTTTAAACAGATTGAAAATATTTTCTTATAAAAATGGAAAATAATCACATACTGCTCTGGAATTTTTAATAGTGAAGCCTTACTGCCATCTCATTCATTAACAGAAAGTGAGTACTTGTGGTATAGTATGTTATCTACAAATTTCACAACATGTCCTATGGTTTAGGAGTCTAAAACAATTTTAGGATGTAAGTGCTATATTCAGTTATTCTTTCTGTATATTCTTTTCTTATGCTGAAGCTCTTTGCGAAAAAGTGTTACATAAATTTTCTACATTTTCCATAGCTTTGAGAGGTTATAAAACCATATTATATGTTATATATCAGCTTTCTTTTCAGAAACTGGGATACCCTTTCTGTCCTCTTTCTTGTATAGGAGAAAAGACAGAAAAATTCAAAATTGAAGTCATATATGCTATGAAAATCCATCTCAAAAAATTATTCAAAGGTCACAAACCTCTTGTGGCATAGATGGCAATATAAAGAGTGTAATTTAACAGATCTGAGACATAGAGAAATCTCTCTTCAAAGGGAACTCAAAAATATTATAGGAAATAGCCGAGATTTAATTGGCAAGTGCTTAAGAGATACTCTTTCCTTCAGATCTGATAAGAAGTAGAGCATTTGTAAGAAACTCCTTTGAAAAATAAGGTGTTAAGATTAGGTAGAAAAGCTATTAAGTGGCCTCCCTTTGTCACGCCTTACTAGCTCATAAAGGGTTGAAAGAATGAACTTAGAAAGCTGATGACCTGACAAAATATCCCTAAGAGTGAGATCAGAGGCAGCAAGAGAGTATACTTTAAAAAAAAAAAAAAAAAAAAAAAGAGGAAAAAGCAGTAATTGAAGAGACCAAGAGCTTCATAGAGCAACTTGAGTGGAAATGGTTCTTAGAGTGAGCTTGTACTAACAAAGAAGAGGCATTTTATGGTGGCTTTTGGTTTATTTTTACTTTTAAAGATGAAAGGCTGGCATAAATAATAGTCGTGTCAGGGTTCCTAAAGAGGGAGCTCTTAATTTGAAAATATCCTTGATCCATTTTAAACAATTGCAGAGCATCTATATGAAAACGCATTAAGCCCAGGAGGCAATAAAACCTAGCGAATGAACTGCTTAAGTAGCTATCCTGGAAGCCAGCCAAAAACAGATTAGATAAACTTTGCAAAAGGGAGTCCAATAACAAATGCAAGATCATTTCAAGGCAGAGTTCAAATCTAGTACATTGGAAATAAAAACTGAATAATAGACAAGCCAATATGTAAGGACATGGAAACTATTTGAAGAAGTTAAATTAATCTGACAAAATGGAAAGACAAAAGGGTAGCAATAATTTTTTCTCAATTAAAAAAATGCATGTTACATTAAAAAAAGAATCAAGAAATGGATCAATTGTACCAAACCTAACCAATTCAGATTTTAATAATAGAAGCAGAGAGAAGATTCATAGGTCTCAAAATAATATTTAGTCTTAAAAGTGTTCTGTACTCAATAATAATCAGTTGAAAGAAAGGTGATCTTGATGAATCATTTTTCATCAACAGTTTTGATAAAAGGGCTTAACCACACTGTTCACATTAAGCAGTGTGATTATTTAAGAATTTCAGTACTATAAATACAATGATAATTAAATGGAATTGTTCAAGAATAAGAAATAGTACTAATTCTTATCTATTTCTGGGGATGGAAACAAAAAACATAAATAAAATGTAATAAATGATAAATTGATTTTCTTTCAGCTTTGAATTGGAGTACATCTGTAGAGAATGCAGGCAGTATAAATTAAGAAGGTAAGTAGGGGCTGGATGGTATGAGTAAAGAAAGATGTCTGACTTCTCAAAGGAAATCAATCTTCTGTGGGGAAACATTTTTGACCTGATATGTCTTGGAGTAAATTCAGTACCAGTTTCAGGTTCTCCTCACTGCATTTGAGCAGCAGTTGTGAACTCAGGTGTTCTGAGGTGGATACAGCATGAGGTTTGGAATAATGCAATCCTGAGTTGAAATTCCAGATCTAGCATCCATTTGGTATATGAATATAGAATTATATCTTTTTCTGAAGAAGTTATAATTTTCTAATCTGTAGTGAGATAATAATATCAAACTTGTAAAAGCATTGCATTACTATATTAGTGAGGGTTCTCCAGAAAACAGGGACAATAGAATATATATATGTGTGTGGGGGGGTGTAGTATGGATAGATAAATAGATGAAAATTATTAGCGGGAAAGAATTGACTCAGGCAATTATGGAGGCTGAGAAGTCCCAAGAACTGCAGTTGGCCAGATGAAGACCTAAGAGAGCCAATGGTGTAATGAGTCTGAGTTCACAGGACCAAAAAACATGAATAGTAGAAATTCCAGTCCAAGTTCAAGGGCCTATGTTCCAGCTCAGTAGTCAGACAGGCAAAATTCTCTCTTACTCAGCCTTTTCATTCTATACAGGTTTTCAACAAATTAGACGAGGCCCACCCACGTTACGGAGAGTAATCTGCTTTACTTAGCCTACAGATTCAAATGTTAATCTCATCCAGAGACACTCTCATGGAAACATACCCAGAATAATGTTTGACCAGTTATTTAGCACCCTGTGGCTCAGTCAAGTTGAGACAAAATTACTAATGAAACATAGAGGAAACAACTACCCTAACATGTCGTAGTGCTCAACAGATTGTTAAAGCAGTGAAGTATTTGAAGTACAGGCTCTCTACTATTGCTATATAATATGGCTTCTAGATAGTAAAGATTTAACAGAAGCTTTATTATGTAACTGGAATTTATCAGAACTAGATAGAATGAAAGGAAAATGGTTTAGAAAACTGAAAAAGGGAACATGACCTAAATGAGACTGAACATTAGGCATTAATGATATCCTAAGCAGGAACGATAATAAATTTACCAGTAAAAACAAAAATGAATGAATAAAAAAACCACTTTTATTCCACCTAAAAGTATAATACCACAGACTCACACGATCTCAAAGAGAGGATTGTCTTCTTCTCTCCCACAGAATTATATCAATCTCACTGCACAGTGCAATGAAATACAAAATAAATCAAAATAATTTTCTTTGATGAATATCATCTGCTGTTTTAGAAAATCATGGAAAATTTAAGAGTGCCACTTAATTTACAAACTATAGAGCAATGTAAATATTACTCCAGGTTAAGTGAAAAATTTTAATTTATATATTTAAAGAAATTATGACTCTCTTAGTCTGTTTTTTTTTCCTTCATATCACATTGAGAGAAAATTACCTAGGTCACTCTCTCTACAGCCCATACTATCTGCATATACTATACACAATAGCTATTACCCAATAGATATAGATCTAATAAAAAGGAAACGAAGGGGTAAAGACAGGTATCTTCATGAAACAACATTAACACACATTTACTTGAATCTTTATTATACATAAGATAGAGTTCTAAGCATTTTAAATATTTTAACCAGTTTTTAATTTTTGCAAAACCCCATGAGGTAGGTACTATTATTATTTAAGGTGAGAAAACTGAGGCACAGAGGGGTTAAAATAACTTGCCCAAGGTTAAATTGCCAGTAACTAGCAGGGCTGTAACTTGAAGTCACACAGTCTGGCCCTTGCCTCTGGGCTTTTAAGTACTTCTTAGTCTTACTAGGAGGCAAATTACCATGCACCGTATATAATAACAATAGAATAGGCAATGTTTTCTCATTCATATTAATGAACTTCAGATAGATAGATAGATAGATAGATAGATAGATAGATAGATAGATAGATAGACAGACAGATAGATAGACAGATAGACAGACCAATACAGTTGACTCTTGAACAATACAGGTTTAAACTGTGTAAGTTCACTTATACTTGGATTTTTTTTTTTTTTTTTCAAGAAATACCTGTACTGTTTTCAACCCATGGCTGGCAGTCCACAGATGCAGAGAGCCTACTGTGTGCATTGAGCTATGCCATTTTTTTTAACAGGGGACTTGAGCATTTGTGAATTTTGGTATCCACAGGAGTCTTAGAATCAATCCTCCATGGATAATGAGGGGCAACTTAAGTTTTGGGGAGTCAAAAGTTATACACAGATTTTTCACTGTATGAGCAGTCGGTTCCTCTACCCCCCACACTGTTCAAGACTCAACTGTACACACACACACACACACACACACACACATAAACCAATATGAGACTTTGATCTTTATGAAATAACGAATCATGGGCTATACTGATTATATTAGTTTCCTAGGGACGCTGCATTTAAATACCACAAACTTGGTGGCTTGAAATAACTAAATTTATTCTCTCACAGCCTGGAGGCCAGAAGCCCAAAATCAAGGTATTAGCAGTGTCATATTCCCTCCGAAGACTGTAAGGAAGAATCCTTCCTTGCCTCTCCCAGCTGAAGGAGGCCTCAGGTGTTCCCTGGCTTGTGCCAGTGTAACTCCACTCTGTCTTCACCTTCACATGGCTTTCTTATCTCTGCATGTCTTTGTGTCCTTTTATGCCCCTTATAAATACTCTTATTGGATTAAGGATTCACCCTTGTCCAGTATAATCTCATTTTGATCCTTATCTTAATTATATCTACAAAGACCCTTTTTCCAAATAAGATCACATTCTGAGGTCCCAGTTGACATGGATTTGGGGGGTGGGGGTGCGCACATCATCCAACCCACTACAGTGAGTTAAACAAATCTAGCCAAAACCTTAAAATTACATTAATATTGAAATTCTTACTGAAATTTATTGACTTTCATTGTTGAAAAACTCTAAAATAAGGAACCACTCGTCAAATCTTACACATGTAGGAAGAATTCTGGCAAAAGCTGAATTATTATTCTGAGGTACTGATTGGCAGGACTGAAGGAATCAGAAGTAAGAAGGGGTAAGAAGGTGCTCAGCTAAAAATGAAGGTAGGTTTGAATTTACTTATGTTATATGTCAATAATATCTCAGAAAAGCTGGGAGGAAATGAAGGACTAGAGGAACATAGGGTGGAGAAGAAAATGGTGATACAAATGCAGTGGGGTAAAAGCAAGGCATGGAAATGTGGGCTGGACTTGGAATCAGGTTCCTCCATGCCCAAAATGTGGCTTTGAGGCAGCATGACCTTAGAAAGGGCTTAAAGGGATTATCCAGGAGCATGGAGGACCTCTCAAGGCAATCTTCACCAAGACCTCAAACTGTCTCTACAAAGACAGCTGTACCTTTCAGCCCTGCCTCAAGAACAGCTTTCCCCTTGATAATAGAGGATGACAGTTCTAGATAGGAAACTCAAATTTTCCTTTTCCTTAGTCAAAAGCGAATGTATGACGTCTTGTCAGGCCCAAGTCAGGGTACCATCATGGGAGGGGTATACAAAACCCAATGAATGTCTGGATGTTGGGTACTAAAATAATAAGTTAAAAAATGAATGAATAATGTTTCAGCTGAGATAGCATAAAAAAAAATTCAGTGTTCTCGCACAGAGAGGTGGATGAGCACAAACACTGGCTAGGTTGGTAAAGACATAATAGTTTTAGGTCTCAGGGAAGGTGGAAAAAAGTCACAAAAAGCCACATTATTAGTTTATTTGTTTATCTATACATCATTTATTCCCTGTTATTCCCATTCTCCATATGCATTCTTCTCCTCCTCTATAGGTTACCATTTCAAAGTGCTTGATATACATCTTTTGTTTTTGTATTTCTGCAAAATGCATAATTTTGTAAGAGTATAGGTTTGATTTATTTAAATAATGTTCTCTGCCTCACTCGTACTTTTTTCATTCAGCAATTTGTCATTAGGACCCACTCATGTTGCTATGGTTTTTTCTAGTTGGTTTCTTCTAACTGCAGCAGGAATCTATCAGATTTAACCTAGCAACTCACCACTGACGGACACTGAAACACTGCACCACAAATTAGCTGGGATAAACATCCTCTTGCAAGTTCTTTTATGATCCTGTAAAATAATTTACTTGTGATATATGTATATATGTCCAGGAGACAACTTCCTGCATCTTGGAGATAACTGAAGCTATACCAGATTATTCTCCTGAATGAGTGGTGCTCTCTATTCCCAGGAGTATCTAAAAAGTATCCTGTATCAGTACATCCCTTCCAATTCTTGACATCTTCTAGGCTATCTAATAAGATATCACTTGATATCCTATAGTCATTTTAATCTGTATTTCTCTGATTACTAAAGAATTTTAAGGATTCCTTTTCTGAAAATTGTCTGTTCATATCGTCTGCCCATTTTCCACGGAGGCTTTCCTTTGCTGTTTATTGAAGTTTGAAAGCAAGACAAAGCCACTTTGGGGCAAAAAGAAAAGAGGAATAAGATAAAGATAGGGTATTACTAAGGACATCAGTGCTTACATGGCTTATAAAGTCTTTAGGGGTTAGAATACTTCACATATGAATATATTGTCTCTCTCCACAGACAGAATAGCTTTAAATAGTTTAAAATCAAATCTTCTACACCACTGCATAGAGATTCTAGGCAGACTTATTAAGGGAAAGACAGAAGTAACTAAAGTTGTTTTCTTTCCTAAATACATTTGGGAGGAAAGAAAGTTGAGTAAAAAAACAAAAACAAAAACAAAAAAACTGTGAGTTATATTAGCCCAGAACTGACTCCCCAGAAAAGTTAAGGAAGCCTCTATCCCTTGCATCAATTAAAAGTGATAGCCGCTGCTGAAGACACGCTGAGGAATAAAGTATAAGTGACTGTTCTTGATTACCATGAGAGTAGATTAGATGCTTCAAATGATATTTTCCGCCTTTTTGCACTGATTTAACATGGCATGCATGATGACAGAATAGAGCTCCTCTCACTTGTCCGCTGTCATCTTTTAAATGCTCATGGATAGAGATTAGTTTGGCTGCCATACCCAGCTATTTAAAAACTCCTTTTTAAAGCTGCCATTTGCATGGGTAATTAAGAGAAGTTACCCAAACTAGTGACTATACAGTATCCACTAACTCAAAGTAGGAAAGATGTGAGGACATAACTATAAGGAAAGTGTACTTTTGGTTATTATATCCACTGCAATGACAACTGGGATATCTGGGGCCCAAGGGCTTTGAGTCCCAGGGGCAACACTTAAATGATTCATTCTCTAGTAATGGCTTCTTCTCGGCAAGGTGCATTGCACGTGCAGCGCTGAGTCATTCTTCGTAAATTGAACAGACAGATTACAAATGATAGTTGGAAAGGACAACGGAGGTGGAGGCAGCTCTTTAGCAGCTTATAATTTAATTTTATGAACTCATTCGATGAGTTTTAATTTCCTCCTTTTAGAGTTGTATCTAGAGAAACTACTTAATTCATGCTAGCCTTTAATAATTGTACTAGGCTTCCTATACTCACTGATAAATACACATTCTACTATTTTACATTTATAGGAAAAATATATTATGCTTTCTTATTTCTGAAATTAAACATATATAGTGAAATTTTAGTTAAAAGCTAGTTTGTGTTTTAAAGCCTATGAAATAAGATACGAAGCTTGATTATCTTTTGAAGAAAAACAATAAGCTACTAAAAATTAAGACATGCTATCTTGGTAGTTTAATTTTCCTTATATTCACACATAGTAGTTTCTTGAACATATATGAAGATTAGATCACTGAGTACAGACTAAAAACAAATTATTAAACCCATAGGATATTTTTAGTCTTATGTTTGAGGATACAGAAGACTTGACACCATTGCTACCTTTAGCCTTTAACTAAATTACATGTTATATATGTTCAAGTCCTCTATTCATTGAATAATAGTTTTTTTTATATAGCAGTTAACAGGTTTCAAATGTATTACCTTATTTTATTGTGACTGATCCAGAGAATAAGAGAGGGCCAGCCCCAATATAACTTTATTTTCAATTTCCTGATCTCAAAAATGAGGTTGATCACAGTATGTTATCAACCTAATACATCTATGTGAAACTTAAAGGAATAATCCATATAAAGCATTTTGTACCTTGTCCAGAATATATCAAGTGCTCAATAAATGTTAATATGGTTATCAATATTACTAAGAAAGCATCCAATAATCCTTTGACCCTACTAGAACATACAGTCAGTTGCTTCTCTCACCTTCTCTCTTCTCTATAATAAGCCATTTTTCCCTCTTTACCTATTATAAATTTTATGAGAAATCAGTAAAACCACACTCAGTTTTTTGACCCTTTTGAATTTATTATACCACAATTCTTGTTAAATCTAACTTCTTGCCTACTCCATACATGTCTGCAACTGCATAGCTGAATGTGGATGAAAACACACACACACACACACACACACACACACACACACACACAACCTCACAAGCATTCTCATTTGTCTAACTTTAAATTAATATTCACAAATTTCAAGTTGACCTTTAACAGGGCCCAGAAATCTTAGCACACTTCCCAAGGCAATTCACTCTTTATGCAACTAGACAATAATTTTATACCCTCCTCTATGTAAATCTCAATACATCCTTGCCATCTTCACTCTTCTTCAGACCTTTGCCCAAATGTCAACTTGAATCAATGATTTGACAGTGCTATTTGAAATTGTGATCCCTAACCCAAGCCCCAGAACCTACCTCCCTTGCCTCACTCAGTATTTCCCCTGGTACCTTCTAACTTGCCATAGAATAGGCATATTGTTTGTCTTTCCTAATAGAATGTGACCTCCATAAAGACAGATTTTGTAAACGAAATTCATTTTGTTTACAGACATATCTAAATATCTTAGAATGCTGTCAGGATCATAATAGGTACCTTCAGAACATACTTGAATGAATGAATCAACAGAAGAAGGACATTTTCTTTAAAATGGACAAAGAAGTGGAAAATCAGGCAGATGCTGAGCTGAAGGTTAACACCAGGCAAAACGAGTGACAGCAGATTTCTCACACCAGGAGAAGGACTTAGGGTGATAATGACCAGATAAAGAACACTTTATGAGATTTTGCAATTAATCAATGCCTTAGGTGGACATACCTTAGAAATGCTCTGCAACCTGATTAGGCAAACTGCTATTATTATTTTTTTACTGAGAGTGGAACCTGGAGAAAGAAAGAGAAATAAAGACATCCAAGAGGCTTGATTGCCAAGAGCTGTGGTAGTGGCAGTAAAGGCAAATGCAGGAAAGAGCATGAGCATGCTCCTAGAGGCTGAATCATCTGAAATGGTAAGACCATTGGAAGAGAAACCTTGGAAGGCCTTGGGTTTGGCTCTAACCGTACTTAACTGTGTGGCAAACACTATAATTACTTAGGGCTTGACTTTTGTTGTCATTGTATATAAAATAAAAGGATTATGAATTTAGGCACATTTGTTCTCAATTTCTTTCAATATTTCCTATGTTCTTGTTTTGGAAATAGTTTTCAATCTCATGCCACTGTTTTCCCCTAAGACTCTTATCAAGTTAAATTATAGGACCAATAGGAAAACTAAAACTGCTCTGAATTCTATAGCTGCTTATAAACTCCCAAATCCTACCTATTACACCCATTTTACAAAAGTTAATATTTATTTCATAAGTGCCCTATGAGATATTTAAGCTATCTCATCTATAATCTAATTTTTAACGCATACTTCTACAGAAAAAATGACCTGGGGGGAAGAACTAGAATAACTTCTGTCAATAGAAGAATACCATATAGGTGGATAAACTAGAAACAAAAATTTTAACTATATCACTCAGGGGTTTTTGGTAAAAGAACTAAAAGACAGACCCAGTATATCTAGTTGATTCAGAAGAAAAATTTACTAAATGAAATTACTTGGCTCTCGGTGCTAGTGGGCCAGACTCAAGTATCCTAAAGCAGGGATGATGCAAACCGCTCCTCTGGGGAGGCTCTGGTGAGCCTCACCTGCCTGCTGCCCAGTGTCTCTGACACGAGGCCCAACTGTAAGAGAATCCACTCTGGCCTCCTCGACACAGAAATGTCAGAAAGTCAGTTCTCCCAAGCTTGGCCTGCTGCTCTCATTTCCCACCTCAGACAACCAGTTTGTCTTCGGATTGGAAGGAACTAAGTCACACGCATAAGCTATTAATGAAATCACACAGACTAAAAGACAAATATACATATGAGAGAATATGTGTGTGTGTGTGTGTGTATGATTTCCAAGGTCCTGTCCATATTTAAAAAACCCATATATCACTAAATTATGCTTGTGGTAGATACTGACCACATACTCAAAATTTAGGATCTCAAATTGACTACTTTTTTCATTGCACCAATTTTTTAGGATGAAAGAGTTTTATCTCTTCCAGTCATGGTCATCTTTAAAAATGAAAATATTATATCTATTTAAATTTAGCTTTGAAATGCATATGTAATACATGAATGCATTCTTCTTTAAAAACAAAACAAAAGCATAACTGCCACCACCTCATCTCATCACCTTGGCCTCTTCCTCATATCTACGAAAACAACCATTACCAATCTGGTTTCCTTCTAGATACTTTCCATCCCAGTTCTCTTAAGATCTGAGCAACTAAGCCAGTAATTAATTTTGTGGCTGAATTGATAGGTATAGATTTCAAATAATAAAGATTTTATACCAAGAGACTCTTAAAGAAAGATAGATTTTTAAAAAGAAGGGTTGACTAGTAAGTATTACATTTAACAAATCACAGCAGTTTTAAAAAGACACAGGGACCCTCATACACTGCTGGTGGGACTGCAAATTGGTACAGCCACTATGGAAAACAGTATGGACGTTCCTCAAAAAAACTAAGAATCGGTCTACCATAGGACCCAGCAACCCCTCTACTGCGTATTTACCCCAAAGACTTGAAAACTAATATTTGAAAAGATATTTGCACACTGATGTTCATAGCAGTATTATTCATGGTAGCCAGGACATGGAAGCAACCAAAGTGTCCTACGATAGATGATTGGGTAAAGAAACTGTGGTACATATATACAATGGAATATTACTCAGCAATAAGAAGAGATAAAATACTGTCATTTGCTACAACATGGATGGACCTCGAGATAATTATGCTAAGCTAAATAAGCCAGACAGAAAAAGTTGAAAACCAAATGTTATCACTTATATGTGGGATATAAACCTAAAAGCAACAAATGAACAGGACAAATGAGCAGAGATTCATGGACATGGACAATAGACTAGTGGTTACCAGAAGTTAGTGGGGAAGAGGAAGGGAGGAGGTAGATGGAGTAAAGGGGGTTATATATGTGATGACAGAAAGAAATCTAACTATGGAAGGGGAACACACAATGCTATATATATATACACACACCTTACTGTAAAATTGTACGACTGAAATTTACTGGATTTCGTTAACCAATATCATTATAAAAATAAATAAATTAAAAAATAATAAAATAATAAAATAAAATAGAATAAAAAAGACACATTGTTCCACAATCTCATTTTGGCAAAAGTAAAAATATTAAAAGAAAAATATCTTCTGAAACTCAAAAAAGTAATTCTATTTGTAGAATGCTTTAATTTATCATGTTTTTAAAAATCAAAACTGTATTTTCAGGTTAGCCATTTACATAATTAAATTTTCAGATAAAAACCATTGATATCATGACACAGTACTAATTTAGCTATTTATAGACTATTTTAAAGGCACTACTATAAAGGGATCTGCGTAAATCATGTCTAAGAAAGAAGTGTTCATTATAGAATGTTAGTGGAAAATACCATGTTTTACTCTCATTGTGTGTCATACCCCATGGGTTACTACCCTGACCATAGATAATAGGAATTCCAAATTATTAACTGTACTAATGAATTGAAAATCATTTAATAATGTATAGCTTTATGTGTTCTAATAAAACATGGTGGATCTGTAGTCAGACTGCTGGGCTGAGAATCTAGCTTCACCACATAATAGCTATATGAGCTGTGGCAGATTGCTTTCTTTCTCTCTGTTTCAGTTCCTTCATAAATAATCATGAGAGTAAGAGAACCTAAGTTATAAAGCTGTTGTGAAAATCAATCCATGCAAAGCGTCCACAACAGTCCTCAGTATACAGTAAGAGTTCAATAAATGTCATTTATAATTATTGTTGTTATTATTACCATGTTGCTATTGTAAGTAGGTTTCCATGAATGAAAAGACTACTTCACAAACTCATTTTTCTGAGTGAAACTTTGACTTGAATATTTATAATTTAGTACAGTGTTCTACTATTGAAAGTTTTAGTTAAACTTCTTAAATTTTTCTTGATATGTGCTTGTACCCATTAAACCAAAAATAGCTGTAAATCAAACAGTCCATATTATTTTCTAAGGATCTTATACTCCTCTTGGCTGAAACTCCTATCCAGTACTTTTGGGGGAAAACACTCCTCCTTTAAGCAGGCTGGGCACTATTAATAAAGTGAATATATTAAGAGGAAGGAAATCCAATGACGTGTTCTATAATGACTACACTATTATAATAACAATATTCACAAAATCTCTTAACCATCGAAATTTCTCAAGAACGTTAGCATTTAACTATCAAAATTTCTACAGTGTTAGCACTAGCCCTTAGAATAGGTCCTTTTCTCTGTAAGAAACTTTGATTGACGTGGCTCCATGAGACAGGCATGATCTTGCTTAACTATGACCTTATTCCCAAATTTCAATTCAGTGCCTTTAAATTATACAAGTTCAAAATTATTTTTTAATAAATAAATGAGTTATTGCTGCCATTTTTCACTGCTCCTCATGGAGATTGGTCCTTTGCCTTTTAATCAGGGTTTGCTGACTGCAGGACCAGCATCCAACTACCCTTTCTCTGACTCTGGCAATTACTGATTAAAACTGAAAGGAAACTTACCCGAGGACAGCCAGAGTGAGCTGATTCTCTGTCTTAATTAGATTCTCTGTTGGGAAACTTAATTAGGAGACACAGAAGGTACGTAAACAGTGAGTGAAGAGCCCCGCACCTGAAACATTAGGATGCGGAGGGGCCAGAGAGGGGCCATCTATATAGGTTATGAGAAGAAGGAACTGAGGATGCTTGTAATGAGTGAGAGAGAATGAATCAGAGAAGCCAAGAGATGTGAAAAGAGAGATCCGAGGGATATGGAGAGCAGTCTTGACTATAGACTTTCCAGTTCAGTCCCCAGGTACATGGAATAACTTCATTTTCTGTCTTAGAGTGGACATGTATTTTGAAAAAAGATTAAGAGTACCACGTTGAGATATGCTTCACACTGGATAGTTTGATAAGGCATTGGGCTTTATTCTGACAAATAAGGAACTGTAAATTCCAAATAAAATCCTGCAGCCATTTCTGCTACTTTTAAAACCACACTGACTTATCCTTAAAAGAGACCATGAAGAATTGCTAAAAATGTCAGTACCATATCACTTTATGTAATCATTTGGTTCTACCTTTTTAGTTCTACTTTATTTTTGTTCCAAGTGACTTTTCTTGTAGACCTATTTCCTATTTCTTTTTATTTCACTTTTCCGAGCTTTTTCTAAGTATTCCACACTCCCAGTAAACCATCAAGCTAAAATTGAACAGCTAGTAAACTGAATGCATTCTTCTTCATGCAAAATGTCTTCTATTCAGGTCCTCTCTAATGAGAGTTCTTTCTGATGTTATTTTCAGAAGACTTGCCAGTGAGGGAGGGAGGGATGATGCATGCTGAATATAAGGGCTCCTACTTTCTGGACTGCTACTCATAATTTCTAGTATCTTGCTTGTTTATATTTGACATTTGATCATTTTTTGCCTAACTACTGGAAAACTAATTTTTACTAAACTTATACTTTCTCCATTTAGTTTTTATTCAAGTAGATTCTATTATATGTATAACATCATTATATTTATCTCTCTATTTCACCAAATTAGCCACAAAGTTAGTAGTAGTATTATAAATATAATGGACATAATATATATTCTCTCATCTAAATCTGTACTTAATACAACAAATAAGACAATACCACCACCATCCCCACTTACTGCATTTTAGTTACTCACATATATTTAAATGATTTACAACAGTCTTTTTTGTTTTGTCTCCCTGTCATTCACTTCTGCTTTAACCTAAGAACTCTTTGATTTAAATCATATTTCTATAATGTTTTGATAAATATCCTGTGAGATAAAACCTTTAGCCTCACTAAGGTGAAATCATATTACTTTTTGCTCCTTATCTCCTCCTTATCTTCTAGAGCAATCACTCTTATATGAGAAAAAATCCAGTTTAAGTTGACAGAATTTGTCAGCTTGGAAGAATTATTGTAATATGCAATATAGTTATGTGCCACATAACAATATTTCAGTCAATGATGGATCACATATATAATGGTGGTCCCATAAGATTATAATAGACCTGAAAAATTCCTATCATCTAGTGACATCATAGCTGTGGGAATATCATAGTGCAATGAATTACTCAAGTGCTTGTGGTGATGCTGCTATAAACAAACCTACTGCGCTGCCAGTCACATAAAGTATAGCACATACAATTATGCACAGTACATATACTTGATAATGATAATAAAAACTATGTAATCGGTTTATATATTTACTATACTATACATCTTATCATTATTTTAGCGTGAACTCTTAAAAAAAAGTTTGCCGTAAAACAGTATGCCATGTTACACAAATAGCAAGCAGCCTTACACATTTGTGTTTACCGTCTCTTGATTGCATCGTTTTCTCTTGTGCCTGATTTCATCTCATGTTGTTTTGTGCAGTAACATGCTGTATAGGCTTACAGTCTAGGAGCAGCAGACTACACCATATAGCCGGGGTGTGTGATGGGCTATACCATCTAGGTTTGTGTAAGTGTACTCTGTGATGTTCGCACATGTTGTAGGAATGAACTCCCATCGTTAGGCAGAGCATGACTGTATTGCCAAGTTTGAGGATTTTTTTTAACCTTCCTCCAGTTTCCTTTTTCCTCAATAGGCTTTATATTTATCCATTTTAGTTTTTAGGAATTACATTGATTGTTAATAAATTCTCAGGAGTAATGGATAGTGCTCTTCAGGGACTACAGTCAATTCCTTGTGTGTCAGGACATCAGCATGTGGATGGCGGAACACGCTTAATTTGTAAAAGCAACCTTCAAACAGTCCCGCCTACACAACAATGGTCACCAGGGTCAGGTATCACCTGCAGTGGCAGAATGTTGCTGACCTTCCAAGTGAGGACAAGCATTTGAAAAGCAGTTTTAAAAAAAGTCTTTTGCAAGGTAGTGGGCAAGGACTTCCCTTTTCCAGAGCTTTTATTAAGTATCTCACTTAGCTTATCTTTGTGATTAAAGACTTTTGTACATTCCTTTATCCCTTATGTAAACTGCATCCCACTTTGTTTTGTGTGCCTATGCAGCTGTTCAGAGGATTCCATTAAACCTCTGAGAGCAGAAGATGTCAACTTTCTCTCATAAATAATGGTGAATAAGAAACCAAGGTATTTAAATAGTACACACCACCCGCTTTTCCAGATGTTACCTTTGCTTACCTCCAATAAATCTCTGTTTACCATGGACAAATATTACATGCTACCAACTAGATATTCTCACCTTGAAAGTCAGATGTACATTAAAAAAAAATCATAGAACTAGAAATGTCTTAATTATCTCAGTTAGTTGATGTTTCTGCCCCGAATTGTCATGAATTTAAATTATTGCACATATGCAAGGGGTTTGTCTCTTTAAAAAAATATTTAAAAGTAGGGAAAAACCAATAATCTCTCTTGCCAAAGCAATTTATTGAAACGTTATTTGTGAACTTAAGAAGCTTTTCCTAATGTACAACCAAACGTGATGAAAGTTCATTTTAAATGTCTCAAAAATAGATCCTCTAAAATGTGTTGTATGTGTGTTTTTTAAGGAAATACAATGTGAAGAATGGTGACAAAAGGAAATACATTGTTGAAGAATGATATCAAAGATGACTCTTTAATTTCAATTTGTTATAATGACAAATAGCCTGTAACAAGGCAAAGACATATAATTTGTCCTGTAACTATTTCCTTGCCCATTTGCTTAGCTAAACATAAGTTGGGTCAGGAATAAAAGATACTTATTGATTTATGTCCTTACATATTTTAAGATGAAAAATCTTAAAATCTAGTAAAAAGAGTAGACTACTGACAGTATTTTTTAATGGCTATTTCTACTTAATGTAATTTTGCTCTTTAAATTTATTTATAAATTTTCTACTTAATCTATAACCTTGCTCCTAGTAGTTGGATTAGCAATACTGATAACATACCATTTATAGGTAATGGATTATTCATTAAAAGCACACATACAGGAGATCTCTATTACAGTGCTTCAAAAATTTGGATGTAAATTATCTATAAATAGATATTTTCAAAATACTTTCAAGTTTATCTTCCGCATATTTTTTTTAGAAATCTTAAACATTTATAAGTGAAATATTCCATAATTCAGAGCAAACAATGATATATATTAAGTATTCCTTAAATACGTGCCAGACAATTTTCTAGGCAGAGTTTTTTTTCCTCTGTAGTCTCAACCACTCCCTCAAAGTGGGTTGTTCCAAAGCTTGGATTGAAGGGGAGGCACATAAAACCTGATTATCACCATAAACATAATCTCAGTTATTCAATCCAGCTTTAACGTTAGTAAAGTTGATAATTTGATCACCAGCCTTTGATTCTTACATTTAAGTCTCAAAGTCTCTAAACACAAGATAGGAAAAAGAGATATGAATATCACTCCAAGACCACAACATATGTATAATTAACATTATTTGGGCAAGGAACAACCAGAAGAACTAAGATCAGAAATGGTTAAAAGAGACTGACTCTAAGAAGTATAGTGAGTACAGGGGCACTTTTTATTTTGTGCCATTCTGCTCTATTCAGCTGCTTTATCACCTGCATTTTTTTAATGCAAATAATATCAAGAAATGTGACTATACCCTGACGGTACACATCCAGCAAATAAAATATAAATCTCAAAGTTATCTACTGAGACATTGTTTATAGTTTCAAATATTAGAAACTATCTGCCTAAATAAAAAACAAGTAGTTAAATAAACTATGGTACACCTATGCAATGGAATACCATGCAGTTGTATGGAAGAATTAAGACTATCTTTATGATTTCATGTGGAGTAATTCACAGGATAAATGACTATGTGAAAAAAGCTAAGTGCAAAAAAGATCTATCATTTACCATTTTTTCGTGTGTAAAAAAAAAGAAAAGAAAAGAAAAGAAAGTCAGGATACATGTGTCTGCTTGTACACAAAAGAAAAGAGAGGACAAATCAAAAACTACTGGTAATTGGTCACCTTCCAGGAGGGGTGGGAATATGGTGGAAAGAATAGAAATTGGGGAATAGCACACCTCTGACAACAGCTTTTTGAACAGTTCTAACTTTCAGAACTACATAAATGTTTTACATACTTAAAAAGAAGAAAATAAATAAAATTAAAAGGAGAGATTCTGAAATAGAAAATAAAAACAAATCAACTAAAGGCCATTTCAAATTAATACTATAACCACAGTAAAGAGGTAGCAGGGATGATGGAGGAAAGAGAGGAAGATTCCTAGCAACTTCTAATCATAATATTTAGGCTATCCATCTTCTGAATAAAAAAAGAAAATAACTCTAAAACAGTAAACTCTAGTTAGCAGGCTAATGTTTCACAAAAACATGGGCATTCAAAAATTATTGTATATTCTAGTTGTGAAAAATTAAGTAAATATATTGTGGATAATGTATTGGAGAAGTTAATTTACAAATATGGATAGAGCGAAGGATGAAATAAACCCTCTGGTGTTTAACTGGAGTAGAAGACATCTATATGAACTCATTCATGGTTTTTAAGATTGATAGGTAGATACAGAAATAGATATGGATGTGTACTGATGTACTACTCTGTTGGCTAAGAAGGCCTAGAAGTAATGACACTGTAGTAGCAGATCTTGATTTCTAAATACCATTCCCCACTAAATGGAAAAATGCCTAATTCCAAAGTTGGAGTAAGGAAAGTATGTAATAAACCTGGAATATCTTATTCTGTCATAAAAGTAAGGAAGTATCAAAACAAGATAGGAGTCATCTGGACCAGAGGCTCATACTACCCAGATATGGATTATAATCCTATGAATAAAATAACAATCTTTAAGTCTAAACATACAAATAAATTAATGATGGAGGATTGGGGAAAGTGATTCCATATAGTACAGAGCCAACTAATAAACATTCAAGGAATGATAAAATAAGAAAATCACTATTTGTCAACAATCATAATAAAAATTGATATTAAAAACAATCTTATGTACTTTGTCTTTAATGTTTTTGTGAATCTTAAACTATGCTAAAAAATAGTCCTAATTTTTTAAAAAATATGTAAGTACATGAAATAAAGTGTTAAAAATGAAAAAAAAAGAACTCTCAATCAATGCTAAAACTAAATGGATGCTAAAACTAGAGGAAAATGCAAAAAGTTGCAGGATATTTTCATAGATTTAAAGTTTCTCCCCAGACATATTGTTACTCACAAAGAAAAACACTGTAAGATTACAGTGGTGAAACCTGACAGACACTGCCTTAACCATGAGAAAGGGTTAATAACACCAGAAATGGGAAAAAAAATATATCATGTGTCTGTCTACTGGTATTATGAACTCAAAAAACACATCATTTTTACAGTATTTTTGCTCAAAACCTATATACGGAATTTAATCATGAAATAACATCAGAAAAATCACAAATGAATGAATTCTACAAAATATTTGGCCTATTTTCTTCAAAACTATAAGCATCATTAAGCATAAAGAGAATCTAAGCAATTTTTCCATATTGAGAGAGATTAAAAAGATGAAACCACTAAATGCATCACATGATCTGAGATATTCTTTTGCTATAAAGGGCATTATTGAGACAATGGGAGAAATCTAAATAAGGTCTATAGATTAGATAATAGTATAGTATCAATGTTAATTTTCTGATTTGGAAAGTATACAGAGATTATGTGAGAAAATAGCCCTTATTTTAATATATACTGAAGAGTAAAAGAGCATCATTTCTAAAACCTCTCAGATGTACAGAAAACAACTAAGTGTGTGTGTGTGTGTGTGTGTGTGTGTGGGTGTGTGTGCGCGCGCGCGCGCGGTTGAGGGGCGAAGAGAGAGAGAGAGAGACAGGAGAGAGACGTGGGTAAAGCTAATGCGGTAAACCATTAACGTTCGGGGAATCTAGGTGAAGGGTAAATGGGAATTCTGTATTCTGTTCTTTCAACTCTTCGTAAAATTATGTCCAAATAAAAAGTTAAAAGTAAAAAATGCTAACACATCTTATGGGATATAACCAGAAAACTTAATTTTTCTGTAATGCTTACATCAAATTTATTCATCGGGTCTAGTACTTTCCTTGTCACTAGATGAAGATGGGGACAGTTCTTAGGACCTTTTGTATAACTCTTTACTTCTATATTCTTTTCAAATTACTATACACAGACTCATTTCAGAAATTAGTATGTAATCTCAGGGAAGGCCTGGGGAGTGGTGGAGATGTTCGGAGCTTTGAATCAAAGCTTGCAACCTAAGTCAGATACAATTTCCTCTTTTATTAAAAGCATGCTTAATGATTGTCCACCATGGTGAAAGTGAATATAGTTGGCTCTTTCTTACTCACTTTAATCAACACTGACTATCTATTTTAACCCCTTCAGAGTTGGAGAAGAGGAAGGAGAAGGAAACTAGAAAGCTTTACTTTACTGGAGTTATGATATGGCTTCATGCCCTCTGGGCTAGCAGGCTCTTGTAAATATTTTCATAGGTTCTTCAAAGCTCCACCCCATCACCTGGAGTTTTGTACTTGAAGTCTCCTTAAACAGGACAAGTACATCTGTAGACTTCCTTTTCTTCTTCTGCAGACTTATGAGATCTAACAATACGCTTCTGTTTTTTATCAGCTGTGGTTTCATAGGCCACCTAACTGGCTCTACTGAAGAAGACTTATTATAATCCACATACTGTACCTCATGTGTGGCCCATATCTTACCCACAAGAAACACTGCTTCATCCTTTGTTTTGGCAAATTTTGGAAAAAACATAATATCTCAAAATAGCAACTTCCATTTCATTCTCATTAGATAGGGAAAATATTCATTTTTTTCTCTTACTCACTATACCAGACAGGAATCTCCTCAGCTTCAGTCATACACATTAAGCTTACGATTGATATTATTGAAGCTCCTTTCTATTAAGCTTGAAGAGAAGGTAGATACCTCCATTCTTCTCCCTATATGAGACATACAACAGCACTGTCAAAAAAATAATTGCTTCTGAAATTTCTTTCCAAAATTTACTCTCAACCCATCTTTATCAATGTATGTAAGAAATTTAAGGATCATATAATCAGTTTTTCATGATTACAATGAAAGACCACAGCTTTCCTTGATAGATGATATTTATTTTATCTCAGTTTTTCAAATAAAATCTCCCATTTTTGATGCTGTAGAACATATAAATACACATACTTACATGCAAAATATTTTGAGTCTTAGTGTCTCTAGGACTTCTTTATATGTTAATAAGAATTTGATGCCAACATACAGTATTTAAGACATTTCTGTGATTATAGTGCCTTTACAAGTTGGCATTTCCCTCTCCCAGAAATTTTGGAGAAGGACCAAATTTTTAAGCCATGTTGTTCTCTCAGTCTTAATATGTCTATATAACATGTTGAGCTGATTTCTTCTATGAATAGTTCAATAGTCATAGCCAAGGTTATGAAATTATTTCAGAACAGAATCATTTTGACATCAGATTCTTTGGGTGATTCTGCTTTCGGACCTTCAAATTATAGATCATCTCTTAGAAAAACCAATTGCACTCTTAGAGTTAATCTCTACGCAGTTGACTGTTACACAAAGTGAGAAGTGGTATTTACGGCTGAGAATTTGAGTCCTAAAAATAATGAGAAAGGATTGACAGTAGTATCTGTGCAGGTTAGAACTGAGGAGAAATATTCTTTCTATACCTTGTATTAGTGATCTTAGGTAGATAAAATACTGTAGTAATATAATACGAACATTTCCTATTGTTTTACAGAAGTCTACTGGTGAATAAAAACCCACAGAGCTGTGTTTTAGACAATCCAATCTGCAGTCAGATGTATAATAAAATAGAAGACACCATTTATAATTTCAAATACTATGATCCCTTCCTAATCCACTATAGTTTTCTTTCTTATTCTTAAAGAATTTGGGAGCAAAGAAAAAAAAATCTAAGAAGGATAAATGAAATTATTTATGCCCTATTGCATACATAAGGAACCAGATCTAAATTTATAGATCTGAAATTACTGCCATTGGTTTTTCAAAAACAAAGCAAAGGAGATGAATAATAGAATAAGTACTTTCACAATACTCATTGTTCTTCAGTGTACCATCTCCATCATTTTGCTTTAAATAATTGTACTGACAATCATACAGAATGGACATAAAATTCAAACATGTTAAACAGTTATTTGTACAGTAAAGATGTATTCCAATTAACACAACCTAATTTTTAAATCTAAATAATACTACCATTTAATTTTAAGTATTTAGAATATTGGTAACAGTTTTCCTGTTATACTAATTAGAAGGGATTTTTTTGCTCCCTCTTTGTTGCTCCTACATGCGTTTCTTATAAACAGTTGCAGTTTTGATATCTAAAAGATAAAATATTTCTATTGAAGAAAAAACACCCCCTACAGAGTTCTTACGGATTAAGGTTTTGGTTAAATGTGCTTGCCTGGAGAAAACTATTTATGAAAAAAGTTTAAATTTTAGATGCCTCTGGAATATTTCTTTGGCATCATTCAAAACTAATAAAATGATTCAAAGTCTTTCAGATTTAATATGTGACAGGCAAGGACTAAAAAAAAAAAGAAAGAAAGAAATTGTTAACTATACTAGAATACTTGATATACTATTTCTGTGGTTAAGAGCTCTATTGAAAAGTATGATATTGAAAAGTTAAAAGAACACATTCTGTGATAAATATTCAAAGCCAAATATTCATTGTAGAGGTATGAAAAATTTTTTTAAGTTAGCAAAGGACCATAAACATCGCTATAGAATAATTTTTATCATATATAAATTTATTTTTTTATTTTTGAAATATGATTAGAAGATGATTATAGTTTTTTTGCTTGATCAGAAGCTATAAAGATAATAAATCATATAAAATGAATACTATCTTCTCAGGAGGCCCACTTCAATTTTATAACTTTGTTATATGAATTATAGGAAAAGATTCAAAATTTATATGAATTATAGGAAAAGATTCAAAATTTCACATTACTGGTCATTTAGGATGCTTTTGATTTCATCTTCCCAAAGCAAAGCAGCTGCTTGCACAGAGATTTTAGAAATTAAGTTATAAACTATGCTAATTCTAACAATGCCACTTCACTTACAAAAGCAGATATTTTGGAGATCTGCAGTTAATATTTCAAATTTAAAAATACTTCAACATTGCACCTAAAAAGTAATACCATATATCACAAGCTAAGTTTTCTAAGGCATTGTTCTCAACTGTAAAGCTTCTGTGCAATATTCCTTTTCATTGGTATTGAAGATCTTCAAAAATCGTTTCAGCACCAGACCTCCAAGTAGAGGCCAACAATCTTTCTAAATTGAGGTCTGATTGAGTCCCTTAAGTGTAATATCAAAAACAGACAGGTCCTGGCCCACTTCAATATCTAACCTGTATACACATTTTACATTTCTTTTGCCTGAACAATACTCCAGTTTTTAATGAATTTTTAAACCATGACCTATAACATCAGTTGTATCTAGAGCTAGACATGAAGCTCAAATTTATTTGTTATAGAAATAAAATACATGATTCAGTTCATCCAACTTGTGGGACATTTTTTTCTAGAAAGCAAGGAAAGTACTTGTCTTGCTTCACAGTCATGCAGGTAGCTCTCCCACCCATCCAGTCTTTTTCTTCTATACATACTCACCATGAACCCTGTACTATAAAATTAACACTGTCCTGTGGGAACCATGCAAGGGTTCATAACCTGCAGCTCCTGTCACTATATACTTATGATGAACAACATCATTCTTGCAGGTTTTTAGAATTTTTGTGTTATAATCGCCATTTTAATCAATCCTGTAGCAAAGACTAACAATTGTACCTCGGGCATGAAAAAATGTCCAGAGCTATGACCAATATTCAAGATCCCCATCTATATTTCTGTCACATTTCCTCCCTTTTCCTCCTGTGCTAGCATTTTGCTTAAAGGCTATTTTATGCTTTTATGTTTAATTAAATTATACTTAAAAGGATATACCATCTGCGTTTTAAATTAATTAGTTTTCCTTTTCCTTTCATCTTTTTTAAACGCTAAGAAATAATTTAAGTTAATGATGTGGCAGGCACTCTGATGACACAGCACTATAATGGCTCTGGCAGGCTGGCCACTCACTCGTGATGCCTTCATTAAGCAATAGGCTTAAAATTCACTTAAAAACATAAGTCACGATTTCCATAAACTGAACAGAATTTATTTCCCCAGGCTCAAAGCTAAGTTTACTTCGCATTCTAAGTTAAAAGAAATAGACTCCCATTCCTCTGATACCAAGTTTTAGAAGAATTTAGGGAAAAGATTAAAGTCAGCCCTTATGACAGCAGACAGGATGATCTAATTCCTCTGTTTCCTGCTACTTGTTCTCTTCCTTGGGCCATTAGTTCCTTATTAGCTACTCTGCCACCAGCCAGGAGGGGAGGCATGGAGGAATACTCATAGTCATTCTGGAAAAACATACGAATGCAAAAACAGAAGTATGACCATAATGTATATAGTGAATTGAAGTGTGGCTCCTTAAAAGACATGTTCACATCCTAACTCCAGGAACCTGTGAATAAGAAGTTATTTAGAAAGAAGATTTTGTAGCTATACAGGTTTAGAATCTCAAGATGAGATCATTCTGGATTATATGAGTGGGCCCTAAGTCCAAAGACAAGTGTCATTATAAGGACAGGAAAAATCAGAGACAGAAAATGGGAAAGGTATATGAAGATGAAAGCAGAGACTGAATTTACACAGCCATAAACTAGAAGAGGCAGGGAGTAATTTTCTCCCAAGCTTTCAAAGAAAGTGTAGCCCTGCCAGCACTTTAATCTGGGCTTCTGTTCTCCAGAAATCGGAGAGAATAAATTTCTGTGTTTTAAGTCTTCAAGTTTGTGGTAATTTGTTATGGCAGCTCTAGCAAACTGATACAGTGTATTCCACCTCTTGATAATGAAGGCATGAAATTAAAACTGTAAAATTAAGATTTGGATCCATATACTATTTTTCCTCTAGACAGGAAGTAGGGGAGTATTTTATGTCCTGTGTGCATGTGTGTGCATGTGTATGTAAGACGATCTTTCTATAAAATACAGATAAGCAATAATTTTTTTAAAAAATATGACTCAACTTTATTTTATAGTATATATAGAAGAAAAAGCTAGACAGTCTGCAAAATTTCATCTCTTTAACCATGATTAGAGTGATCCAAGTCTAGGGGATTTTCCAATTAAACTGAATTTCTGTTGTTATAATACAGTTATCTTTAGAACAATATGGGATATATATAAAAGTTTTAAGGCTTCCTAATCCAATGAGTATACATTAGATACTTTCTCTTTCTTATAAGAAATATCTTCGATTAGCCATGTTCCTGTTTGAACTGTCCTTGCAAATGAAATAGTTCAGCCTGATCTAATCCTACGTCAGTGTTTCTCAAAACTCATCAGCATGAGAATCATTTGGGGGTAGGTGTTAACATGCAGATGCCTAGGCCCAGTCCCAGATTCAATAAATCTATTTTAGGCTTACATTCTAATTTCTAAAAGCTATCTCAGATGATTTTACTGAAGGTAGTCATTGGACAAAAGTGAAAAATGTCCCAAAGATGTAACATACTGGCCAACCACGCATTGACATAGGTAGTACTTCACTGACAAAAGAATAATTCAAACTTACACAGACCTGTGTAGATCAGAAGAGCTGTGTGCTATAGTACAAGTGAAGTTTTTGTTCAAAAGGAAATCAAAATAATTACAATGAAGTGAAACCTTTTTTCCAGTTTTTTAGTCCTATTTAATCAATTTTATTTATATAATTGGCATATAACGTTATAATAACTTCAGGAGTACAACAGAATGAATTAATAATTATATGTACTATGACATGATCACCACAATAAGTTTAAACATCCATCACTGTGTATAGTTACACATTTTTTTCTTGAGATGAAAATTTTAAGATATACCCTCTTAGCAACTTTCAAATATGCAAAGCAAGATGAAACTTTTATCTTTTTTATTCCTGTTCTCCTACATTTGGATTCCATTTATGAGCCTGGCCTTACCCCAGAAAGGAACACTTACTCTGCAGTGTAAAAACAAAAGCATCAAATTATGAGTTTGTAAGAGTTTAAAAATTGGTAATATAGTATTCTCCTGCCCTCCATCAACTGCATTGAGTGCCAAGCTAGATAAAAATCCTCCAAAAGCACCATACACTCTGCCCTCCACTGCCCAAAATTAATGTTAGGGGTAAAGATAAGAAAAGGTCCTCCATTAATTTGAGAAACTGAAAGCAGAAGATAGTTGTTCTCAGCTTCACTGAAATACTGGAAAGTTCCCACATCATCAATGCATGGAGGGGACATTAGGAAGCAAATGGTTATAGATCATAGAGAAGGCTGATGATGCCCCAACAAGTGTTACAGAAGCCCAGAGAGGCATGAGAGGGCAGCCAAGTCTTCCCTGTGCCTCAAGGAAGATGAGGAAATTAGAAGAGACAAGTGAAATAGAAAGAAAAAGGATAGAGACTGTGGGACATGTCTTATGGCCCTGTCACAGTGGAAAGTGGCATGGTTGGTGCCTTCAAAGTACAAAGAGAAAGACAGAAGATGCAGCTGAAACTGATGGAGGAATGTCCACGCTCAAGGACCAGATGGGATAAAATACTTACTGGAGTCAGAGAGGAGACGGATGGGGGCCCTCTTCCCATGGCTTCTCTAAGGTTTCTGGCATCAGACTGTATGGGATTTGTGATGGCATCTACAACTAGTACAACAGGGATATATGACTTGAGAAATTGGAACCTAGTATAAAATTTAATTTTTATGTTCATTCTACAATGTTATCATAGACAGTTTTATATGTATGGTAAACTCCACTGAGAGAAATTTATCTTTTCCATATTTTTATTTCATTCACCAAGAAAAAGTTGCCCCATTGTCAGTGGGCAGAAACATGCACTTATATGTAGCTGCCACCTTTATCTTGGACTTCTAGCTTTCAGAACTGTGAAAATAAATTTCTGTTGTTTAAGCCACACAGTCTATTGTATTTCATTACAGCAGCCCAAACAGACTTATATAGGAATGAAACACAAATTTTTGAATTACCACTTGCTTGGGAATAATTATCCTTGTGTACTTTTACACCAGTTTACTCTCAGGTGAGTATAGGGGATTTTCTCCCTCCATCACATACATAAAATCTTAGAATGAAAATAGAAGAGTAATTTCACACTGTAGAGCACAAACTGCCTACCTTCATCTTTGGAAACAGAAACACCATCTTTCAAGGTTATCCACATCCAAGAAAAATGTGGGAAATGTGGTAGGTTCTTACATCTGAGTAAACCCTGAATGGTTTAATCTAATCCTGGAGACCCCTATTCTCCCTGCTAGTAACTGGTTTAGAGATGAGCATGTGTCTCATTAGGAATTTAACCACGAAAACATAAACACTGTGAATATTCTAAACAAAGGGAATTCAACACAGGCAATTTTCCACACAAGTGATGGAAGAGTTGAGAAACCAGACAGGCAGAAGGAGAGGCAACCAAGCCACAACCACTCCTAAAATGGAAACAAAACAAAACAAAACAAAACAAAAGGAACAGGAAATTCAACCAGAGTCCAGAGACCTGGATTATCTGAGAACCTAGACTCACTGCCAGCCAGTCTAGCAGATTTTGTAAAGAAGATTTTGTAGATATATAGATTTAAAATCTCAAGGTGGCATCATTCTGGATTATATAAGTGAGCCCTATGTGAGTGGGCAGCAGAGGAGATAAGCAGCTGCTGAAGAGGTAGCCTGAGAGACAGGAAGGGAGAGAAACTGCCTTCCTTCTTCTGCACATCTTTCAATCTCCCACTAGCACCCCTTTGGCCAAACCCAGCCAGAAACCAGTAGTCCTATGAGCCTAAGAAACAGCATGCAGAGGTTAAGCCCTCCTGTGATACAGAACTAGTAAGCCAGCACTATCCACTTGTGTGATCCACTTCTGATAAATAAAAGTCTACCAGGTGGCTTCTATCAAAGATTTCCTTTGTCATAAAAGCAGTCATGCAAGAAGTGACCCCTTCTTCTGCTGAGCATGGTTAGTCTGTATGTGATGCCTAGAATGGCTACAGACAAGTGATGTCCAAGAGAGGAACCAGTGAAGACACTGGAGGGCAGAGAAGAACCTGTGTCCTTAATAATGTTATTCAGCCAATGAATTAACGACTCCTTAACCTACTTTACTTTAAAATTTTCTGTTCTGTGGATTATCTTATTATTATTTGGAGTTGATTTTTTTCTGTTTCTTAAAGCCAAAAGCATCCTAAATAATGCAGTCTCTTTTTCTAGTGATTCCCTCTAGAAATTCTTGCCAAATGCCTCAACCAGAGTTTTCAGAGTACTAAAAATTAAAGCAATAAAAGGGAATAAAATCTGAAGCAAGATATCAACATCAAAGTAAATAAATAGTACAGGTTAGAATACATAGCCCAGTGCACTCAGAGAATGTGTAAAATCTGCACAAGGCATAAGATGGGAGACTGAAAATATCAAAAAGACGGGTTTAAATGGAAGTTGCTGAGTCAATAAACCTAGTTGTTCTGCATATGTGACTGTGAACAAACGGCTTGCCTTTTTAAATTACATTATTCTTTAACGTTGTTAACTAAAGTGTCAGATGTTTTGGCAGTGGGTGGACACTGCTTCAGGCAGTGATTTGGGACAATCGTCATGTCTCCATTTTTCATATATAGAAAGTACCCACTATGACAAAACATCAGAACTTTAATTTTCAGTTAATCTGTTTTCGTTTATTCCATTATTGAGACACGTTCTGACAAAGAATAACTTGGAGAGATGTTTAGTCTGTTGTAGCAAAGATTTACATTTTGCCTTTTTAAAATATAATATTCACATTGTAAACATGATGAGCCTTGGAGTTTTACATATGAGGACACTTACATCAATATACTCACTAGAACTGTTGTGAAGGAAAAAAATCAAATCTGGCCTCTAAGTTGTCCTGTATAGAAGAACTAGTTAAAACACAAACGCACTCACAATACACACACAGTAGCAAAAAAAATGGGGCATACTTATGTTGATAAATATTCAAGGAAAAACTATTATCCACCAATAGTTTTATCTTCTTCACTTATTCATCATCATGTATCTAATAAAGATGTATACCTGTGGCTTGAATAATACTGCCTTTATTATTCATTGAGATTTCAAGTACTAAATTTTGTTAAGAATTCCTCTTGTTTATTTTCATAAATATCTGAAAACATAAGCCTCAAGATCAGCTCCACCGTCCATAGAGCATAGCGGAGGGTATCCCTCCAAAACGAAACTGCAGGTTCTGCCTAGAGAGCAGCATATCCATTCCCCAGATAGATGGTGGCCATAACCGAGGACTGGGGTGTCCTAGTGACACACTGGCATGCCACATCAAGACAAACTTGCTTCTACATCAGTGCTGATGTTGCCCCCTGGTTCTAATCGGTGGCTTTCTAGTAACAGACTCATTGGTTTGTCCATCTATCCCACTCTCTACCCTTTTAATGTCTAGGACTTCATTAACTTTCCTTGTAGATGTTCAGAAATCTACCAATTAGTCAGCCACCCTCACGACCTACATAAATCAACACCGAATTCCCTAGATTTGCTTCTGAAACACACTGTTATTTTTCTCCTCTCTGAAAATCTAGATATTAACCTATAACCACACTTCTGACTCATTTTACATTCTTCAGTGCTTTTAAAAAAAGTTCACCCCAGATGTCCTATATGCACATCTTGCAAATATTCCCTTGAAAATTATAATCCTAATTAAAATTGCTGCTAAAACTAGCTAGCTTCTTCTTTCCCGAGCTTATAGTGATATTTTTATGTAAACATCTAAAGAAAGTTAAAATGATTGCTATTCTTAAGTTTATTTCCCAGAGAAGAATATGATTTTTGCTATGTAATCAGGTTTGGTGTAACACATAAAGTTATTAATAAAAAATAGCAGAAGAAAAGAACTACAAGGAACATATTATAGTCTGACTAAGTTAGTTTTGTCGTGTATTAATTTGCTGCAGCAAGGAAGAGTGCACAAGAGGGATCATGAGATGTCTCAGAAAGGGGTGATTGAGAGGGCCTTATTAAAGGGTATGAGCAGTGCTAAGGGATTTTAAGATACTAGAGAAATAAGGGACCAGTTTATGATACGACAAGTGTTTAGAAATCAGTTATCTCAGTAATCTCTGTACAGGAGGGAGAAGGAATAAAGCAGAACTGAGGAAGTCATTAGTAAGAAAACAATAATCATGCAAAATAAGGAAACTGTTGGTCAATTTTCAGCGACAGGGTAGCCTGTGGAGCTGCATTGTTTATATAACTTTGGTCATATTCTGTTTTTGTTGTCATTTTGTTTCGTTTTGTTTTTCTTTAGGTTATATTAAGAACATCAGAATTTATCACCAGGGTTAGAAAAGTACTCAGGGTCTTATTTCCTTGGAAAACATAAAGTTCAGATATATGTGGAATACTGAGTTCAAAAAATCCTTCATCTGAATCTCTGTTCCTATTTTGCAAAAGAAGCTGCTTTCCTGTGTCGAACTGACCCACATGGCTCAGCTCCTTCAGACAAGAGTGATACATTCCATTCTCCCCAAATATAATTTCAAACAACGAAGTCTGAAATCACCTGTGATTTTATTTTATTTTATTTTTTTCATTTATTTATTTTTTAAATGCCTACGGCATTTAAAAAATCATTCCTAGGTGGTTTCCTAGGAACGTTTCCTAGTATTCCTAGGAAACATTTTCCTAGGTGGTCTCCTCTAAGTACTACCCAGGCCTGACCCTGCCTAGCTTCCGAGGTCAGATGAGATCCGGCATGTTCAGGGTGGCATGGCTGTAGAATCACAGCACTGAACACTTGATGTTAACAAACGCAATTTGTAAGTTCATCGCTATAAGTTTCTTTATTTTTAGATTTACTTTCTAAAGAAATAAATTCTTTGGTTTTTCAATCATAATTGTTAGGAATGAGCTAGCCAAGTAAAAAATTATCTCATTCTTAGAACAATAAGATTTACCTCATTAAATATTACAGTCCTACCATACAAAGAATTCTATTTTATTTTCTCAAAATCCTTACCATTTAATAAATTGTCTATTATTTTTACTTAACAGAGAGAATTCATTTTAAAAATGGGGTTTATGCAAAGTTTTCTCTGTGGATTTTCTCTTAATGTTTAATAACATCAGAAGTATTACAATCATTGCTCCAGTCTCACTAATTTTATAAAACATTCATCTGCATGGTTAAAATGAAAAGAATGAGGATTTTTCTCCTAGAAGTGCTTTTGTTTCTAATCTCACATTTCTTCCCTAAACAAGTACAGGAAAAAAAAAGTTTTCTGCATTTTGACAAGGTGATGTTTTGAAATCAATGAAGATCTATTAAGCATAAGCTATAGGCTTGTCATTGTACTAATTTTCTTGGATACCTAGATAAATAAGACTCAGTACCCCTGTCTCTCTTTCGCAGTGTGTATCTGAGATTCCCAAAACAAAATCTGACTTCCAAATTTAGCAAAAGCCAATATTTTATAATTAGAATATTAGACTTTTATAAAGAAAATTACTTAGGGAACGCTGAGAGTATACATCCATCTATTCATGTAAAGGCATAACCCTAATCCCTTGTCAGGGCAGAGAATGTCTTACAGTAGATATTTACGTTACTTGACAAGATGCAGAAAGCAATTCAATCAGTATGATTTTAAAATACATCTTATCTTAGAAATCACAGGACCATTAATCTTTGTGGCATCATTGAATTGCCCCTATTGAATTAAATAATTGATGCTCATAACATTAGGATACTCCTTTTCACAAGGAAAAAATAAGTATGGATTACTGCTTTCTCCAAAATAGAAAGCTTGTTATGGATTATACGAGAAATTATCTTGTGTTACAGATGCAGCTAGTGAAGACAGGTAATTTCTGTGTTTGCAAGTATTCTTTTGATCATTACTTATTATACAATATTAATTTTTAATAGAACATGTTTAAACAGTAACCCAATGTGCTGCTAAGATGTGTACAGAGAGTAAGGAAACTGAGATTTATTTACAAATCTATTAGTTTGGGGAAAGATGACATATTCTTGCTTTTGCCTTTTTTTCTTAAGTACTTTCACCCAAGACTCTCTGTGATCTGGCTCCTCTCACCTCTCCGACTGCCTTTGCAATCAGCCTCCTATAAAGTATTCACCCTTGAAAGTATTTGCTTTCTGAACAGCAAGATCCTCATATAAACACCTAACTTTAAAGGGAAAAATGTTCAAAAAAGCCAATAGAAGTATAGCCATTACTCATTTGTGCACATGTTTGCCCCTTATCTTATTGGTTATCTTGACTCTCCAATACTTTGCCAACCATATCTGATCTTTATGTCCAGTAATAGAACCATTAAGTCAGCTATGAGACTAAATTTCACTTTTAAAATGTTTTATCTTATCTTTGCTTTAAGGGCTCCTAAATCAGATTAATTATTTATGGACATTTTCTAGCCAATAGCAGGGAGTTACAATCTGTTTCCAGTTTATTGGAGATTCAACTGTATCCAAAATTCAGTCATTTTTCAACACCTTCATTGCTATCATCCTGGTCCCAACCACCATTAACTTTTGTTGCATGGTGGCTATAATATCCTAATATGTCTCCTTGCTTTTGCTTCTCAAGACAGCAGACAGAATGATCCTTCCAAAATTTGAGCTCAATCATGTCACTTCTCTATTAAAAATCTCATAATTATTCCCCAGTTTACTCAGAGAGAAATCTAAAATCCTGCAATGTTATTACTGACCAATGTCGCTCCAATACATTTAATTTAAAAAAAAAAAAAATGTCCTACAATGGCTGACAAGGCTCTCTGTGATCTGGCTCCTCTCACCTCTCCAACTTCCTCCGCAATCAGCCTCCTACTTACTCACTCTACTCCATCCACACAGGCCTCTCCCCTGTTCCTTCACCACATGAGACAAAATGCCTAGAATCACTGCTCTGGTTTTCCTTTTGCCCAAATATTCATCCTCCTGATGTCTGCTTGCTCAATCCAACCAGCTTATTCTCAAATCTCTCTTAAGGAGGCCAACCATAACTATATCATTAATATTTTCATCATGTCTCTATTGAGCAGCATACAACAACAAGGTTTTGGCTTTGTATTCAGTCTGGTAATCTGAGACTTTTATTTAGAGAATGTTAGAGCATTTGCATTTTATAGAACTACTGATATACGTGTGATAATATATGTTGTATTGCTATTTGTTTTCAAATTGATACACTTTGATAGTTAATTTGGTTAATTTTATGTGTCAACTTGAGTGGGCCACAGGATGTCCAGATATCTGGTTAAACATTATTTCTGAGTGGTCTGTAAGGGTGTTTCCAAAAGAGATTAGCATTTGAAGTGGTGCTATTGGCATCACCCAATTCATTCAGAGAATGAATAGAACAACAAGGAGGAGGAGGACTGGATTCTCTCTGCCTGACAGTTGGACTGAGACATCAGTTTTCAGCCCTTGGAGTAGAACTCACACTGTTGGCAACCTTTGTTCTCAGGTCTTCACATTTGGACTTTAATTTACATCACCAGCTTTCCTGGGTCTTCAGCTTGAAGATGACAGATCTTGGAACTTCTCAGCCTCTATAATTGCTTATAATAATTGTAATTATAATAAATCTAACTATACACACACACCAATAGGATTATAATCCTATATATATATTCCTATTAGTTTTGTTTTGTGGAGAACCCTGACTAATATATACATCCATTTTATGTTCTTTTCTTCAATCTTCTTTTGAATTTATCACATATTTTTGGTTATTCCATACTAGCTTTATTAAATTGTTAGTATTCATTTCTGTACTATTACATTACCCAAGAAATTACAACATACATCTGTGAGTTATTACAGTAGAGAGCAAATTATCTTTAACATTTTATAATACTTCTTAAATTTTAGATTTTAATGCCATTTACCCAAATCCCACCTTTTGTGTACACCACAATACATTTTAAATCCTATAACATATTACTATTGCTTTTTGATTACTGTTCATCAATATTTACCCACATATTTATCATTTCTGCTATTCTATATTCTTTCTGAATTTCCTAATTTTTTCATCTAGAATCATTTTCCTTAAATATTTCAACATTTATTTTAATTCGAGTCAGTTGGTGAAAGATTCTCTAATTTTCTGTTTTTCTTAAAATGTCTCTATTTCATTTTCTATTTTTGAAGAACATTTGCTCTAGGTGTATAATTCAAGATTGTTACCGCCATGCTCCCTAGCATTTTAAAAACACCATTCCATTATTATCTGGGTTTTATCAATTTTGTTGAAAAGTCCATTGCCAGTCTTTTTTTTTTTTTTACTTTTGCTCCTTGAGGATAACGTGTCCACCCATTCCCCAAACCCAGCCCTTGCTGCTTTTAAGTTTTCCTTTTTTCTTTGCTTTCTAACACTTTTACTATGATGTGTCTTGGTGTAATTCTCTTTAAACTCATACTGATTGGGGTTTCCATAAGCTTCTTGAATCTGGGGATTATTATCTTCCATCAGTTTTGAAATATTCTCAGCCATTATTCCTTCAATTTACTGCTTCTTCCACATTCTCTCTTCCCTTTCTGACTCTAATTACACATGTTGAACATTGTGTTCCACACATCTCTTTTGCATTTTCACTGTTTTCAAATTGGTCTTCTCTCTGAAATTTAGTTTCGATTTTTTCTATTTTAGATTTCTTCCAATTCACTAATCTCATTTGCTGCATGTAAAGTGCTGTTAAGCAGTTTGTTTCAGTGACTATATTTTTCATTGTTAAAGTTTCTTTTTACATTTTATAGATTCCAATTCTCTAGTGAAATTACCCATCTTTTTATGTTTTCTATATTTTCCATTTCTTGAATATATTTATGTTGTGTATTTTAAAGTATTTGTCTGCTCATTCCAATATCTGGTCCACATATACAATGTTTCTGTTGTTTTCTTTTAGTTTGGGATGTTATCATATGGTTCAATGTTTTGATACACCTAAAATATTTTTATTAAATACCAGATATTATATATAAAAATATAGACACTCCAGGTGCTAGTATATTACTGTCATTATCAAAGTTTTCTTAAAGTTAAAAGTTATTTTTCCCACCCTTAAAGATCATTTTGTTATGATGTGGTAGAGTTGGATAGTTGAACATTGCTTCATAATTATAATTAAACTTTTTATTTAATATACAACATAAGCCAAGCCAATTATTGTTGACAAAACAATAAGAAAGGGCAGATGTAAGTCAGGAAAATTTTTATGCCAATTTTGAAACAGATGCTTTTTTGAAACATATATACTTAATGTGATATGATGGCAAATAGTTGGACTTAATAAAGAGATACATTTATTCTAATATTAATCAGTGGCCATGTAGACAGTGTCAGTGAGAAGACAGAGAGAAAGTCGAGATACTTCCTTTTCTTTTATGCTTAGAGAGAATTTTGTAAGAAGTAGTACAAAGTGATGGAAAAAGATACCTGAGAGTTAAATGTAACTCTGCCAGCTTTGACACAATCTCTGAATTTGCTTCTTATCTTCATCCCTAATATAGAGATAATATCTTCTCCCATTGTCTTGTTATGAAGACCAAATATTATCATTGTGTTTGGCACTGAGTGCGAAATAAATTTATGGCTATATTTAAGAGCACTTTTGTTTATTTGACTAGTTGGTTTGCTCAGAGAATCTTAAAAATGTGCTATTCTACAGCTCCAAACAGGAAAATAGAAAATACATATATAGTATTGAGTTCTTATAAAATAGGTGGTTTTATTTGCATCATTTCCATAGAAGAAAAATTGAGAAAGCAAAAGGAATAAGAAGAAACGCCAAAGCGAATTTATTATTATTTGAGAATCACTGAAAGTCTACTGTAGGCGCATATATTCTGTGATCAGTTCTAAACACAGAACAGCTTTTTAATTGATATCATTAGTTTTCCATTCAAGGACTTCATAAACTGACCTTTGCATTCTCTATTTTGCTTCCAGAACTTTCCTGAAGTCCAAGACTCTCATTCCAGGCTTACTATAAAATAATTTAAATCCTTACCTTATTTTATTTATTTATTTATTTATTTATCCAACATGGTCAATTTTTTTCTACACATTTTTATTGGTAGTAATTATAATGTAATGTAACATAGACCAAAAACATCAGAACTCTAATAAGAAAACTTAAAAGTCATTAATAATAACCATCTTGAAATATAAATATGGTTAAGCCTGATGATACTTTACTTTCTTCACCCACTGGAGAACAGTCCAGATAGTTCATCAATCTGATGAGCCAAGGAGTTAAACAGTTCCAGGAGTATCCAGTTATGTGAGAAGAAATTCTTGCTCCAATAAAGGAAACTCAAATTACATCATTTCTTCTTATTAACAACAGGAAATCTGGCACACTTAATTTAAATGCTCTGATATTATTGCCATTTCCTAAGAAGTCCCAGTATAGCAAAGAGAGAAATTTATCACCATTCAGACACAGAAATCTCTCTGATAATTATAATCAAGATGACAAAAATTTGGGGTTAAAAAAAAGCTCTTATCAATAAGATGGAGATTGTTTGATTTGCATGCTAAAATTAATTAGGTCCTAATTGACCTGTCTTCTTTGTGATTTCTTGTACAACAGAAACAACACTTTATTCAGTAATGACCCAATACTTCTGCTCCTCTAACAGGTCAGGCACCCATCTGTGGCTAGCTGTTCTAATCACTCTCGAGCATTAATGAATATACAAATCTAATCATTGAATTGTATTCAGTAAGTACCCTTCTGGCCTAGAGTTTACAACACTGATAAGTTACTATACGATTGTGATGAGGTACCAATTTTATATGATAGAAGTGAAAACAAATTAAAGTAGACTTCCTGCTGCTCAGACATTTTCAAGACTTATTTATAAGGAAGTAAACGACTATCAGTTCTCTGTTTCTTTGATAATAGAATGACTCAACTGTTAGCACTAGACATATTCTGAGGGTCAATGCTTCATTATAATAAAATTCAACACCAGTGTCATCTCATGTGTGTTTTACAAATTAAGATACCAGCTTCCATTTCACTTCATTAGCATTCACATCATCACAAAGTATGTTCTCTGTTATGCTTATTAGTAATATTTTTTGTTGGTTGAAACTAGTGATTTTAGCTCCTAGCTATATGATGCTTTCATCCCACCTACTTTATTAGGTAATACATGATATCGAAATGTCTAGGCAATTCACCAAGAAATAAAGAAAGCTAGTTTTTATAATATAAAGTATCTTGATAACAATTCCTGACTTAAAAGTTATTTCATATTAGTTGCATAAAATATTATAGAAAATCATACTTTCTAAAAGGACTTTAATTAGCCCCACAAATTATCTAAACTTCCCAGAATATAAAATTTCAACACCTTAACTTATTTTCCTAGGATTATAATACTCAGAAGTGGCCCCCCAAAATCTTCTTAGATGATTAGATATTGAGTTGAAAAATATGTTTAACATTAATTAATGAATATCTAGCATGTAATTTAATTAAATTTTAGTACATTAAAATAACTCATACAGTTGCTAAAATGTTCTTGGCAAGTTGAAGGAAACTTATTAAAGTAATCATAAAATTATCTTCAGATTTATTTAAATAAGCTCTATTTGAGAGTCATTCTCATTTTCTCACTCAGTGCTCTCACTTGATTCAACCTGCAGAATATGTATTTTGAGACTAAAAACAAAGCACATGAGACAATCTCAGGGTGGCTGGAGCCTGTGAGATTGCTTTTTGTACCTTCTTAGGCATGTCGCCCTCCCATGGAAGCCCATTGTTTCAGGTGTTCCACAACCACTGATAGTGGTGGAAGGGAAAATATAACCAGAAAATGGATCAATAAGTAAGAGACTAGTCTTTAGGCTTCAAAATTGCCTTCTGAGAAACTTTGGCCATATTTACTCACATACAGAAGTGCCAAGAAAGAAAAAGACCAGAGATTCACTAAGTTTTTTGAGGAAATTATATGGCCAAAACATTTCTAAGTATAGTTTTCCAAAACCTGTGCCTACTCAAATGTTGAAACAATCTCCGAGAACCTAAACATTCTTAGGGAGATTGTGAACTAGAAAATCCTACCAATGTCCACCCCAGAGGTTTCCACAAAGGTCACAAGGAAGAACCTGCCAGACAGTACTTAAAGAGGTCACAGAGGGCAATGGAGAAGGGAGTTTTCCCAGAAAACAGAATGAGGGGCAGCCAGGTGGGCTAACTCTGGAACTAGCCCCCACATCCCTAGTTACCCTGGATAACTCTTCTTACAAACTAGAGATGAGTCTGGGGTCCATAGAACTAGAAAGTTAGCTATAAGAGAAGACAGTGCAGAGAGGCAATAGTGGGGAGACAGGCATAACAGAGAAGAGAATGGCAACCAAGAAGTTTCTCCTTTTGCTTTGAATGTCCCCTTCTCCATCAGCTATTACCCGAGATAAATTTTGGGCCAAAGCTAGTAGTTGCAACCAGATACCACTCATAGGTAGCAGCTAAACAACATGGAAGAAGAAAGATGTTGCTGAGGAAACTTGGCTGGAAAAACTCTTACTAAACAGTTGTTCAAATGAAATAGCTCATATGTAAAGCAGTCATTACCTTTATACCTTTATAATATTAATCCATATACGAAATATTACAATAGAAACACTAAATGCAGACTAAGAACAAATAAAAATTAAAATGAAAAGAGATGTCAACTAAATTTCAAGTGTTGGGAAATTTTAATTTTAGTTAAAAGTGATTACCTTATATAGATAAGTGTATTATAAATCAATCACTGTAAAACTATAATTGTTATTTATTTAAATTAATAACAAACATTGTTTGCCTTTTTCTTTTAAAACTATTTACAAAAAGACTTTGTAAAAAAAAAAAAAGCCCAAATCAACGACTTAGTAATAACAGAACAAACTAAAAAGTAAATATTTTAATTAAGTTAGAAAGATATTTATGTTTGATTATGCTCCCAGAGCAACCAAACTATATCACATCTACTAATATTTTCTATTACATCCCAAAAGCTGTGAAGTTTGAGGCTTTGGCTCCAGAAAACATCCATTAAATTTTCAATCCATCATATTTTCATTTTACTATAGAAATAAGGTTTTTTAGAAGGCTTTAACCGTTCTTTTGACCTGCATTTCATTATACCAATGCAATTTGAACTAAGTAAATTTCATTTTCTAGGTTCTTAATTTATTAAATTGGAAAAAGTGCTTGAGCCTTAGGAATACTTTCTCCTCTTTTAGAGGATATTGACCTCATATATTACTGCTAGGTTATTTTTAACTACCTCTCTCCTGCCATTGGTAAAAGTAGGGCACCTTCACCTGTTGTGATTTAATGACACTCAAAAATAAGTCATGAGCCCCTACAGGAAAGTATTTCTTGATCCATTTCTTCTAATATTTAGAACATGGTCTACAGCTTCTGTTTTTAATTAGAGACATCTAATGATAAATACTAGGCAATTTGTGTCCAGTTAAAGCCACTGAAAAATTATCGATGGATAAAAGGCTGAGTATAACTATTTGCTCAGCAATGGCTGCTTACCTAACTATAAGGATGAAACACTGGAATTTTAGTTCCAGTCAATCAAAATACATCTGAGTAGGACTTAAACTAAAGTGTGAGATCAAGAAAGTCTTCAAGTAAGAATACTAAATAGGACTTAAACTAAAGTGTGAGATCAAGAAAGTCTTCAAGTAAGAATACTAAAGTTCAAATCAAGCATGTGATATTTTTATTTGCAACTAAGACTGCATACTCCTTCATCCTTTCATTGTATTTTTTTTAAAGTGCTTTATTGAATTTAATTGGCATGTAATACAACAAATATACTTAAAGTGTACAATTTGATAGGTTTGGGCATATGTATGTGTCCATAAATCTATCACCACAATCAAAATAATGAACATATCCATCACCCCAAAAATTTCCTCTTGCTACGTTGTAATCCCTCCTTCTCATCCTCCCCCACTGCCTCCAAGCAATTTTCCACCAATTTAGAATATTTACATTGTCCAAATTTTGTATAAATGAAATAATAAATGTTTTCCTTTTTATGTTTTCTTTCACTCATAATTATTGTAATATTGACCCATGCTGCAGCATGTATCAGTCATTTATTATTTTTTATTGCTAAGTAATATTTTTAAATATATATACCACAGACCTTATATATTTACTTGTTGATGGATAATTAGGTTGTTATCAGTACTTACCTATCACAGTTAGCACTATTCCTGTATGTAGCTTTATGTGGTATAGAGTAGTTTTCATATATTACTAGATTCTGTTAGCTAGTATTTTGTTGAGAATATCTGTGTCTGTATTCACAAAACCTATAGTTTTTGCATTGTGATTCTGGAGGCTCTGCTGATAAGGCCATATCTTTTTTATAATTTTCATATCTTTTTGACAAATTGACTCAGTTAGCATTAGCAAATATCCTTAATTTAGCAAATTATCAATTATCGAATTGTCTCTAGTAACATATATTTGTATTAATCGTTTATTTGTCTGATACTAATATTATCATTCCAGTTTACTTTTGTTTGTTTGCATGGTATAGATCTTTTATCATTATTTTACTTTTGATCTATTTGTGTGTTTGAATCTAAAGTATGCATATTAGATTCTTATAGATGCTATTATAAAGTACCACAAACTTGGTGGCTTAAAACAACTGATATTTATTATCTTAGAGTTCTAGAGACTAGAAATTCAAAATCAAAGTGTCAGTAGGGCCATGCTCTCTCTGAAGATTCTGTGAGAATCCTTCCTTGCCTCTTCCTACCTTCTACCAGTTCTCAGCTATCATTGTCATTACTTGGTTATTAGATGCATCACTCCAATCTCTGCCTTTATATCAACATAGCCATTTTTTCCCTATATATCTTCATATTGTCTTCCTTCTGTGCATTTCTGTATCCAAATTTATTTCTCTCTTCTCATAAGGACATCAGTTATACTGTATTAGGGATCCACCCTATTCCAGTATTACCTCATCTTAACTAATTAATCTTCAATGACCCTTTGTCCAAATAAGGTCACATTTGGGGGTACCGAAGGTTAGAACTTCAACCTATCTCTTTGTGGGACACAAATCAATTGATAATAGTCTGCCCTCAGTCCCCCAAATCCATGCCCTTCCCACATTCAAAATACATTCATTCCATCCCAACATGCCTAAAAGTCTTAACTCATTCTAGCAAGAAGTCTAATACCAAAATTTCACCTAAGTCCTATCAACTCAAAAAGTCTCTAATTTCACCTTCTAGAGCATCTAAATCAGGTATGGGTAAGACTCTGGGTATGATCCATCCTGGGGCAAAATTCCTTTCTATCCGTGGATTTGCAAAACCTAGAAAATAAGTTATCTGCTTCCAAATTACAATGGTGAGACTAATATAAAATAGACATTTGTATTATAAGAGAGAAAATTGGAAGGAAGAAAGAAGTCAAGGATCCCAAGCAAGTGAAAATCCAGTGGAGCATATTCCATTCAATGTCAAGGCCATTTGACAATAATTCTCTGTGGCTGGACACTCTGCTTCTCCCGACAACAACCCTGCACTCTTGGCCCAATTGGGCAGCATCTCTGTTCTGCCCAAGGGGTCCCTGCTGCCTAGGCTTCTGTATTCATGTCTCTTCCCTCAGAGGCATTCTTCCTTAATTTTGCCCCGTCTTTGTCCCTTGCAATCTAGGCTGGATGTTTTTACTGGTACAAAAATTTTAATTCTTGTCACTACTCCATAGATGCCAAGAAGATCCACCCCAGTAAACACAAGGGTCTCCAGAGATCCTTCCTGGATAACCGTATCTCTATTCCTGACTTCCAGTTGATTAGATCCCTATGTCGCACTTCTAATCTCTTTAACAAACACTTTTCCAGCCATGGGTTTGGCACTGTTTCTAGAACATGCCATCTGGATAGGCTGAGAATTTTCTGAATCAAGTGTTAATTTCTTTTTGCTTAGAAATTCATTCTTCAATTTATCTCTTCTCACATTTTACTAGAAATCAGCAAAGAGAAATCAGTCTGCAGCTGCTACACTTTGCTTGGAAATCTCCTCAGTCAAATATCTAACTTCATCGCTTACAAGTTCTATTTTCCTGCCAACAGCGAAACATAATTCAGCTGAGTTCTCTGGGATTTTATCACAGATCACCCTTCCTCCAGGGTCCAATGCCATGTTACTCGTTTCCATCTGTGACCTCACCAGAAACACCTTCAACATCATATTTCTCGCAACATTCTAGTCACAGTGATATATGTATTCTGTAAGAAAATAGAGAGCTTTCTCCACTGCTCTCCTCTCTTCCCTCTGAGTCCTCACCGGAATTGCCTTTAACATCCATATTCCTATCAACAATCTCTTCAAGGCAATCTGGGTTTTTTTTCCTATCAAGCACTTCAACGCTCTTTCAATTTCTACCCATTACCCAATTCTAAAGCCATTTCTGTATACTTGGATTTATTTCACAGCAGTAGCACCCCATTTTCTGGTCCCAGAATCTGCATTAGTGGCATAGTCCTATATATTTATGTATGTGCACGTGTATATATTTATATTTAATTTCCTGTCTTCCTGAATAAAAATATATCTTCCATAAGAGCAAGAAATTTGTCAGTTTCACTATCTGCTGTACCCCAAGAACAGAACTTAGCATATTAGTACTCGATAAATGAATGCATAAACAAAACAACAACAGCAACAACAAAAACACAAAGGTAGGTGTCCTTTTCCTATAGTCATCGACTATTTGGGATGCTTGAGAATAGTGAAAAAAATGGGCATTTTTAATGCAAACAAATTTTTTCTCTCAAAATTTATGTGTATTCCTCTCCCCACACCTCAAAAAATGTGGTGCAATTTCTGGAGATTAATTTCTAAAAATGAATTGAGTTTTCTTTACTGAAAGCATAAAGGCTGTCACCCTAAATAATGACACAACATTTGGTCAAGTCAATAAGAAAATAAACAGATCATTCAAAATACTTTTTCTGATACTGTCCAAAACAGAGAAGTCAATTTTCAATTTCAGCTCTATCGTTATTTGTAAAATAGGTCTTATACAGAAGATATATTTCAAATCATCAATTAATACATTGTTAAATTGTTTTAATATTCATCATTCTCAGTCTTAAGACTGAAGGTCTAAAACTATAAAAGGTAAGAAAGCTACAAATAAGTAAACGATGCTCTTTCTTTGTCAGGATCCAAATGTAATAGATTTAATAACAATATACTTACTTGCCTCCATTTACCAGACAAACTAACAGCAACACTGGGTTCAGACTGTTTACTTAGGAGATGATTCAGTTTTATTGTGATTAGTAAGTCGATTAACTTCTTCTTAACCATATTTATTATATAAGTAAGTTAGCATAGCTTAAAAACATTCCTTTATAGAACCTGATAGACTAAGAACAAAATGAAAAATATAGTGACATAATATACCAATAAAATTTTAATAGCAACATAAAAATTATACTTAGGAAAATGTAATATAAATCTTATAAGCAGGATATAATTACACTGATTAGAGAAGACAGGAATATTATTTAAATGAATGGTCACAAGGACACTTTAATACCAAGTGTGCAAAATTAAAATGAACTAAAATAGTTTTAAATTATCTGAAAATGGTCTTCATTTAATCTGGAAAATATAAACCTAAAACCCTTCTCTTTTCTCGTTTAGCTAAATAAATCAAAAAAATGAAAGTATTAGCATCTGAAGTGTCCCGAAAATGTAAATGTTTAGTGAATTCTTCAACGATTAAAGAAAAGAAAAACCCTGCCTTCTCATTTCTATCCACAACACTTGTAACATTAAATACAACAGGCAAGAGACTGTCAACATAGAGTCCTAACATTCCTAAGCTTCAGCAAAAGTGGTTGGTGAACTCTGAGATTTAATACATTTACGTGAAGATGTGCAAAACCTGATTTAATTTAACCTTCATAACTACCTATTGAGGTAGGATTATCCTGCTCTTTTGTAACCTATATACTTGTTTGGAGGACACTGCAGTGATGAGGAAACTGAGCCAGGAAGAAGTTAGGTAGATTCATCTAGTTAGTGGGGGAGCTGGGATTTGAAGTGATGAAATTTGACTCCAAAATCTTGGCTCACAATTACTACATCTGAGTATTAAAGCAAAGCTACAATCTTTGACTTGGTGAGTTCAAAGTTTGCGAATTAGTTCCTGAATATTGAGTGTTTTCTTGAAAGCAGCATAATAAGGACAGGGGAACTAGTGAGGAGATAGCGGGTCAGAGAGACATTTTGGCAGGAAGCACGAAGAAACAATTTAACACAAAGATGTTTACCCAAACTGACATGCTACAGAGAAAGTTGTTTCTTGAAATTCCTTCAAGAAACAACACAAACAATGCCTCCAGATAACAAAAGAATTTTTAATAGATCATTATAATAGGAAAATAAAATCAGTAGGTGAATTGGTTTCAACAGTTTCTGTCATTCTCTAGAATATGTCCAATGTCAGCTACACTTGCAATATCTGCATTTTCACAGTTGATCCTAACTCTCCTGGTGTTTTCATTCATGCTAGTACTAATATTATGTTAATACCAACACTGTTAATATTAGCATTGTGCTAACAGTAATACTATTTACTAACATGACATATTGCAGTACAATTTGAATAGTATTTTCTCTAGTAAATATCCTTTAAATATAAAAAATCAAATTGCATTAACAATGAAATGACATATGCAAGTTGTATTATTCCTTTGCTGGATTTTTAAAGGATATTTAACTCTGCTCTGGAATTTAAAAAAAAATTAAGTAAATGAAACCCATGAGAAATAGCAAGCTAGTATATTCATTCTCTGTGTCGAGTATAGAGAATAAATAAACAAGTACCTGGTAAGCCACAGGCAGAATTAATCAGACCTGTTAAATGTAGAGAGTAAGTTAGTAATTTAAAAAACATGTTAAGGTATATTGAATAAGCAGAAAATATGTTGGAACAAACAAGAATATTACATATAAATGGAAGGAATAGAAAAACCAAGATATGATCACTCCACCTCTAGGCTGTTACCTCTAAAACAGGCACACATTGGTCATATTCCTGTTAGTATGGTCCCATTCTAGCCCTGTGTATGCTCTATATTCATTTTGATTCATTCCTCATAAAAATAGTTATTCTGATTTTTAAATAAATTTTATAGTCATTTTCAGCATCATTCACCAATTTAAAATTCCTTAATTACATTAAATATTTAGAACTAAATACAGCATTGCTTCTGAAGATTTGTAAACAGATGCATGATTTTTCTTACTGAGAACAAAGTTCACTAAGAAATAACTCAGTTTTTAATAAGTTTTATCCTTCCAAATCTCCAGGCTGTGGCCGTGAAGAAACAATGCAACCGGAAGAAATGAGACAACTTTGTTCTGCAGCGGTGGGGAGCTGGGGCTGTCACGCAAACCAGCAACTTCTTGTCCTTTGCTAACACGCAGTGCTGTAGAACTTCCATGTGGCCCTCCTGCACCATGGCAACTGTGCAAATTCCATGGTGCTGTGCTCTGATTCTAGCAGCATCTCCTGCTGGGTATGTCCTAGGCTGCATAAACATATCCTTCTACTGTTAGATGTGTTACTGAGGGGAGGGAGGCATTTTTAAGATTCAGGAACCATAGACCATAGTCATCTTAAGCATTCTATTGTTCTCTTTGAATACATTCTTCAGTACAGTATAGAGGAAAAAAAGATATAATTTAAGCTCTGTCTATTTCTAACCATGTGACATCAAAGTTCAGTTTTTCTTCCTCAGTCTATCTCTAGAACAACTCTAGACCAGAGCTTTTCAAACTTTAATGTGCATAGAAATCACTTAGAAATCATGTTGAATTCACATTCTATTTCAATGGCAAAGGATGGGACCAAGATTCTGCATTTCTAGCAAGATCTCAGATAAGGTCAATGCTGCTAGTCTGGAGACCATGCCAAGTAACAAGGTGCTAAAGAATCATGTATAATTTTAGTTCTTTTAAAAATCTGTGAGATTTCTCATGAAATGGAAACTAGAGAGTAAATTTTAGATATCACTATGAGTTACTCTTACAGATGGGTCAAAAGAAAGATTGATATTGAGTTTTTTAACAGTCAAACAAAAGTATCCAGGGCAATAAAGTGTTATGAGCAAGCCCTGCTGATCTGATTACACCCATGAGAGATTATGATAGTGGGATACTGAGAAAATAGACTGGGTTTTTGTCATAGGAGAACCACCACTGAGAACTAATTCTAGCAGTCACTCCAACAAGGACACACCTGCTGCTCTCAGGAGCAGCCCTGTTGGGGAAGCTTCAAAACCATATATGGGCAGCCACCAAGGAGTCAGCTACTAGTGACAGGACTTAGGATATCATTTGGGGAGGCCAAATTTTTCAGAATTATTAGCTTCTTCATATTGTATGCTACTTTGAGAGTAAAGAGATCTCTATGCATCTCAAAGCAAAGCAAGGAGTGCTGATCTTTTATTAGAGGGCTAAACAAGAGATCAGAGTTTTCTGGCAAATGCTTGATGGGATTGGAAGCCCAAATATTCTGCATGGTGTAGGAAATACCGAGCCTACAATAGAGGTTCCCAAATAATCCCCAGACTTTAGCTTTTTGGTTGTACAGCATGGCTCATTCAACAATGGTGACATTCAACATTACCTAAGCGCCACAAAGTGCACGTGCCTCAACCTCAGTTAGGTCACCATTCAGTTGTTGAGCTGCTCCTTTAGCCCGAAATTACAAATTCAGATTCTGATCTTATTTTGGGGTCTTGTTTACCCATCTCTGTTGCGCATCTTCCTTTGAATCTCAAACTATTATCTATGAGTCATCAGCAGATTGCATTGCTGGCACACTGTGAGCCTACTGCTAAATTAGTGGTATAAATCTTATTTAAAGTATTCCCGAACTCTGAGCCCATGGGAAACCTGCTTGTCAACTGTGCCCTAAAGAATTACTGTCCATGTATTATTACCTCCTCTAGTTTGCCAGCTAGTCATCTATTTTAGCAATCTTATGCTAATGCCAGTATGTTGGGACTTATTCACAAGCTTTGTGAGAGATGCTTTATCAAAAACATTGTTAAAATCAAGATAAATTATGTCTTTTCATAAATTAACTTAGTTACTTCATCAAAAAATTCAGATTAGTCTGACATGATTTATTTTTAGAGAATCCAGGCTAATGCCTGCTCAACAACCCAGATAATTGATCCCATTATTTTAAAAGAGATTTAGCAGAGTGGCTCATTTTTTAAGAAAAGTTTGAACAATGGACCAATCACCTTTTCCATTAAAAGCAAAAAAAGAAAAAAAGAAAAAAATCACAAGGAATACTAGTCTATTAACTATAGTTAAGAATACAGTTTTCAAAACTATTTTCCAATTCCCATCTTTAGTAAACTTCAGATGGTGGTACCCCATCTCAATTATTCTGAATAATTTGGAAAAAAATTACTGTCCTATTTAGAGATGAACAAATTTAAAAGAAAAATTGTATTCATAGTTCTGTATGTCACCCATAATATTAGAACTATTTGGTTATTTTGTGAAATTGCTTCTAAACCTGGGTCTTGAGGGAGTGAATACACAGGGAAGAATTGGAATTATTTATAAGTAAGTGATTTATGAGTCAATTTGCATATGTTTCCAAGAGGCTGAAATGATGGCTGGGCTATGACTTAAAATCAGAACTTGCTTTTGACAGAAATATACTGCTACTTTAGTGAGAAGATATTCTTGGCTAAGAAACTAAACTATGGAAAGAATAGGAGTATGAGATAACTGGAACTACTAGAACAATAAACATAAACATTACTAGGACCTTCTCTTATTTGATACCTCATCTACTCTTCTCTCTAAAAGTCAGTTGTATTCTTTCATACATGCTTCTTCCACATGGAAAAAGATGTGATCCCTGAACCTCTCAGATTCACATTAATAGCTTCACTACAATTGAGTCAGCAATTCATTACTGGTTCCAGCTGAAAAGAGAAAAGAAGAGAAGAGAAGAGAAAGAAAAAAAGTTTTTATCATGTCTAGTCCAAATCATCTCTGGACCAATAAGTGGTGGTTAGAAGGAGAAATCACAGAATACTTGGTAAACAGGCAACATGTGGAAGTTGTCAGTGTAATAAATTATAAATAATTTCCACTGTTCATTTCAGGAATAGACATGTTTGGGCTTATTCATGTTAAAATAAGAATTTAAAAAAACTGAATGGTTCCATTTCCAAGATTCAGATAACATTTAGAACACACTAACTTTTGACTCAATATGGCAAGAAGAGAACACATCTCACTGAAATGAGAGAATAAAAATAAATTGGGAATAAGAATAGAAGAGTAAAGAAATTCAGAGGCAGTATTATCAGGTTTAAAGGCCATTTCACAAACTTCTGAGAGCCAGAAAGTTAAGGAGATAGTTTTGCCAGATGGAAATGGACCTTAGAAAGCCACAGGCTGGCACATACCTTGAGAGGGGTGCAGGTAAGAGGAGCATTCCACCTGATGGAATGACAGAGATAACAGAGCTTGAGGCTTAAAACAGAATTTTATGTGAAGGTCTGTAATTTGAACAGCTGATTTCCTCTTTCTCACCCTCAATGCAGAGTGCAAGCAACAGGGTTTAACTAAAAGCAAAACATCAGAGGGGTCGTCTCTAAGAAATTAAATATATAAGCTGGGAAGATGTAGAATTTCTAGTGATGAGGGTGGTACAAAAGGATAAAAATCCTCCTAATACTTCATTTAAGAAGCCAGCAACTTAATAGTACTGACAGCCTTGGTGACCTAGCTAATTAAGAATTATTCTCCGGGGTATACTATAAGTAGCTTTAGAAAAAATGTGCATGGTTTACACGAGACTTGGGTCTTAAAAATATGTGAACAACCAAGGCTGATCAGACATAAGAGGAAAGCTATAAAAGAAAAATAATAGATAAAAAACTTTTTTAAAAATTCTGAGGAAGTACAGATAATTTAAGAAAGAGGAGAGTTTAAATTAAACTCGACTCAGTGTACTCAAAAAATATAAAATATTTAATTTATAAAATAAGAATTAAATGTTAGCAGAAGGAACAGGCAGAGAATAGGAAACAATTACTTAAAGGTTAAAAATGTGTTTATGAAATGAAATAGTTAACAACTTTTTAAAAACCTTCTTAAATTTAGGAAATAAAAATGAAAGATATGGAAAATATGACCTACATTATTTTGCATAGCTAATATTCATATGAGCTATTTATTCATTTTTAACATTCATAGCCAGCCTATAAACATAATATGAAGACCTAACTTTTAGAATTATAGAATGTAAGTGTTAATATCCTTCTTAAAATGTAAGAAGTAAAAGAAAATAAAACTGTAGCTGCCAAAAAGGTGGGTAGGAAGAAAAAATAATGCAAAAATCATCTTACGAAAAAAAAATGACATCATTTGCTGATAAAATGATAGGAGCAAGAAATGCAGCAATATATTTCCAGTTACAAAAGCAAACCAGGAAAGAATTAATAATACAAGAATCAAGAATACAGAGAAGAAGGATATGGGCCAAGAGGGCATGAGATAAATTATTGACTTTCAAAATAGGAAAGCATTTGATAATATTTAAAGTGATTAAGTTCAGAAAGAGTGGCATAAACATATTACCTAGAGTTATGAGAGTAGCCTCCAAAAGGCGTAAAACATAAGTGGTTGAAATTGTCTGCCCCTGGGGGGTGGCAATGTGATGAGGAGGCACTGGTGGTCTGTTTTATCAAAAATCAGTTGTGCTATACTAGCGACTATTTTGCCATGGCCCATATTATTGTGATTTAAGATAATTACAGGTAAATGTTATCCATGTAGATTATCAATAAAGTCAATTAATTTTATGGAAGATCAACTTTAAATGCATTCGAGCGTTCAGTTTCATACCAAATTCATTTAGGGCATGGAATAAGAAAGTGATTTTTTAAGCAACCTTTAAGGAAACAATGGAAAGAAAAACAGAGCAATGTCAAAAATCTAGGGGAGGAAAAAAAACATATTTTCCCAAAATAGAATAAGAATATTCATAAATTCTGGATCCCTAGAAACCCTCAGGAACACATTATTACATGTAATCTTAGGGTATTTCAAAAGGAATAGATCTGTCACACTCAATAACTACAAGGCTAATCATACTTGAGAAAGCAACAGGCCAGGCAAAGACAGAGTTAGGCAAAGATTGAGACCTAAACATGAGACTACAGCCAGCCAATATTATTATGGAGATATATACGTGAGTGAAGCAATTCTCAATATAGGACCTCTCATTTTGTCCATGCAATACCCCTTCTATACTTTTACAGGTAATAAAATGCCTGACTTCACTTCCACTCCCCTTCTCCAGTCATGTTTGAGCATCTATTAAGAGCAATCTTTAAGAGTGCTGTGGAGGGAACTCCATTAGAATTGCTCCCTAGGCTCTCTTTGCTACCTAATTCACTCCTCCTGAATAGAAACAGAGTTAGTTACTTATCTGATTGGTCATATCAGAGGGAAGACGAGAGTGTGGGTAGCCCAGACCTTTCCTATTCCGTTTCCCTTTGGGGTCTGGGAGCCTGCTGAGCATGTATGTGCAGCTCTGCTCTCTGCATTGGGGTAACATAGGTCTCCCCCACCAGCGAGCCACGTCGTTTTCCACACTGCCCGACTGGGGGTAAAGTTCTGCCTAATTAAGGAGGAAACCATTAGAAGGGCCATTATCAAATACTCAAGCCACATTCTCCAATAGCTCTATTCTACTAATTCTTCCATTTAGGATCAAAATATCAATTACGTGAATACCGAATGGAGACAAGTGACGTGGTAGTTGAATATGTAAAAAGGCTTTGGGATTTTAGTTAACTGAATTTAAGCTTGCAGCTATGGGTTAAAAGAGAACACATCATATCACAATTCCTTTTCTAGGAATCTCACCTATAAAAATAGTGATAGAAACATGTTTATAAAATTGGAGTATGGCACTGTTTGCAGTTGAAACTAGTATTTACCTAACCTCAAAGAAGAGCAATATTGGTCTATTATTATCTCAAATAGTAAACTCACTTATTGAGCATATTTCAACTGAATCTCTCAGAGCCCTGGGCTTCTTTGGTACAATCTCAGCGGGCAGGACTGCAGGGAGCAAGGAGGATGCAAGAGGCCATGGTCCCAATATCTCCTCACAGCCTCTTACTCCTCCATCAGATGGGCCACTTTGGGTGCTGTTTATTGTCGATTTCATTTTTAAAAGGCTTATTTTGCCTTTTTAATAATAGGTTCACATGATCTGACTCCTGTCTGCATGAATTTACTTTCTGTTTTGCTCTCCCTCCTTTGAGTTTGAATTCCTTCTTTCCTTCCTTCTTCCCTCTTTCCCTTCCTTCTTTCCTCCTTCCCTTCCTTCTCTCAATTGTGTTCATTGAAAAAAAGAAAAAAGAAAAAGTGTTCCTTGACTGCCTGATGCTAATCTGTGTTCTTTTTCTTTCTTCTTGGTCTTTTTTTACCACCATCTTTCCGGTTCCTCCCCTGCAAAATCTGCCAGACTTCAGAAGCAGTGTCCACCTGACTCCCAGCATTGGAAATACAAGAAAACCCTGGACAAATCTGAAAATAAAAATATTTTTTAAATGCACATTAAAATAGCTAAGTTGAATAATTGCCTGATGGACATATAAAGTTAGAATCTGCTTCTTCTCCAATTCTTTTTGAGCATTCTCTCTTTAAAAACATTCGAGGCTACCATGTTGCTTCTTTGTTACCAGGCTACCCTTTTTTTCCAGAGTCTTCTATGACTAACATTTTCTGATTCCACTCTTGGTCTTACCACAGAAAATTAGTAGTACTCTCTCTCATTGCTTTAGGGCTATTCTCATCAACACAGGTAAGCTACATTATTGATAATATGTATTTTAAATGTACCCAAACAGTATCATTATATTAAGGGCTAACTTCATTGCCTGAATCACGCAATCGAAAAATAAGAGAATTTTCAGAAGTCCTTTGGAAAGAGAGATATATAGACAAAGAGGTTTGGGAACTTTTCAAATCATACCTATACAAGTGGTTGCATAGTATTTTAATGCATCTCCCCTTTCCTACCCAGAAATAAAAGCATTAAAAGCTGATATGACTTTGAGCCAGCTAGCAAAGAGCACCACAATATGCTTATTTCACAAATTTTAAATCCCCCTTTTACCACGTAGGGAGCCTTTTAATAATAGAATATGTAGTAACTTCTAGTATCGAATTGGGTCTAATTTAGTCCTTTTCCACTATTTAGAGTAGCAAGTCTGAAGTAAATAGCAAGTGTGGCTTAATGAAGCTGCTTTAGGAGAAAAAAGAAAGTAAAGTTTCAAAAGCAATAAAGCTTTGCAATTGATACATATTCACTGCAGACACCTCAAGGAACTTTTGAATTGAAGTCCTTTAGGAAAAACATTCAGAACTCTGACACTGCGAGTATACTACTTGTCTTGGATAAAGAAAGAAAAGAATATTTTATTACCATGCTCTCATCCTTCACTTATATTCTTTCTGGTGAGGAGGTGAGCAGGGAGGGAATAGAGGCGGTAGACTGAAAAAGCCATCCATGGAACAAAGTGAAAGTGTGGCTTTAGATCAGTTCACAGAAATGGAGGAAGCTGTCAGTATGATGGTGTCTGGCACTCTGTGATCAGAAGAAGAGAGGAAAGAACACAGCGGAGAAGGGAGGCGGGGGTGGGGTGGGGGCGGAGGCTGAAGGAGAGCACACAGAGCTCTGGTCCCTTCCTCTCCTGGTGCTGTGACCTTGTGAGTATGCAGGCTGCCTGCAAATGTGAGTAAGCTGGAGTGGTACTCTTCTATACACTTCAGCCTAAAAAAGAAGGAAATACTTCAGCTGTGATAAATGTGTGTCTGAATTTAGCCTGCTTTACACACGAATCAATTAAGGCAAGTTTAGTGACTCGAGGGACATTTCAGATTTCTGCAGCATAATCAGAAAATATTAATAGCATTGTGAAAAAAATGTTATGGAATAAATGCACTCATGAGGTGTTATATTTTGAGTTGATGTTAGTTAATAAAATGATAGACTACACATAAGGGAATATTTTTAAAAGAGATGATCATTTTGAATTACTATAATAAAGATTTTAATTTTAGATAATATTCAATATTGTGGAGACTTTCTTTTTAAAATTAACTGTTTGCAAAATCATTTTCCATGCCCGTGAATGAAAAAAGAGTTAGAGAAGTGATATGCAAATACACTACCATGGCAATGTGTGCCTTCCAAATTTATAATTAAAATGTATATTTATAAACAATTACAAAACAATTTCTTGTTTTAAAAACAAAAGCATCTATATATTTTTATAGTTATATTCTAGAAGGTATTGCTCATCCAAAGAATATGGTTATTTCTACCCAGTTTTTATCCATAAGATAATATATGTGCCGCTCTCTTAAAAGAGTATGTGGAGGGAGAGAGGGCACGGGAGTGAAGGACATAGGTGCTGCCAAGTGTGGGTGGTGCCTGAAGTGTCCTTTAAGTGGATTACAGCAGAGATCCCTTAGCCAAATCAATCTTACTAGTGTAAGTTATGTTTTTATATCAAGTAAATGAATAAAAACTCTAATTTATACAAATTTTCCTAACTGGTTGAAAATATTGCAAGACAGGAAGAATTTTCTTTAAAAAATCAGCAAAGTACCAAATATGTTTCAGTATCACAACACTTCCTACCTTGAATGAGTTACATCTTTTTGAACAATAATTTATTGATTTAATGGAGAATCTTTGTGCCTACTATATCCACATTTCTAAATATTTGGAACAATGACTAAATGACTAAAGCATAAAAATCCCTGACCTCAAGGGGGCTCACTTTCTAGCAGGGAACAGGCAATAAAATAATAATTATAATAAATGTGTGAATTACATAGTGTGTTAGAAGGTGGTAAGTACTATGAACATATATAGAGCAAGTAAGATCAGTTGTCACTGTGGGGAGGTAGTTCACAACTTTAAAATGATCATCACTGTAGGCATCATTCCAAAGGTAATATTTACACAGCAGGGAGTGAAAAGATAAAAAAGCCACAATTGGGAAAGTTGGCCTTAGATGGGAAGAGGAACCATTCATTTTAATCACAGGAGTAAAGGCAGACTGTGTGGTCCGGATGCTGCTAGGTGACAGACGTGATGGTGGCGATCTGTTGAAGTTCCTTCCTGATTGCTTTCATTTTCTCATTGAAATAGGGAATGAGGTAATCAGCTGGGAGAAAATATGGGGAAGGAGATCTTAGGAGTTTAAGGAGACAGGAGAAGGTATGCAATATTTGACTAGGAGGGGACAAATAAATGGTCAAGGGAGATGGGTTATGATTGTCGGGCAGCATTAAGGATCTACTGGGTCTCATCAGGGGTGTACCTATTCTATGTTTCTCTTCAGCCACCATCAAATCAGTACTAGTACAGAATACATAGGACTATGATTTTGCCAATGGAGTATGATAAAATAATGGGCTTATGGGTGATTTCAATGGAGAGATTAGATTAATTATCACGGAATTTATGTTCAGTAAGCAATGAAAAGCTGTTAGAATCAGTGGATCAGAAGTCTTGGTGGAGTCAAAAACTTGTCAGGGTCAGAATAATAGAGGGAGTTACTTTGAAATGTAAGAGGTGGATGTTGGACTGAGATAGATAAAATTTAGACACTGAAAGAACTGCAGTTATTGGTAATGACAAGGTCCATAATATAGACTATGGCATACATGACTTAAGAAGACAAGGGAAAAAACAACTGAAAAGGCATTGAAGTAATTGAGAGGCCAGCTTTTTGGAAAGATTATCTACATGTATTTCAAAATCATACAGAATTAAGACTGGTTTCATATTGAAGAGATTGACAGTGATCTAGGAATTCAAAGTTTAAGAAAAGGAGGGAGAGTGACCCTGAGTTCATCAGATGGCAGCCACAATTAGATAAATGATAAATTTTGATCACAAGAAATTCAATTCTGGAAATTTTAGAGAAGAGGAAAGGAGTAGCCTGGACATGGCAATGGAAAATAATATAGCACCTAATCCATCTTTAACACCAGCGGGAAGAGAACTGGGAGTAGGAAAACAGTTACCCCTTGAGAAAGCTGCAGAGGAAAGAATTCTCAATAGATACATATGGACTGTTTACAGTGTCTGACTTTCAGATTAAAAAAATTATTTCCCACTACAAATTTATCCTTCCTACGGGACCAGGCATAGTAAACATAAGTTGAAATCCCTGGAGAAGACAGTTTTAAGTCCACAACTTTCTCTTCTTGCTCTCCACATGCCAGTATTAGAAATTCTTCCATAGAGACTTAGGAAATCACCTGGTATTAAAGGCTGATGGCCAGGAACAAAGTCACTGGAAGAACACATCCAGTGCCCTAACCTAAAAAAGCACTCTCCTATGTACAGTGCAAGACTTATCATGCTGTGTGGCATATATAATGTAGACATAAAATTCTCAGGGACAGCCAATGGAACAAATCTTCACAAATTAAAGTTAGTCATCAAATTTCAAGTGTTTCAATAGTTTATCAAAATTGGGCAAAAATGCAATTCCTTAGTTTGTATAAGCACTGCACAAGATAAATCTACTTTCGAAGGCAAAGGTTTTATATTTTCATGTGGCAGAGCACAATCAGGACATTACCCCAATTTTTTTAAGCAATGAAACATATTTATTTATTCTAAATCCCACGATTTTATGTAATATATACACTACTTTCAGCTCTCTTTACATGTGAAGAAATGTTTAAACATATCTCTTCAATTTCACCTATCTGACTGATTAAATGGATAAAAAAGTAATGAATGCCTTTTGATCTATACTCTAAAAGATAAAAGAATCTTTAGATAGTGGAATTGTTTCAGGGTACCACTTATTATTTGATCTACTCTATGAAATAAAAACAGGAGAGAGAGGTCTGTGGAAAAAAAAGTAATGAGTGATATTTGAGAAATAAATGCAATATTCATGATGGAGAGGGTTGAATAAAATGTTGATATTTTATTTTGAAAATTTAATATTCTTTGTTTTCCATAACTTTGTTTTGTTCACAAAAATCTATCTCCATTACAAAAATTAAATATATTTACAGCACTTCATAGTAAAAATAAGATATGGCTGAGTAGTTCATAGTCTTAAAATATTACCTTCCAATAGCACTACAATAAATAATCCAACTTAATTTTCCTTTTAATATCCTTACTATTTGCTTAATAGTCAATAAGGTAACTAACTCTAGCTTATACAGTAACTAGACAGGTCTTTTACATTTCTAAAATGCTAAGCAATTCTTTTTAATCAAATTGCCATTATATATGGATTGATAAGAAGATGATAGTAAGGATTTATTTTAGAAATTCAACAGAGAATGCCCTCTGTTGGCATTTAACTTTAAAAAAATCTGCCTCTACACCCATCTTTAGCCATAATTTCAAGTAGCTTTGTTATAAGCTTTAAAAAATAAAAATAATAAAAAACACCTAAATTTTTGAACTCAGAGTTCCTTACTTAAAGCAATCATAATTATGAGGTAGGCATCATTGAGGACCATCTTTGAAAGATGCCTACTATATATTATCTCATCTTCAAACCACCTCTGACTATTTGGCTGCTATCAACCTTTATGAAAATAATTGAGAAATTGATGGTTAATTTCCAATTTCTAATTTCAACTGGTCTTTTCCCTTAGAATTCTGAAAGTACACATAACTAAATTCATTGTTTCTAATTTATCATAAAATAGTGTATTTTTTTGACAATATGATATCTTGTCATATGCTTATATATCTCTGGGAGAGCTGAGTAAAAATGAAGCATTAAATAAATACTCATTGAAAGAAAAAATATTATTTCATACTGATAAACAATCTAGATGATGGAATTCTAATATACTCCTATGAGAGATACTCATATCTCTGGAAGAGGAAAAAAACATATTTCTTTATTTAAAAAATGCTACATTTTACTTGTTAATGCAAAAGCAGACTGACTTATATTTCTTGTAATTAAAACACAATATATTTTATGTAAAAACAAAATTATGTGACTTTAGCTATAAGTTACTATATTATAATTATTTACAAGAACAGAGGAGCAACCAAGAGAAGCTGCTTTTAAAGATATTAGAATTATTTAGAGATAATAAGTATTTAAGACTTTCACAAAATTTTTTCTTTACTCCAATAGATATTTACAGAAAAGATAATTTAAATCAATCACCTTCAAATGGTGTAAAACTCATGGATAATATATGTCACCTATAAAGATTATATCTTCCAAATACTAAAAAAGATTAATTTGAATTACCATAGAGATTTTCCCTATAAACATTAATCTTCTATAAATGTAGCTTTAAATATACCTATAAACTAAAGAAATTAGTCTTAAATTAAAGCTAAAATCTTTTTATTCTAAATAGCCTAAAAGCCTACTTTTCTTCCAATAACCAGAACTGGCAAGTAATACAAAACTCAGATAGATTGCTTCTTATGAATCTAGACTGGATTATGTAGTTAGAATTTAACTGATTAGAGAGGTTAAAATCAATAAAACCCCTTTAGCCATACATACAAACATTTTAAGTTTTCAAAACGTTACCCTATTCATTTCTGACTGCATTTATACTGGGATTAAATAATCCACTTTAATTCCTTTCATGTTGCTAAAAATTGGAATAGTGCTATTAAAATCTTAATTAGTTCAGATGAATTCATATAATTCCAATGATGTTACAGATTTATTATAATCTAAAAACATTTAATAATAAAAGAGACTGATTAAAAGGAACAAAGTAAAAGCATTATTATTTGTTCCTTTTCTCAAACCTGATGAAAATAAGGAAAAAATATATATATATATATAGCAATACCCTCAATAGAATATATACATCCCTCAAACTAATACTTTCTTTTCAAATCTTGAGTAGAATTCAGATTTCATTAAAGTAATTGTCAGGTCAGGAAACAATAAAACTCTTAGAAGAAAAAAGAGGTAAATATCTTTGTGTCCTTTGAACAGGCAAAGATTTCTCAAACATTGCACAAAAAACACTAACAATAAACTAACTCTAAAGAAAAATTTGATAAAAAAAAAACACTTTAAAATCAAATATCTCTTTTCATTAAATATTCCATTTCTATTTAAATCATAGAAAGTCACAAGGGAATATTGTCACTACCCAAACAATAAGAACAAATTGAGTAACTACAATATCATATTTCAAACTCACTGGAGAGCTGAGAATGCAAAGAAACATGTATTTATTAAACTTACTTCAATTTACTAAAGACTGAGGGCAGAGAAAATATGACAGAAAATCTCCAAGGACCCTCACTGAATAGTAGAGAGAGGATACGTACAGCTAGAGGAGAGGCAGAAGAGCTGAGACACCATCTGAGACACTTTTTTGAGGGTGGAGTAAGAAGATTGAGAAAAACTCTCAGGTACTCTAATCCTAAACTCTGTTGAAGAAACAGTCCTCGTCTGTCTTCATATCATTTGAAACCAGTGGTGAACAATCTAATGCAGCCAGAAAACTCAGACCCATCTTAACTATGAATTTAATTAACTCAACACGAGGATTCTAAGAGAAGGAGATGCTCATTTCTGGACATAAAAATTATTTACTTCAGTTTCTACTGATCTTTAATGTACAGATGTGATATAGAATAAAAATTATGAGACATACAAAGAAGCAAAAAAGTATATAACAATCAACAAGACAGAAAATAAATTATAGAATCAGAATCAGAATCTTTAAAATTACAATAATAAATATGTTAAAGAATCTATGGTGAATGTGGGCAACATGAATGAATAAATGGAGAATTTCAAGAGAGAACTAGAAACTATAGAATAGATCCCAATGGAAATGACAAAAATTAAAAGCACAATATCAGACATAAGGAATTCTTTCAATAAGTTTGTCAGTAGCCTAGCAAATTATGAGAGAAAATCATTTAACTTACACTCGGTCAAAAGAAATTATCCAAGCTAAAATACAATAAGCAAAAAAAAAAAAAAAAAAAAAAAAGATAAAATATACATCTGTAGAATAATATCAAATAAACCACCACCTGTATAATTGGAGCCAAAAAAGAAGAGATTAAAAGGGAAAAGAAATATTTAAAGAGATTATGGCCAAGAATTTTCTAAAACTGATGAGATACATCAAACCACATATTAAAACTTACTAGAATATTAAGCAGAATAAATAAATTATATCATAGGCCCATCATAGTCTTTAAAGATAAAGCACAAATCTTAAAATCAGAGAACAAAAGCAGTGTTGCACTGTTACATATCATGGCACAAGTATAAAAATGACAGCTGCAGTCTCAACAGAAACAATGGAGACCAGAAGAAAATGGCACAATTTCTTTATAATGCTAAAAGAAACAAAGTTGTCAACCTAGATTCTATAACTAGTAAAAATGTCCTTTCGGTGTAGAAAAAAAATGAAAAAAAAATCATCATTATATTTTTAAAAATTATTTTGTCATTTAAATAATTAAAAAGGATATTTGTATTGATTTTCACAAAGGAGTTAGTCTTTAATGGCCTTATTGTGAGGAAAATTGTTTCACTGTTATAGTGAAAAAGCTACAATGATGAATAATTTGTGATTTGGGCATAAGGGTTAACGTGGAGATCAATGAAACAACACAGGGGTCAGCAAACCATGGACCAAGGACTGAATCCTCCTTTTTAGTAAATGAGGTTTTACTGAAGCACAGCAGTGCCATTTATTTACATATTATCTATGGCTGTTTTCATGCTATAATTACAGAGTTTCATGGTTTTAACAGAAACTAAATGGCCTGAAAAGTCTAAAATTTTTACTGTCTATCCATTTACACAGTAAGTTTGACAATGCTTGAAACAGAATGTTCATAAACACACTTGCACATCTATAGTCAATTGATTTTTTATAAAGATGCCAAGGAAATTCAATGGGAAGTTCTAATATTTTTTAAATGGTCCTAGAAATTTTTGATATCTATATGGAGAAAAAATGAGCCTTGTTACTTTATAATATTATAAGTATTAATTTGAAATTCATGACAGATCTAAATCACAGATCTAAATGAAAGAGCTAATGCTATAAAATTCTCAGAGAAAGGAAGAGAAAATCTTTGTGACTTTGGGTTATTCTCATAAAAGACACAAAAAGCATAAACAATGAAATAAATAATTGATAAATTATACTGGTCAAAATTAGAGACTCTTGCTCCCTAAAATATACTTATAAGAAAATAAAAATGCAAGCCACAGACTGGGAAAAAGTATTTGAAACATATATATCTGATAAAGGACTTGTATCCAGAGACTATAAATAGCCCTTACAACTCAATAATGAAAGGAAAACAATTTAATTTTTAAACGATAAAAATATTTTAAGGCACTTGACCAAAGAGGATAATTAAATGTCAAAAACGTGAAAGGATGCTCATCATTAGTTGTTAGGGAAATTCAAAGCAAAACCACAATGACATTCCATAACATATCCATCTACCCAATAGAATGTCTAAAATTTAAAAGACTCACTATATTAAGTGTTGGCAAGAATGTGGGACAACTGGAACTTTCATATGCTATATTGGAAGGCAAAATGGCAGGCACTTTAGAAAATGGTTTAGGAGTTTCTAATAATGTTGAATGAAGGTTTACCTTATGACCCAGTGATCTTACTCCTAGGTATTTCCTCAAGATAAATGAAAACATGCTCTTACAAAGTCTTCTATGTAAGTGTTTCCAGCAGCTTTATCCTCAGTAACATCCTAAATGTCCATTAACCAGTAAGTAGATAAAAAACAGTGTCATAGTCATACCATGGGATACTATTCAGCAAATAACAAAATAATAAACTATTCAATATCTGACAACATGAATGCATCTCAAAAACCATTATTCTAAGTGGAAAAAAAAAACAGATGTAAAGAAGTACATATTGTATGATTCTATTTACATGAAATTTTAGAAAATATACAATAGAGAGAGTACATCAGTGGTTGCATGCTCATAGAGTTGGAGCAATGGGGAAAGACTGGGATGGAATGTGAAAGTATTTTTTATGTTGTGGATATTAGCTGCATCTTGATTGCAGTAGTGATCTACACAGATGTATGTACATTTGTTAAAACACATCAAAATGTACGCTCAAAATGGGTGCATTTGATTATAACTATACATCGATGAAGATGATTTTTTAAAAAAAAAACATATGAAACCAATGAAATAAAGTATACCTCTTTTAATGAGAACCAGTTATAGTTCTGTTTAATATTTATTTTTTAAAACAGGAGAACTTAAGAACTAGATAACTAGAGGGAAACTTTTATCTTTTTTATTTCATTAAGAATACTTGAGATGTTACCACCATGGTGCTGTTAGCGATCTACAATTGAGAGTGTACTCAATGCCAGGCACTTTTTTACATTCCAATCTGGGGAAAATATTATATACACAGGAATACTCTCCACCTACTTTACAAATAAGAAAACAAAGTTTCCAAAAAAGCATTTTTTACTAGCCAAAGGGAACCCTGATTTTAAATGTCAGAAGATTATTTGATCATTTGAACCCAGGTCTGCCTAACTTTAAACCCTATTCTTTCTACCATATTATCTCAGAGGTGCCAACATATGTCATGAACTAGTACACTGACAATTGAAAGTCTATGAATGTTGATTTTTATTACAGTGAAAAACTTTTTTTAGTTTGTATTTTAGATACTGCCCAACTTGTCAATAATTTTTAGTTTACTATTCCCCATCAAATTTTCAATTTGACTTGATTATAATTACTGTACTATAGCCATAAAGGTAGAAGATGTGTCTAGGGTGTGCTCTAGGCAGGCTCCCAATTTTGAGAATGAATAATTGGAAAAAATGCGATTATCAACCTGTTAGGACTAATATCAAAGAATGGTTTAATACATGTGAGGTTGCATATGTCCCCTATATAAGGGAACCATCTATGTTGATGAACTCTCTCCTCATCACTTTAAACATAATGAGAAATAATATTTAGTTCATCTTACCCTAAAACTTATAGATTTTATAATCATTGCTAATTATTTTACACAAAAATAGAGGGGAAATTATTGCCATTGATTTAAGTGGTTAACTGGTGTTAATGGAATACCAGTTTGCATAATTCAATTATAGTTTCTCGACAGAAAATAATTGGACATTTTGTAGTCAGCTTTTAAATGGTCAGTTCCATATCTTCACTTTAGCATGGTATTCTGGATGCCATTTAACTTATTTTCTCAGTCCAGCAC
>CM053512.1:24286036-24303156 GCA_028627145.1 Eidolon dupreanum
AAAGTCCAGTTTCCTTCAGCTACCATATATTTGATCCCCTCACCCTCCTCCTACCCCACTATATTTGACCCCCTTTACCGCGTCTACCTCCCCCTGCTCCCTCACCCCCTACCCTCTGGTAACCACTAGTCTATAGTCCATGTCCATGAGTCTCTGTTTGTTTGTCCTGTTCATTTGTTGCTTTTAGGTTTATATCCCACATATAAGTAATATCATGTGATTTTCATCATACCACCTTTAAATATATGTTATATACAAAACACTAATGAGAAAACTTTAAGGCTTTAATTCCAATCTGGATGCAACCCACCTACAAGAAGCTAGGTTTTATATAAAGGGATATTTTAGTACTATGTATAGATGTACTATAATAGTATGAAGCATGAATCAAAGTTGCCAAGGTATTGCAGTCACAGAGATATAATGCCTTATTATTAGGCCCAAATGAACTGTGCAGTTATCTATTGCCTAGAGAGTTACTCCCCTGAAAAGTCATAAGAAAGACATCACATAAACCGCATAAAAGCTCCTGCTCAGTATTACCACAATAACAAGGTGTTAGGATCTCCAGCCTTGAATATGTGCTTTTAACTCAAGGAGGTGCTGGACAAATCAGAGCTCTTATTTGCTTTAACAATCACATTCTAGAAAACAGGTTTGTATGCATGTTCTGCAAACCCACAATTTCCCTTGTATAGAGTCACATTAGTTTTAGCTCTCACAAATGAAGCTGAAACTGTCTGCCTTACAATTTAAAAAAGTGCAAACTATTATTTTAAAATAACTTATACAATATATGTAACCTCCCTTACATTAGACTTGATGTCTACCAAATAACATCAGATGATTATCATACCAATAAACATCATTGCCATACTTTCCCTCCTGGGTACTCTAATATAAATGAAAATAAATACTTCGCTCTATTAGAAGCAACCTGACAAAAATGAAAAAGGCAGGACCAGTCTTTAAATGATGTGCTTTTTGTGTAATTACTGTTATTATCTTAATGCCGTCTGTCAAAAAGAGTTTGATTGTTGACAGCTTTTAAGTCCCACTGCTTCCTTCTACCTTTCTGTCCCATATCTGGGTAAGCTGATAAGAAAGTTTGATTGTGCTCTCCTATGATGCTGGTGGAACATTCAAACCATGCAAGCTCACAGGCTTTATGCAAGAACTCTTCCTTCAGCCACAGCCCTTAAATACCTCACAACTCCAAGCCATCTCTTTTTTCTGCTTTCTCAAACCATTTTTGGATCTGACTGGAAACATTCCCTGCCTTTCCATAAAGCCTCATTACCTGAGCAATAAATCTTTTCGTAACCTATTGGTGTGTATAATGTCACCAATATCCACATGAGAACCAAATTTTGGATGGGATGACCCATTCTACCTTAGGAGGTAACCACATCAGCACTATGTCCTGCATCTAAGCTCATTTCCTCCATGCTTCCAAAAGAGTAGTGCTTTTGATAAGAAAGCCATTGTTCGTAGATCTCAAATTTTTTCGTTTATTTATAATTTTATTTTAAGAAAATCAACAAATTTATACAAGTTAAATCAGAAAGAGGGAGTTCAAGGCAACAAAGGGAGAAAGTATTGAGTTTAATTGTGCATGCTGGAAGTAAATTTATGAAAGATTGTATATCTGAATACATCTTTATTTTACTCTCAAATTTCATTGATAATTTGACTACATAATTCTAAATTATAAACACTTCTCTTTCAAAATTTGAAGACATTAACCTATTGCTTCGAACTTCTAGCATTGTTCTGAAGCTGATTTAAGCAAACTTTTTAAGTAAAAGCCCGGTAGTAAACATCTCATGCTTTGCAGGTGATAATTTCTCTGTCAGACTATTCAGTTCTGCCACTGTAACACAAAAGCGGCGGAGACAATACACCATGGACTGCAGTTTCCCACCCCTTGCTCTAAGTCAGACATCTGATGCCACACTGATTCTCCACCATTTATATAAAAAGTTGAAGTCTTTGGAAAATTGAAGAATTTTATCTTTTCTAGTTTTCTAAAATGTTACAATAAAGTACCCTAAAATATTATAATAAAGTCGATATGTTTTTCACCTGTTGCCTTGGAATTTTGGTAAAACCTTTTAATCTGGAAAGTCATGTCATTCAGTCCTGAACACTTTTCTGAAAATATTTCTTTGATAACTTACTTTCCTCTATTTTCTCTTTCCTCTCTTTCTAGGACTCTTATTATTCATCTACTGGAACCTCTCATATTTTAAATTTCTTTGTATTTTTTTATGGCTATGCCATTTGAGATTTATTGAAGATTTATTCAACTTTATCTTTCAAGCCTTCTATTGGTTTTTTAAATTTCTATTGCTACCATATTTTGTAAATCTATAGTTCCGATTTCTTGTTCTTTAGCAAATTACTAGAAGACATGTTCCAACATAAAGAGTAAATCAACCAAGAATATAACTTAATGCCTAACACTGAAAAAACAAGGAAGTAAAAATATAACAATCATATATGGTGGCAAATACCAAAAGAATTAGCTGTAATGATAGTGAAAAGTTACTGCCTATGAAGAGAAAGAGTGGGCAGTTTTATATAAAGCATTGCTGTTTATCATTACAAGTCTTATAAAACTACTAGACTTAGAAAATAAGTGTAAAATTTTGACAAAATAAAAAATATTATGAAAACAAAAATTCTTCTCTTTATAAATATTGAAGAAGAAATAGGCTCCATAAATAAACTAACAAATACGGTCAAGTGAATTTTAACACAGGTGCCAAGGTAATTCCAAAGGAAGCAAATCTGTTCAACAAATGGTGTTTAAACTAGATATGCATGCAGGGGGAAAAAGAACTTGAACCTTACCTCACACTGTACATAAAGTTTAACTTGAAAAAGATCATAATCTTAAATGTAAAAGCTAAAATTATAAAATTTCCCCCAAAATACTTAGAAGAAAATATTTATAATCTTGGAGTAGACAAAGTTTTTTTATATGAGACACAAAACACAAAAATTTACTTTGAATTAATAGAAAAACTAAGATTAAACAATGATCCTTGATAACATAAATAATTAAGTTAAGTCAAAATCCCAAGAAGAGTAAACTTTACTGTGTGCCCTATGTCACAAATAGCAAAACTCGTTAATTCTGTTCAAGGTGAGGAAATAATTGATCTCTTTTATCTAAGTTCACTAAGACAGTCAAATTTGTCATATAACTTTTAATATATAGATTCAAAATAATTTCAAGGAGGTCCAAACAGTATTTTTTATAAGGAAACCAGGTTAGTTCATGGAATATGGGCTTAGTGGGCAAATGCCATCATTGTTTCTTTCTTCTTTCTTTTCTTTGTTCTCTAAAATGTTTCTGAAAACCAGAACATTTTCTGGAGGAATCTGATGAATCTGATTATCATTACCCTTCTTCATAAAGTTAATAAGACAATTCGTGGAGAAATTATAAAAATTAGTAACAGCTTCTGATAGTTTTCAAACCTAGAATTTTGTTTATGCTGCCACACGGTTACACTAAAAGTTATGAGACTAGACGAGAATACCCAGGGGAACTACCCCTTGAGATATTCAATGTAAGTCAGATAAAGAAGATTAAAAAATAAGGCTGAGGATCAGCATACAAAGGATAAAAATGAGAAAGTATAATATTATAAAAGTCCAAGTGAAAAAAATATTTTACAAAGAATAGCATGAACAACTGGATTTAGTGCTCTTGAGAATGTGCTTGATATATACCAAGATGTCGTCTGTTGGTGGCCCTGACAAAGAGGAAGTTCAATAAAGTAAGGGAGAATGAATCTTAGTTGGACATTGTAAAAAAAAAAAAGAGAGAGAGAGAGAGAGAGAGAGAGAGAGCAAAAGAGAGAATGGAGAGTGTAAAGATAATAATTTAACTTGGCGCACAGAAAATTAATAAGTGGTTTTGTTAAGAAAAGCAGAGAAATGGGAAAATAGCTGAGAAGAATACAGGGTTTGGGATTATTTTTTAAGAGGAGTGGTACTAGTGTGTACATTTATACCACAATAATTTTGACCCAGTAGAGAGTAAAAAGTTGATGATGCAATAAAGTGATAGAAACTTTTTAAGATTAAAATAATTTGCTAGATGAAGGAGATGTGAGTACAGGTGAAAAGGTCCAACTTTTAGAAGAGAAAAAATAACAGAGAATATGGGTGCACACAGAGATACATTGCTCCTGTGATAGTGGGAAAACAGGGAAGAATCTATATGATTATTTGTACTTTCTCAGTAAAGCACAAGGAAAGATTATCAAGCTGATCATAAAGGTATGTGTTGGAAATTTGAGAGAAAGATGATGCAAAACAGTCACCTTTAGAAAGCAAGAAAAACAAATTTATTAAGGAGATATATAGTAGGACTGCCAGGCAGTGTCATGTGACCATTTGAAATTTGAGGTCATTTAAGATGAGAAAAAATCAGCTTTGTTGTTCTATTTTCTCTAATAATGCTCAACTGCTTGAATATGAAGCATTGTTTTCAATAATTAGGTTACCCATGGTTTTAGCTTTGAGAGAAATTTTGACAGAAGGAAAGAATAACAAGTTTGAAAAGTGTTTTTTAAGGGCATAAATACATGGTATCAGGGAGGACGTGGTATCGAAGCTGACAAAAAGAAAAGAGAAAGAGAAAGTATTAAAGAGTAAAAATATGGAAGCATCAATGGACTGAGAGGCCTCAATTAATCAAACAACTGTTGAAGTGAGAGGACTGGAAAAAGTTAGTTGGGATAATAGCTATGGGAATTTGGAATGTGGCATAGTTATTGGATATGACTATAACTGTTAGTTGTTGAAGTGAAAGAAATATTATAAATGGTAAAGGGTCAAGAATATGAGAGTCCAAAGTTTTAAATGAATTAATTATTCATGTAAATTTTGAAATTACAAAAAATGATAATAAAATATTGGAAAAGAAGTCTGTATTAAAGCTTTCAATGAGCATAAGTGGAAAGAGAAGGTGGCTGACAAGTTGGTTGTAGGTGATATGGACTGATCTCATAAACGTTAAAGTAGCTATGAATTTATTTAAAGAAGGAAAGTGGAAACATGGTTTGGAAACAGCCCTAAAAATACTTATGTCAAGACAAGGTCCTACAGTACTTGAAATATGAAAGAAAAAAATCATCTTTCATTTAAGATGGCTGTTGGGGAAGTTATGTCCTCAAAAGGAACAGTCAAATTTCAGCTCCCTGAAAAAAAAATTGAGAAGTTCAGTTATAGGATGTTTACTGACATTATAAAATTTCAAATCTGGAAGGCACACTGGAGGGCAGTGAAGTGTTGGAGATTAGAAACATAAAGAGCATGGTGGCGCTAAGTGTCTACAGACTTCTGGTGATGACTGAGGTAAACATCTCTTAGAGAGGGCTGAGCAAACAGTTCAACATGATACTAGAGCTGCACTGTCCAGAACATTAGCCACTTAACACATATGGCTACTTAAACTCAATTAAAATTAAATAAAATTAAAAATTCAGTTCCTCGGTCAAACTAGCCACATATCAAGTGCTAGTTATCATAATGGATGCTGGACAGATATAGAACACTTCCATCCCTACAGAAAGTTCAACTGGACACTGTTTCTCTAGAGTATTCAATAAGAGTCACTGGACTGCTTCTACAGTTTCAGGTGGAGAGGCCAGATAGGGAAAGTCTGTCTGATGGGAAACCTAAGACACAGTGCATGTCTTGAAGTAACTGATATCATAGCAGCTTTCCATGGGTTAGTAGACACACTGTGTATTACATTTCTTCTTGACCCAAAGTGACTCAATAAGAGAATGACAGATGCAGACTTGGAAGACTTTAGTAGCTAGTACAGTGTGAGAACATGAGAGCAAGATTTTATATATATATATATATACACATATATATATATGTGTATATATATATATATATCCATATTCATAAATATTTCCCCAAGAGGTGTTATTTATGCACATTCAAATCAAGAATCTCCTACATTTATAGTACTGTTCTCTCCACTTATCTTCATATTTTATTTATTGATTGTGAACCTTCATGTAAAACATATCTAGTTTTCCTCTACAATATTTTCATAAACTGCTATTTTCCATGTAAAAGAAAAATGTGTTAGCACAGTTCTCTGATGAATTTATATATTTACCAATTAAGAGGAGAGATAAATCATTATCATAGCCCAGAAAGTAATTTAATACAAAATGAGAATAGAGCAAAGGTGAGCACAGTTACACAAGCTAGCATGGGATTGGGTAACAGGCTCCAATTTCCCAACAAGAAGTAAATTGAATCTTATGGGCTGAAATCATTCAAAATCCATGTAGGCCAAAATAATGGATGTAAAATAAAATTGCAACATCTCATACATAAAAATTATAAATCTTCTACCTGCTTGAGTTTATTTATATAGCCAGCATAAAGGACTGGGAGATGAACAGGAAGAAGGTAATAAAGGAGAATGAAGCAACTGAAACATGCTATGCTGAGCCTCAAATCTATACTTTTTATCAGCATGCAGATTAACACTTTGTATGTTTCTATGCTATCTGCTTCAAAGATAATGAATATTCCTGTGATACAGTAGACTTACAGTACATAAACTTCAGTCCTAGAATTCCCAGATGCGAGTTGTTAAGTATTAATTATAATTCCTTTCAAATAAAAAAAATTTGAATAGTCCGTGGAAAGTTCCTTTTGCAACAGATTTTGATTTTAAACCCTGATTTCTGAACTCCTGTCCTGCCAATGTTAATTGAGAGAAAGAAAAAGAGAAACACAGAGAAAGAAATACTACTAGGCTAAGGAATTCATTATTACACTATAAGATTTGTCCCCAAACCTCTCTGTGGTTCCGCTACACTTGCCCCCAGTCTTCTTGCTTTGGATCAAGTATATATAATTGCTTTTGTTGTTACAGCTAGCTAAGGGGCCTCCTTCCTTCTTTCTCCTGGGTCTATCACCTCCCAAACCTATTTCTCTGACAAGATGAAGTTAAACCTATGTGAAACTGCCAAGAAGAAGAGGCTTGGTTGTCTGGACATAGTCTTTGAGGCTTTAGAGTAGAGCCAACAGGCCCCTCTGATGATTGCCTCAACTTTGTTCAGCCAATCTGGGTCTATTTCTAGAAATGAGCCCCCAGCAGTTTTTATCTTTTCTCTAAGACTGGTAAGTCCATAGGTAAAGATCTTGGCATCAAACAAGAACCTCAAATGTCAATTGAGTTCTCAGAAGGTTTCTCTATCAAGATCAGTGAGTCTTTTTTCCCCCCAGCTATCAAATACTGCCACGGATTATGTACTATGCACTGTACCTATTCTAGTGGGACTCGTACTGTGAAGCAACGGGAGGCAGGGTGGCAGTGGAGTAAGAGTGATCAGATTTGCACATCCTGTATACCCTGTGAAGAACAGGATGGACACACACAAGAGCCCCGAAGAAGCTATTTCACAGTCTTGTTAAGACAGCTGGTAATTTGGATTAAGGTGGAGAAAAGTGTTTGGATTGAGAGATATTTAAGAGTTAAAATTGATAGCACTTGATGATGCATTAGAAATAGAGACCATAGAAAATAATGGCATCATATCCTAGTTTTTCATCCATTATACAAATAATTTTTTAAATACTTACTAGATGCTGAGCATTATTCTAGATGAAGGGGATACAACAGTACAACAGTAAATACAAAAACAAGAAACAAAAAACAAAAATGCAAAATACTACCCTGTCATCATGACACTTGCAACAGTATGCTTTCCAGAACACAGCAGTACTTAAGAATTATTTGGGAGACTGTTCAGTTGAACCAAAAGATATAATTGACTTTGCTCCAATGTCAGGATATATAAACTGTGGGTGGCAAATTTTGATACCTGTAGATTGCAAACACAGAAGCTAATTGGATGTAAAGAAATAATTTTTATTTTAGCTGCATTATAAATTCAACAGGACTAGCATAGAAATAAATGACAGTGACATTTAGCCTCAATGACTGGGATAAATGAAGAGGAGAGACCATTAAAAATTACTCACATTGAGCAAATTTATCCACGTGGACATGTAGGTCAGTGTTGTTGTTTTTTAAGAAGCCAAAAATCCACATATTTATGAGCGATCTCCTAATTTAATATTTTGGTATTGGCAATCAATTAATTAATAGTAAACATTTTTAAAACAAGGTATGGTACAAAACTCGGCAAGTCAAGCAAATGTCTGCTAATTAATATCAGATATACAAGCCTCCCAGTTGCCAAAGTCTTCCTGGAGATCCTGGTAGAAAGTCATCTTTTCTCTAGTGTTAGATGAGTAGAAATCATTATATATAAATGTTGAAAAAAATAAAAAATTATCATATTCTTATCCAGCAGAAAATTTCTATGCTTAGAGAATATTTCAGAGTATCAGCAAGACTCTGCCCCCATTCAGTGACTGATGAACCAAATATTTGGAGATATAATAATATGATTATTAATTTATCATAACTATATTTGGAAAACTTTTGAATATGATTCTAATGTCTCTGAAGTATAAGAGTTCTTTGTATATTCTGGTGGTGTCTTTTCTTTACTCTTTAAGATGTTTTTTTCTTTTTCATTATAAGTATTTCAAAGAGAGACTAGAAAAAGGTTATACCTAGTTTTCCAGGCCAAACACCAGTTAAAAAGCAGGCAAAGGATGAATAGACATTTCACCAAAGAATATATACTATTGGATAATAAGCATATGAAATGATGCTCAGCATCATTAATCAGTAGAGAAAAACAACTTCAAACCACAAAATAGCATATCGCATCCTCTAGAATGACTATAATAAAAAAAGAGAAGAGTAAATATTGTCAAGAATATAGAGAATTTGAAACCTTCTTATGTTTCTAGTAGAAACATAAAGTGGTATAGCTACTGTTAGGATTGAATTGTGTCCCCTCAAAATTCATATGTTAAAGCCTTAAGTTTTAAGAATGAGTACATTAAAAATTAAGTCTTAAAATAAGTAAAAGATGCATTTTATGACACCAAGCCTCTTTCTCTGTGTAACTACTAAAGAATCAAAACTTCACAGGCAAATTTTGACTGGTATTTGATTGGTAGCAGAACTGGACATATCTTTCTTAATCTTTCTTTGAAATACCTACAGTGACAAAGAAAAACATAAAAATCACCATAATATAAGCTAGGATTTGAAGTCCAACTACTGCCAAACGTGGAAGAAACTCTTAAAGACTAATAAATCATGACATGGCCTGTATACCTGTCATATTTTCCCTCTTTATATTATCTTACATCCAGGATCCTATGGCCAAGTTCCTAATTTTCTCCCAAGATCCTTTATTCTGAAATACATAGTAGAATTTCTAGCTAATCATGGTGACTCAAATAAAGTCACTATTTCCTAACATTCTTTGCAGCTAGATGCGACCCTGAGCCTAATGGAAAACAAGTTGATAGGCCCTTGGTGGCTTCTAAGAGCCTTCCTTAAAAAAATCTGATGCACATCCTTTTCTTTCTTCTTTGCTTTTTCAACCTTCTCCTTGTAATGCAAATGCCACTATCTTGGATCATGAGGAAAACTGTGCCATCCTAGAAATGGTAGAATAATAAGCTAGAAGGAGCATGGCATACTAGAGCAGCCCTTGTTCACATACTTCTAAACTTTTACATGAAAGGAATTTTCATTCTTGGTTAAATTAAAACAAAGTACACTTCTTTATGTTCTATACCAAGTTCACTTTGCTGTAGTGTACGCTCTAGTAGGGTGACTCAGAGAGGTCACTGCCAGTTAAAAATAAGTCTCAGTCTTCTTAGGAGAAACTCAGTCTCTTTCGGGGAGATGCTCAATCTTTCATGGCTCCATCCTCACTTCCTCTTCGTTTTACCAAGATGGCATCTTCTTCTCCCAAAGCAAGCAATTCTCTTCATAGTGGTGGTAAAAGGAGATCTCTGCTATATGCACTGCCTTCTCAGTCTTTGCTACCCCTGCCCTTTGGGTCACTGTGGTAATCCACAATGGTAATCTTCTCGATTCTCAGGTGTCTATTCACCACAGGAAACCCTGGTGGTCTCCCTCAATCTCCAGCTACCCATCTAACACCACTACTAGTTGAGCGTAGACACTGACAGTGCAGCTCTGTGTTCTCCTGGTCCTGTCCCCAAGCCTCTGCCAGTCCACCAGGACTCTGACCACTTCTTCCCCTTGGAAGGAATCCTAGATTTCCTACACACCCCCCATAGGTTGTAGGACATCAAAACATTCATTAATTTATATACCTCTTCCATCCTTAGACACTGTTTGGCATGGTATCACATTATCAAATGTGCATTGAGTAAGCAGTGTACCATACAGATGTTCTTAGACTCTTCCTCAACATATTAGGGGTTTCTACTGACCAAAACATGGCTAGGTGTTTCTAAAACATACTTTCTTCCCACCCAGGTTACAGCAAATTCCTCTGACCTCTTGGTCCTTCTTCTGTCTTTTCCCTATTCACCACCTCAGAGGGCCTGTTTGACTTCCTGCACTTTCTCATGTCCAGAGTATAAAGGCAACCTCTTTAGTCTGATTACAGCACTATGGCTCTGGATATATTAAGGGAGAAACTATAAAGAGACACAACTTGTTCTTGTTCTCTTTTTACGAAATCTAGCTCTCACAACTGCCATCTCCCTAAATCAGCACTGAGATTCAGAGTTGACAGCCTCTCACAACCTCTCTGTTTCAGGCAGTTCCATCTTCTCTTTCCCTAGGGGGTCATAAGCCTTCTAAATGGTTTAATAATTTCATACCATTAGATTAATTTACAATTGAATCATATGCCAACACATATACATCTATGTGGAAATAAAGGAAAGGGGATGAGATACTGGAAAATTCCAAGTTGAGCAGTGTGAGATATTATAGACAACTCTACTCAGAAGCTACCTGAATTGGGCTCAGAATCTTGGGCACATCTTTAATTCATTTGCTCTTTCACTTGGTATTTGTAATCATGGATGTTTTATCACAGGCTTTAAACTTGATACTAAATAAAGAAAAAAAGTCCTCTGACAGCTGCACAAGGAGCTTAATTAGGAATCTCTTTAAGTTCACTTTAAAATGCATAATTGATGTAGAAACATGTGAAGCAAATAGCACCCCTTTAACATCCTCATAATATTTTCAAAGTTGCTGATTGTCACATTTGTTTCATATCATTTAGAAGATGTCATTTTCTAGCTCTTTTTTATCTTAATCCAGGGCCACGTTTTGGTTTAATAATTCATTAGCAGCTCTTTGGAACTCATTGCCTGCTGAGTTTACTGAAGACTGATTAGCAATTTTATCGTTTTTAAGTTTTCTGTATATATTTTCTTAAGTGTCATCTCCTGCTGATTTTCATACTTTCTTGTTTGAAATGACTTTTCTTCCCTCAATTTTTCTGCTTTGCCACTGTGAAACTATCAATCATTTCTATCCCCCCAGAATACACATCACTGAAGTCTGAGATCTCGTTGGCATGACCATTAAAATACAGTACCTATTTTAATGGCATATTGATATTTTAGAGAGGCTTAATTCTGTCTTTTATCGATAACCACCAATCCAAATCAGGTGTGCATTCAGTTACATAGGATATATTTGGACAAAATGTGGGCACTGAAGTAAGACCCATCTGGAATCTAAAGTTTGCTTCTTATCATTTCTATCTGATTGACTATAAACGATTTTTTTTTACTTAACTCCCCTTTCAATTTATTCATCTGCAAAGTTGTAATAATAACTACTTCTTAGTGTTGCTCTGGGCATATCTGAGAATATATATGAAAATCTGCAATTCTATACCCCAAAAAACAACAAATATTTTGTTAAAATTTTATTTCACTATTTTCTTCCTTTTTCTTCTCATTCTATTTTAGTCTAGTTAACATGGACAAATTGTTCACCAGTTTCATTATAACATACATGGCATTATCTGAGATAGTGAAATAGTTATTACTCATTTTTAGCCATAGGCATTCCCAATTTTGTTGCGCCATGGCAATTTTATGTTCTATTACATTAAGAGAACTCTATTTTTAAAAATCTGTTTAATAAGGCTAATTCTGATTATTCCATAAGCTCTCTAAAATACCATTTGCACATTCACTATCCCACTAAGATCTAAAAGGCATAGAATGGGCAGAATAGACAAATGGAAATTATAACTCTTTACAAAGGCACAGATGAATCATGCATTTTAATTGAAATATCATTAATAAAAACAGTTTTCTGCAAACTAAACTAACCTCATCACAATTCAACATTTGTATTTAGCTGCTCTAATCTGATGGGGTTTTACACGATAGTCAGAAAACTAAGAAGTTTCATCAGAAGATATCAATAATAGTTGTTCCTAAAAATTTCTGGTTGGTACAGTGCTACATAACTCAGTTTTTATTCTAATTCTGATGTGCCATTGTTAAATTTTGAAAATCAACCACCATGATTTTCTGGTTCCTCACAATAAATGCACTACACATTTACTTTCAAAAAATTAGAAAATTCAGAGAAGTAACAAGAAGAAAAAAAAAAAAGGCTTGAGAGAGAGAGAGAGAGAGACAGACAGACAGACACTATTAAGGGTATAGCTGGCCTTAGAAACTTAGTATTTTGGTCTGTGAAATGATGTTTCGAATTTAGATATATTAGAGATCAGGGTGGGAGTGATAGCAATTTGCATGCAATATCCTCACCTCTTCTAATTGTCAGCTATTGTCAAAGAGCACAGTTGCTCCTAAGGGAGAGTCTTGTGAAAACAAAGAGAACAATGGAAAGGAATATTAAAGTGGGAGGAAAATGGTGTAGGGCCATGAAAACAATAAACTCATGACAAGACAGCACAACTCAGAAGTGAAATACCTGTCTCAGAGACAAATTTTCAACAAATTTTCTTTTGGCGAAATGCATTTAAAAACAATAATTTGTTTCAGTATATTCTGGATACATCAGATTAAACCTTGTGTATCAAAACAAATGAATAAAATCTATCATTTGATATATCTTAGTAAAGATTTATTATTATATTTAGAAACTGAGAAAGTAAATGTCAGTAGTGAATGAGGTAACAAATGCTTTTGCAAATGAGGTCATTTACAATTATTTGCCTTCAAGAATATTTAATGGGGGGCTTAATCAAATTGCTAGATAATAGATCATTAAAAGAATTTCTGATTACCCTATATTGGTTGCAAAGAAATCAGATAATTAATAAAAACCTTTAAAAAGAATAATGTACATATATTCTTTGTGTATATGTATATGTTTACATTATAAATTGCAATTCTGATAAAATTTTATTTTATATTTAATACTACTTTATCAAACTTTTTAATATCTTATTGCTGCTTTGATCAATTACATAAATAAATAATTATTATAATAAAATAAATTTTAATATCTACAGTCTAATAATTAAAATAAAACATTGAGAAAAATCTATATATAAATATATGTATAGTATATATAATATTTATGTACAAGGTATATATATTATGCATATATGTGAATAATTATGTGTATTATATATATATAAAAAAAGAGAATTCAGTATACATATATACTACATATGTACTCCATTATTATGCAACCATGCTTTTATGGATCATTCTATTTTGTTGCAACCAATATTTCTTTGCAACCAAAATGCACTAATCAATAACACATTTAATCATAACAATGTATTACAGTAAAGAAATTTTTTTGAGGGACAAGGTATGGGAATATAATTTCAAGAAGAAGGAACAAGATAAACTTTCTGATTCAAAAAATAAAATTAGTTATATATTTTTAAAATGAATGACATTGAGTCATCAAATCACCATGATATTTACATCCCACTGATACTTACATTTAAAGAATGATATAGTGCTTTAATTTTAAAATGTCAATATCCACTAGCACTATAAATTATACTTCTTAAAACTATTTAATACATAATTAGACCTTTTAGATTATCACCATTAAAATGTATAAGAGCATAGAAAACTTTTCAAAATTCTCTTACAAGGTAAATGAATACAAATCTTGAAGTTCATTGTAGCATTTTCACTATTTTTTATAATAAATAAGGAAACCGGGTGGTTTTTTTAGATATCATATTTCATTCTAAACAAATATTTTGAAACCTTCTATGTTCCAGTCATTGTTTTTGGCCTAACAATGCAACAAGGTAAAGCTTCTTTCCTCAAAGGGATGGAATTTTAGCAGGGGACATACAAGTAAAACATAAAAATTTAACTGTGAACATAAGAGCTATAAAAGGACATATTCAGGATACTGGCCTTTGGGTCACCACCATAAGGGAAGAGAGATAAAAGAGTTAACATGAAGCTTTTAGGAAATGGGCTTGGAAGTGCCTAAAATTATTTCAATCAACATTTCAAGGTGAGAACCCAAACGCATAACTTCAGTCTAGTGGCAAAGAAGACTAAAAAATGCACTCTTCCTATGTCTTCAGAAACAGGAAAGTAAAGTTAGATTTGCCCATGAATATGGTTCAGGGAGACTGGTCAAAGGGCTTTGTAATGTGTCAGCTAGAATTGAGGGAATGGATGAGACTAGAATGTCCTCATGCCAGCAGATGATGAAGATAGATGCAGCTACATCCCAGTAGCCCCATATGCTGGTGATAGAAAAAGAGAGGCCAACTGTGGACAACTGTATTTCTTTCTAGCATAGAAAAAATTCATGAGCTTACTGTGGGCAAACAGACACCATGGAAGATAAGCAAGTTAGAGAAATTTAACAAAAAATTAGAGATGATCTTCACAAATGTTCATGTCCAGAACCTCATTGCCAGTAAGAGGATATTAGTTTCAAGATGGTGGTGAAAGAAGTATCAATCACATAGAGCAGAAAACCTTAACAGTTATGGGTTTGAAAAGTCGTGAGTAATCTTAAAGATTATTTAAGGGGACAGAAAAAAAGTTGCTCCATAGTATGGGTTTCAAGAATCTAAAGTAACATAGTTAAATTGCTTAAGTACACCATCGATTTTTGCCTTTGAACATAAGCATTACATTAAGATCGCCTATTGTTTTTGCTCTCCGTCTTTTGGAGGTTTAAACAAATCTAAGACAAAAAGAGACTAAATACAATATTTTATGATATCAACTAACCTCAGGAGATAACCAGCTTACTGCAAATCTAGTCCTTAAAAAGAGATAATCCTTTTTTACACAACTTAAAATTCATGTTAAAAGGAGAGATTTTTAAACACAGATATTCATAACTTCCTCAGAGAAACCTAACTTAATTTTTATTGTATGCTTTAGTATTTCCTTGCAATGCCAAAGTAATCGTGTCCTGTACGGGCAACAGTGTAATTGGAACAAGGGAAGAAAATACTGCAGGAGAGCAGAAGGTCCAGGGGCCTGGTTTCTCCTTTCTTTCTGTTTCTGTGGAGTGTTTGTTTTCCTGAGAGAAAATGCCCAATTGTTTATGAAGTGATAAGAGAGGCTTTCTTTTGGGGCTGATTTTTCATTAATTTCCCAGCACTTCTGTGATACCAGCAGCTAAACCAGGACTGCAGACCAAGAAAGAAAAGGACTGGGAAACTGGTAAATACTGAAAATGTGTATTTTCAGCATCACATTTGGAAGTCAGTTAAGGGGAGGGAGGGAGGGAGAGTCAGCAGTTAGGAACAAAGACTTCATAAGGGTACAGGGAGGCACAGCAAAATAAATAGGACAAATAATAGAGATTAGGGAAAAGGGGACAAGTAAGAATTTAGGGTTTGTTTGTTTATAAATAAGCAAGGATTGGGACTTTTGGCTAGGAGGCTAGCAAGCTGACACAAAGACAACAGCAGAAAGAATTAGTGCAAATGATGAGATCAGACACCAGGAAACAATGAGAAAAAAGATTTTGAAATTCAAGGTCACAGAAAATGAAATCAAAAGCCAAAGAAATAGATGAAAGATGAGGTATTGGAAGTAGCAACTAAAATTGTATTAAAATTGTATTAATAAGAAATGTGTTAATAACTACCTGTATCCTGTATTCATTCTTAACCCTCTCCCCACGAAAGGATGGTTTAAAGGTGCCCCAAATCCCCTCTGACTCAGAGGCTCTCAGGCTGGGTAGCCTTTGAGTAGTCCCAGGTAAATGGGATGAAGAAATTTAAACAACAGTGAAGTTCCTAACAACCAGAAAAGATTCAGAAAAGAGTAAATTCTGACATCTTATTAGTCAAAATGCCGTATTAAACTCTGCCTTTTTTCCCCTCTGGAGGAACAAATATTATTTTCTATCCATGTGTCAGGATATCTCTATAGAACAACTTTATAACAAAAAATTAGAGATGATTTTCACAAATGTTCATGTCCAGAACCTCACCCAGAATTCTCTGGCATTGGTTTCAAGACATCTGAGGTCCTGATGAGCAGTAGGATTTAAGAATTAAAGCATACACCAAGTTTAGGAGGATTCGCCATTGATTATAGAGTCAGATATCTGAAAGCTAACTCTCTGCCTTTGACTTCCAGACAGAGTTACAGCTCACCCTTGCTGCTAGAAAAGGTATTTTGGGAGATCGAATGGCATCAACCTCGGATATGGTGAAATTCATTTTTTTAAAGTGTCATGCCTCATAGAGAGGTGAAGTAAAAGCCAGACAGAAAGGTTGGAAGATGAGGATCTTTACATTTGCTGCTCTATTCTACCACATTTCTGAACAGGGTATTTGGTCACTGTGACGTGTGATCAAGACATAGTCAGACAGAGATGATATACATTTATTTTCTCTCTGCAACACTGGATTCTGTGTGTCACTAATTACCGTGTCACTGACACGGCTGGCAAGAGAAAGGGTGGGCTCCTCAGGGCTATCACTTAACCACTGAGCACACTGTAGCCGGGATGGAGGTGGGAATGTGAATGAACTTGGAATTCTATTCCCTCCAAGAAAGGAGGGTTTTTTAAAGAAGCTTCTTTAAGACAAGTAACAATTATAATGTAAGGCTGGGGTTTTATGAAAGTCAGCTTGGAGATGAAATTCATCAAGTGACAAAAAATATGACGGGTAATTATTCCAGAGAGGATGATTAGCATTAACAGGTGACAAGAACACCAACAGGTCAGACTCCAGAGAGGAAACAAG
>CM053512.1:24303656-24340524 GCA_028627145.1 Eidolon dupreanum
TAATAGGAAAAGTGGTTTATAATAGCTTATTGTCTATAAAATGCAGTTGTATTTACATACTACCGAACATATTACATAATACAGGAACACAAAGTCAAAAGGTTTGTATTCTCTTGAGCCATGCTATAGTTTTTTTTTCTTTTTTTCCCTTTATTGATTTTCAAACCCTATAATTTAAAAAATGTTCCTGGGAAAACAATGGGAATTATTGAGGCCACCAATTTCTATGAGTATAGTGTTCAGGAAATAATATGGTTACTACTCTGATATCTAAGAAGAGAATTAGATATGATTTTCTGTTAAGGGAATTTCAGGCTAATACATGCTAATAAATGCTGAACTGAACTTATTAAGGTAAAATGTTCTTGTAAATCAAATGATAGTCATTTTCTTAAAAAATGATGATAGCAGGTGTTCCAATCTGAACCTTTCATTTACAGCATGATTTAAAATTAGCAAATGTCAACATGATGGAGGGTTAGTTTCTGAAAATACAGACTATGCAGACTACATTCAATGCACGCATTGAAGCATATGTAATAATCCTTGATGGTGCTTTTCAGTTTAATATATCTTTCACATACATTAAACTATTTACTGCTTATTACAACGTTGTAATGGAGAAAAACAAGAATATTTTTATTCTTCTCATTTTTCAGATGAGGACATCAGAGCTCAGAAAGATTTCAGGACTCATCCAGGGTCATATAATTTATATGTTGTAAACTATTGAGCAAGAATTAAAAAAAAAAAAAAAGTCTTCTGACGATCAATTCTATACTTATTCCAATATATGAAAAGCCTCCAGTATTTTGAATGTTCTAAACAGAGTAATAGGTCCTAAATGCAGATAATAGGACACCCTTCATGTCTGCCGCATTAGAAGCCACCCAGCATATGAAATAGAGGCTGTGGAGAGAAAAAGGTAGTCCACACTATTTTCCATTCCCTTTCTCTTCACTGTTTTTTTTTTTTTTGATGATTGATACTTTTTAATTAAAAAAAATCATTTGCCTTGACTATGCATTCTAATTCTATTCTTCTAATTATATTTTCCTAATATTGTCATATACCTAGTTTGTCTAAAATAAATTAAAACATAGCAGAATTTGGATCAGCCTTACATCACACACAAAAAAATACTTCATTAAAGCATAAATGAAAAGAATTGAAGGTGCATAGTGGCTTCTTACTGTGGTTCAATGTATAATGGCCCATTTTGACAGATAAGTGGTCAATATTTCACAAAATTGTCTAATTTCTCAGTGAAGCAAGATATCTCTTCTTCACACATGGCTCACAAATTACAAATCTTTTCTGATTGCTGGTAATGTTACTGACAGGATGATTAAAAGAAAATTTGAATGATAATGCTTTCTTTGTATGCAACCCGAGAAAGAAAGTAGGGGGAAAATATACCCATGACTCAAATTCGAAGTTTCTTTTAAGGAGAAGAGGTAACATTATACCAGTGATTTTGGTACAAATGGCATGAGATAAAATTCAGGCTTTAATATGAATGATCCCCATGTCACCAAAATAAGAGGCCAATGTAAGGTAGCTGCACCACCAACCTACATAGGCTACTGTCATTCAGTGTAACTCACCCAACAGGCAGCAAGGCTTGAAGCTCCCACTAACCAGAGGAACCAGCATCAATTTTTTAAATGTGAAATTCAATATTTTAGAAATAGCATTGAAAGAGAAATTATGTGCAAAATCTGAACACTGGTGGAATGTCTTATACATTTTATGTATTAATTTCAATTTTGTTTTAAATTACATATTAGGAGTTTGGGGCAATATAATATTTTCAATGCTTATTAAGAATTCTATAGGTCTTATACTCATGCTTTTACCCTTCTACACTCCTTGTCTTGAAAGTTCAAACATTCTCTAATGAAAAAGAGCATCCATAAATTAGGGTCAGAATCTTAGCAAGTGAAAGAATGAGATTCACAAATAGAACTGGAGTTTCTTATGTCACATTTCTGAAAGGAGAAGCAAGAGATGAAAGTGATCAAGATGACCTTAATATTTCTTTCAACTTGACTAAACGAGACAGCCTTCTTCCTGATGCTAGGACCCTGACCTCCCTTTTCTTACAGCCTTTACTTTAGAAAATTTATAATCATAAATTCTTTCTCTATCCTTCTGAGATGTAAATCTTTTTAAAAGCCTCTTGCCAATTTTGCAATGCAGGAATGTCTTTCTGAAGGATTTGGGAGCCATCCCTTTGAAATGTAATCATGAAGAAAGCAGGAGCCCCCTAACCCCAATGCCTGTGAGAGGGAAGAAGCCTAAATTCCATGGGTACCATTAGCAAATACAAATGGCCTAATCACAGAAAAAAATCATTGCAAATGAGAAATAATAATGTGTTCAGCCATAGCTTATTGAACAACTTCTTCCCAAATGTCCTCCAGTACTTTTCCATTAGTTCATGCCCCGCCCTACTCTCCCATTCCCTTCCTGTGTTTAAAACCCCTCTCAACTTTTGTTTCAGCAAAGCTGGGTAGGTGAAAGGATTTTGAAAATACTGGAAAACGTTAAAGCCAGATAAATGGTATATAAAGTTTTTTTTTTCTTTTTGGAGCAGTTTTAGTTTTATAGAAAAATTGTGCAAAAAAGTACATAAAGTTCCCATAGATCCCCCTACCCCACCTCATATTTTCTCCTATTATTAACCTCTTGCAATAGTATTTTACATTTGTTACACTTGATAAGCCAATACTGATACATTATTATTAACTAAAGTCCTTGATTTACTTTAGGGTTCACTTTTTGTTCTGTGTCATTTTGAAAAATGCATAATGTCGTATTCACCATTAGGAATCATACAGAATAGCCTCATTACTTTAAAATCCTCTGTGTTTCACCTATTCATCCCTGTCCCTTCCTTCTGAACCCCTGGCAGCCATTGATTTCCTTTTTATACTGTCTATAATTTTTCCTCTTCCCACTGTCATGTAACTAAAACCATATAGTATATAGTCTTTTCAGATAAGTTTTTTTTACTTGGCAATGTATATTTAAGGTTCCTTCCATGTTTCTTTGTGGTTTGATAGCTCATTTCTTTTTATTGCTGAATAATATTCCATTGTCTGGATGTACCACAGTTTATCAGTTCACCTCCTCAAGGACAAGAGGTGCTTCCCCTTTTTTTCATTATAAATAAAGCTGGTAAAAAACACTTCCAAGCAAGTTTTTTTGTGTATGTGACACAGTTTTAATTAAACTGGGTAAATATCTAGAAGTATAATTGCTTGATCATATGGTAAGTCTGCTTTTTAAGAAACTGCCTTCCAAAGTAGCTGTACTGTTTTGCATTCCCACAAGCAGTGAACGAGAGTTCTCATTGCTCTGCTTCCTTTCATACTTTGGGTTTTGCAGTTGTTGTTTTTTTTTTTCATTTTAGCCATTTTAAGCAATGTGTAGTGGTATCCCATTTTTTTTTTAATTTGCAATTCCCTATGACAAATGATTTTAAGAATCTTCTCATATAATTATTTGCCGTCTGTACATATATATTGAGTTGTCTGTTCAAATCTTTTGCCTAGGTTTTAATTCAGTTGTATGTTTTCTTATTGTTCAGTTTTAAGAGTTCTTTACGTATTTTGGATACAAGTCCTTTACCAGACATATGATTTGCAAATGTTTTCTCCTACTCTACAGCTTTTACCACCCCGCCTGCCAGCCTCTTAACAGTGTCTTTCTCAGAACAGAAGTCTTTAATTTTAGTAAAGTCCAACTTACCAATATTTCTTTCATGGAATGTGCTCTTAGTGTTATAGCTGTAAACTCATCACCAAACCCAGGTCACCTAAATTTTCTCCTATGTTTTCTTCCAAAAGTTTTATAATTTTACATTTTATACTTAGCTCTATAATCTGTTTTCAGTTGATTTGGGTAAAATATATAAGGTTGAGTCAAGATTAATTTTTTGCCTACAGAAATCTAATTACTCCAGCACCATTTGTTGAAAAACCTATCCTTTGTCCATTGACTTGCTTTACTAGCGAAGATTAAATGACTATAAGTGTATGGGTCTATTTCTGAGCTCTCTATTTTGTTCCATTGATCTATGTATCTATTCTTTCTCAAATATCAAGCTATCTTGGCTGTGCTTTACGCCAAAGTTTTCAAGTCAGATAGTATCACTCCAACAAATATATTTTTCTTTATTCTTATTCTTTTGCAGTATTTTGACTATTTGGGGTTTTTTGACTCTCCATATAAACTGACAATATTGAGTCTTCCAATCTATGAACATGAAAATATCCCTCCATTTCTTTAGATCTTCTTTGATTTCTTTCATATAGTAATTTTCCACATATAGATTCTGTACACATTTTACTAGATTTATACTTAAGTGTTTCTTTGTGTATGTACATATATATGTTATTGCAAATGGTATGGTATTTTTAGTTTCAAATTCCAGTTATTCATTGCTGGTATGTAAGAAAATGATTGACTTTTTATGTTAACCTTATATTCTGAGACATTGCTATAATTACTTAATAGTCTCAGGAAATTTTTTGTTAATTCTTAGAATTTCCTACATAGACAATCATGTCATCTGCAAACAAATACAATTTTATTTCTTCCTTCTAAATATCTATGTCTTTTATTTCCATTTCTTTTGTTATTGCATTGTTAGGACATCTGGTACAATGCTGAGGAGGAATGGTAACAGGGGACATCTTCATCTTATTCCTGATCTTAAGGGATAGGTGTTTTTAATTTCTCACCATTAACAATGATGTCAGTTATAGGTTTTTTGCAGATGTTCTTTATCAAGTTGAGAAAGTTCTCCAAATTCAAACTATTAACTGCATCAATGTGGAAGTAATCATAAATATTAATTGCCTTTCGGACTCTATGCTATATATGATATATAGTAAATGTGCTAAAATGCTAATATAGAAAGCAAAGTACTTTCAAAATATATTTTAAGTGTTTCATGGACAACATCCCAGTATGAAAAAATAAACTTGTCACTATTTCTTTTCAGTGCTAAAATAACTTTTTTTACATGTTTTTTAATATTTAGGGAGAGAAATTTTACTAAAACTAACAACCAAAGTAACCACTTAGCATATAAAACATAGACACTTTCTTAGTTCAGAGTATAAATTTATACTAGATTGAGAAGTGATAAAATCCTGGACTACCATCTCAAAAACACAAGTAACATTAATTTCTAGGTACAAATACAACTTTAAAAAACAAAAATCTGTTGGTTATTTAAGGCATGCGATTAGATTCTAAAACTAGTATGCATTTTCTCTTAAGAAATCCCTTTCTTGAGGAATTCACAGTTGTGATTCTTTATTGTGTCACATATGTCCAAGGTGTACAAATATCAGCTTCCTGCATGAAGAATCCGGGCACTGAATTTGTACAGAAGGAGCTTAATTTCACCAATAGGAAACTTCTTTTTTTCCCCCCAAGTCTATTTAATGCAAATAAGCACATCTAAAGAATAGGGGGAAAAAATTAAATGAGTAAGGAAAAATAGAATAATCTGGGTTGAGGACAACTTTTAGATTACAGAGGTACCATAGTACATTTTCAAAATCTTTAATCTTTAAAATTTAATCACAGAACTAAAATAAGAAACAAATTAAGTTCAACCTAGGCTGAAGAAGTCAATATCTTGAAGAATTTATAAATTCCTAGAGATTTAAAAATCCCTGGATTAGATGGAATAATGATATAGATCCTGTTTATCCAGCCTTGAAAAAAATTAAGAAGCCACTTCCCAGAAATATGAAATGTACAATGCATTATTGTTTGTCCAGTTAAATTCAGAAGAGAGAAGAAGACGAAAATGTGGCAGTGAGTCCCAGGACAAGGCTACCATCCCTAATAACTGTCCAGTGAAAACAATCATCCACCTGCGAGCGAACTCATGACTTGAGCAGCCACATGAAACTAGTCTGTTCTTTGCTCTTCTTTCAAAGAGAATTGCTGTGAAGGCATTTCAAGAACACAGCAGCCACCCTTTTCTTTTCTTTAAGATCTACAGAGTATGACTCCATATAACCTCTCTTGGTAGGTAGCACATACATACTCTATAGGATAATAGCTCAGAGCTATTCACCTCTGCTATGTGATATGAAGCTCCCTATGAGCCCGGTGGTCTTTAATTTTAAAAGGTTGCACATGACATTTTCAAAAGGTGAAAAGGAACAAAATGTGACTCACTAAAGAGAGAATTATATGTATCCTTTAAAGTGAACATGGATATAAATTAGAATATTATGTCTTCTAACACTTCATGACACTTAAAGCAAATAAAACTTTAAAAGAGTCACGTCTCTGCCTATTACACTTTCATCGAATAAGGAATTAAGGAATCATTCCTATGTTTAAATATCAGATACCTAAAATGTTTTAATAGACTTTAATCAATTTCAGATGGTACTTATCTGTGAAAAATGAGATTGAGACTCCTTTTGAAGCAAAATACAATAAATGGAACCAAAAATTCCTTTATGCTATTGCTCCATTGAAAGCTTTTACACAGCCCACAAACTCTTTACAATGAACTATCAATAAAGCTCAGCTTCTAAATGTTCCCCCAGCATGGGGATGAATGCTGATCTATGGGCCCTGAAAAAGTTGATCAGATCTTGAGATTCAAGGCAGGCTGTGTGGTAATCTTAGCTCCCAGGTTGCTAATCAGTCAGAAATAGAATTTATTTGCAAATTTCTGAATCTCTTACTGCCTATAAGCAATGTCTGTGAGTCTAAGATCCTCCATACCCCACAAGAGACATGTTATAGAAATGCTCAACTATGGGTTCTGCCGTGTTATGTTCTTGTACTGAGGGGTCCTGCCTGCTTCTCCTGACCTTGGGTACCATCCTTAGTTGAATCTCTCTTGTTTCTAAATACCATGTCAGCACCATCCTGCTTAGCTGTACTCTGGGTCTATTCTGTCTGATTATTAGCCACTTCTGAGTATGACTGGTACAAATTTCCAAAGTTCAACAGGCAGAAATACCAAAGCAGCAAAAATGTCAATGTGAGTTCTAATTTTAGGATAAGGTTATTTGACCTCTGCCAGATTTTGACAACCACTCTGGGATTACTCTTGGGAGGAGATCATTTCTTACTTACCTATGGATTGGAAAAGCCAAGAGAAAGAGTTCTCGATGTCACTCTTACCATCAAGGTTTGATAAACATGCAGACCCCAGGCTCCACAGGTAAAGACTCAACTCCTTAGATCTGGAATGGAGTTCAGGAAACTGGAAACTGGACAAACTTCTACAGGTGATTTGTAAACCATTTGGAGAATCATTGGGCACTTGCTTAGGAAAGCTGTCTGACTTAGATGCTTTGTAAATATTTGCTGATGAATGACTGTTAAAATACCTACTATAACCATTTATCACTGCTATTGGAAATTATTAAACCAGTAGGAAAGCTTGGTTTGTCACAAGTAATTTTAAAAACAACTAGTCATTTTGTTAAACAATTAATTTTTTTTTACAATTCTGCAATTCAAATATATCCTTCATTTAAAAGTAAATGTATATAATATCTGTGAGCCTATACAATGCCTCTTGACACTGATAGATTTAATGTAGTCAGCTTAATGTCCATGAAACAACAATCATCAACAACAGGTGAAAAACAATGAGCATGGAGGGAAGAAGTGCACAGAATACTTTTAGACTCCTTCAACGAACATGAACTGCTTTACAAGGCAAATAAGTCAGAATTCTAATATGAGTGTGAACTATTTTGTGTGTGTGGTCATAAAGAATTGATCTATGAAAGAACTGAGAAAAAAATGAAATGGCACTTCTGGGTAAGAAAGAATTCTTCTTTTATTTCCTAGAGAAGCAACCTGAACTTTGGAATAGCCTCTTGCTCTTATATTATATTCTCAAAATACCTGTTTCCAAAGCATGGTTCTGTATACTGCATTAAAATATTTTAGTTCTCCTAGTAGAAAATTATTTTTACTCAACAACCTCCTCAAAAACAATATATTGTACACAGGATACACAGGGTTAGAATTATACCCTCCAAACAGGTCTCCTTCCAGTAAAAGTCACTAAAAGCACATTAACCTTATGTAATCCAACTCTGGAGCATCTCTCTGGGATGTGCCGATAGTATCTGATGCTGAGATATCCTCAGGGTTTCATAGTATAGGCCAATATTATAGATCAGTACAATGAATGCTACACCACGTCACTTACTTAACTGACCTTCACATAATCAAGTGACTGAATTAACTTACGCTCTTGAGGCTACTCTTGAAACGTACTGATTGCTACTCACAACATACTGAATCTCATAGCTAGAAGGCTAATCTTTATATCCTCGTGCTCCCATCTGTTGAATTAAATGGTTGCCAGGAGTCAGTTTTATTTGTTCCCAAGCTTCTTTACATTGTAATTATGTAGGTTAATTAAATATTATAGAAACTGGTATGATAGGGGTGTCAAAAGGTAACTGCTTCTAAGAAAATTAACTTAAATGCTTAGTTAATGCTCTAGTTAAAAGTTGAATCACTAAAAATAATGCCGTTCCATTTAGGGACAAAGCAACATGAAAGTGCAAAGAAAGTAATAGAAATTTAGAATTCTGCACTCAGCCTGCCTGGCAAGTGTTTTAACTTCTTCCATTACTTTAAAGAATGGAAACTAGGAATGGAGTGTGATGTATGTGGTCTTCACAGGAAAAATAATTCAGCAATCCAGTCAGTGAACTCACACTCAGAGAAAAGACCTTACCCCACATGAAAAGATTGGTAAAAGAACTTAATTGATATGTTCTAAATTAATATAAAATGTTTGGCACATGCATCATTATGTATTATTCTAAGAATTCCATAATACAGATCAATTATTTGTCTATTATTTGTCATTTTAACGAACTTTTCTAACTAACTGCTCAGCTTCCAACTTTGATTATGTCAAATGAGAGAATTCTATTATAATTACAACATCAACAACAAAACCTCTCTAGGGCAGAGATTGCAAACTAGAAGCCTACATGACAAATTCAGCTCACACGGCTGTAGAATTTGGTCTGTCAAATTCCGGGTGGGTGGGGGTGGGGTATGAGGGTGGGAGGGAGGTAGATAATTGAATATTTAACATAAAAGTTCAAATCTCCATCTTCTCTTGAAAAATGAGATCTGGCAACACTGGACTTGATATCCCATGTGGCAACAACAGCTACTGCTGAGTGGCAGCTGCTTCCTTTGGAAAAAGCAATGTCTCTCCAGTCAGACCTAGTCACCTCTCCAGCCTGCCCAGCTCACTCAATCATCTTACCTGCCTAGTTTCCATAGGGACTTGCAGTAACTAACCATGCTCTAAGGTCTTATTTAATGAGAAGTAAAAATCTCTAATTTGCCTAAGCTATTTGGCAAGAAAAAACATCCTCCTCCCAACTCTATGAGTTCATGCAGTTCATTTCTCTCAGGCACCTATTCAACATTATGAAAACTTATTGGATTTCGTTAACCAATGTCACCATTAAAAAAAATTAATTAATATAAATAAATAGATAAATAAATAAATACAAAAACACACATTCACACACATAGAAGACAGCACCTATTCTTTCAAGAGCTTAAAGTCTAACTTAAAAACAAATAAAAAAGAAGCACATTCAATACATAAACACATACTGAATATTCGCTTTCAACTTTTAAAAATTTATAGATAGAAGCAGACAATTTAGCACTTAGTTTTTTATTCCCTTGCTATCCCAACTATATCAAAAGTCTCTTGAAGAATCTATATAATAAATTACTTTTGACATTCCCGCAGCCCTACTATGTATGATTAACAAATTTATTAACATGAAATAGTGAGAGATCAGTGACATTTGTTAATTTTTCAAAAGAATAAGAAAAGCAGTGCCTAAGATTCGAGAAGAGAGGTCTATTTGTATTGAAAGCCTATAGCATGATGTGTTTTATGAATAGCAAAATAATATTTTAATAGTTGTATAAAAAACTAGTGGGAATAAAGTGTTGGTTCTGTCCAATATTTGTGGAAAAGTGTGTGAAATGGTAGCAAGTGACAGATTATGATAGGCTTTGAATGTTAGACTAAAAGGATTTAGATTTTATCTTGTATGCAACAGGGAACAACTGAAGGTTTTAGAAGCACAGTGATAACATGAACCCAGATATCTAAAGCAATAGGTCTTTCAACTGTATGTAGTATTAGTCTAATTAGGGAAAGAACATAAGTAGGGAGATTAATTAAAAGGAAGTAGAAAGAGTGACTGAATTAGAACAAGGCCTGCAGGAGGAATAGTTATTGTTGTTGTTGTTTTAATTATTGAGAGGCACTTGACCTAAAATTGGCTGGCCTCAGTGACATTGGGTTTAGGTGATGAAGGAGAAAAAACCTTTATGACAATTAATAGATATAAGGTTTCAGAGGTTTCAAACTAGTGCCATCATAGACAAAAGGTTTTGAAAAGAGTTCCTTTGAGGAGAAAGTGATGATAAATTCAACTCTGAAATATGAGGTCCTGCTAAAAATAAAATATTTATAGAAACTACTAGCAAAGGGTTGTTCTAATCAATAACTATATTGTAATGTCATTAACTATTTTAAACATCGGTAGATAAAATTCTTAAAATCTTACAAATAATAAGTTAAAGAATGTAAAAAGTTAATTATGGGTACTTATATTCCAGTGGCAGAACTAAAATTAAATAGGAAATTTAAGATCTATGGTGTTTTTTCAAAAATATATCATAGGCTGAATGGGATTTTTCAGCAAGTTTGTGGGCTGATTTTGGTTTTGAAGACAAGCAGAGTCAATACAGTCTGATCATTACAGCTTCCACTGTTATTTTCAGGGCCATAAAGATTGACCACAGGAAATGGGATTGATCATGTCTATTAGTTGTGTTACTATAAAAAATGAATTAACTCCTAGACAATCTCTGGTAAGAATTTTGGAATCTGAAGATATTCACCTTTTACCTGTAGTTGAATCAAAAATTTACACTGAAAAAAATAAATAAGGATTTAAGTTACCTACTACACAAATTTAATTGGAGACTTGAAAGACTAGATTGAAATGTGCAGCTTGGGTCCTCAGGACCAAAAATATGTCATTCGTGAATTATTTAACTGAGCAAGTCTTTCTTAACAAAGTCAAAATTGCCTGAAAAAAAGTATGTTTATGTCCTGGGTATTACAACCTATTTTTTTTAAATTATTATATGTGCTGCCAAAGCAAGCAGAGTATTACATCCACTAGAGAATGCAATGCCTACCTTATGTATTCTAGAGATTAGAGATAAAACAGACTACCAGAGATAGGTCTTTGGAGTTTACAATGATAATAAGCCCAGATGAGTTATTTGTTATTAAAACTGCTGCCTATACTACTCAAAATAAAAAATAGTAGACTATTTTTTAGATTAGTTTTAGCAAAACTCAGCAGAAGGTACAGGAATCCTGGTGTAAGTTCTCAGAGAACCTCCGATTCTTTCCATAGATGGCAGCCAGTGTTCCACAAAGGAAGAAGCACAGTGTGCTTCCCTGTCACATGGAAAAGGCTCACCTATTTTTGCACAAATAAACACAATGCCTAGAGTTGGTGTTTCTCCTCTTCTAAGTTTGGTGTAAAATTTAATTCTTATTAAAGATATTGCAGCCGCATCCAATAAAAGTCGTTCCCTTTACGAAAGTTAAAGTAGAGCTTCCTATTTTGCTGCTTTCTTCAGGGCTTCCTGAAGAGAAATCTATGTGAGAGTATATTTTATAAAAACTCAAAAGGTTTCATTTGTACCTCAGCAGCAAGCCAAATGATGCCTCGTTCCCAGTATCAGTCATGCTTCTTGGTTATGTGAAGTTCTCTACATGCATTGGCAGGAAGGTCTGTCCTTCTCAAGGGAGAAATTCCTTGAGATAATTTCAATTTATGTTTTTGTCATTAAAAAAAAAGTTTATTTTATTTTGAATAACCAACATAAACTAGACAATACCGAAGCAATATTATAATACGCATAGATATGAATCATTATCATTTCTTTTCCAGTTTTCCTAATTCTCACTTGCTATTATGTGATGGTTTAGAGTCAGGCTTTAAAATATAAAATCTTGGGGCAGAAATTGCTCTCCAGCACCATCTAGCTATACCACATTGGCCATGACACTTCTTGAAACTCAGCTTCTCATATATGAAAGGGGAATAATAATAGCACCTACCTCATAAAAGACTATGAGTGTGCAATGACATAGTGCATAGAAAAGTCTTACTATATAATACCAGTGATGAGAAAGCTATAAGTAAATGTTAACTGATACTGCTATTATTACTATTATTTTTATCGTCATCATTTTATCATTAAAGTTTAAGATTAAATAAAAATCTAAGGACTTGATAATTGTAGCTATGCCCATGTTGGACACAAGACTTCTGAAGTGAACCTCTTTTATCCCAACTTCCAGCAAAATGCCTGGCACACAGCCAAGTCTCCCCAAATTCAAATAAGTATTCAAATGACTAAATAAATAAGCACCTACAAGCTAAGATCTGGAAAATTTATTTTCACCTATACTATAAAAAACATTTTAAGATTTCTGCTCATTAGCATAACAAGATATCTTAATAAAATCTAATTTCTAGAAAATGTCTAGGAAATAGAAAATGTCTAGATAATTAGATGTTCCATGAATAGTGTACTCTTGAAACAGTCTACAATATGCACATTGTTTGTGTATGCACACATATATAATCCATATAGTTTATATCAAAATAGTTTAATATAATAATTTCTGATGTTTAAAATTCATTTAAGATCCTTATTCTAGGTGCTCTGAGAAATCATTTTACCATTTCATGAAGGGGAGTGAAACCATAAGAGTTCATTTCGCAAAGTTCCCCTTAGCTATACTATGAAGAATGCACTGTAAGCCACAAGAATAGAAACAGGGAGACTAGATAGGTGGGTTTTTTTTGTTTTTTGGTTTTTGATTTTTGTTTTTTTGCAGGCCAAGAACAAGATGATAGTGGTTAGGATTAGAGGATTCAGTTGAGATAGAGAGATGGATCAAAAAGACAAGAGGTAACAAATGCTGGCTAGGATGTGGAGCAAAGGGAACCCTTGTACACTGTTGGTGGGAATTTAAGTTGGGGGAGCCACTATGCAAAACAGTATGAAGGTTCCTCAAAAAAATTAAAAATAAGGTTCTGGGAAAATTGGAAGGTCACCTGCAAAAAAATGAAACTAGACTGTTGTCTATCACCACATACCAAAATTAACTCAAAATGGATTAAGCACCTGCATATAAGACCTGAAACAATAAAATGCATAGAAGAAAACATAGGAACTAAGCTCAAGGACCTTAGACTACAAGAGGATTTTATGAATTTGACCTCAAATGCAAGGGAAGTAAAAGCTAAAATAAATGAATGGAGACTACATCAAACTAAAAAGCTTCTGCTCAGCAAAAGAAATCGTCAACAAGGTAAAGAGACAACCATTCATATAGAAAAATATATCTGCAAGCAACACATCTGATAAGGACCTAATATCCAAAATATACAAAAAACCTCATACGACTCAATAACAACAACAAAAACAAACAATCCAATCAAAAAATGGGCAGAGGACCTGAACAGACACTTCTCCCTAGAGGACATAAAAATGGCAAACAAATATTTGAAAAGATGCTCAACATTGCTAGCTATTAGGGAAATGCAAATCAAAATCACAATGAGATACCATCTCACATCTGTTAAAATAGCTATAATCAACAAGACAAGTAATAACAAATGTTGGAGAGGATGCAGAGAAAAAGGAACCCTCAAACACTGCTGGTAGGACTGCAAATTGGTACAGCCACTATGGAAAATAGTATGGATGTTCCTCAAAAAAACTAAGAATCAGTCTACCATAGGACCCAGAAACCCCTCTACTGGGTATTTACCCCAAAGACTTGAAAACTAATATTTGAAAAGATATTTGCACACTGATGTTCATAGCAGCATTATTCATGATGGCCAGGACATGGAAGCAACTGAAGTGTCCTACGATAGATGATTGGCTAAAGAAGCAGTGGTACATATATACAGTGAATATTACCCAGCCATAAGAAGAGATGAAATATTGCCATTGGCGACAACGTGGATGGACCTCGAGATAATCATGCTAAGCGAAATAAGCCAGACAGAAAAAGTTGAAAATCACATGATATAACTTATATGTGGGATATAAACCTAAAAGCAACAAATGAACAGGACAAACAGAGATTCAGGGACATGGACAATGGACTAGTGGTTACCAGAGGGTAGGGAGTGGTTGAAAAGGGGAGAGGTAGACAGGGTAAAGGGGGTCAAATATAGGGGGATAGGGGTAGGGTGAAGTGGGTAAAGGGAATCAAATACATGGTAGCTGAAGGAAACTGAACTGTGGGTGATAATCACACAATAGAATATATAGATGTGAAATTATAATGTACACCTGAAAATTATATAATTGTATTAACCAATGTTAACCCAATAAAATTAATTTAAAAAAAATAGAATTACCATATGATACAGTAATTCTACTTCTGGGAATTTAGCCAAAGGAAACAAAAACACTAACTTGAAAAGATATCTGCGCTCCTGTCCTTATTACATTATTTATAGAAGCCAAGACATGAAAACAACCTAAGTGCTAAATGAATACAGGAGTTGTGCTGTATGTATATATACATACATATATATACATACACACAATGGAATACTATTCAGCCATAAAAAAAAAAATGAGGAAATCCTGCCATTTATAGCAACAATGATGGCCCTTGAAGGCATTATGCTAAGTGAAATAAGTCAGACAGAGAAAGATAAATATTATAACCTAAAACAACAAACAAAGAAATACCCCATCAAACTCACAGGAAAAGAGATCAGATTTGTGGTTACCAGAGGTGAGAGGTGGAGGGAGGTGGGATTGGAAGAAGATGGTCTCAACGTACAAGCTTCAAGTTATAAATAGGTACTAGGGACATGATGCACATCGAGATGACTATGGTTAACATCACTCTATAACATATAGGAAACTTGTTAAGGAAGTACATCCTAAGTCTCATCAAAAGGAGAAATTTTTTTTCTTTGTTTTTATTGTATCTATATGAGATGATGGATGTTAACTAAACCTATTGTAATAATCATTTCATAATACATATAAATCAAATCATCATGCCTTAAACTTATATACAATGATGTATGTCAATTATTTCACAATAATACTGGGTGGGGGAGGGAAGATAGAATACACTTTGAAAGTTGATGGACTAAAAACGAGCAGCAGTAGGGATGGCAGATGTAGAGGGAGAGTAGGGACTGATAGAAGATGTGAAGACAAGAGGATAACCAAAGAAGACACCAGGGTGTGGGCCATGGAACTGTGTTCATGTGGTACCATTTACTGCAGAGCAGTGGGGTGTGGAAGGAGGATCAGAACCCTATGTTATGCTGGTTGATTGCTAATGCTCCTCATCAGATCAAAGAATTCTAATTCTCCCCTCCAAAAAGAAAAGCTATCTTCTGAATACTGTTTGTTTCTTTCACTTGGTAAAAGGATTCTTTTTTCTCTCTCGTCTTCCCTTTTTCCCTCTTTTTTTTTTTCCTTGTTTTATTCTCTCTGTCTCCTCTGCTCCTGGTTAGTGAGCTAAAGGTTTGGAAGAATATAAAAGAGAAATGTAGATTACCCATAAATACCTCTCTTTTGGGAAAAGGTCATTGAGCCTATGAGGAAGAAGGAACAAACTACCTTGTAAAACTCATCATTAAACTCAGTTTACTTAGTCCCACTGCACTATTTATGGCAAGTCCCTAAAATGTCAGTGTATTCCCCAGTGAAATGAGTCATTCTGTTTTACAGTTACTCTTTTCCTCAAAATGTTTTGGTGAATAATTTATATAGGCTACATAACTTTATTTTCTCAGTACCCAAAGCATTTATAAAAATCTTGGATTATGCAAATAGAAGGTAAACAAGGATACTTTTTAAACAATCTCTCACAGCTTGATTTTTAAAACATTTCTCAAAAAAGGCAGAAAGCACTGTGTTCATTTCTTGAGCAGTTACTCTAGGGTGCCCATTATTGGATGATGGGAGTGCTGAGTTAATGAGTGTTAGAATCACCTCTTGAACCAGACTAGCAAACTTAACCAGATGCTTTCTCAGCATCATTTCCAAAAAATATCTTCATGGATAACATCAATAATAATGTCAAGGAAAAAATAATAGAAATGCCTTACGATAAATTGTTGGAGACACATCTGGTAGGCAAATGATCTCAGCTAGTCTATGCTAAAAATAAATAAATAAAATAATAATAATAATATAAAAGCAAACTCGAATAAAATGAAAGGAAAGGGGAAACAGCCTCAGCGTCGCATTACTGGAACACTTCACCGCTGAAGAGACACTGGAGTTTTGCAGTACGCACGCTTGCTCAGCCAGTGCAGCAGACGCTGTAGGCACTGGACGCTTAGATGAGTCATGATATGTGAAATGCTAAACAACTGACATCTTTAGTCCAGAAAACTGCTCTAGGGTGAGACAGTTGACAGCACATAGTGGAATAAAAAGGCCAAAATCACTTTCTCGTTTTTTTTTTTTTTTTTTTTTTTTTCAGCTGAAAGGAGTAGCAGTTAAGTCCAGTCTCATTTTAACAGGTGCTGTTGGGACTTGGTCAGTTACCCTGAGGTAACCATGTATTGAATCGTTTTATTGCATTATCTCCCTGGTGAAGGGATACCAATTTTCATCTGACCTGAGAGATGAGGTTTTCATGTCACTTAGAAACTCATTATAGGGCAAATATTTTGCAGTTCAAGTTGCTGAATTAATTATAGGCATAAATTCTAACTCAGAGGGGAAAAAATAAGTTTGGGGATCAGATAACATGATGACACTGAGTTTTTCATACCCAAACCTATACACTATCCAAATTATTAACACAGTTGAGGCTTCATGAGAGTGACAGCATAAAATAGTGCCATAGTAAACAGTAAATAGGCCTTGAAACAGCTGAATCAAGTTTCAGGAGGTAGGAAAAGTATATCTAATGTGAATCTCCATTTCCCAAACCTAAGCAAAACTTTGTTTAAGAGAAAAATCAGGAGAGTAAATAAGTATGCCAACAGAGTAATTTTCTTTCCAGCTTAGTGTCTACTGGCTCATATTAATTTGGGGTATTTTGCAAATTATTTCTTTATACCCTCTCAAAACTTTTAAATAACAATGTGTTATTATATCTTATTAAAATTCAAGATGAGATACAAGAAGATCCCTCAGTCAATGTTTTATCCTTCTTCCTTTCAAATCCTTTACGTTTCTGTAGTACTTGTTAGTAAAATTCTCTATCTTACTCTAGTTCAGAAATTCCTCTGATATCCTCACTCTTCTTGAACTGTTTTTTATAAGCATCCTGAGACTTTACCCAGATGGGCCAGCTTTGGAGACAGTCCAAAGGTGAGCAATAAATGTGATTAAGTGCTTAGGAAATAGGATATATAAGGAAAGATGAAAGACAATATTTTAGATAAAATAGAAAGCTGCTATCAGAATTTATTCGGTAGCAGTTTTCCAGAGTGAGGTCTTGAATTTCAATGACACTGAATTTGGTTTAACTCAAAATAAAATGTAAGTAAAAATTCTAAAAGCCTATACTCTAAAATTCACTTGCCTGCCATTTTTAACTTTGCTCACATCCTTTCTCACATCTCTTATATCTTACCTTCCTCAGCTTACCTATCACATATGCAGAATGCTGAATGATTTCATTTTCTATATTACAGTCCAGGAGACATTTATATAGTAAAAAATGTATACACTAGAACAGTGTTTCTCAATTGGAGGTGATTCTGCCATGTCTGGAGATAATTTTAGTTGTCACACTAGGGATGAAGATGTTAGTGACATCTAGTAAAGAGAGAGGTCAGACATGTTGCTAAACATCCTACAAAGAACAAAATAGTGCCCCAAAACAAAGTCTCTTCCAGTCCAAAATGTCAATAGAGTTCTGTTCCACAAGAATTGGCAGGAAACGTAAGTACTGGCTATGCTCTACTATGTCACCCAAGCTACAACTCTTGAGGTAGGAACCTTTATGTGCCTCTTGATAAGGATGAAAATGGAAATGCTTAGATAAAGAGGCTGTCCACCTTGCCTCTTCTTGCAGGCTGTTTTCATACCCTTTTCTACACAACAGCTCCTTTCCCTAAAGAGTGAGAACACACTTTGTGAATGACCATGTGGAGGAGAAACCTTCCTTTATCCTCAAGTTTGTTTGGCTGGTATAATAATTAAATATCCATGAGACAAGAAGTTGAACAAAGAGATAGGAAACATAAAAATGGAGAAAAAAAAACATTAAAAAGAACCAGTAAGAAGTGAGGAATATAATAACAGAAATGAAGTATACATTAGAGGGACTTAACAGTAGATTAGATAAAGCTGAAAATCTAATCAGTGATTGGGACGATAAAGTAGCAGAAAACACCCAATCAGAAAAGCAAAAAGAAAACAAAATCCAAGAAAATGAGAGCGGGTTAAGCGGCCTCTGGGGGGAACATCAAGCCTACCAACATTTGCATCATAGGGGTAACCAGAAGGAGAACAAATGGAGCAAAGATCTAAAAACCTGTTTGATGAAATTATGATGGAAAGTTTTCCTAACTTGACATAGGTAATAGACATACAAGCCCAGGAAGCACAGAGAGTACCAAACATGATGAACCCAAAGAGGCCCACAACAAGACACATCATAATTTAAATGCCAAAAATTAAAGACAAAGAGAGAGTCTTAAAAGCAGCAAGAGCAAAGCAGTTAGTTACCTAGAAAGAAGTTCCCATAAGACTGTCAGCTGATTTCTCAACAGACACTTCATAGGCCAGAAGGGATTGGCACAAAATATTCAAAGTGATGAAAAACAAGGACCTACATCCAATGTTACCTTACCCAGCAAAGTTATCATTGGGATTAAAAGACAGATAAAGAGCTCCTCAGACAAGAAACAGCTAAAGGAGTTCATTCCCACCAAACCAGTATTACAAAAAATGTTAGAGGGACTTCTTTATAAAGAACAAGAAAAACGAACAAACAAAAAAGATAAAAAATATGAATAATAAAATGGCGATAACTACATATCTATCAACAACTACTTTAAATGTAAATAGATTAAATGTTCCAGTCAAAAGACATAGGCTAAATGGATAAGAAAACAAGATCCTTTACATATGCTACCCACAGGAGGCTGGCTTCAGATTAAAAAACACAATCAGACTAAAAGTAAAGGGATGAAAAAAGATAGTTCATAAAAATGGAAATGAAAAATAAATAAATAAAGCTGGGATAGCAATACTTACACCAGACAAAATAGACTTTAAAACAAAAACTACAACAAGAGACAAAGAAAGATCCAGTAATTCCCACTTCTGGATATTTATCCAAAACAAAAACAAAAACACTAATTTGAAAAGACATATGCCTCTATATGTTCACTGCAGCATTATTTACAATAACCAAGGTAAGGAAGCAACCTAAGGGTCCATCAGTAGATGAATGGATAAAGAAGTAGTACACATATACAATGGAATAGTACTCAGACATAGAAAAAGAATAAAATCTTGCCATCTGAAACAACATGGATGGACCTAGAGGGTGTTATATCAGACAGAGAAAGACAGATACCATATGATTTCACTTATATGTAGAATCTAAAGAACAAAATAAAGAACAAGCAAAACAGAAAGAAACTAAGATACAGAGAACATTTTGATATTAGCTAAATGAGACGTTGATTAGGAGTATAGGCAAAGGTGGGGAAGGGTTTGAGAAGTACAACTTGGCAGTTACAAAATAATCATGGAGATGTAAAGTATAGCATGAAGAATATAGTCAATAATATTGTAATAACTATGTGTGGTATCAGATGGACACAGATTTTTTAGGGTGATCACTATTAGTTATATAAATGTCTGATCAGTATGTTGTATACCTGAAACTAATATAATATTGTATATCAACTGTAATTGAAAAATTTTTTTAAATATTTGAAAACTTTTTAAATCTACATGAGACAGATTAAAGAGAAAATAAACAAGTACATGTATATGCCCCACATATGTAATTTATGCTCCACATATACCCCACATATATTTAATACATATATACCCCACACGCATGAGAGAGTAAGAGACCCCATATGCATGAGGGGTTTAGAGACAGAAAGGGAAAATGAGGCATATATGGCATTCAGAGCTAAGGACCACTTTGGGGCTTCAGAGGGAGGAAGGTCATTGCAGGATGATAAGAAGAGCAGAGGTTCACTAATCAGAAGTTTGCCCTGCCCTATACGTTGGTCATAAAAGTTACTTCTGATGATAACTCTTATTATGGACAAGGCCCCTAATTTAAATTCTTTAAGGGAGTTGTAAAAGTTTCTCCTGGGACTACAGGGTTTTTTGATTGCCTTTAGCCCAAAATAATTCACATGCCAAAGTGGCATATTTTGTGGAAGCCTGCTTTGAATCCCTACAAACACATCCCTGGTTCGGTTGTCTGCAATGCAGTGTGTGTGTATGTATGTGTGTGTCTGTGTGTGTCTGTGTGTGTATGCATGTTCTGTTCTCCATCTACAAAGCTCAGCTGTGTGGATCTGCAATTTGATTTTTTTATAACTAAGTTTCTGTCTCAAGCTGCCATTATAGCTAGTTACAGAAAACTTTATCTCATTAATTAGGGAAAATTCATTCAATTCAAGATTGTTTTAGTTAATCTACTTAAATACACAGGGTTCATGGCCTTGTCTCTTCTCTGAGGCTTATATAATATCATGATGGTATCGGGGGAAGCATCTAGCCCTTGGTCAGCTTCAACCCTGACTACTATCCATTGATACTTTCTTCCTCTCAGCTCAATTTGATCATCTAGTCCATTCCTCATGGGCTGTGATCCTTCTCATTTGCCAGATTCCATCAGGTCTACTTGTATGCTCTCTCAGGCTCCATACCTGTCTCAAGGGCACAAAGAAGTTCAGCTGCTCAGCTGCTGGAATTATGGTGAAAATGTCTTCCTCTGATATCCCTCTCAGTCATTCTGAGTCAACTGTCAACAGACAATGAAAGCAGAGACCCACCCAAAACACTACACAGTCCTTCCCTATTCACAGACCTCCTAACACATCCAGGCCTCCAGGGCTCCCAGGCTCCCTTTACAGAGACTCTCATTAGCAATGAACGCATTCACATCCTCTCCACTTTCTTCCTACCTCCTCAACAGTATTTTTCCAAGCCTACTGTTTAGGCTAGGCTCTTGGCCTTTGAAAGTGAAAAGGCTTATTTTTCTTGTATTACTTTGGAAGCCAAGTTCTGGTCTCTGTGTGAGTGTGTGTGTGTGTGTGCATGTGTGTGTATAAGAGGGAAGGTAATAATATAAACAAAGGATGCTAGGGACCAAAACACTTTGTTGGTACTTTATAAAGTCATCTTGCTACTGATAGTTAAAAGAAGAGTTATAATATGTAATTATGTTTATTATTACTATTATAGCTCTTTTCTATTTATATTTTCTCAATATTATATGATTTTTTCACAGATTTAGATAGAAACAAAGTATAGTATCTTTCATATACTTAAAATCATTGATTTTTTTTCCACTATTTAAAATAGCATTAGTAAGTATTTCTCTGAGTTGTGTGAACCAATCTAGTAAATTAACCAACCCTGAGAAGGGGCTTGTGTGAACCTCCAGTTTACAGCTGGTCATTCACAAGCACAGCTGACAACTTCAACTTGTGACTGAAGTGGAAAGTGGGGGCAGTCATAGGACAGAGCACTTAAGCTTATGGGATCTGATGCTGTCTCCAGGTAGACAGTGTTAGAACTGAATTACATTTGTAAAACACCTAATTTGTGTCTTCTGAGAATTAGAAAATTGCTTAGTGGTATTGGAAAAAAAATATATACATCAGAGCTATAAACTCACCACTTAACTAAAAGTTCTCTAAGAGCAGGGTGGTTTATTCCCCACACTTTCTGCAGGCACTTCCCAATCACTCACTAAACTTTGGCTGGTTCCAGAAATCCCACAGATCCAGGATGGGCAGGGTGTGGAGAGAAAGCCGCCCTGCGCCAGAGTCCGTCACACCTGGAGAGGGCCTCTGACTTTGTTCCTCTTTATAGCCAGGGCATGAGTTTCTGTCTCAAGTGTTTATAAGATATGTCTATTGAGTAAATTTCATCCCTTCCTATATAGAAACTTTCATCAGGAAACACAATAAAAATTTGAAGTTTACCTGCCGAACAGAATGGGCTCCATAAATTCTATTTTTTTATATAGGGAATAAAAGCCACTTTTCTGGAACAATAAACACTATAGACTTCTTTTCTACCCTTGTTAAGTTGGAAATACAATAAAATTTTACATTTCGGGTACTGTTGCCTTCCTCAGTCAAAAGTTCTGAATTTAATATAAATTTTTTCACTATTTGCATTCCATTTATTTCCTTTATTTTCTTCCTAGGACCTGTAAGCTTAGGAGAGAGCACTTTTGCCTTCACTAATTCAAACCGGTGACTGGTGTTTATATGCTTTGTCTCTCTGTGAGAATCTCTAAGGTTACTAAACACACGGCTCCCCGCTGGTGCCCTTCATGTGGGACAAGAACTTCCAGCAGCCGCACAGCTTCCTGGGCACTGCAGCAGCAGGCGGCAGGTGGAAGAATGTGGCTTGATTTGGGTTGAACAGCACAGCAAAACTTTTGTGCCAAAGGCAGAGCCTGCAATCACTGAAATAGATTTTTCATAGAAATGGATACAAAACTTTAAATAAAATGTGCTCTAAAGATTCTTTACAGGAAGGTGTTATGGCTATAAAATCTGGGAACATAAAGGCTTGAATTGATTTACTTGATTAAAATAAAAATTGTCCCCTCTAAGGGAGTCCTCTATTATCATTATTAGTTTTATACACCGTACAGAGACCCAAGTCTTATTTCAGAGAAAAAGACACTGGCATTGCATTTAGAATAGAGAGAGAGGAGCTTCCAAAGGAATCTACCAAGAGCCAGAACATTCTGGTGACTCCACGATGCAGTCTATTAAAAGTTTCAGCTCTATTTGGCTAGGTAACTCCCAAAGGTCATTATGCCCACTTTACTGTTATATTTATCATTTCCATACCAACTCTACACACATAAACCATTTTCTGGAAAGAAAGCTGCTATAAACTAAGTGTTTGGGTCCTCCCAAAAATCTTATGTGGAAACCTAATCCCAAATGTGGTGGTATTAGTAAGTGGAGCCTTTGGGAGGTGGTTAGGTCATAAGGGTGGAGGCCTCATGATGGGATTGTGCTTATATAAAAGAGACTCCAGAAAGCTCCCTCACTCCTTCCACCATGCCAGGACACAGTGAAAAGACAGCTGTCTGTGAACCAGGAAGCTGGCTCTTACCAGACTCTGAATCTTCCTGCACCTTGATCTTGGACTTCCCATCCTCCAGAACTGTGAGAAATAAATGCTTGTTGTTTAAGCCACCTAGTATATGACAGTTTGCTATAGCAGCCTGAATGGACTAAGACAGAGGCATTGGTGGAAAGTTGGCACCACTAGACAACAACCTGAGTTCAACAACCTGCCCTCAACAGGGAAATCTACACTTCTTTCCTCGAAACCCATGTACATGTATATTTGTCGCTGGAGCTCTCCTGTATGTTTAAGAAGGAATTCGTTAAGCAGTGTTATGGCAGTCCATTATTAGAATCATATCCTTCGCTCCTCAACTAGGGACTTATTAACCCATTAGGTAAATTAGCAGCTGACTTGCCAATTTACAGTCACTTTAGAAAATTCATTAAGTCACAATTTCTTTCCCTATACCATAAAAAAAGCCAATAAAGGTCCTCAACAGCCCAGAAATGGAAATAAAAAGGAAAATAAATGGGAAAAGGAGGTAAGAGACTTGAGTCCCTCTAAAAGACAAAAATAAGAGAATAAAGGACAATTTGGGGCATATTCCACTAGGTCTACACTGACAATGACCTAGCTAAATGCAATCCCCCTGTATCTATCGATATGTAAACTCTCTAGCACTGAGTAGATCAAGCTAAATTCTGCTGACTATAATTTTATCCTCTGACACAATCTTTGCCAATTGACAACATAGCCATACCAAAATATCAATATCCATGATACATTTTTCGCAGAGTTTTTAAGTTTTTAAATCCTTGGATAAGCTCTGTCAAATCTTCCTCAATATCTTTTGAGCCACCATAACCTCACCACAGCTGTCTTCAAGAAATGATCAGTTTCAGAACACTTCTTCTTGAAATAGGTGTCATTTTTGTGAGTTCTCAAAAGAAAATATCAGCTTGACGATGATAAAAATATGTTAATAAAAATTAAAATAAATGTAACTATCCCCTGTTCTGCCCAAGCTATACGTAAAACCGTAAACATGGGGAAAAATATATTGAGGGCATTATAATTTCAGTCAAGGCACAACATCAATGGTAAAGTAGCCTCAGGCATGCAAGTACCAGGGCAAGCAGCCTTAAAAACCTAAATGTCCCATATAAGGCTCATCACACAATAACAAGTGTGTTCTGTTTTATAAGTTAGGCATTTCAAGAGCTTCCCAAGGGAAATAAACAAGTCAAAAACAAGTTTTGTGCTTCAGTCTCCATAATCACTAACACAAGTAGAAACTCAGTAATGAATTTTGATTGAATGAACAATATACTAATTAATTAACGTCAGATAAGCTGGGTGTTAAACATACTAAATAATTCTTGTTTCAAGTGTCTACACAAAAACATCAGTTTACTCATTAAAAATCTTATCTATTTGAATGTTTCCAAATATTACTTTCTGCAAAGAGGTATAAACACATTAAAAGAAGGCTATCTTTATCCACTGCAGAATAATCTTTTGTGTGCTGTTCGTAAAAGAAGCTATTTAAATAAATGTGAGACGGAAACCTCAAGCATATTAATGACAGCTATAAAAGTTCTCTGTGCATTTTAAAGCAAATCAGTGCATCATACCATTTTTGCCCCTTTGTTTGCTGGACCATGACAAGAAAGAATACAAAAGCAAAATGTAAAGGACTGGGAAGATCATATGGGCACATATCTCTGAAAGTAGTCATTACTTTCTTGCTAAATGGTGACTAATATAAATGAAACCTTATTATGGAAGAAAAGCACAATGCAGAGATGAAGTGAGGAGGAGAATGACCTTTGTCAAGACTAGAATTTGTGTTCTAAAAGGTCAACTAAAGAAGTATCTCAAAGGGAGTGGGGAAATGGGGAGATGTTGGTCAAAGTGTACACGTTTCAGTTATTTTTCTGTGGAATGAACAAATTCTGGATACCTAATGGACTGGCTATATTTGACGGCACTGAGTTGTATACTTGAAACGAGCTAGAGGGGTTGATCTTAAGTGTTCTCATCATATACAAAAAAAAAAAAAAAAAAAAAACAGTAACTACAAGAAATAATGTATGTTAATTAGCTTGATTGGGGTCAACATTCAATAACATATACATATATCAAATCAACACATTGTATACCTTAAACATATAAATTTTTATTTATCAATTATACCTCAATAAAACCGAATGATAAAGAGAAACAACAAAAATAGAAGAAAAACACAAAGAAATAGAAACCCTGAGATCTAGGAGAAGAAATGTATAAATTATAGGAGTTGCAGACTGTTTCTGATTTCAGCCCTATACCTACTACACCCACACATTTCCCATCTCATTTAATGACAATTCTCTCCTACCTGTTACTCAGAACAAAACATTAAAATCTTGCCTGACTCTTCCCTTTCTCACACCCCACAGGAATTCCGCAGTAAGTCCTATCCCATCAACCTTCAAAATTATTTAAGTTTAGAACCTGACCACTGGTCAATAACTCTATTGCTGTCATCACTATCTACTCACTATTATTTCCTGCCTGGGTATCCATGATAGCCTACTAGCTGTCTCCTTGTACTTTGCCAATCTACAGTCTATTTCAATTCACCAGCTATCTTACCTTTTTTTTTTTTTAATTAGTTCATGTCATCTGGTCATTCAAAACACTATATCACTCAAAGTAAAACCCAAGATGTTACAGTGACCCATAAAGCCCTAAATAATCTGGCAACTATTATTTCTCTGACCTCATCCCCTACCACTCTCTGCATTGCATCCCATTCACGGTGTTCCAGAACCACTGGCCTCTTAGGTATTCTGTTATGGATTAAATTGTGTCCCTAAAAATTCCCATATTGAAGTCCTAACTTCCAGATTGTGGCTTTATTTAGAACTAGGGTGAATGCAGATGTTATTAATCACGATGAGGTCATACTGGAAGGGAGGGTGGGCCTGTAAACCAACATAACTGGTGTCCTTATAAAAAAAAGAAATTTGCACAAAGACATGCATGCAGGGAGAATGCCATGTGAACATAAAGGCACGGATCGAAGTGATGCATCGTTTTCCAAGCCAAAGAGCACCAAAGATCACCAGCAAACTGCTGGAAGCCACGACAGAGGCCTGCAATAGATGTGTGGATGTACGGGCGAGGCAGTTCCACCACACAGACCTAGAGTCCAGGTGTCTATGGGACCCAAGATGTATTTAAAAATATATATATTTTAAATCATGTCTCTCATTGTACTTAAGCATTATCCTCTTTTGCACAGTCAAATGTTTGCAGTTGTGCTCTGCAAATGTTAGGCATTCTGCTACAAAACAATTTTTTTAAAAAATTGGACGGAGAGAAAGAGAGAAAAAAAAAAAAGCTTCACAGCCTCAGAAGGAACCATCCCTGCTGACATCTTGATCTCAGATTTCTAGCCTCTGAACCGTGAGACTATAAAATTGTTGCTTAAGCCACTCAGTTTGTGGTCCTTTGTTATGGCAGCCTTAGGAAATCTATACACATCCCTCGAACATTCTAGGCACTCTCCCAGCTCTGGGACTGGTGCCCAGGTTGTTTCTTCTGGCCAGACTCTCTTGCGAGGCCAGGAATGTAAAAAGAAGTGCTGAGAATCAGAGGTCTGATCTTCTTGCAACTACTGGAATCTTTAATTCATGCACGTGTTTTCATAGATGGCTGAGGTTTCCCACAGCTTCGTGGAGGCCAGGGAGCCCCTTCCCTCCGCAAGAGGCCTGTTGCACAGCCTCATGCATGTCTAAATACTGCATTGGCTTTAGTATTATTTGTCATCAAAGGAACTTACATCCTTGGGCTGTGTTGGCAAATCTGTCAGACACATCACTATTCTATTATGACACACTTACATTAGTTAAGTCGAAGATATTCTTCATTTCCTCGGAGATAACACCGAATTACCACACATTACAGACATGATTAGAGTCTGGAGAGAAATATTTAAGTGTATAACCTCCAAAGACAAAGGGAGAAATAGGAAAATCAGAAGGAAAAGATGAGCAATGAGTCAAATTTGGAAATAGAAAACTATACAAACATATTTGAAACCCTGAAATAATGTCAACTTATAATCATTTTATTAAGCTTTTAATTATTAAAAATCTTAGACATATATTAACATGTAAGAGTCAGTATTTTTGAAAATTGCATTGCCCAGTGTGCTATTTGGAGGATAGATGTGTCTTCTAAGTCCTTTTTTAATACCAGATATATTCAGGGTATCTAAAACCCTCTCTTGAAATCTTCTCATTTTTTAAAAATGTTATTTATATTTTATTAAATTTATTGGGTTGACATTGGTTAATAAAATTATATAGGTTTCAAGTGTACAATTCAATAATATCTCACATATATATTTGCATTGTGTGTTCATATAAATCTTTTGCCTTTTTTTATTTTTTAAGGTTACAGCTAAATCACAGTTTAGAAAGGACTTTCATACTAAAGTAGCTAAGAAGACTGCCCGGACATATTAGGACCATCTCTTATTTAACATAAATTAAAATCGTTATAACATTATATTACATGATTTTAGAAATAAATGTAAAATAGTATAATATTAATAAGGCTGTAATATAAATAGCTAATTTTAATATAATTTTTAAGAATAGAGTTCTATAATAATTATTTTTATTATTTAAATAATCACTCTTGGCTATTTTAATTGTGTATATATATTTTTTATTTTTAATATGATTAAGGGAAGTCAAGAGCATATTTAATTCCTTAGAACATGATACTCACTTTACCCATGAAAAATATTTTCATTTAAAACAAACCTACTGTATGTTCTTTTACATTTCTTTCAAATAGAAGCAGTCATTTTTATCTATTCCAAACAACAGTATTGAAACAATGGATTAGATAAACAGATTGAAATGCTTTCCAAAAATTTTCATTATTAAAATCTCAGGTGCAGCACATACATTGTGAGCCAGGGACTATTTCTTTTATACCTCCTCCAGCTTGTTTATATATTTATAGCACTTGACAGTTTCACAGAGTTTATAACAGCATTTTTTTCCCTGGATACCTGAAAGCTGCATCATCATCACCCATGTATCACCCAATAATGTGACCTGCTGATTAACTAATATGAACAATTCAGCAGATAAGGATGTTGATATTTCCTCTCCCTTTCCTTTAAACAGCTATTTTTCAGTCTTGCCTGGAAAACCAGAGAGACAGAAATGAACAACATGCCTCCTAACGATGAACATGAGTATAAGGAGAATGGGTAAATATCTTATTGATTTTTGTTTCTGTAACTAAAAAATAAGTTTTAGTTTCTGGAACCAAGTTTTGTTCTAGAACTGAAACAAAGTTATCGGTGTTGTTGTTGCGTGCTGATTAACCTAAGACTGCCTAGGGCTATCTGTCAGGGGATCTTTTCCACTGGAGGTATGACAGTTTTTGCAATTACAGATGTTTGTCTATTTGGTTTGGTTCATGGATGGTAAGGCACTACAGTGAACTGGAAAGGAGGACAATGGTACTTGTGACAGCGCTCGTTTGTATCCACACCTGAGTCATAAACATCTATCAATCATCAAAATACCAAAACCACCAAGTGATAAATTTAACCTTAAAGTAGCAATCTCCCCATAGCTGACCGTGGATGATTAACTAGTAAGAATATGTCATCTATTCTTAGAGAAGAAAAATAGAGAACAAATGGAAAATTACTACAATATAGGAAAGAAAATAAGGTAAGATAGAGAAGGAGACAAAATCAGAAAGTTCTTTGTTTTCCCTACAATTTAGAAAATGTTATTAAAGACCAGATAATCTTCAGAGTAAATTACTTTTGAAAACTTCCAATATTAATAACAAAATGGCATAAATGAACTGTACCTGACAGCTTACAAAGGGCTTTTCACATTCTATGTCACTTATTAATATTTTGTGGTACAATAGGCTATTTATTAGAAAAAACTATAATAAATGTCAGCAAATTCAGAAATAAATTGAAAATAATTTAGTAAAATGTAAATGAGGCTATCTCATTATTAATTCTTATTATTAATTCTTTCTTCTCAGTACATAGTAAATGACAAGTGTTAAGTTGGCAATCACAAAGAGTAGTCGACATTTTCCCTTAAATGATCCATGCTGAGTGGACAGAAGCCAGGAGATACCATTGAAAAATGAGTCTTCTCCAAATTGATACTTAATATGATAATCCCAGGAGAAGAGATTGAGGACAACAACTCTAGAGAAGGTTCTCCCTGGTTGTAGCTGTTCCCATCAGTAGCTCTTCATAATGACAGCTGCCCCAGGTGGCTCTTACCAGCTGCTGCAGATAGCAGTCATTGGGTCCCTAATGCCTCATGTCATTCAGAGAAATTCTCCTTCTGTGATTGAATAGAGAGGAGTCTGTCACACCTCCACTAAAAGACAGCACCAAAAGAACTGCTGGGACCTTCAGGGGCCACTGTTGAATATTGAGAAAAATTGCTTAAATGTTTCAAAGCCCTCTAGATTGCACAGGGCACCTAGTCTCTGTTACACATAAAACTGCCCCCTCAGCTCCCTTCATCTCTACACAGATTTCATCTGGTCCAGGGAAAGCTCTCACACAGGCCCTTTTCTGCTCACATGGTCATCCAAAGCATGTCAGCTCCCCTAGCTCTAGCTCTGTCTAATCTCAGGTCTTCTTCAAAAGACCTACCAATAACCCGCATTTTACTTTACATATCCTCTCATAAAGCACAGTAGCACACATGCAAACCAAACCAAAAGAATACCCTGGATAAACCACACTTCATCCAGGAATAAAATTCAACTCTTAAATTTACGAGGAAGAATCAAAAGTTGATGGCAACCCCAAATTTTCAGGCTGAAACTCCCACTTGGATAAAGTGAACTCTCCCCAGCTGAGGGAAGTTGAACACAATAGAGAAACTCTGGCGAGACTTCAAGTAACAGAAGCATCACCTTGCAATAAAAGTCAGTAAAATCAAATTCTGGTTCTTAACTCTAAGACAAGACAAAACATGTCATTTGCTTTTTCAGAACACATAATGGTGACCTAAATAAATGTGATTATCTTGAAGGCTCAGAGATGAAACACAGGTATCTATAGCAAGTTGACTCAAATCTTTTTTGAAAGTGAATATAAATTTTTAAATAAATCAAATTTAGAAAAACAGTTGAGTATTTCCTCAAAATGCTAAACAGAGTTACATATGATCCAAAAATTCCATTCCTAAATATATATCCATGAGAAATAAAAACATGTGTCCATAGAAAAATTCATACACAAATATTCATTCCAAGTTATTATATTCACAATAACACAAAAGTGAAAATAACCCAAATTTCCATTAACTTTTGAATGGATAAACAAAAAGTGGTATAGCCATATAATGGAATATTATCCAGACACACAAAAAATGAACTACTGATACATGCTGCACTATATATGAAGCATGAAAACATTATGCTAAGTGGAAGAAGCAAATTACAAAAGATCACCTGTTGTATAATTGCATTCATATGAAATGTTCAGAATAAAAAAATCTATTTAGACAGGAAATAAATTAGTGATTGCCTAGGACTGGGCAGTGGGCGATGGTCGAGGAGAAGAGAAGGAGTGACTACTAATGAGTATGAGGTTTCTTTTTAAGAGTGACAAAAATGTTCTGAAACTGATGGTGGTGATGATTGTATAAATCTATGAATACCTTAAAAAACATTGACTTATACCATTTAAACTGGTAAATTAAATGATATGTGAATTATATCTTAATAAAGTTGTTAAATAATAAAAGCAAACGAGTAGAAAGGTACAGAATGTCTATCATTGAGTCCAGAGGCAAAAAGACAGTAAACTCTGACACTTGGATTAGTTTCTTTGGTCATTTTGAAGTAAATGTCAAGAGCAACCTTGGCACACAAAGGAATAAAAGCTATGCATTTCTTTATCCTTGTCTGTTTTATAGCTTTCAAAAGTACAAAAGGGAAAAAAAAGAGTTTATTTGTATTTTCACCATATTGGAAATAAAATATATTTGATCTAAACAAGACACAAGTAGTGCTCCCATAATGTTTTAAATTAAAGAAATGTTTATTTTTATCTAAATTCCTTCTCAATAACTATACCAGTAACATTTAGCATATATGCTCACGACATCTGCAGCAGTTAAAATACAAAAGTTCATGTCTACAAGATTTAACATTTAGCAGAAAAGCATGCAATGTTGAGGGCAAAAAGTAAATGTTCTTTTTATGTACACTTGGAAAGAACAAAAATATTGTGAAGTTAGTATCATATCCATTGTGTAGTTTTGAAAAGAACATAAACTTAAAAAGCATAATATCAGACTTTCTCATTCTGAAGTACATTATTAAAAATAACAATCCCCTTATTTAAGCCTACAAATCTATTATTGGAATCAATTTAAATGAGTCTATTTATAAGCAACTCCCCATAGTACATGAAAATATAAAAAAGATATTTCCAATAAACATTGTAAATCTCTACAAAAGATCCACTTGTGCATATATGACAAGTATAATTATGAGTTTGTAAGTGTTCCCTTCTAGAAGACACAAGAGAATATCTTTGTAATCTTAGACAATATATTGTAGTAATAGTTATAAAATTAAAAGTTGACAAATTGGTCTATGGCCATGCCACCCTGAACATGCCCAATCTTGTCTGATCTCAGAAACTAAGCAGGGTTTGGCCTGGTTATTATTTGGATGGGAGACCACCTAGGAATATCAGGTACTGCATGATTTTAAAAAAAATTGACAAATTGAACTTTATAGAAAATACAAATTCAAGCAACACTGTTAATAACACGAATATGCAAGCTGTAGACTAGCAGAAAACATCTATAATACACAAATCTGACAAAGAACTTGAATCCAAAATACATGAGTAACTCCTATAATTCCAAACAAGGAAAACAACCTAAATTTTTACAAATGGGGCACTTCACAAAAGAAGAAATCCATAGGTCAAAATAACAAAAAATGTTCTTCAATATAAGTTAGAGAAATACACATTAAAATCACCATGAGATACCAATTCACGCACATTAGAAAGACTAAAGTTAAAAAGACTGACGCTAACAAGCGTTCACAAGGATGTGGAGCAACTGGAATTCTCATACATTGCCGATGAGTATAAAATGTTGCAACCTCCTGGGAAAATCTTTGAGTGTCTTACAAAAATCAACCTATTTTATAATCTAGCAATTCTACTCCTAGGTATCTACTCAAGAGGAAACACACACACACACACACACACACACACACACACACACACGCATGTCTGCAAAAAGACTTTTATAAATGTATTAAGGCAACTTTATTCATAATTACCAAAAACCAAAACCCAAATGTTCATTTCTATGGTATAAACGTTTGTGTTCCCTCAAAATAAATATGTTGAACTCTAACCACCAAGGTGATGGTACTAGGAGGTACAGTCACTTTGGGGAGGTTATTAAGAGGTGATCAAACATTCATGAACGAGATTAGTGCCCTCATAAAAACAATTTAAGAAAGGTCCCTCACTCACTCTTTCTGCAACGTGAGGGTAAAACAAGAAGCCAGCGGTCTGCAACTTAGATGAGGGCTCTCCTCAGAATCTGACTATGCTGGCACCGTCACCTTGGACTTCCAGCCTCCAGAAATGTGAGCAATAAATTTCTGCTGTTAACAAGCCACCCAGCCTATGATATTTTGTGACCGCAGCCCAAGTGAACTGAGACATCCATCAAAGGGAATGGAAAAACAAACTATTTCATGTGGTATGAATACCTTAGTATCATCATTTAATGTACTAATTTTCTCTCTGATTAGGTGTCACCATCAGTTTATCCAGTTGAATATATCTGTTTTATATCAGTGATTCTATTATTTATTTCTAGAATTTCTAACTTGTTTTCTTGTAGATTCATCTCTCCTTATGAGTTCAGTTTCTGGTTTCATAATTTCCTGTTCGTTTATGTATGTCAAGTCCTTTACTTTTTATAATCCTGAACACTCTTTAAAATCAGTATCAAATATATCTCTTTTATTTATATCTTATTGTTGATTTTGTTGGCTATTTTCCTTAATATTAGCTTTTCTAATATGTTTTAATAATTTGGTACACAGATTCACTTTTTAAAAAGTGTTTACCTGTCTCTTTGTCCTCCTCACTTTTACATGCTTTTTCTAAAGGTTTATAATTGTCTTTACCAGGTCTTTCCCCAAAGCCCCCAATCCAGAACCATGCCTTATATTTGCAGTGCAGGGCTTCTATCCCATGGAATATGATAAATGTTGCAGAACAAGGTGACAGTTTAGACTTGGTTCGGAGGCTGTCTCTAATCGCTTCTTTCTCTCTTTGTAAGTGTACAGTTTTATACATTCCATAGACCAAAAAGATGTCGTAGCATTTTTTTTTTTTTAGTTTTCTCTTCTGAGGAGGGAAATCTCACCCTAGCCCCCTCTTTTAAGTAATGATCAGTACAAACTGTCCACCTCAAAAAGGTCATTTTAATCTTGAAATGGTCTAGGTCTTAGCAGTCATTAGCCCTAGTTACCACTTTGTTTTATTATTTCTTTTATGGTCTGTGAAGATGTTTATCTTGTTTAAACATACCTATATTTTTTAATTTTTATTTTATATATCAATTCGCTGTGTTTGGAACAGGGTCATTATCAAAATTGACTGGGTTTATGCATTAGGAGGTCACTACTGGCCTTTGCTATTACTGTTTAAGTAGATAACTCATTTGGCAACCTGTCAACACAGGAATCCTTTTTTTATTAAGCTTCCTGTCCCGAGTTCTTAGTACAGTGTCTAGCTTAAATTAGGTGCTTATTAAAGATTTCATGGAAGAATAAATATGAGCAAATGACCAGACTGTTATAGTTAGAGCCAAGTTTTGAGAAAAACATGGCTGATATTTTAAGAAAGAATCATCCCCATTAAAGAAATTTGGCACATATTGGACCTATAGAATTAATATGGGTCCTTGTTTACTTCCTATAGGAAAATCCAAACCTATCACATCATATAAGATCCATCACAATAAAACTGCTTCTTTCCAGCATCACCTTCACACAACACATTCGTATGCTTCAGTTCTAAAGTGGAGTCTCTCAATGCTCTGTCCTTCTATAAACATCATTTCCTCTGCCTAGAGAATCTTTGGGACAGGGTGAATAGGTGAAAGAGATTAAGAGGTACAAATTTCCAGTAATAAAATAAATAAGTCATGGGAATATAATGTACAGAATAGGGAACATAGCCAATGATAATGTAATAACTTTGTTTGGTGACAGAGAGTAACTAGATTTATTATAGAGATCATTTTACAATACATATATAAATATTGAATCACTATCATGTACACCTGAAACTACTAGGCTATTTTTACATCAATTATACATCAATTAAATAGCAAATAAATAAAATAGAAAAACTCAAATAAATGTGTTTCAATAAACCTGTAATATCAAGTTATGTTAGAGATTACTTATGATAATAGGCATAATAATATAGTAGGAAGTAAAGTATCTTCTTTAACTACTGATGGTTAACAGCCTAATGAAAATAAATAGATAGATGATAGATAGATAGATAGATAGATAGATAGATAGATAGATGTATTTAAATAGAGTTATTCTAATACGAAGATGAGCGCTCTGCAAACTAAATGTCCCATCCTTACTGTAGCTTTTGCTGGTAAAATGCTTGTTTTTTTCAATCATCTCTCATTGTTCATTTAAACTTTGACTCAGTGAGTTCTCTCATTCCACAAGGGGTGTGAATTAAGATTTAAACAACAATCTGTTTCAACATCTATTTCAATGCAGTCACACAAGAGATGAAATAAACACAAATTCTTCATATTCTTTCAAGTAAAGGACATAGATGAAGCTATCCTCTTGGGAAAAAGTATTAGAGATTTTAAAGTTGAAAAAAAAATTCAGAGGAGAAAGAATAAAATACTGCAAAAGAAAAATTAGAAAAATGTGGACATCTGTCATTCTTGTCTCCCTGCAAAATGAAAGGTCAAGACCTGGATTTTCCTCATTCAGCTCTATCCCATTCATTTACATATCATCCAGAAAACACATGGAGCAATTAAACCCTGGGCTACTGTAGCACAAAGGTTCTGGATGGCCTGACACTGGAGGCATAAGAAAAAAAAAATGCACAGTAGGTAAATTTTTTCAGGTATTACTTAGTCTAGAAGCTGCTCTTTTCCTGTCAAAAAGCCAAGGTTTTCTCTAACAACCTCTTACTGCCAGAGAAAAGGAGAGGAGAAACAAAGCTAAGAGAGGATTTTTAAGAGAGCAGAGCCATATCAGGCAACTGGTGGTAGGGATGGAATTTGCAGGAACTGAAGGAGAATAAACCTTTGGAAGCAAATTAGGAACACAGATAGTTAAAGCTATGAGGATAATAAAGTTTTTATAAGAATTAACAGTAGAGTATTGCATACAGGGAGAATAAAAATACTGTTCTGTCAGCATAAATGCCCTAATAGGAAAACGTAAAACACAGAAGAGTGAATAATACCAGATTCTGATACCAGACTTACACCGGAGCCCCAGCCTCGGTGAGGCCCCCATGCTATAGCGAACTCGGCCACCTTTAGAATTTTTGTGCATAGTCATGATAGAGTGATAGTTAGAAGACTTCTCCCATTTTCTAATAAACTCATAACTTCCTGGATACATATAAAACTGGTATATGAGAGAACACATGCACTAAAAATGGCTCACATCAAATTTCTCACTAATTTGAAGGTGGCAGGAAGGGGAGCCTGAGTATTTCGTTAAGTTTACAAAAAAAAAGTGTGCATGTGTGTGACTGTGCTTTTTTTTTTTATTGGTCCAATTAAGTGTGTGAAGTATATTTCATAGCAAATGTGTATGTAGCTAATTGTTTAGTAAACTACACTGTCTACAGTACTTTTAGTATGAGTTTAACTGTTTGTAAATGTCTTTAGAAATGTCATAAGTTCCTTTGACATAGTTTTAGAAAAGTAACTCAACCAGGAAGCCAACCTAACATATACCTCTAGAGCAGATAAGCAGAACACCCTCAGGAAAGGTGCCCAAGTGGCTCCACCCCTGTGTGATTCATGCCATAAAAGGAGGGACCCAAAACAGGTCCTTGGAGACACTCTGGTGCCTTTGTTTTCCACCTTTCGCCCAGTATACCCCACACTCTGACTTCTTCAATTCATACCCCCTAAAGCCTGAAATATTTTAGATAATTTATATTTGCTTTATGCTTTACAATCACATACCATGACCAGGATCTTAAGATGAAATTACTTATTGTTGCTATAAAAAATAAAATATATATATGATCCACAGAATGTTTGCTACATATCTGGTTTCACATAAGCTTTTTTGTATCTTCTTTAGGAGAACAAGAATGGAA
>CM053512.1:24341024-24439008 GCA_028627145.1 Eidolon dupreanum
AATCTCAGAGTTAGCCAGGCAATCTGGAAGACTTCTTGGAGCAGGTCTATACTGATGAACAGTTTTGAGGAAGAAGTAGAGAGATAAAGACTTGGGAAAGGGGTGCTCCAGGCTGGCAAAGCTCTTTTATGGTCCACCTCCCTGAGGAAGGGGCTTGGCTTTCAGCTTACACAAGTCCTCTTCTGCCTGGTTCTTACATTTTTCAAATCAAATAATAACTCTACATACTGTCTATTGGAAATTTAAAACATGAGAATTTAATAGTCCCTCTTCATTACAGCAGAGGATTTTACTCTTATCAGAGAAATAAACCGTAATATCTATAATACTGACAAATAAATAGCTTCTAAGATAACAGACATTTTAAAAGTTGATAATAATGAATGTGTTTACTACTTATTGCCCTGGATATCATGGTGTCTATGACATTGCTAAATCAACAGAAAGGGATATACCTAGACTTTACTATCTTATCTTCCTGCAGCATAATGTCAAATGAGTTAAGTTTCAATGGTATGCATTCTTCTACAAAAGATCAAATAAAGGAAATATAAACTTGAACAATGTGTCTTTAAAACATAATCATCGAAGACTCAACTGCTACACAATTCACTGATTCATAGAAAAATATATATTTCAAAAAGGTAAACCTCAACACATAAATTTGAGTGTTTTATATCACCAGGTAAAAAGTATACAGCCCATTATGTTTCTTTTTCCCATAGCTATCATAAACTAACTGTAATACCCAGCTACAGAAACACACAGGATATAATTCAATCCTTTTTTCATTTTAATAACATTTGGTGCTCCTTTTACTTATTTATTTATTTATTTTGTGGAAGAAGACAACATGAGACCTACCCTCTTAAAAAATGTTAAGTGTACAATGTATACTTGTTTACTATATGTACGATGTTGTAAGCAGATTGCTAAAGCTTATTCATCTTGATTGACTGAAATTTTATGACCATTGATTAGTAATTTCCCACTCCACTCCCCTCCCCTCCCCAGCACCTGGCACCACCTTTCCATTCTTTGATTCTAGGAATTTGACTATGTTAGATAGTGGAATCATGAGGTATGTATTTACCTTCCTGTCATTGGCTTATTTCACTTAGCATAGTATCTTTTAATGTTCATCCATGTTGTCACATATTACAGAATAAGTTTTACATAAACTCTGAAAGTATATCATACATTTAAAAAGTACACAAATTATTTAGAGCTTAATTATACAAAGCAATCACAAAAAAGAGCAAAGTAATGACCACATATATCAAGAAGGGGAATCTGACTAGAACTCAGAAGCCCCCTATAAGCCCCTTCCCAGTCACAATCACTAACGTCTACTACAGTAAAAAGAATGAAAATATCATGTCCTCTCCCTCCTTTCTCTTCACCCACTTCCCAATGATAACACTATAGTAAAATTCTGAGATGCTTTAATGCATAGGATGACTTCAAATAAAAATTTCAATGCTTTGAGGAAATAATTTGAGACCTCATTTGAATTCTTTAATTTCTTTGTATGATTTCTTCTTTAACTTTAAATGTTGTGTCTGGGTTTCTTCATTTATTTTTTACATTTATTTTTGTTCTTTTTGGGGAGACTATACAGAGACACTGAAAACACACAGTAACATAAAATAAGTATGAGGTCGAAGAAAAGAAGACAAATATACTTTTAAGTGTGAAATATACTTCATGTCCTTCAACAATGACAACTTTTCATGAAGCAGGTTAATTGGGTATCCCGTAGTGCTGAGATGCTGCAGTTCACAAGAATTGCTTCACCCTGAAAAGGATGCAACTTGTTACCTTGCTATTTCCTATCAGCCTTCATCAAGCACTTCTGTATGACTTTTTAACAACAGTTTTTTTTGTTATTATATATATGTGTATGTGTGTAGATAGATGATAGATAGATAGATAGATAGATAGATAGATAGATAGATAGATAGATAGATAAATGATAGGTAGATGATAGACAGACAGACAGACTGACAGACAGACACAGGTCAGTGAAGGGACCAACATATAGTTACAGTAGCTGTAACAATATCTGCATATTGTTCTTCCTTTGTATAGCAAATACTATAAATTTAAATATTCAAAGAATGAAGTGATAAATATATTACAATATAAGTTAGTACAAGAACACAAATAACAGGTATATATTTTAATAAAATGCTCTGCTTGATTAAAAAACAATGTTTGTGACCTTCATTTTCTTCTCTCTTTACTTTCTTTTGGCCAGTAGATACTGAGCACTTACTATGTACCAGGCACTGATCTGAGTATAATCTTCCTTTGGTATCTGAGACCAGGAACCCCCTGGTCCAGGTTCCAGGACCCTCTATGGATACCAAAATCCACAGACGCTCAAGTCTCTTGCATAAAGTGGCAGAGTATTTGCATATAACATATGCATATCCTCTCTTATACTTTAAATCATCTCTCGATTACTTATAATATCTACTGTGATGTAAATGATATGTAAATTTGCTGCTTATACTGTATTGTCTAAGGAATAATGATAGTATAGACGCAGCCATCATAATAAGCCTAACTACATAGTACACATCAGCAACAATATAACATTTTTCAAATATTTTTGATACATAGTTGGTTAAATCCGTACATGTGGAACTCAGAGGAATGGAGGGCCAATTGCAGTGTACAATAATTATTAATTTTTTACAACCACCCCATAAAATATGTACTATTACCATCATGTCTTTAGAACATTATCACTAACAACTTGCCTACTATACAATTCCTTTGCTCACACAACAATTATATTACAAAAATATAAACATCCACACACAAATTTGGATACATTATTTTGCAGATTATAAGAAGTATACAATTCATGATGTTTCTTTTACCCACAGCTGTCATAAGCTAACTGCCGTACCCAAGTGCAAGAAGGTGCTGCTTTTACAGATGCAAAGAGAGGTCCAGTAACTTGCCCAAGGTCACAGTCTAGGATATAGAGTAACCAAGATTTAACTGAGAGTATGGAACTTGTGGTCTTAACTGCTAAGTTACAATGTCTTGTTATTTATTATAATAATTTGCTTATAATATTATAATAAATAATAAGTAAATTATATGGAACTTGAAAAGATCTTATTGCTTTGGGGAAAATAGTAGACCAGGTAGAGAGGATTTAGGTAGTGGCATGGGGGCGAGTGGGGGTCAGATCACAATCTTCAATACTGTGGTCAAGGTAAGCCTCATTGAGAGGTGAAATTTGAACAAAGATTTGACAAAGGAGGTAAGGAAGGGGATATTGGAAGAGAAAGGTGATGAGCAGAGATTAAGACAGAGGGGCCAGCCAGAGTAAAGGCCCTAAGGATAGAGGATGCCTGGTAGCCTAGTATGTTACAGAAAAGCACATATTTGGCTGGAAATTATGAGAGAGGAGAAAAGTTGTAGGAGATCTCATCAAATAGGAAAGAGGTTGAAGACTGTGAACATATAAAGCCTTGCAAAGCACACTACAGATATTCGCTTTTACTCTAAGTGAAGTGGGGATTCCCTACAGCATTTTGAGTTATATGAAACATTTTAAAAAGATAATTCTGACATCTCTGTTGAGAACAGTAACAGATGGATGAAAGCTGAAGCAGGAAACCCTGTTGGAATGTTTATTGCCTAATCCAATAATCCAGGGGAAAAAAATGATTTAGAAAATTGACAGGATGATAGCTGTTAGATGTTGTAAGAAAGGATCAGATTCCAGATGTATTTTGAAGTTTAAAGAGGTTCCCCAAGGTTTTCAAAGTGTTTAGTAGGACAGGATGACTATCAGACAAGACAGTAAATGGCTGCTCATGGAACAGGTTTAGATGAGAGGAGGAATCAGAAGTTAAGTACGGACATGTTGAGACTGAGGTAATTACATATCCAAGTAAAGATTTCAACAGAAACATGGAGTATATGAGTTTCGAGTTTAGCAGAGAAGTAATGTTGGAAATATACATTTGTTGTGAAATACTGATCATTCCTACACATGTAAAGGCAAAGTAATCAAGACAGGGACTATTTCCCCAATAGGTGTTTGAGTAAGGGTGGCAATTTTAATAGAGTTTGAGTGCAGGAGGGAGGGAAGTTAGGAAAGGTGGTATAATTTTAGCATATTCAAAGACTCCCAAGGTCCCTCTGAGGGCAAAATGCCCCCATGTTCCTTTATCTCAACCAAGAAAGGCACTTATTACCACTATTTCCATTCTGTGCTGGAGGCCAACAAGGTGCACAGAGGTGAGATGGCATGGCAAGGGTTGCACAGTAAGGTTCAGTGAGAACTTGCAACTGGTTATTGATATTTCTCTCCAGTATGGTTTTCTAACTCCATTCAAACAGGAAATTACAAAGCAAAGCGCAGGGGTTCTAGGAGAGACCAACGAAAAGGAGGTGAAAGGATACCTTGGCCGAACATACGTACCCCATTAACTTGCCTCATGTCAATCGCTATACATTAGGAGATATCACTATATTAAGACTGTGAAGTCTCCTTGATACATATGAAAAAAATCTATCTAAATCAGTTTAGGTCAATCCTAAATAGACATGGGAAAAATGTCAAATAATTTATAAAATTTGTTTCTCATCAAATTTTCATGAATTGATGAAAATTTATTGTGCAGCTTCCTTAATTTATATTCCTAACCAGAAAACTGCTAACTTGTTAATTTTTAATATTTATTTTTAATAATTTTTTAAATTTTAATTTATTTAAACTAAAAATCAACCAACCAACCAACAAAAAACAGTTCACTCATTTCTCTCACCCCCAATCCCTTGCCTCTGGCAACTACCAATCTGTTCTCCATATCAGTGAGCTTGTATTTTTTGTTTGCTTTTAGATTCTACATATGAAAATTATAAGGTGTTTGTCTTTCTCTATCTGACTTATTTTACTTAGCATAATGCCTTCGAAGTCCATTCATATTGTTGTAAATGGCAAGATTTCATTCTTTCTTATGGCTGAATATACATATATACCACTTCTTTATTCCTTCATTCATCAGTGAACACTTAGGTTATTTCCATATCTTAGCTATTGTAAATAATGCTGCAATGAACATAGGGTTGCATATATCTTTTCAAGTTAGTTTTTCCATTTCCTTCCAATAAATACTCTGAATTCCTGGATTGTAAGATAGTTCTGTGTTTAATTTTTTTGAGGAACTTTCATACTGCTTTCCATAGTGGCTGCATCAATTTACATTCCTACCAACAGCGCAGAGGGTCCCCTTTTCTCCATATCCTCACCAGTATTTGTTAGTTCCTGTCTTTTTAAATAAGCCATTCTAACAGGATCAAGATAACATCTCATTGTGGTTTTGATTTGCATTTCTCTGATGGTTAGTGATGATGAGCATTTTTTTCATGGACTCATTGTCCATCTCTGTGTCTTCTTTGGGAAACATCTATTTAAATCTTCTGCCAATTTTTTAATCTGATTGGTTTTTTGGTACTGAGTTGAATGAGTTCTTTTTATTTTATGAATATTAGCCCCTTATCAGATATATGATATACAATTATTTTCTCCCATTCCATAGGCTGTCTTTTCATTTTGTTGATGGTTTCCTTTGCTGTACAGAAGATTTAGTTTAATGTAGTCTTATTTGTTCATTTTTTGCTTTTGTTACTTTGTGCTTTTGGTGTCAAACTTAATCATCACTAAATCCTGTGTCAAAGAGCCTAACACCTATGTCTTTTTTTTAGGAGTTTTATGATTTGGGGTCTTAAAAATCAAGTCCTTGATCTATTTTGAGTTAATTTTTGTGTACAGTGTAAGATACTGGTCTAGTTTCATTCTTTTGCATGTGGCTGTCCAATTTTCCCAATAGCATTTATTTAAGAAACTATTCTTACCCCATTGTGTATACTTGGCTCGTTTGTCATTAATTGACCACATATGCATCAATTAGAGGTGAGAAACAGAGGTGGGAAAAATGTCAAGATAATTTGTAGAAGTTGTTTTTCATCTATGAATCAATGAAAAGTTATTGTGTAGCTTTCTCAATTTATATTTCCAACCAGAAAACCATCAAGTTTTTAAGTTCTTTGATGTAAGCATTTTTTTTAACAAAAAAACTAATGCCAGTGGAAAAATCATTTTGCTTGGATAATGGATCGACCTATGAATTTCAATGGTCTATATACTATAGATTCTTTCACATTCCTATATATTTTCATACAAACCAGTTCAAAATTTATACTAAGAATAAAATATATTTTAAGAATAATGTTACATATCATATTTCCATATTTTTTTTTCTGGGAATCAATTTTTACTGAACATAGTTTTTTGGCATATACCCTTTAAGCTTTTATTTATATTTTCCAAAATAGAAAGAAGTTTGTTTATTTTTTTAATTTAAGGGAAAAATAGTAAGTTAAGGTTTATTAGAGAGTACCCTGATTATTTATATAATAATATGACTGTAATAATATGACATATGTAATGACTATATTATACATATATAATATGACTGAAGGGAAATAATTTTCAGAAGTGTTAGTTATGAAATTAAGGCTTGCTTATATTTCCATTGTCAAGTAATGTTGTTTGTAAATATTCTGATAAAATTAAACCCATTAGTATCTAAGAACTTATTATGTTTAACATCACCATTAGATTTGATTTAATGTAGTTTTCAAGTCGATAACAGAGCTCTCATTCAATACCTTCAAGTGCTAACTTATACAAACAAAGCATAAATGAACAAATCACTTTCTTCCCATAGAAATAAACTTAACACTGACCTATTATTACTGTTTTTCATTACCAAGTCTATCACCTGGTATTCAAACAATAACATATGTTAACAAGAGACTTATTACTGAAAGTAAATGCAAAACAGAGAAAATATGCTGTAAAATATATGCGGTTAGGTCACAGAAAAGAAAATAATTTTTGTAAAATAATGTATATAAGAAGTCAGGTCCACATGAATCCCACAGAGATGTTACCATACATTTCAATCTGGCCCAAAGTCTTCCTAAAGCTGACATCTAGTCCTTAAATTTTTGGTTCAGCAAATCAACGAAGGTTATAACGGGGAAGAAAAAACTTTCAAAAATAGAAAACGCATCAGATAAGATATGGAAATTAACAATCTTTGTTAATTACCAACTAACAAAGAAAGTTATTTCCATGAATTCAATATACAGTCACAGAACTAGAAGGATTTTGGTGCTTCTATCTGACAGGTAAATGGCTGTATCTTTACTGACAATGATAATTTAGAATCTCATAATTAAAATTCTTCAAGGAATTACTCTAAGAGTCCCTACTAGACCTCAAATGTGTTCCTTTTAGTTAAAACCAATAACTTCTTGGAGAATCTTTGAAGAAAAGTATTCTCAAGAAAACTATTAATTTTCTTCCATGACCTTCCATATAAACCAATACAGAGTCTGCAAATCAAGCTGATCTGTAAATGTTTGTTGAATGGCTTAGTGAATGAATTTATTTGCACCAATAATAAGCAAAATAGTATCAATTTTGGAGGAACAGATATATTAAAAGTCACAGGTTTACTAAATGAAAGAAAGAATTGAATACCTAACATTATAACTCTCGGATAGAAAATTATAAACATATAAAAATGGACATTTTTATTCTAGAGATATTAGCAATAGTTAAATTGCATTCATTTTTTTCTGATTTATGTTCACAAGTAATGATTTCATAAATTGATTAACTGAGAATTTCACTTTTTTAAATTTTGAGACAATGATTAATATTATCAACCTAAATTATGCACGTATAAGACCTTCTACACTTTGGTTTTATTGTATTATATTCAAGTCCAAAATGTTATAAAAAACATTATATCTTCTAGACTCCTGAATTAAACTATAATCATTGCAAAATATAGGTGTCCTATGTTTAATATTGTGTCTGTATATAAGAAATTTCTAAATGAAGTTATTTATGTTGAGAGAATTTCTGTAAACATAAAAAACTTCATTTAAAAGACATGCCAATTTTTCAAGAAAGACTCTTTATCTTCAAACATAAGTGCAGTGCATTTTATTCAGCAAAAGCATACCAAGCACTCACTGTGAGTCAGAGCTATGCTAGACACAGAGGCTGCAAAGTGAGAGTCAAGGTCAGAGGTACCTAAACTTTCTCAGTCTACAGCTTCATGGTGGCCTTATTATGTTGATCATTTTTTCACAAGAGTCCTTATGTTAAAAGTAATCTTCATTAAATAGTTAGGTCCAAAAAAAAACTAAAAAAAAATTCATGTCTTACAACAGAACCTGCTTTTTAAAAATTAATATATATAAATTGAAAGGAAATAACATTTTATTTCATTTTTAAATAAGCTTGATTACTTACTAATAGAATAGACAAACCTGTTGGGCCCTGCACTACTCAAACCTTCTCAGACTCCTCAATCAGCTTCTTGAGCCTTGGATCTAACCTCAGATGCCATCACTCTGATTTCCTGTTCCACACTGATTTTTACTTGGTACTTATTTTTATCAATGCTATTGCAGAAAACCCAGCCTCACAAAGATATGACATCATCAAAAGGAATGTGGAGTAAGAGAATACTGAAATTTTGAAATATTGAATTTTAAGCAGATAGTTCACACAGTATCTGACAAATGTCACTGTGTTTCCTTCAAAAATTTAAAATCCCCAGGAATGCTCCTATAAATTCACTGTGGTGCAATAGTTTTGGAACCACAGGTCTAGGTTTGTAAGTAGTTTGGTGTTAAGGGACAAGACAAGACACAAAAAGAAATAATTACAACCCAGCAGGAGAAGTGCTGCATTATAAGAAGACAGTAATTAGAGCAATGTAGTAAGCTGCACCATATTTTATAATATGTTAGATTAGATAGTATACTTAGGCCTTCTGCCCTTTCTTTTGTTTATCAGTTCAAGAGGTTTTTAGGCAAAGGGAATAGATAGGAAATCAGTTGGCAATAAGAAAGAAATGGGTTCCTAATGTGAGGACAAATATATTTGATCATTCAACAATTTTGAGGTACCCTCCATATTGTCAGCAGGACAAATATATTTGATTATTCAAAAATATAGAGGTACCCTCTATATTGTCAGATGCCACAGTAAGATAAAAGAGAAGCATTCAGCTGGAAATATCCTCCAACTCTTTCCATCTCTTAAATGTCCTTTGGATACAGTGATTCTGAGGTGGCACTGCAGCTAGAATGGTGCCTGGCATATAGTAGGTGATTAATAAGTGATTGTATGTTAACTAGAAGAGATAGAGCATATGAAAACAATTTAAGAAGTCACATGTGCAAGATAGAAACACGTTTATTTATTACTTATATTCAGCACGCTTCCAAAACAGGAAGCATACAGTACTATGTTTCACATATCCAATTGGGGGGCAGATCAAATATGTTGCAGTTGGAAGAAATAAAACAAATTTATTCAATCACAACTTAGCACAAATATTTGAAGGGAAATTGAGAATGTGAATCCTGCAACATTTTTTTTTAAGTACAGTAAAATCCTTAATGGATCAGATTCATATTTATCTACATTGACAAAGGGGGATACAATTTCATGGGCCAAGTCACAGGTGGTCTATAGTGAGGTGAATGTGTAGCTAAAAGAAGGAAACATTATTTTCCTCAGCAAATCTGGCCTGAATCACAATTACATGCAGCAGTGAGCATATCTGGCAGTGATTTGCCTAGCTGCACCTGTCCATCTATTCATACAACTTAAGGTAACTTGCTTAGTGATGGTTCTGTTAGAAGGGAACAACTCTTACTCTCTTAAGTCCAATGATGGAGAAGATGTCTTGGAATTAAACTAACAAAAGACAGATTATCAAGAGAAAAGATAAATTTAATCATGTGCACAGGGAGATCACAGAAAAGTGTAACTCAAAGGAGTGGTTAGAATTTGGGACTCCAATACCATCTTAATAGGGAGAGGAGAAAGGAAGGAGGTCACTTATGGTAAAACAGATGACTTTTGGAAAGATAAAGGGGCTTTTCGGAGAACAGATGGGAGGTATGACAATAGTCTGCTAAATTGGTCGCTTTTATGAATCTTCTTTTCCTATGAATCTAAACCCATAAACTATATCAACTCAAAAGTGAAAACTCCAACACACACACAGAACATTTGTATGCTCAGCCAGCTTTAATGAAGGTTGGAGAGATAGACTAAACATCAAAGAAATGCAAATGATTATTAGACTTCCTTACTGAACAAGTCCTTCTAATACCCCTCACCGCTGGACGTTTTTCATCTGCTAAGGCCCCTCTCAGATGCTGATATTCTCTGTCTTGCTGCCTTCCCTGTCTCCACTCATCTTCACTCTACCACATTCCCTTGAATTACCATTCTTTTTCTTGTGTATAATGTAGATTAATCCAACAACTCCAGCCCAAATTCAGATCCTAGCTCACATTTGGCAACAACAAAATTCATCAGCACACTCAACAGAACCAAAAGTGACATTTATATAGTCAGCAACACTAAAGATTAGCAAAGGCCCCTTTTAAAGGTAGTTCGTATTTAATGTCAATTTCCTTTCTCACCATTCCAATGGATTCCAATATATTAACTTTTTCTGAACACCTGGCTTAGTCAAAAGTTAATGTCCTTCCACCTTTGTCTGTGAAGGTTTTCCACACTGCCATTTCTCAGTCCCTCCTCAGCCCCCTAAGGGAGCCTCAAGAAACAAAACTCTTAATGCCCAGCCTTTCTCCACATCATCACTCATCAAATTCTATTCCCGCTTTTGTAAAAGAAAAGAAAAGAAAAGAAAAGAAAAGAAAAGAAAAGAAAAGAAAAGAAAAGAAAAGAAAAGAAAAGAAAAGAAAAGAGAAAAGAAAAGAAAAGAAAAGAAAAGAAAAGAAAAGAAAAGAAAAGAAAAGAAAAGAGAAAAGAAAGAGAAAAAAGAAAATCATCATTGGTTGCTAAAAATGCTAACTTGTAATTTACTTCCTTTTTCAAGAGGGAAGGAAGTGTTGGGTTGTGCAGCTAAAATCACCAGAACTGCAATTTCATAGATTCCATGTAAGTATAAGGAATTATCCTAAAATCTATTTTAATGAAAAGCTGTCAGTCTCTAATATATTCTATATACAATTTAATTGCCTGCTTTGTTTATTTTTAAATTGTAATACGAACAAAAATCTCATACTTCTGAATTTTTAAAAAGATGCTTTTTCATCTTCTGTGAAGGTCCCACAAGACAGATGAGGAAAGTATTAAGTGTGTGTGAGCTGATACCTGTGAACCTGACAGAAGAAAGCTGAGCCTTTTAAGAAGTGAGAAAGAAAGGAGATTGCCATAAGACAGGAGTCCCTGAAACTCTCAGTTTCAAGATAGGTGAATATTAATGGTCACTTTTGATCTCAGCGGGAACCAGCTAGTACTGTACTTGCAATTCATTATGCAGGCAATTACCAGTACTAAGAAGTTTCACCAGAAACACAGCAACTGTTTTTTAAGACTATTTTAAATTATAACAGCAATAGTTACTTGTCAGAAAATTACTAATAGACGAGTGGCAGAAGAAATACATTAACAAGCAGACGAGAGATATTTATAAAGTTCTTTCTTTGTTACATTCTTGGAAAAAAAAATCAATACACTGTGCAGAGAGACAAATGGATCAACAGCGGCGATTTGGGGACACGCTGTTCTCACTCACATGTATTAATCCATAGATTTATTAGTGTGATTTGAAATACCATTCACTCCCCTTGCAGGAAATGGTTTAATTATAAGGCCAGAGCACAGGAAACAATACCTCCAAGTTCCTGTGTTTTCTTTCCAATACAATGCTGCCCTCTTATGGAGGCAGACACAAGCCCCCTAGCCTTAGATCTTGAATTTCTTTTCACTTGTTTCACACTTATTGATTGATATTTCAGGAAAATAGAAGAGTTTTAGAAAGTTATGAGAAAACAAATACCATATACTACAAAAGCATCCCTGAAATCCAGCCTAGTTTTAAACTTAGTACTGAATGTCATTTACATTTATTTTTTTTAAAATGTGTGGTCACCTGAGCTCTGAAACATGACAAGACTATTACAGTGGAGTGTCGCTATAACTAGGCTATCATTAACATAAAAAGGCTTTTTAGCTTGCTTCTAATGCTTATATTGCAATACAGTGGCTTGAAATATTATGCCATTCCTACCAGATCAATTTCAAAGAGTGTGAAGTAGAAACTCCATCCCAGTACACTTCCAAAACAGCAATATTTGGAGTTTGAAATATATATGATTGCACACAAGTAGTCAAGTATGTACATCATGTGCAGTTTATGTGGATAAAAAGTCATACTGAAAATAGAGTTAGATGAGTACATTACAGGACATATCTGTTTGAGTTTTTGTTGTATGATATATGTACATATTATCATAAGCCATAAGATGAGATGAACATATCAATCACCTGAGCAGCTTAGATATCACACACAAAGTGCTGCTTATGCTATAAAATAAAATAGAGCTATTAATTTCTTTGCCTCAGCCAATGAGCCAAAACCATGAAAATGAATTGTCATTGTAAACACTTACTAATATCACTCCTCAAATATTTATTAAAATATGTGAAGATGGTAAGTCTAAACATATGAACTCTTAATTTTCTCTACATAGCAGTTGGCCTCAGTTGATTCCCCTTCATTGAGTTTTTTTCTATCTCATAAATTCTAACATGAGTTTAACTCCAGGAAAAAAAGGAAATAAATGGCCAAAGTCCAGTACCACTATTTATGATGTATATAAATCGGAGTCATTTCAGCATCACTTTTTCATATAAGATGAGGAACAAGTTCTATTGATTCCCACAAGTCTAATCTAGTGTTAGTTCCCTTAGTATGTAATGAAACCCAGGCATTTTTCTGCCTTATAATGACTCTGTTGCTTCAATAACAATGTATTCATTGCTGTTTCTCAGAAGTCTACTAAAATTTATGGCTCTTTTAGTAATACTGTGATATTTGGTACAGCATAATAAAATAATAATAATAAAATAGCCTACAAATTATCATTTTACCTTCTGCTCTGCATTACTATAATTACTTCCTTTAGGAATACAGGCTAGCCTTTTGTCAATTTGCTACTCATTATTTTCAAATGAATCAATAAACAGTTTTGAGATGAAGGATTTGAGTGAAGAGTTTTTAAATCACCAGTGTGAGCTGGCTAAAAATAGCAGCAATAACAGCACTTGAAATATAGAGAAATACAGACGGATACTCAGATATCTGAGATGAGAGCACCTTTTAAGAAGGTAAGCTTAGAGTACAATCAGGTACAGATTTATATCAAACAGTTATTAAAAATTTATTTCAAGGCTTGAAGTTCAACAACAATAAGAGCAGCTAATAGCTATTGAATCAGTCTCTTCAGGATATTAGGAACCTAATAAAATTATCATATTTAATCCTGAACAACCCCATGAGGCAAATATTGTTACTATTCCCATGTTCTAGATAAAAAAAATAAAACTTAGCAAGTTTGTTTTGATAACAATAGATTATCATTGTAAGGGGGGAGAAATTGTAACTGTCACTTGTGTTAAGTTTCCGTGGACTCACGTCTACTCCTTCAAAAATGACACATAATAAAGGAGTAGAAGCCACACTGAAAATATCTATGTGGCACCCAAAGCATATGACCACATTTTTTTTAAGCCTCTAAAAGATGATTATAGTTAAGTACAGGCTGGGGGCACTATTAGAGTCTGAAAAATAATAGGATGGACTGTACCCCAAATATCCTACATCTAGAATGGAGAAGATAATGGGGGTAATATGTACATATATAAGCACTTCTCAAATGCACTTATCAACTACCTCAACCCAATCAATCCACAGAGTAAAAATAAGAGAGGAAGAAAATGGCAACCCCTATAGGACAACTGATAGGTCTGGTTAGGAGTACATGTAATATACTTTATAGAAAGATTCCCAGGATTTAGGAGAAGAAACTGAGAGAGTGTGATTTCTTATGTAACAGATTGACAAAAAGCCAAAAAAATATGAATATTGTTTCTTTTATTGTGATATGACCCAGTTGCTATTGCTGAAATATAAATCATCCCAACCCTTTGGCCAAAACCATCATCTTCTGGTAATCCATCAAAATGACAAAGAGGAAAGAGAAGAGATGCTCCCTACATATTCTCCAAGCCTTTTAGGAAACATAGAATTTTCCTTTGGCTGCATATATATGAATCTACAAGGAAGGTGATATTGTAGAAATCGAGAATGGGCACTGTTAAAAAAAGGAATGCCCCACAACTAGTACCATGATAAAACTTGAAAAATATACAATATTGCCCAGTATGCTGTTGGCATTGTTTTAAACCAACAAGCTAAGGACAAGAGTCTCGCCAAGAGAATTAATGTACACATTGAAAATATTACACAGCTACCTGGATTCAGCTAAAGAGTCAGCCAGCTGTACTTGAAGAACCACACTTTGTGATAACCAATGGAAAGACACTTGAGCTGCTGGGACCTATCCCCTAGAATTCATAGCATAGTAGGTGTAAGAAAGTAAATAAATAGAAGAATTCTGGACTATTGAAAATCACACCAAAAGTTATTGGATTACAAAAACGACAACCATTTTTATTATCTTTTATGTTTTCCATGGGTCAAGAATTTGAAAATGACTGGACTGTGTGGTTCTAGCTTTGGATCGCTTATATAAGAGCAATCAGACTGTAGCTAAAGGGGAAACAGAGAATAGGCTGGAACAGCTGGAGATTAGCTGGGTATCTCTTTCTCTTCGTGTAGTCTCAGGTTTCTTCATATGACCCCACTATATGAACTAGCTTGGATTCCTTATAGCATGACAGCCTAGGGCAGACAAATCACTTACATGGCAGGTGAAGACTTTAAGAGTAAATATTCCAGGAAGAAAGGTGGAAGTTGCTTCACCTTTTATGATCTAACCTCAGAAGTCATGAAACAACAGTTCTGTTACATTCTATTGGTACAAGCCAGTTACTAGTCCAACTAGATTCAAGAAAAGAGGATTCAGACTTCCTCTTGAGTGGCAATGTTCTAGAAAAGCTTGAGAGATGAGAGCTGTTATTTCTGCCATCTTTTGAAAATATAATCTGCCACAAGATTATTACTATTACCAACAAAATTATGGTGACCAAAGATATATGAGTTAAGAATAAACAAAGGAACCTTGGCACATATTCTTGTGATCTTTCTCAATAACTTCCCTTCTCCCTGTTACCCAACCCCCTTCCTTCCAACATTTTATATAGTTGGTACTGTGCAGAACATAGCTGATAAAATTTCCCCGATTCATCTTTTTTCTAACTTCTATGGCTTCCCTTCTTCTTCCAATATTCTAAGTCTGGGAGTCCCCTCAATCCCAGATTTTATCCTTGTTCTCTCCACTCTCTATACCATCTCCTTAGAAATCTCATCCCCGTTTTAAATGGCTTTAAATGTCATTTTCATACAGCCGACAATGAAATCTATATTATTAGTTTTAACCTTTCTCCTAAGACCAAGATCCATATTTTAAACTTGATATTGAATATTACTAACCAAAAGTCCTAGCAACATTTAACATTCAATATACCTCCCAATAAGTTTCTTGTTCTTTCCTTTCTTATTGAGGTCACTATTATTATAATAATTCAGAAACATATACTCTAAAAAGTCATATAAAATCTAATCGACTTTGCTACCAAAACCTCATTTAGTCAGTTTCCAAGCCCTACCATTTATACCTGTTCAATCATGCATAGATTTATCCTCCACTGGTTATTTCTGTGGCTACCAAAATAGATAATTTCCTCCTTTCCAATACTTGAAGAATTATAATTTGCTTCTTAATGATTTGTCACTAATAGGCTCTCCCATATAATTTATCTTACATATTTCAATCAGTTTAAAACATTCAAAGTCACTATATTCATCGTGTGGCATTATTCAAAATTCTTCAATGGTCCATCTTATCTCTAGAGAAAAGTATACTCTTTAGCATAACCATTGTCCTATAGTTTCACCTTTGTCCTTCCATGTTCAACACAAATAATAATTTTATATTCCCTGAACTTATTCTAAATTCTCCAACCACTATATATTTCCTGAAATCCTTTCTTCCACATTTTACATTACCCCAAAATGTCTATGGAAATCCAGTTAATACTGCTCCTTCCACCTCAACTACCACCTTCTCTGTGACTCCTTCCCTGAAATTGCTAACTGGACGTAATATTTTGACTCACTCATTATTTATTCATACACGTCTTTATTCAAGAAATAGTTGAGGGCCTACTCTGTACTAGGTGCTATTCTAATACTGAAAATAAGCTTAGAAAAAGAGTCAAAGTTTTGTTTCTTGGAGCTAACATTCTAACTTGGGGATGGGGGGACAAAAGAGAGAAACAGATCATAAAAAAATAAATTAATAAACAACAAAATTCCCAACTCTGAAGGCTATAATAAAGAAAGCAGGGTGATATAAGAAGAATTAAGTTTGGTTGAAAAACTACTTTAAATAAAGAGATAAGGAAAGACCTCTTAGCCAAGACTACATCTGTACAGAGACAAGAAAGAGCCAGCAAATTAAAGATCATGTTATCAATGATTCCAGAAAGAGAACAACAAATACACTAACAGTCCTTGGTCTTAATTAACTTGACTATGCTGAATGAGGAAAACAAATATCCTTTCTCCTTGGCTTGTTGATGGTCATCTTCTCTCTGTACATGGTCTTCTCTCTGTGTATTTATGTGTCCTAATCCCCTCTTTTTATAAGGACATCGGTCATATTGGATTAGGGTCCACACTAATGACTTCATGTTAATTAAATTAGCTCTTCAAAGGCCCTGTCTTCAAATACAGTCATATTCTGAGGTACTGGAAGTTAGAACTTCAACATATGAAGTTGGAAGAAGACACAGTTTAGCCTAGAATACCATGGTACATGGACTTGCAGCCCTCCATAAGGAATGTGGATTATATTCTAAATGCAAAAAGCCACATGATCTGATTGATCTGATTTGTTTTGTTTTTTTTTTTTTTTTTTTGCTTTTTTTTTTAAGGAAGACTCTCACCTCTGTGTAGGAAATGGATTCTAGAGAGGAGGCAAAAAATAAAGTATGAAGACTAGTTAGTAATCTATTACAAACATTCGCAAGAGAGCTGATACAGGCTAATTTCCCTAAATCCTTTCCTTTCCTGGTACAATCACATGATGCCAGCAAAATACCAGAGATACAAAGCAAGTAGCATTTCTTTACAAAGTTTTTATTCTATTACCACATTTCAAAATTTACTACTTTATCAAATATGTAAGAAAAAATTTCAGGACTATGTAAACAACTAGTACTTTAATAAGCATGTGACATTATAGTTTTCCTAAATACCATGTTTCTACAACTTTAAAAGAAGAAATTTAAATCAAATGACCCAAAATGTTTCTTCCAGTTCTAAAATTGTATATTTAAACCAGTAAAAGAAAAAAAAAGTAATTCTTGGAATGTCAAGTCCATATGTATTTGAGATGTAGTCTACGAATATTTTAATCAGTTCCATATCAAATCTAAAAGTATTGATACAGGAGTACAAGATTAACCTTGAATTAAAATGAATACCTTTTAAGAGATCTATAGAGAATCATTATAAAGCATTGTCTCAATCTCACAGAAAAGAGGATTTTTAAAGCTTTTTAGTTTATCATTGTTCAGCCACTGAATCTGAAATGGGCTCATCAACCTCATCTCTAGACATATCAAAAGCTTTGCCTGTTTTAGACTTATTTCTAGTCCAGACCATTAAAATCATATTTCCAATCATGACTAGTCACACATCTTTTAAAATCCTCTCATAAAGACAAATTTCATCCTTCTTTCTAACTTGTACTTCTGTCCACTAATGCCGTTGTGTTCTAAGAAAGCCTGCCCATTCTCAGATGACTAAACTCATCCTTACCTTTATGACTTTTTTATTTGTATCCATTTTTTATTTTATCAGCCAACAAAGTTGAAAGTTTTTAAGAGGTTGATCAAATATCACTAATGTTCGTAAAAGCTGAAGTTTCCTTGTCATTAATTTCATTGACTCAGAGAAAGCCTCATATCTGATAAATAGCTATAAGCTGAGGGAAAAGCAAAAAAATTATCAACTCCTTCCCACTCCATCCTTATATATCAGCCAGTCCCCAAAGCCAGGGTATAGGAAGACTAATTATATTAGTGCATAAATGTGCCCTAGGGTAGCAACCTCTCTTACATACTTATCCCACTTCTGTGGAAAGATTTGCCTGATTGGACAACCCTTCTCCACAAGAAAAAAATACCACTGGTAATTTATTCCTTTATTCACAACCCATTTCTCTTGTAATTAGGTAAAGAGACAATATAAGACTTTTAGGTAACGTCAGCTCTTGTCTGTTGTTGCTTCGGTTGTTTGTGCTGGGGTTCCTCATTACTGTCACAGGCCATCAGTCATTGTTATGTTTCTTGGAGGGCCACAGCCCAGAAATGCTCCAACTGTGCAGATAACTTGATCCCTAGTCAGAACTCCTGCCCTGCCTCCTCTTCTCATCTAGTCAACTGTATTCGTCTCCTTACATGAACTTCTTAAATCCTAGAACAAGTTCTAAGCATCCAGCATTCTGCTTCTGGTCCTCTGAGCCCTAATCTTTGGAGTGCTGCAGTTTTAGAAATATCTCTCTCAAAAAAAAAAAAAAAAAAGCTCTCAGAATCAAATGAAAAAGAAAGAAACTTTCAACAAAAATTAGCCACAACATCCACAATATCCTCATCCCATGCCTCCCAACTTTCCTTAACCCCTCACTTTTACCAGATTCACCCTCACTCTTACAATATTGACATTTGAAAAAAGAAAAAGTAGAAAGGAAAAGGATTTCAGCCCCTTCTCCCTATCACAGACACATAAAGATAGGACATGCTTACCCTTTCCTTGCATTTTCCAATTTCTATTCTAGTAGATTTTTCACAATTATTCATCCTTTAAGTAGTTGCATGTGGCTTCTTACCACTTTTTTCATACCTTTTTTTGCATCGTTGATGTTTATCAAGTCTTTTCCCTGAGCAGGTTGAAATGCATTTAGTGAACATAAGGCCAACAGTCCCCAAGTCCTTTAAAGACCAGTGTCTAGAAAATTCAAGAGCTATAAGTTCTACTCATTATAAAACAACTGGTTAATTCATTAGAGGGGGAAGAATATCAATGTGACCAGTTTAACACAACGAAATAGAGGAATGACAATATGATGACGATGAAGACATTCTCACTTATTGAGTACTTGACAAATACTGGAAAGGGATCAGTTTTTTATCTCGTTATCTTATATAATCTTCGAACAATGCTATGAAGTAGGAATTCTTCCATCCCCACTTTCCTAATGAGGAGAATAAGGTTTAGAGAGACTAGGGTACTTGCTCAAGTTCATATAAGTGATAAGGAGCATAGGTGAGTAATTAAACTCAGGTACTTTCATTGCAAATTTGTACTCCAAAGCAGTATTTAGCAAATAATGGGGGCATATATTAATATTTTAGAAGTACCCAAGGAGAACTTTTCTGACTGCATTTTCTTGTCTGTCTTCAATCTGCCTTTCAGTATTAGTGCACAATTCTCAATAAGCCCCAGTCTGATGGGACTAAAATTAACTAAATCTATCCTCCTCCAGACAAGAAAAAAGCTGCCTAAATATAAGACAGCACTGGAATAAGAAGAGTAATTAGTGGGTTCTTTCATCAATGTAAGTATGCTGAATACATGAATGAGGGAACTGAATGAAACTGATTGGGCTTCTCTGAAACAGTTAATATACATAATGAAAAATGTGCTTGAAATCAAAGAAAAATATTATTTTTCTCAAATCTAGACTTTTTTTGTAGAGCTTCTTCTTCTCTTCTCAAAATGGTTAAAGAAGACTTCACCTGCACGCCAGTGGATTCTGGTCTGTCAGCACACCTCTTACTTTCTCTGATGTTTGAGGGGCTCACCCACTAATGCTCTAGAAGTAACTTTCCAAGTATTACACAGAGAACCAGGTGTGCCATGAAGAGATGTTTTGTCATTGGACTCCAATGAAAAGTTGTAAATAATGGTATCACATGATCTTTTTTTAGAGATACCTGACTGACCACAATAAAAGAAATGATTTAGAGAGGGAAAAGGGTGAAAACAGATCATATATGATCTTCAGAGATCAGGACTTGTATACAGATAGTTAATTTGGAGAAGTGATTTCAGGGAACAGGAATAGGGCTACTGGAAAAAGTGAAATAGGAAAAGAGGAAATGCCAATCTAAGTATGTATTATTGAGTAGATTACCACCGTGTGCTACTTTGACTCCATCTTACTGGATGTCTTCTGAGTTTTGGGGTAGCTTCCCTAGAGGAATATAAATTCCTTTGTACTTCCAAGTTTGCTCATGAACCAGCATGAATTGACTGAACTCCTGCAGGAGTTTCAAACAGCAGCAGGTAAATCTCAAAGTAATAAACAAAACATATGTGATACAGTGAGGTGAGGAGCTACCAGATTATACCTGCAGCCAGTTGCCTTGGCAATGAGAGGAGCAAACACTTGGATAAAGTGGATATAAAATGAACATTAAAAAAAAACAGTCAACACCATCTGAACCTTGTACTTCTTAGATCTACCAGTTTATCACAAAGCTTTCAAGTTGGTACATTCACAATCTTCATAAAAGATTCTATAAGAAGCCTTAGTGGAACCATCTTCGATTGTCCAACATAGAGCCAGTTGTTTGCCAACAATTCCAAATTTCCTTACCCTCATCCAGCACTTTCTCTCCAAGGAACTTAAACCCATAATTACTTTACTTTTAACCACAGTAGCTGCAATTGGCCCTATGTAATTATCACTGTACATGAAGAGACACCACCGTGAATCCCCTAGTTGTTAAAGAAAATCATTTTTGCTCACATTGCATAGCCAACACAAATCAACTTCTGTCCTTGTCTGTGAAAAACCCTGTTGATAGTTAACAATTATAGATTCATCAGAACTCTTATCATGACCCCAAAATAAGCAAAATGTAATTATAATTCAGATTCAGCGAAACTGCCACACCTAACAGTAATTAGAATTTCTAATCCGGCAGAGTTTAAGACTGTAGGAACCCAAAGGATAAATTCTGAAAGTTCATCACTGGAATATGGTTGCAAAGCCAAATCCACTTCTGCCTCCTTGGATCCTGGACAGAGAGGGCACTATATATCAGCTATATAACATAGGTAATACTGCTTTTCCAACACTATTTGTTTTGGGGGGGGTTTGGTTTGTTTGTTTGCTTTTTTACTGGACTTTAATTAAGCCTTTACTAGGCCATTCCCTCATTTTATTAGGCCAGTTGCTTTGGGTGGTGCTATATACGTTGGATTATTGAATCTTATGATTATGTACCCATTGTTGTACCTCTTCCAGCAAAAAAGAGGTCTGAAGCAATGTATTATATGGGATCCCATATCAGTAAATCAGGCATTTGTTATGTTCTTGGATGATGTTGCTTACAAAGACAGTTAGGTGATCATAGGAAACCCTATATGAGTCCATAGGTGACAGATGCAGAAGAGGCATTAATGAAATAGAGATAGGTGATATGGAGTTTCAGCCACCTGTCATGCAACTTCCTGTGCCCTTAGAACCTGCTTGTGTACATTCCTGAATGTACCTTTTGTATTGAATAATGTGCTATTACCTTGTCCAGTTTTATGATGCAGTGGGTTGGAAATTACCCAGATAATGATGGACAACTCCAGTCTCATACTTATTTTGTATCCCATGTTCAGGTGGTCAGTCTACTAGGGCCAAGCAAAAAGTCAAAGGATGCTTTTTAAATATCAAGGAATAGTTCCTAGCTGCAGAGATATGGTCTTGATCCGGAACCACTGCAGACTATATTGTGATTCAGCATACAGCGTCTCTATCCATTATGAGTTCATCTAGCACTATAAGTTCTGTTGAATTACACAGTCTGAATCGATAGGAAGCTTTTACCACAACCTAGTCTTACTGTAGTACCTTCTCTTGCTCTGGGACACACTCAAAACTGGTGGCTTTCTGAATTACTTAATAAAAGGGTAAGAATATTATTCCCAAGTGCAGCGTAAGCCACCTTCAGAATTTAAATAAGCCTACCAGTCATTATGCCTCTTTTTTAGTGGTAGGAAGAGTAAGGTCCATCAACATGTCCTTTAGAGACAACGTCCAGGCATCTTTAAACATCACTGTTCTGGCTGGATCCTGTATCCTCACAGGGCTTATCTCTTAGATTCTGGCATGCATAGACTTTCTTGTGGTGCTCACTATACTTTTCGCTTCTTGCTCAGATTCAATTGTCATGATGTCAACAATATAACAAAGTAAGCTGATTCCCTACAGAATTGTAAGATAACAAATCTCTCTCAGGACTAGATTGATGAAATCTTGGGACAAGTCAGTGAATGTATGTTTCTATCCTCCAAATGTAAACACAAACTGCTTCTGACCCTCTAAATTATGAGGACTGAGACAAGTGTATTTATCAGGTGAGCTGCTACATACCAAGTACCAAAGCCTGTATTAATTTGTTACAGTAAGATTCTACATTCAGCACAGAAGTTGTGATTGGGACTACTAATGGGTTATATTTACAGTGAGCCATTGTCCTCTGCCATAATCCATTTGCTTTTGGCAAAGGCCAACAAATAAATAGGAACATAAGAACCTTCTAAGGAACTATGTAAAATGTACTTTAGACTACTACACCCAAATCAGGAAGAAGGTAGTATTTATCACGAACAGCCATTTGGACTGGTCAAGTGTTGCACAGAGGATGTTAACAGTCTCATACTTTCAGGTATGCACATTCATCAGAATGGATGCAAGTGCTTTCACAGGCATCTCACATAGCAATGGCAGAAAGAACCTAGGGTAGATACATGGTACAACTGAGGAGATGGCTGCTAGCAACCGAGGGCCACAGCAATAGTTAGAGAAGAAAGGTTGTTCAAGAAAATGTGAGATAGGGTCTAAAAAATATCATAACTGGTAAGTTTGCAGACTATTGCAATGTTTTAGGCATAACTGCATGGTGTCTGAATTAAGGTCATGGCGGCAGATATGATGAAAAGGGAACAGTTTCAGTAGATATTCGTGAGGAAGCTGTCAGAGAGGCAAAACAAAGAGTGACTAATATATCAATCATTTCCTATGTATTTTCCCTTAGACTTCAAGGTGCCTTGTGACAAAATAATTCCTTAGAAAACTAAAAGCTGAAAAACGCTGATGTATATTAGTGGTCTACGTTCCTATAAGATTTCAATCCTAAAATTCAAATTCCTGTATTTAGATATCATCTATCCTACTGATCCCCAGGTATCTGACAGAAAAGTCCATCAGCAGTGTTTGCATCTAAATCAATTTAATTTGGACAATTCTTATATTTTTCTTCTTGCTACATAATAAGAAAATGTTAGTTAAAATAGAACTCAAATCAATGAGTAAACAGCACTTTAAACATAAAATGAAATCAAACTAACTTCTGGCAAACAGTAAAGATGAAAGCTAGCACCATGGTGGGCTCCTAAATCATGAGAATATTCATAGCCTGGCCATGTTTAGGTCTGAGGTTCTTTGGACTTGTGGGCCTGTGAAATCTTTTTATGCTTTTAAAAATAGTTGTATCTATCTACACTTATTTTCCAAGAATAATTCTGGTGAACAGAAAATCCATGCCTAGATTTCTTTTGGAGACCCCAGAAGGATTCCCAAGCACACTTCAGCCGCATGCTAGCAGTATAAATTAATGATAAATGGACACCATCTTTGTACTAGAAACAGAGTGAAAGAAAACCTCAAAATGTTAAAACTGGGTCATAAATGACATGGTAAAAAGAAACTTTAGTTGTGCAGTTGTGAAAATTGGAAGTTGTTTTTTGTGTATAGTATGGAGGAATTGAGCCAGGGGATGCAGTAGCGTGTTTTAACAACGTTCCAAGAAAGTTTACTTCACTCCCCAGTCAACTGTGAGCCTATTTCTTGTAAGAGAGTTGGAAACAAACTTTCTGAATAATCTTGAAATGTTCTTACCAATTTCCTTGAAGTTCAACACATTTAAATCACTGGAGATAGTGACAGAAACTCAAAAGTCCTAGACAATTCTCTGAGAAATTGTAGAAATAATAAGTAATCAGAATCTAGTCTTTTCCCTAAATGACTGGTGATTTATAAAAGTTTTATCAAGCTTTCTATATTAAAGCCAGCCATCATTTCAACTTCTGAAGAAATATTGCTAAGACACAATAATGATAGCATTTTTAGGAGATTACAGGATACAACTTGACCTTCCACAAAAAAAAAAAAAACTGAGATAAATAAGGGAGGACTGCATGCTGGGACATGGTTTTTGTATTCTGTTTCATGTCAAGAGGCAATTATAATTTTTATTTAATTTATTCTTTATGGTGACATTGGTTAACAAAATCCAATGTTTCATCCATACACTTTAACAGTAAGGCATATATATATTTACACTTTGTGTTCACCTCCCATAGTTAGATTTCTTTCTGGCACCACATATTTGACCTGCTTTACCCCATCTACCTCCTCCCTCCCCACTCCATTCTGATAACCACTAGTATATAGTCCATGTCCATGAGTTTCTGTTTGTCCTGTTCCTTTGCTGCTTTTAGGTTTATATCTCACATATAAGTGATATCATGTGATCTTCAACTTTGTCTGGCTTATTTCGCTTAGCATGATTATCTCAAGGTCCATCCATGTTGTCTTATGGCTGAGTAATATTCCATTGTAGGTATGTACCACAGCTTCTTTAGCCATCTATCGCAGGACACTTCAATTGCTTCCATGTCCTAGCCACCATGAATAATGCTGCTATGAACATCAGTGTGCAAATATCTTTTCGGATATTAGTTTTCAAGTCTTTGGGGTAAATATCCAGCAGAAAGATTGCTGGATCATATGGTAGATCAATTCTTAGCTTTTTGAGAACTTCCATACTGTTTTCCATAGTGGCTGTACCAGTTTGCAGTCCCACCAGCAGTGTATGAGGGTTCCTTTTTCTCCACATCCTCTCCAACATTTGTTGTTACTTGTCCTGTTGATTATAGCTATTCTAACAGATGTGAGATGGTATCTCATTGTGATTTTGATTTTTATTTCCCTAATAGCTAGTGATGTTGAGTATCTTTTCAAATATTTGTTGGCCATTTTTATGTCCTCTAGGGAGTGATGTCTGTTCAGGTCCTCTGCCCATTTTTTGATTGGGTCCTTTGTTTTTTTTGTTGTTATTGAGCTGTATGAGTTCTTTGTATATTTTGGATATTAGGCCCTTATCAGATGTGTTACTTGCAAATATATTTTCCCATTTGAATGGTTGTCTCTTTACCTTGCTGATGATATATTTTGCTGAGCAGAAGCTTTTTAGTTTGAGGTAGTACCATTCATTTATTTTATCTTTTACTTCCCTTGTTTTTGAGGACAAATTCATAAAATCCTCTTTAAGTCCAAGGTACTTGAGTTTAATTTCTATGTTTACTTCAATGCATTTTATTGTTTCAGGTCTTATATTCAGATCCTTAATCCATTTTGAGTTAAGTTTGGTGTGTAGTGGTAGACAACAGTCTACTTTCATTCTTTTGCAGGTGGCTTTCCAGTTTTCCCAGCACCATTTTTTGAAGAGGCTTTCCTTTCTCCTCTGTATGTTTTTGGCTTTTTTGTTGAAAATTATTTGCCCATATAAATAGGGGTTTACTTCTGGACTCTCAATCCTGTTCCACTGATCCATGTGTCTGTTTTGCTGCCAATACCATGCTGTTTTGATTACTGTCACTTTGTAATATAATTTGAAGTTGGGCAGAGTGATGCTTCCAGACTCATTTTTTTTTCTCTGGATGGCTTTGGCAATTCAGAGTCTTTTGTGCTTCCATACACATCTGATGATTTTTTGTTCTATTTCTTTAAAAAATGCCAATGGGATTTTGATGGGGCTTGCATTAAATCTGTATAATGCTTTAGGTAATATGGTCATTTTAACTATGTTAATTCTTCCAATCCAAGAACACAGACTATCTTTCCATTTCTTTGTATCTTCTTCGATTTCTTTTAGTAGAGTAATAATTTCTATTATATAGGTCCTTTACTTGTTTTGTTAGATTTATTCCTAGGTATTTTATTATTTTTGTTGCAATTGCAAAAGAAACTATTTCTTCCACTTCTTTTTCTGACACTTCATTATTAGAGTTTAGGAACACTGTGGATTTTGAATGTTGATTTTGTATCCAGAAACTAACTGTATTTTCTTATTGTGTCTAGTAGTGTTCTTATGGAGACTTTAGGGTTTTCTATGTAGAGAATTATGTCATCCACAAATAGTGACAGTTTGAATTCTTCATTTCCTATTTGGATGCCTTTTACATCTTTCTCTTGTTGGATGGCACTTGCTAGGACCTCCAAAGTTATATTGAATAACAGTGGCAATAGTGGACAGCCTTGCCTTGTTCTTGATCTTTTTTACCATTAGGTATAATGTTGGCTGAAGGTTTGTCATAGATGGCCTTTATTATGTTAGGGTACTTTCCTTCTATACCGATTTTGTTAAGTGTTTTGATCATAAACTGATGCTGTATCTTGTCGAAGGCTTTCTCTGCATCTATTGATTATATGATTCTTATTTTTTAATTTGTTTACGTAGTGTATCATATTAATTGATTTGCATACACTGAACCATCCCTGTACCTCTGGGATGAAGCCCACTTGATCATGGTGTACAACCTATTTAATATGTTGCTGTATTCAGATTTAGGATTTTTACATCTGTGTTCATTAGAAATATTGGTTTGTGGTTTTCTTTTTTTGTGTTATCTTTACCAGGTTTTGGTATCAGGGTAATATTGGCCTCACAAAATGAGTTGGGAAGTATTGCCTCCTCTTCGATTATTTGGAAGAGTTTGAGGAGAATAGGTATTAAATCTTCTTTAAATGTTTGGTAGAATTCACTGGTGAAGCCATCTGGTTCTGGGCTTTTATTTTTTGGTAGGTTTTTGATGATTGTTTTAATTTCCGTACTGCTAATACATCTATTTAGATTTTCCAGTTCTTCTTGATTCAGTCTTGGAAGGTTGTATTTTTCTAAGTACTGGTACATTTCTTCTAGGTTATTAAATTTGGTGTTATATAATTTTCATAGTATTCTTATATGATTCTTTGTATTTCTGCATTGTCAGTCATAATTTCCCCTCTTTCATCCCTGATTTTGTTCATTTGTATCCTTTCTCTTTATTCTTTAGTGAGTCTAGCCAGGGGTTTGTCTATTTTATTAACCTTCTCAAAGAACCAGCTCTATGTTGCATTTCTTTTTTCTGTTGTTGTTGTTGTTGTTTTAATTTCATTTATTTCTGCTCTAATTTTTATGATTTCTTTGCTTCTGCTGACTTTAGGCTTCATTTGTTCTTCTTTTCCTAGTTTTTTAAGATGAAGCATTAGGTTGTTTATTTGGAAGAGCTGATTATTTTTAATTATAAAAAGGCAAAAAGAAAGCAAATACTTGTTCAACATACATTTTTTTTCCCCACTAACTTTCCTAATGATTACTAAGGAAGAGATCCAATAGTAAAACACCATGAATATTGATTACCTATTATATTTATGATAATATCAAAACACATTTAATAACCCCTTAATTTTCCCCTTAAATACTCATCACAAAGATACAAAGTTCTGTTAAACAATTTATATAATTAAGACAAGGGATATATATTGTATATATTTGCAAAAGGCCAAGATGAAGGCCTTCAGATTTGTAACATAAGGATATTGTGATGTGGATGTCATCTAACAGGTGACAAGCCAATTTCTGCATAAGCTAATTATTCCTACATTCCATGCTTACAGTTAAACTACCAAGTAAGACCACCTAATGTTTTGCACACTGGCCAACTGACCAGATCTTCCTTAGATAACTCAGTCTTAAGATATTAGCACACAATTCACTGAGAATGCCTTTTGTAAAAGGAAAACAAGATTTCTTTGTTTAATGAAACACTAATTTTTAATAGAAAGCTAAGTGAATTTAAGAAAATATACTATTATAAGAATGGAAAGATAAAACTGAAAAGTTTTCTATTCACTCAGTTTCAGTTGGGGTCTCCAAAACTCATAAAATTGGCTGTGTCTCTGTATTCTAAAGAGAGCTACCCATCCTGCAGCTTTAAGATTTATGAAAATATAACATAACTATAGGTTTGTTTGAATTCTTCCAAAAGGAGAGTCTGAGAAAAAGATGTACTTAGGGAGTTCATTTAATAGTTTACACAAGAAAGCAGAAACAGGGAAATTGAGGCAAGGAAGCTAGATAAGCCAACTCTTAGCACATTATCAAGATTGTTGACATGGGTGACAAGTGCTTCATTCTGCAGGAACCTCTGAGAAACAGACAGAATGTCTTCTAGGATAGCCCACCCAAAAGAAGAGAGTCTGGGCCATTTATCTGCCAGCTGGCCCATTGGTTGAGTGTTGTTTATGGTGTTAACTACACTGCTTTTGGGGTCCACTACAAGTGAGCCAGGGGAGCACCTGCTGCTTCAGAAAAGGTCTTGAGACAGAAATGAAGAGATTCATGATAGACACTGGGGCAGGATGATATCCATTTGTTTAGTATCATCCACCACAACCATGGCTAAAATTTAAATAAATAAATAAATAAATAAATAAATAAATAAATAAATAAATAAAATAGCAAAGGGAGAGAGATGCAAGGTGCCAGAGCACCTGCTACAATGGACCACCTATCTTTTTAGGAGACACTGGAAATTCTAAAAAAATTGATCAAAGTGAATAATCCCTTAAAGCAAAGGAACTCAAAAAGCATTGTGGCATTTCCTTTACTTTTCCCATAGAGGAGGGTATAGAGTTGCTTTTCATCCCCCTAAGGCAAATAAGGAGCATAAAAAGAATTTCTCTAAGTGCCTGGGGGATGTTTATAAGAGGGGAGTCTTGCATCTCACTGACAAGCATCTGTCTCTTCACTTGAAAGAAGTGCTTAGGCCTATCCCTACCACTAACAGAACAGAGGACCAAAGAATTTCTGCATCTTAACATATGTTCCTTCAAACCTGCCTTCCCTTCACCTAGAAATTCTGAAGCCAGCAGGCTAGCTGGAGTAGACCATGTATGCAGAGTAAGAAGAAAGAAATGCAGTTATGAGATCAAAGTGCTCTTCTGCCATTTAATACAGCAACGTTATATGAGTTCTAATTGGCCCAAATAGACATCTTGCATGATAGGCTAGAATAGTCTTGAAAGACTATTTATTGCCCAAAATAACTACCTGCAGGATGAGGAACCACAGCAGAAAGGGGCTTTGTGGGATGTACCACTGGAGAGCAGCAGCTGAATGAAGATCATAAGTGCTCAGCTAAAGAGTGCATTTTCTGGGATAATATGGCAGGCTGCTAGTTGTTCCACAAATTTCCTCTCCCTCTTGTTGGATAGATGATTGCCAAAATGCAGAGCATGTTTTCCAATCTCCTTCCACTAAAAGCAACCACAGGACTAAGTTATCATCAATATAAGGTTAGCAGAAGTAATGGGCACAACTTCTACCATGTTTGCTAAAATTAAGTTATTTTCCCTGGATTTGCCTCTTTCTTCTTTTCTTTATCTGAAAAACACAAAAGTTCGTGACAAGTTTTTGATCATGCAGACCAGGGTAACACTCTAGGTGATGGTGGAACAATAAGATGGAAGGAACACAGGTCCCTAAATGAGCTTAGGAGACAGAGCTGGACTATTATGTGAGAGAATAACAAATCTCTATTTCAATTAAGCCAATTTTTCTCAACAGTTTTTTCATTATTGTCCCTCTAAGAATAAAAAATAAATTTTTAATTTAACTAATTAAAATTTTAATTTAATTCAATTTCTTTCTAATGAGAGAAATTCAATATTAAGAAATAAGATTTTGTTGAGCTTTGGAAGGCCACAAACCATTTTAATAGCTAAGACATTTTTTCATTTCCTCCTCACTCTAAGACCTAATTTCCACTATAATCAAGAATGTGTGATTTTAGTTATCATATGTTTGATCTCTTTGTTAGAGCAGTTTAACCTTTGCCCTCATTAATAAAGTGAATTAATATTCACTTTATTATATATAGCCCATGACAGAAGTCTTGCCATGATAAACATCAGGTAAGTAAAATAGGTATCGTGGACTAAATGCTTGTATTCCCCTAAAATTCACATGTTGAAACTCTAACCCCCCATATTTACTGTATATGGACATAGGGCCTGTGAAGAGGTGATAATGGTTAAATGAGGTCATAAGAATGAGGCCCTAATCCAATTGGGCCATTAATCCAATTGGGCCATTGCCCATTAAGAAAGAGCAAGAGACACCAGAGTGCTCCCTCTGCACCACATGAAGATACAGTAAGAAAGCCATCTGCCAGCAGAGAAGAGAGCCCTCCCCAGGAACTGAACCAGCCAATTCCTTGACCTTAGTCTTCACAGCTTCCAGAATTGCAATAAAATTAATTTCTGTTGTTTAAACCACCCAGTCTGTGGTATTTTATTATGGCAGCCAAATCTAATATAATGGGTTTGGCCACATTTTCTCTCATCTTTCATTTTTTGTGACCTCACTTGGAGGAGCCAGAAGCAAGGGCAGGGAAGTGAAATCAGAGAAAGAGGGATGGAGAAGCTTTCACCAGGATAAGAAAACAATTTTGATTTAGACTGAACTAAACATTTTAAAACTTAAAGAGGAATTAAAAGCTATGTCTTTCATATAAGATGCCAACCAGAAGTGACATCAATGAGATATCTATAAAAACAATATAAGCAGAAAAATTAATCTGTTTCCTAATTGTCTATTAAATTCAGTACATCCAATAGACCTAATTATCCAATATCCAACAAGCAAAGTATGTAGGCTACAAATATGTAAGAACAAATAAAATACCATCTCCCGTTAATCTTTAGCTGTTATCAAACCTAGCTAATTGTGGTTACTCTTATTTTATGTATAACTTCCTTCCCTTCACATATGCTTACTCAGATTCTAATGTCTGTTCATGGAGCCTAATTACTAAATATACCATTACCGCTTTGCAACTGCCAAAGGAATTTAGATTCCTTTGCCACAGTGATCATCTCATTCTCCTAGCCCGAGATTATCTGTCACTCAATAATTAACTAATGAGATTTTATATGAATAATAGAGAATAGTTAGCTTCATTACTTTATTATTGAAGTCTGAAAACTTCAAGGTGATAACAGAATTATGGATGGCATCTTTTAGAATAATATCTATATTTTCAAAAGGTATTTAAAATATTGGTAGGGCATTTTTGTTTAATTTTTATTTATATGAAGTTTTTTAACTTTTATTAAGTTGCAACTCAAAAACTGTTATATGTTTCCTAATTGCAAAAGGAGAGAGAGTTGTTTTTTAAAATGTATTTTTAAAGAACTTTCTTTTTTAAGTAAAATAGTGATTTCTTAAAAACTGCTATTAGTCACAGAATTTGACATGATTTCTTCCACTTATTTATTTCCCACTAAAATTTAGTAATATTATTCTTCCTCTCTAAAGTATAAATAATAAGGATCAAGTAGAATGAAATATTGAAAGAAAGTTCTCTGCTTCATTTCCTGGGGTCCCACCCCAGTTCTTATAAACCTAAAGGCCTAAGTATAAAGCATGTCCAGTTTTAAATGAGAACAAGGGAGAGAAAGACAGAATCATTTTTTTAAAATAAAGATTTTAAAAAGCTAACACATTCAATTCAAAAATGTCATCTGTAAAAAAACTTAAATCTCAAAAGCTCACAACGTGAAAAGATAATTAACGACAATAATAACAACAAAAATGATGACCCATTGACTTCCAACTCTTAGCTAGTATTTACATCCTGTTCCACCCTCACATCCAGACGTCTCACACTCTGAATGTTGCTGCTCTCTGTCCCAATATGAGATATATATCCTCCTATCTCCTCCATCTTTCGTGTCCTGTATATAAAATCCCATTTTCCATCGCTGTAGTGGCTCATTCATTTCCTCTCCACAGCTTTCCCTGGCTTAGTTGCCCTTGATGCTGTCTTCCAGGTGTCTTCTATTAGAAGGCCAAGGTGAGGGAACGGCGGGCATAAGACCGATAACCTAAGAAAGGCAGTAGTCCTCCAGTTGCTCACAGGCTGGAATCAAGTCTTATTTGACCCTGTGTTTCACAGCCCCCACAAGTATTAATTAATGTTGTTTTTTGTTTCCTTTTATTTGTTTGTTTTTTTAATTAATTGAGTTACTGGATAAAGATAAGGAAAAGAAAATTTATCTTTTCCCAGTGACAGATCACGATCACAGCATGGGTCCTGGGTGTTCACTGACAGGGAGTCAGACCCCTAGTGAAGAGGTTATTAAACTCTTTCCCTCCCTGCCCCACACCTCTCGCCTGGCTCCCAACCAAGGCTGTTCCCTAGTCGAGCCATCTGACTGACCTCAGGGGCTGCTAAGAAGGGTGGAAGCTGAGCATTCCCAAACCATCTAAGTACTCCTTGCTCAATAATCTTCCAGCAGGGAGAGGCATCACCAATAAGGTATCTTGAGTCACTAGATATACCTGCCATCTCCAAACTAACGGCCTCCGAAAAAGCTCTCATTTAGATGAATGAAGCAATTTATAAGCAAGATAGGAAAGACAGAAAGAAAGATGAGATAAAGAGTGCTGCCTCAGCCCTTTTGGTAAGGTCCAGTCTGTACACCAGTAGCCAGCCTTCTCAAGTGCTTACTACATTTATGCGGATAAGTTGTTATCCTGCACTCGAAAGTACTGGAAGTTTTTTTGGCCCATCGCCATTCATTACCAGGAAGAAAAATCACCTTCTTATTTGAAGCTCTTTTTTTCACCATGGCCCATTGGCCATGACTGATGTTGCTTTAAGAAAAGCAGTTAAAACTGCTTAACCTCAGAAAGCCTTATACATAAAAAGTGCTAGCTTAAAGTTAAGATAAAATCCAGAGGAGGCAGAACTGAGACAGAACAATAGGTATCTTCTTCAAACTTCCCTTTACCATCTTTTCAGTAACTAAAAATATAAGATCCTACTCTCAAGATATAGTTTTTTATAACTCTCATTACAAATATGTCCAGGAAATCAGAACAGTACTCTTATATACCCTGAATATTGCATAATATCACTGACATCAATCCACCCTTTATATTAAGATCATACCAAAGGACAAGAATATGGAACTTATTTCCATTGTAAATAATAAATATATTATTTTTTATTTCATCTGTTAGACTTCTCATTAAAATATTTCTTTAAAATATCTTGTGGTATCATTTTACACTTCAATCCTATTTTCAATACTGTTTTAATCATTCTTAAAACAATTAGAATATGGTTTATTAGTTCCCTCAGCAACTACATTCTTTTAACAATTGTTTTTTTTTTTACAAAGCATTTTGTGATTTTGATCTTAAGTAATCACTTCCATTACAACAAAATCACCGTTTTTCTCAACATACTTGAACTTCATGTGAAGAGGGAACCAATGACAGGAGGAATACTCTTCGTAGTTTATTAACATTTAGCACATTAGACATCATTTGTAAGATTGCCACCTGCCATCTTCCTTCAGTTCTGTTACCACACAATTGCAAGGACTAGCATAATAGTGGAACATATAAGGAAAAAAAAAAAACTTAAACGGGCATTACTTAAAAATTAGCCCAAGATACAGGAAGTAAACAATTTTAAAAATTCATAGACAGCTAGCTAATAGTTATTACATTCAATAATTTAGCATGATATGCATGACAGTTTTGACCTCCAAAATAATTTAGCGCCTTGAGCTGAGATTAAATGCAGAACATTAATTTTTCCCTCTGGTTGTCAAGCCAACCAAGAGACCCGTCAAATCCATTTAAATAAAGCCTGCATCATGTAATAATATTAAAGGGAATAAAATATTAATATGGGCCTGTGGTAGAACACTGGCCAGAAGAACTGCAATGAGGTGCTTTTAATTTATAACCCTGACAATCTGTCTTTGTGCTGAAACTAGGAGTTAAAGCACCATCTAAGAAATTTTTTTCATGGCTAGAAGATGGGCGCTTTTAAGAAAGGTTACAGGTCCTCCAAATGCTGAGAATTTTTAGTATCTCTGAGTGAAGAAAGTCATGAGCTCCATTTTAATTGTATTAATTTGAAGAGATAGCAAACTACAGATGCCAGGAATCAGTTGTAATGAAAATGAAATTTTAAAATAAAAAGGAAGACTAATCTATCAAGCGAGTCTTATTGAGTTTTCCCCTATAATAAAAGTGTATCTAAATCAGTGTATTATTTACATGCCACATACACCAAATTTAATCGATGCTTCTATCAAACACATTCTGATTTTTATATCCGAAGATTACACTTCCCCGGATCATTTTCCAATGAGTTTGCTCTCCGAAGAGTGGAGGCTTTAAATATCTCTACTGACATACCATGCCCCCACTCACAAGATGATATTCCCATAAGAACCATGCTTACTTCATTTAAAGATTTTGGATTCATGAGTATGGAGGTTATAGATAGAGATAAACAGTGTGAGAAATACATACATGCTTTATTGTATTCAAGTAGTTGCTCCATTGATATCAGTACTCAATAATCGTTTTATTAAATGAGAAAATTTTATACATTTTTAAAAAAATGTTTTGTTTAAAATCTATTTTAAACATGCCAAACATGTTCTTTACTGCTAATCATGTTATTTTTCCAGTTAGATCACAAACAAAATAAAAACCAGCGGCTGCATCCCTGCTACCCTACCACCCACCCCACAGAGCAGAGCTTCCACTGACTTCAAAGAATTCTCCGTGTGAGGGAACCAGGCATGAGACATAGGGAGAAGCAGAAATCTGGCCACAGGAAAAGAACCTTTAAGAATTCTAATCAAAGTACTGAATTCTCCAAACAAGGCAATGACGCAATAACAATCAGACCAGCTATGAAATCACAACCGTTGGAACTGAAGTCAGACGACTTACCTCGTGTGGAAGGGGAAAACAGCACAGCAATGACACAAAATCTCACAGCAATTAGAGGGGCAGACTCTGAGACACCTGCAGGTCTGTCAGGCTTACCGAAGGTTACTTGATAAAATGCAACAGACACCACTTCTATGTCTCAAAGAGCCGTTGTAATCTTTTAGGGTATGAAAAGCCACTTACATTCAAAGGGTCAAAGGGCAGCTTAATTCCTTATCTCTGAACTTACTACTTTTATTCATATTTTAAATTCTATAAAATAAACTCCCTAAATTAACTAATTTAGCTACATCTATAATATAGCAGTAGGTTTGCTAATTAAACACAATTTGAAGAAAGTCCACTGTTTACTTCACTTGCACCTCTGGTATGTACCTGGGACTCAGGAGTTACCATTATTGCACTAAGTTCTTCTATGGCCCCTGATTTCATATGCTAAATAATCACACTGACAATCAGCTCTTCTTTATCAAAGCCCCATGAGAGAGTTCACAATTAACTCTAGAGAAAAGACAAAGAAAGATATATTAAGTTTAAATTTTTTGCCCAGATAAAAGCAGAAGATCATACAGCAATGCAAAAAGTAGCTCTTCCTCAAAAGGGTCATTAAATCATACCCTGAAGCAAAGACAAGCACAGAGAGGTTTATATGTTTCTCTCTTCCTGGGCTGGCATCCTATAGAATTAGCAAGGTGTGTATGATACTCTTTATAGTACAGCTTCCCTTAAAACTTCCAAGCAGTGCTCTTTGATAAATAGCTCAGAAATTCCTTTCCAGGCTCAGAAAGTCCTAATGAAAATTATATTTGAAATATCTGATTGTTTGGGGTGCTTTCCAGGATACTTTTCCATCAATCTATAAATATTTATTAAGAACCTCATGCAGCTTTTGCACTGTAAGGATACAGGTTTGGCATACATAAACCGTGAATTCAGAGACCTCGAATCTAAAGTGGTGAAAGGGGAGGGTTGCCAGATAAAACACAAACTACCCAGTTAAATTTGAATTTCAAATAAACAATGAATTGTTTTTTAGTATATGTACTAAAAATACAAATACTTCATGAGACATATGTAGACTAAAAACAGTTTTTTAATGTAAAATTTAAAATTAACTAGGCGTACTGCATAATAATTTGCTTAATCTGGCAATATTAGGCATATTGCCTATTAATTTGTTTAATCTGGCAATCCTAGAAGGGAGAGTGATGGGAAAGGAAAATGATGGGGAAAAGTTGCTGCATTACAGTAGCAAAACAGGAATAATACCATTTATGGGATCTATATCTGTGCTGAGAACTAAGCTTAAATTTATTTTAAAAACGTGTGTTTAGTGTATATGGACAAATGTGTTTAATTAAGACTTAATAAACACCCAAATAAATTATTTTTAAAAAATGAAGCTGTACAATGGGTGAACTATATGTGACTTTTAATTAAATAAGTTGTCATGTGTCTAACCATAGTATGTGTAACAGACATAATCTTGCTTAATCATTAAAAATTCCTCCTCACTGATATTACCAGTAAACGCTTTTCACCAGGTAGTTGGAGTATCTTTAAATAGAGCATCTATTCATATAGAGAGACAATGAGGAGAAGAATGTAGATGATGATGATGATAATGATGAAGAAGGAGGAGGAGAAGTAGGAGGAGGATGAGGGGAGGGGAGGGGAGAGTAGGAGGAGGAGGAGGAGGAAGAGAGAGGAAGGAAGAAGGAAGAAGAAGACAGATAGACAGGCAGACAGACAGACAGAATTTCTAAAAGTACATACAAGAAACAAGTAAGAGTGGAGGACCTGAGAGGGAGCATAGAGAATTGGGAGACAAGGCACAGGGATGACGGGTTGGGGAGAGCCTGAAATGAGGGGAATCAAGGCCAGCTTCACAGACACATGACCTGTGCTGTCACACAGGACCCAGAGCATAGAAGGTCCTGCACTTGGTTTAATGCTCTCTGGTCATCTTGAAATATAATTTAGAACAAGGGTCCCTTTATTTTCCTTTTGCACTGGATCCCCTAAATTATGTAGCTGATCCTGGGAGGTACTTTCTAAGTTCTCTAGAAAACAGAGGCTAAAACAAAAGCATATGTGCTATCACTTGATTGATGAGTGTCCTCCAGAAACAGGATTAAATGGAAAAGTGGAATAATTTGAGGAAGAGGAAAAAGGACTTATAGGGAAGTAAGTCCTTTTATGGAGCTGGCCTCTATGGCAGCAAGTGTAGCTGCTGCCTTAATTTTCCAGGATATCTTCTGAGAGGCCATATAAGTACTGCAACTCATGTGCATATGTGAATTGGTGGTTGGAAAAGAAACTAATTTAACCTGTCTTCTTCTTCTTCTTTATCTTCCATTAGTTAAACACCACCACCATGAGCTGTAAACTCCTCCCACTTATACGCTGAGTCACTTGTTCCTGCAAGCAGCAACCAAAGCAGGCCGAAGCCCCACAGGGCCAGGCTGGCCAGGGCATACCTGCCTTGTACCTCTCAGCAGTCAACGAAGCACAGAGGGCTTGTCATCTGGAGCAGTACCTGGGAACAGTGCCAGTGTTGCTAGGACAACTCAGCTAGAAAGACAGGACAGGACACAAGCATGGAATGATGCAGAGTCCCATACAAACCCACATGTCTATCAACTGCATTGTGAATATACATTGTGGTGTAAGCATACAATGTATTAGTATAAAGCAATGAAAATGAGAGTGCTAGAGCCACTTATAATGTGAGTGTGGCTCATAATGCTGAATAAAAGAAGCCTGACACAAAATGATACCTTTTACATGACCTTATTCATAAAGTTCAAAAAACAGACAGAAATCATGTATAATTTTTAGGATTCCATGGTGAGATAGAAAAGCTAAAAAATAAAATTAAAAAATTTTAAAAAAAGCTATGAAGTGATTACCATAAAAGTCAACATAGTGGCTCATTTGAGAAGAAGGGAAATGACAGTAACTGAGGCAGGGTACAGGAGACCCTGCTGGGTCTGGTGAGATGTTCTTCTTGTGGTATTCCAGAGCCAAAGTAAAGAAGGTGGGATAGAGGGGCAACTGTTTCAAACGCTGCCGGTAAGTAAGATAAGACATAATCATAGCCATTGGATTTGACACGATAGAAGTCAATGGTTATCTTGAATTATTTGGAGTGAAGTCGTGAGAGCGAGTGGGCAAGAAAAAGGAGACAGCTGGTATAGCAGCCTCTTACGAGGTTTAAATGTAAAGGATAAATGTGGAGAGGAATAGGGTTCTATCTGGGTTTTTTTTTTTAAGTTATGAAGTGAGAAGTATGAGTGTGTTTTTGTACTTCAGGGAATTACCTAGTAGACAGGGAAAATTGATGAAACAGAAGAGAGGGAAGGATTGCTAGGACAGAAGACAGAGATAAGCGCACAGATGCAGGTAAGTAGGTAGCCATGATCATGGGATGTCAGAAATTCTCTCCCGATTATTAAATAAAAGCTGAAGATGGGAATGAGAATGAAAAAGAAAGTATTAGAGTTTTGAAAATAGGGAGACATGAAATAATCATTTAGGAGAGAGCAGAAGAATTAAAGTATTAGGGAAAAATAATATGACTGCCAACAGCACTAAGGGCCCACCTGCAATTAGTGACAGGAATGTAAATGAAACAAACAGCAAGTCTGTGTACATGTTTTTCCAGCAATTAAGAGATGGAAGCACAAGTAGACAAAAAGTAAAAAGAACAGATGACCTCTGAAAAAGTAGAAAATTGTACAGCATCAGAGACTGCTCTCCAGAACATTCCCCAATTAGGAATAAAATTTTAGACTTAATAGTAGTTATTAACCACAAAAAAAAAAAAAAAAAAAAACAGCAAATTATCATCCAAATCCATTTAAAACAGACCAATAAAAACCTATACCTTAACGTTGATAATTTTTATAAGGTAATAGGATTTAGTGGTATTCATACATTATTTCAGGATAGTTTGTAATAGAAACTAAGAGTTTTAGGAAAAAATTTCTAGGATCTAAGAGCACAGCATATCAGTTCTCTCAATGATTTATTCCGTAATTCGAACCATCTAAGGAAAGGATTTTTTCCCCCATCTATAAAACAGAAGACTAGAAAATATTTTTCTTATGTGGGTAATTAAGTGAACAAATAAGAAAGTATTTAGCAGTTTGCCATTGCCCAGACTATTATTACAAGGGCTATAATTAATTTAACAAAAGAATATGCATTATTAATAATAGTGCATGTTAGATTATGGTAAATATCTTAATAAATTTCAGTAATTACCACACTTATCAAAGGTAATACATTTATAAATGCTGGAATTCTTACTTTCTCAACACAGAAAAATAATTTCTAGTTTTTAAGAAGATCTAATATTATATAACATGTTTTCAAAAATCTTAGTGTAATTGCTCTCCTGGCTTGTATGTGAAAAGTACCATATTTTACATTAAGGAAAAGTCTATACCCCTAAAAATAAAATGCAATCTGGATCAAATTATTTTCTAAAAAGGTTACTGATATATTTAATTTTACTGAAAATGTCTATATTTCACACAAAAAATGAAGAAAATTTTTGGACTTACAATATGCTTTTAATGAAATATATTTATCTCTATTTTTGGTACAGAAACATGGAGATAATGAACATTCTCTTTAAAACCGCTCATAATTATGCCACTAGAAGGAATATAAAATACTTCATTTCAGCGTTCATTTTAGTACTCCTGATTTAAGTATTGACGATCTGTTTTTAAAAGCCTACTTAGAGATTTTTTGAGAATCTCAAAATGTATTTCTTGTATGAGAGTTAAAGTTTACAGTATCCAGTGTCAAACATTTTGCTGTATTACTCTGGTAACCTTAAAAAAAAAAACTGTTTAAGCTCTGTGTGTGTTCTTTTAAAAAGGATAAAACAACAGAATTTTGTGACATTAAAACAAAGTTTAATGAGAAAAAAAGGATAAAACACAGCTACTGGCTGAAATATCTATTACAGATAACTGTGTACTCTCCCAACAGGGAATGACAAAACAAGTATCACTATATTTATTCCAATAAGAGTTTCAGGGCTGGATCATTTCACTGAAGAGTATCTTTATAAATATACATATATATATATATATATATACATGTATATATATGTATATATACACGTATATATATATATATATACATATATATACATGTGTGTATATATATATATATATATATATATATATATATATATATATACACACACACACACACACATCATTATTCCAAGAGGATATTTATATAAAATACAGGAAAACTAACCAATATGGATTCATTGAAAATGAATGGAAATTTCCATTTAAGACTGGTTATATAATAATAAATGCTGATAAAGAAAGATAATAATATCTAGGCACTATTATGTTTTAAATTAAAACATCATAGACATGTTCCTGGTAAATAATAGCAAGATAGTTAAAAATTCACTTTCATTGAATGATTATATTTGGTTTTATGTAATTCTCTATTTTGAACATCTTTTTGCCTTGTATTAGAAAGCACAATGTGAAGTCAAAGCCCAGTCTTTGGATTAAAAGTTTTAAAAAAAAGTGAAGCAAAAGCAAACAGTCTCAAATTCACCAGCAGCAAACAAAGAAAGGCAAGTAGCTTTGTGCTATAAATGTTGGGCAATGGAAACACAAAGGAAAAGAAATCAGAAATTCAGAATTGTTTTTGAATTTTAAAAATATATGCATAAACTACATATTGCATCACACCTGAAATGTTTGAGTCAATGCCACATAATAAAACACATTATTATATCCACAGCAAAAGCTATGAATATTCACTATATATGTATCATAAATATAGACTACAAATAGTATGTGGTACGAAACTCCTAACTTTTTCCCATTCTCTAAAATCATTATTAAGAAAAGAAAGTGGGCTGAAAACAATCTTAAGAATGCTACTAATATCCACCAATTTGGAGAGAAGTAAACTGAAGAGGTAAGTAGACAGCTCTGAGAAAAGACAAGGGGAGACTTTTAATAGTAGAAGCCCCTCTATGCTCTTGGGGGATTTCAGAAAGAGTAGACTAGCTACTGGAGCTCATTGGCTTCACTTGGAGAAAATAGCAAAAATTAATGTAAGTAGACCCTCATAGGAAGTATTTGTAGAATTTCAGAAAGCCAAGCCCAGGTAGTCCAGAACAAGGGTTGTACACCTCCTTCTCTCACCCTTAAACTCTCAGGCTTCATAAAAATAGAATAGACAACCAATCCTCAAAATATAACAAATCAAACAATTATCCAAAGATGAGAAATATGGCAAGACAATTTGCCAATACTATTTGATAACAGAAACTTCCAGACAGAGTACCCCATTAACCATGAACTGGATGCAGATATACGGCATGGAAACAATGCAAAATCCAACATGTGAATGACAAATGAAGAATCTAGTGATAAAGAAAACATAACTAAAAAACAAAATTGGTTCCCCACTAGTACTTTATGCTATAAAAGAAATTTAAAGAAAATGAATTCAATAAAATAAGAGCTCAAAGACAAAATGATAAAATAGAAAAGGAAAGTTGAAGAGCTAAAGAGAAAAACTAAGAAAAAAACTCCATCACAATAGATCTAATAAATAAATTAGAAATAGGAAGAAAAAAGTTAAGAATTGAAATAGCATGGAGAATGTCTTAAAACACTTAGAAACACAGAAGAAAAGAAAAAACTGCAAAAGGCTTAAAGCAAATTAAAAGAAAATAATAAATGTAAAGGGCAGATAAATGACATCCTTCATTAAAAAATAGAATAGAAAAAGTATGGAGAGAGACAATACAAACACATTTCTCTAAATTTAGAACAAATAAAAATTTTAAAATATACCTTTTAATACTTTAAAAAGTTGCACAATAATCAAGCCTGACATATTTTTTCATTAAGTTATGAAATTTCAAAGATAAAGTTAGAATTCTTCAAGCATCGAGGCAAAAAAAGTGAGTCAACATTAAAGGGAAGAAATCATATTGGCTCCAGAATTCTCAATAGTAACATTTCAAAAGCAGAAAGTAATAGAAAGTGTTCAAAAATTTTTCAAGGGTAAAAAAGCATGGCCTAATATTATAATAATGACCTACAAGTTAATCAAATAGAGAAGTAATTGGAGACATTCTCAAACATTCAAGATGGTTGGGCTTTCCTTAATAAATGATTGAAAAATTGACAAACAAATGAAAAACCAAATACAAAACTGTGAGAATGTAGAAGCTGTCTTGAAAGGATTCAGAATTAGCATTGAATATAAAATACAGAACTGAAACACAATGCTGGAAAATGATGGTTCTAAAATATAATACAAATGTTCTAAAAATTCCTAACAAAATAAAAATCGCATAACTCAACTCGAGAGTATCAAGAGAGGGAGCTAGAGCAAAGGATCACTGTTAATTACTTTAACTTTCATAACGAGGTCAATCTATACAGTTAATTTAAAACCATGTTATTTAATTGAGCAAAAAATTATTCAAATATCTTAATGGATATCTTGATCTTTTTTTATTAACATTATAATAGTGTTAGGGACTGATACTTCTTTAGGTGAGAAAACCTTTATCCTTTATCTTTTTTAAACAGGACCCAAAATTTACTAGCCATAGAGTACAAGGCAATAAAGTAGGCTACTTTCAAAATTTAGAACTTTGTTAATCAAAAGGAATTATTTAGTCACATAGTATAGAAAAGTACCTACCATAAAGATATGCAACAAAGTAAACAATGAATTACTAAAATTCAACAAATAAAAGGCAAATATACAAATAGAAAATGGGCAAGAGACCTAAACAGACATTTCACAAAAAAAAAAAAAAAACCAGATATTTAAATGACCACAGATAAACCTGAATAGCCCAAGAAAAGTTGACAAAGCTGGAGGCATCATGCTCCCTGAGTTCAAACTATATGGCAAAGCTACAGTAATGAATCAAAACAGTATGATATTGACATAAAAACATACTCGTAGATCAATGGAACAGAATAGAGAGCCCAGAAATAAACCCACACACTTATGACATTAGAGCCAAGAATGGTGTTGGGAAAACTGGAGAGCCACACTCAAAGGAATAAAACTGGACCACTATCTTATACCATACATGAAAGTTAACTAAAAATGGATTAAATACTTGAATGTAAGACTTGAAACCATAAAACTTTTAGGAGAAAACATAGGAAGTAAGCTCCTTGGCATCGGGTTTAGGGATGATTTTTTGGATTTGACATCAAAAGCAAAAGCAACAAAAGCAAGAATAAACAAGCGAGACTAAATCAAACTAAAAAGCTTCTACACAGCAAAGGAACCATAAATGAAACAAAAAGGCAACCTACTGAATGGAAAAAATATTTGTGAATCAGATAGCTAAGAGTTTAATATCCAAAAATATAAAGAATTCAATGCAAAAAAATCTGATTAAAAAGTGGGCAGCAGACCTGAATAGACACTTTTGCAAAGAAGACATGCAGATGAGCAACAGGTACATGAAAAGATGCTCAACATCACTAACCATCAAGAAAATGAAATCGCAGCTACAATAAGATATCATCTCTCACCTGTTAGGATGGCTATCATCAAAGAGACAGCTGGTGAGGCTGTGGAGAAGAGAGAAAATTTGAGCACTGTTGGTGGGAATGTAACTGGTACAGCCACTATGGAAAACAGTATGGAATTTCCTCAAAAAATTAAAATTGGAACTACCATGTAATCCAGCTATCCCACTTCCAAGTATTTACCCAAAGAAAATGAAAACATTAACTTGAAAAGATATATGCATCTGCATGTTCACTGCATCACTATTTACAATAGTCAAAATATGGAAACCACCTAAGAGCCCGTGGATGGATGAAAGGAAAAAGAAGTAAGCTAATGGAAAGTCATTCAGCCTTGAGAATGAATTCTTGCCATTTGTGACAACATTGATGAACTTCAAGGGCACCATGTTAAGTAAAATAAGTCAGACAAAGAAAGATAAATACCATATGATCTCATTTATATTTGGGGTAGGGGAAAGAGCAGAGATACAGAGGACAGATTGGTAGTTGCTAGAGGCAAAAGTAGGGAGTAGGCAAAATGAGTGAAGGAGATCAAAAGGTACAAACTGCCAGTTATAAAATAAATAAGTCATGAGGATGTAATGTACAACATGGTGATTATTGTTAGTAATACTTTATTTGAAAGTTGCTAAGAGAGTAGATCTTAAAGTCCTCATCACAAGAAAGATAAATGTGTAACCATGTATGGTGACAGATGTTAACTAGACTTATTGTGATGATTACTTCACAATCTATACAAATATCTAATCGTTATGTTGTATATCTGAGCTAATGTTATATGTCAATTTTACCTCAAAAAAAAAATCTTCACATAAAAAAAATGACCAATAAGTAAAATGTGCTCAATCATACTTATCATAAGAGAAATACAAATTTAAAAAAAGATATCTCTACACACCCAAAAGAATTAATAAAATTAAAAAGGTTGATAATACCAAGTACTAATGCAAATGTGAAGCAAAGGGAATTCTCATATATTGCTGAGAACAATGTAAATTTGTAAATTTGTAAATTTCTCTGGGAAACTAATCAGTTGTATCTACTAAAGCTGAACATATGCATATTCTATGACTCAGCAATTTACTCTAATATTTGTACAACAGAAATATGTGTGCATATTTACAAAAAAAAAGGTACAAGAATGTGCATAGCACCATATTTATAATAATCAAACCTAGAACAACCCAAAAGTCCATCAATGGTACAAAAAAAGTAAGCATGGATGCACTCATTTTGCTGAATACTGTTCAGCAAAACTGTGACTAGATAAAAACATCATGGCTGAATCTCACAAACATAACATAGAGCAAAAGGAGCTAAATAAAAGTGTATATATTGTATGAATCTATTTACATATAGTTCAAAACAGACAAAACTAATTGACAGTGTCAGAAAGAATAGTGAGTACTTTAGGGGAAGGGTAGACTGGAAGGGTGGGCAAAGGGGCACTTCTGGGGTATCAATAACGGTCTACTTCTTGATCTGGGTGCTGGCTACAGAGATGTTTTTATTTTTTTTAAATGTATCCAGGTGTACTTTTTTTATTTATAAACAATTCCATGTATATGTTCTATTTCAAAAAAGTTTATTTTTTTAAAAAAAGGCTGACAATACCAAGTATGATAAAGTTCTGAGACAAATGACGCTCTTATCCACTCCTGACAGCAACGGAAATGGGTAAAATTACCTTGGAAAACCATCTAGCAGTACCTACTAAAGCTGCATGTATACATACTCTTTGACTTGCCCTCCTAGGTTTATGCCTAATAGAAATATATACATTTGTGTATAAAATACATGAACAAGAATATTCATAACATTATTATTGAGCTAAAAACAATCCAACTATTCATCAATCGTATAATGGAAGACTCTACTGCAAAGAAAATAAGTGTACACTGCTACATTCATTAAAACTCTATACACTATTCAGAAATGAAAATTAACATATTAATGTTCCATGTGACAAAACTCACAAACATAATGTTGACAAAGGAAGCCAGACACAAAATAATTAACTCTACGATTCTATTAATATAGTTCATAAACAAGCAAACTCATCCATGCTTTTAGAAGACAAGATGGTAGTCAAATTTGGAGAGAGTGGTAGCATGGTTATTGGAAGAGTTTTTGAAGGAGGGAGGAAAGTTTCTGAGCTGGTGGTAATGTATTTCTCAATCTGGGTGATGTTCACTCAAGTGCAATAATTCATTAAGCTGTACACATATGGCTAGACTGTTTTTCTGCATGTATATTGTATTTTAATTTAAAGAGTTAATTAAAACAAAATGTAGAAAAAATTTTTAAAATCTTTCTTCCCAACATTAAGCACCTATTTCCATAATAAACAAAAATATGTTTATCACTTCTCCAAAAGGAAGCAACCCAAGGCCTCAATCACTGCATCTATACCTAAATCAAGTATCTCCAGGAGTTATTTTACAATCCTCTCTCTATATTCTCTAATTTATAGTCTAAATTAATATATAGTATAATTTATAATCTTGTTACATTCACTGTACCATACAAAGTAATGTGAGAAAGAAAGAGAACAAGGAAACAAACTATATTTAAATTATGCTCATAACTTAGTTATAAATATATACACTAAATATTAAAGAAGAAATTAGAGCTAAATGTTATAATTCCTATTTCAACAACTGGTCAGGAAGCCATAGTTGATATTTATGACTTCCTTCCTGCACCATCCATTAAGTCTCCTCTGATTTCAGTTACTACCCAACTTGTCAGTGTGCTCTACCCAGCCAATTGACCCAAATCATTTCTGAGATATCTGAGCCCATGGAAACTAAATGTGTAAAGTCTTGTATTAATTTTGAAATCTGGACATAGCAGTACATGGAGGCATTCTAGCAGGTGTCCTTGATTCCATCCATATCCCTGCCTGCTATCATTGTTGAAAGAAATCCTATTTCCCCTTGGCAAGTCAGAATTCATTATCCAAATCTATACCATGCTTCTTTTTATATCTGCTCACCCAGTGACATGAGAAGTCCAAAATGACCAGTTGCTCTTCTCAGCTTCTAATTAAAGGGGCTCTTTCTTTTGTCGCCTGGTGGAAACATGTCTCCCTTGAGTACTAAAAGCTCTAAACCAGAAGAATTCAAAGTCATGGAAGTAAGAAGCAAAATTTTTTATAACTAGGACCTTAATTGTAATACTGAGAGGTGGCATTCATATTTAACAATCCTTTGTCCCTATATCCATGTGTTCCTACTAAGGCAGGCAAAGCATTATAATGGTCATTGGTTGAGATCACATAGTGTATTCTGAAAGGCAGCAGCCCAATTTCTAAGGCTTTATCTCCTAACGTGTGCTTTAATAGGCCTTACCGTCCTCTTCCAATCTCATGAGCATCCTCTCTTTGTCCTACTTTTGGTGTAAAGTGACTTCCTTGGTTAGAGAAATGTTGTTTGAAGTAACTTAATGCAAAGTCCATGTAAGCTGAGATGCTTTTCAGTAATTAACAGAAGACCCAACAAAAATGTGGTATAAACAGAAAGGACATTAGTTGTATTGTTTAACAATAAGTTGAGTAGTAAGTCTGTTCCAGAATTGGTTTATTCAACAACTCTCAAAGCTCTTATGCTTCTTTCCCAATTTTGTTTTAGTCTCCCTTACGGCAAAAAGCCACATTCATATTTAGAAAAGGAAAGCCACATAGGATTAATAGAATTAAAACATGTAAAGCATTTAGATTGGTGCCAGGCATATAATAAGCACAGAGCAAACATTCACCAATATTTTACCATCATCCTCATCCTCATCCTCATCATTATCACCATCTTTACTACTATTCCTAAACCACTCCTGAGCAAAGAAAATAGAACTGCCATGACTGTTATAGAGCCTCAATCTAGGACCAGGAAGAAGTTCAGTCTTTTCTAAGGAACCAAGGCTTCCTGATACCCACATGAACCTTGGTACCACCAGTAAGGAGGAAAGTTATATCTGGCACAGCCCCTTTATTTTCGCATGGCCGCTACACTATCTACATCCATTACTTGGTTATATAAAGTAGGTAAGTTAATTTCTCTGCAATGTTAGAAGAGGAAGGTTCATGTTAATAAAACTTTAGGACAAATTGCCTGACAAACATATTCATAGCATATAACATAGTGCCACACATTCAAGGGATATGAGGTAAATAATTATAATATTGATCAGGCAAAAAACTCTGACCTCATTTTCTCCACAAAGAAATCACTGACAGTAGCACTGGAGTAGCACATCTCACATTCCAAGCCTGTTTAAAATAGTTTTCTAACATACTAAGAACCCATGCATCTCTTATTTAAAAATTTATCTCCAGCCTCATCTGACTGTCTATTAAAGAAGTACAATACTCATTGTCTCAGTGTTTTCAGGACAGAAAATTACTGATTGAAAATGTGTATACTGTTTGAGTCATGTGAATGCAATGAATAACAATAGGATGATTAATGATCTGATGTTTTGGATTGTTTTAAAGATTTGGTTGGATCACTGGGAAAAGTGATATTAATATCTGTGCAGATTTCACACAAAGCAAAAGTCAATCAAAAATTCAATTCACTGATCACACAAGAGTCAAAAAGTCCATGAGTCTGTTTCTGCGTTCTATTCTTTGCTTCTTTATAGAATATATACTTTATCTTCTAATTGCTAAGTTGAAGCAAAATGTCAATAAAAATAGTATATGCAAATAATAATGCACTAACATTTATTAAGTTCTTGCTATGTGCCATTCCCTGTTTTAATTACTTTATATCATCTTACTTTAATCTGCTCAACAAACTATGAAGTGGATGTTATTATTAGTTCATTTATGTCAGAGCAATGTTATGTCTTGCTCAAAATCACTCAGCAAGTTAGAGTTTACAACCCAGGCAGAGCGTCTTCTCTTAACCATGTCTCCAGAAATGAGGACATCTACAGTGGTGTAAACTGGACTTATTTACTGTACTATCTAATCCTAACCCCAAACTTAAGACATATGATTTTGAGGCCTTAATATCATTAAATTGACAGTAAAGCTTTACCAAAATTGATTTATATGCAGGACTGGTCCACAAAATTCCTAGACTAAGAGCTACAATATTGTTAATAAAAATAATAATAATTTCGAACAACGGTTAGTTTTCTATAGGTTACATAATAGATGCAAACTGACCCATTTATGTAACAGCTATTTGATATCTCTTGTTGAAAATTATCTTGTCCTTATGCTTTATTAGGTGGACTGTTTTCTACACAGCATTTTCAACTCAAAAGGAATATCCTAGTTCTGAAAAATCTAACCTAAAATCACCTTTTATATCACATGTCTGACAAGACCTCAAATCTTATGCTTTAAAAAACATTTTCCATTACTTGTCTCAAACATGTAACAATGATTATAGACTGTTTACTAATTAAGTTTCAACAAATATCTGTTGAGAACCTATTCGTTTATGCTACATGCTGTGCTTGGCACTAGGGAAAGAATGGATAGAAAAATTCTTATGTCGCATACCTGAAACTAATATAATATTATATGACAACTATAATTGAAAAATAAATTTAAAAAATTTCTTTAAAGTCCTTTCCCTTATGGAGCTTACATTTTAACAGGAAATGCAGACTACTAAAAGAAGTAATTAATTAGAAAGTGTAAGTGCCATGAAATTGGTTAAAGAAGGGTAAGGAACATTCTCAGAGAGGTCATTCTGACAAAAATAATATTAAAGGATGAAAAGACACTGGCCATGTGAAGAGCAAAAGAAAGAAAGTTCTAGGTATAAGAAATGGCATGCACAAAGATCCTGAGGCAGGAGAGAGATGCTTGCTTTTGAAGACAGCTAGTACCTTTGGGATGTCTAGAGAGAGCACATGTATGAACATAATTATATTATCTAGATATAATTACTCTGACTGGGCTTGTCTTCACTCTTTCTTGTCTATTTATCTGGATTCTATAATCCCGAACTGCTGATAAATCTGTCACTATGTTCCAGTTTCCTGACCAGGGGCTAAGTTATGAATATTATTCCTCATTGGACATATATTGTAAATTTACCATATAAAAGGCAATGGGTTAGCCACTCAGGATACAAAGATTAGCTGCTCAGGATACAAAGACAAATTTGATTTTGCATTAGCCTTTGTGAAAGTCAAGTGGCATCTACTACCAAAAAAAGCTAATAAACTTGAGCTTGGGTAACAAGTATTCAGGGTGTACATGATTGCTCAAAGAAATGCCATAGAATTATGGAAGACTAGGGAGGGTCATCTTCCTTTCTGAGCAAATGCATCAAGGGAATTTTTAGTGCCTTCCTTTCTGACCCACTATAACCTAGCTTAGGAGCTCTGACTGGTGCTGACTACAAGTTCAACTCTTTTTCCAAAGAGAAATCTGTCAGCATGCATACTGCTTGCTTTTAGTTGAAAATCAAGATAAAGTTGAAAATCTTTCTAAACAAATCTTGGCATTTCTGGCTTTCATAGTTTTAGCAAGTTAATTACTCTTCCATAAGATGTGATTTCCTGGGATTCAGTGAGCTGACATTGCTTCGTGTTAATTTATTCAAGGATGAAGAGTTACATTGATTAGACAAATCCACAGCACCAGCTCTCAATGCTTCTTGAGTTGCACTTTTTGAATTTCAAAGCAGTTAATGACAGAGGAGTAAGGCTGGTATGTCTTCTGCTATCACATCTCTGTGGAAAGTTCAATAGACTTTATTTTAAGGTTCTTATTAGGAATAGGTTATCTTTGTGCAGTTCTCTGAAGAGGACTCTTAGTTTTAGTGCCAAAGGTTTGGTGGAACTAGCTTATTGTGTGGTACAACTTATTACCTTTCAGAATAAGGGTTCTATGTATAATGAAGAGTATTCCATTAAAAATGGCATTTTGAAGAATGCTGGTAGCATGGTATACACCTAGAAACTGGCACGGGAAAGTACTAAGGTGAATTACTGACATTTCTGCATGGGCTGCAAGCAGAGTGATGTAATATATGGAGGCAAACTATAGAACAAGACAAAGCACAGAAGAGCTGAAAAAGATGGCAAGGTTGATTAACTAGTTAAACACATTGTTTAAGTGTTTTAGCATGGTGGCTTCCCTTCTTAACTCTTTCCTTCTTTTATTTCAAATCAAGCCCAAAAATGTTTCGATGATTTTAAAACAGACTTTAGAAAGCATAGAGAGCTTCAAAACATTATTCCAGAGAAAATTAATTAGGATTTTTGACTCAGAGGCCTCTTGATAGAACAGAAAAGATGTCTAAGAAGATACCTAAAGAAATAATGACATTTTAGGACTCTGATATCTAGTGTTTCATTTCTAGCAGTCATTTATAGTGATTTTTGTATTATTCCCCTCCATTATCTCAAACCTTTAAAACTTGCTATTCTCATCAACCTTGGTTAGTGATGCATTAGAGAAATAAAGGAAGTAGGAAATTGGTGTCCAGTGTACAGAAAAAGTGAGAACAGTTGGCAGAAGAAGAAACAAAGAATTTAGTGTAAGAAATCAAGGAGAGCAGTGCCCGGAAAATGTAATTTCCAAGAATAATCAAAGACATTAAGGAGGACTAAATTTTCTACAAGGGATCGAGGTTTGAGCCATTCTATCAAGATATTAAAATAAAAGGGAGCTTGAGAAAGATTGAAACCTTGGGGTCACTCAGGTTACAAGCCATTGGTTTATATAAATTCATTGTATACAAATTTCAGTTCATCTATTCAAGTGTGCAATTATTTTCTCATATAACCAAACTTAGTTTTTGTTGCAAGCTTTTGTTCTGTGGTACAAAGTTCACCATAACTACTTGCCAGGAGTTATGTGTGAGTTCCACGTGAATATACAACGCCCTCAAGACAGAGGAAAGTCATCTCATCCTAGTTATCCTCTTCTTGTGCTGGCCTCAAATGATGTAGCCCTGATTCTCCTCTGGCCCCTTTTATGGAGGCACCTCAGTCCTGCTGCTGGGGCCCTTCTCTCTGGTCCATCTGAGTTGGTAAATTTAGTGTCCTCTGAAGAGGTACTACTACTTCCTTCTCCACCGTGGAATATGCAGGACATATATAAAGCAGCTGTATGTATTTTGTGACTCCTTAGCATTCAGGAGTGCAAGGGCTTTTCTTTCCCCAGCCCTGGAAAGGGAGAAGAGGATGCGGACAGAAAGATTTGCTCTCGTATCACCAACCTTTCCTTTGGGCCCTAGGTTTTTGCTACATAAAACCAATACATTGGAAACCAAAAAGACTTTCTCTGCTTTTCTGTAGCATCATAAACCCTTGAGGCAAGGATCAGTAACTGACTGAAAAGATAGAAGGACAGGAGGGAAGAAACACAAGAAAAAAAGGGCATGTGATATTAAAAAAACAAAAAACAAAACAAAACAAAAAAAACAGAATCTCTTGATTGACAGCACCAAGATAGCTACATAAGTCATTTCTAATCAACAACTATTCATGGACAAGACCTGCTAAGAACATCCTAGAACATAGGGGTGAGCCCAAAGCACCCCTGCACCATAGAGACCAAGGTAAACTGCAATAGAAGGGCAAGAGGAGCAGCTACACATGGAGCACACTGCCCCTCCCCCAGGCCAGCACCTCAACATACTGAGAGCCCACCTATGGTTCCTCCAATGGGAAAGGAGAGCCCAGGATGGACATCCAGCTCCCCCAGCATTGCAGGTCACTTCTTGGGAGTCTACACTTCTGTCTCACTTCATGGGGAACATGGAGGACTTGACATCTATCAATCTAATTGTGATGGAGAAGGGAGACAGGGTGTGCAGCAACCAGTGCTCAGATCTTGGCCAACCAAGTTCCTACCTGCTGTGGCCAAGGAGTAGTTCTAACTAGCAGCTTTGTTCATTTGCAGAGCCAAGGCAGTGGTGCAGTCTGTCCAGGCAACATAGTGTGTCACAGGTTAGCCAGATTTGGGTCCTTAAATGAGAATCCTTATGGGCCCTGGCCCATGTCTACCTTCCCCACCTGCCCCTCCCCCTAGGCAGGGAAACTGAGTCAATAGCACAGCCAATGATGAATGTAGATCCTAGTCTCCCTGACCAGAAAGCCTGGCTAGAACATCTGGAAGCTGCTTAGCTCATCGACACTTGAGCAAAGAGTTTGGCAAGCAGAACTGACCATCCACAAAACAAAGCCAATGACACTGTTTGGCCAGGAAACCTGGAGTATAGGTCAGCTTGAGTCAAAACCAAAACCAGAGAGCCTTGCTGGGCATGGAGCTGTTTCCCAGCTGCACCCAAGCAGAGGAGCTAATTCATAGTCCCACCCATGACTAAGGGTATCTCCTGGCCTAATCTAACCAGAAGCCTGACCAGGAACATCTGGGTGGATGCCTGGCACTGGTTTTCCTGCTTTGCCAGATCAGGGAAGCTAATTCATAGCCCTATGTCTGATGAGTAGCTCTCAGCCCCACCTAATCGGAAAGCCTGACCAGAAACTTCTTAGAGGATACTTGTAGCTAGATCTCCTGCTTTGCCTGGCAAAGGAAACTAATTAATAACCCCACATCTGCTAAGTGTAGCTCCTGGCCATACCTGACCAGAAAACCTGGCCAAAACACCTGAAAAGCTGTATAGTCTAGCAACACTTGAGCATAGAGTCCAGCAGGCAGAGCTAATCATCCAGAGCAAAGGCAGTGGCCCCATTTGGCCAGTAAACTTGAAGCAGAGATTGGCTTGACTCAAGACCACAAAGAGCCTTGCCATCCTTGAAGCCCATTCTCCTGCTCTACCTTGGCAAGGAAAATAATGCACAGCCCTGCCCATTGCTGAATACCGACCAGGAATCAAACCACAGTGCACATGAAGCTGCATAGCCCTTCCAACAACCCTGCTTACAGTGGCACTTAAACAGAGAGTACAGCCTGCTGCTTGCCCAGTCTGCAGAGCAAGATGAGTGCCCCCATCTAGCCAGGGAATTTAGTGCACAGTCATATCTAATTCAGGTCTCCAAACAATGAGCTGTGCAAACCATGAGGCCTATCCTATTGCCTCACCAGGGCAGAGAATTTAATTCATAGCACTGCCTACCACTGAGTATTGTACACAGTCCTAACTGCCTAGAAAGCCTGAACAGAGAACCCAGGCAACCACAGAGGCCATCCTACAGCATCTCTTGGGTGGAGAACCAAGCCAGCAGTCCTATCCAACTGTCTTCAGCCAGTGGCACTGCTCCTACCTGAGAAATCAGGTAGTGGCTTTGTCCAAAAAAAAAAAAAAAAAAAAAAAAAGACCCCGACCTGATAGCAAGCACCACCTGCCAAGGACATTACCAGCAGACATGTCCAGAACACCAAGTTGATCTGACTGGTAAAGAACTGTCCCTGCCAAAGCAAATTTGTAAAGTCTAGGAGAGGAGACCACCCACTCAAATGTGCGAATACCAATATTACGAAGCAAAGATTATGAAAAAGTAGACAACTATGGTACCAACAAAGGAAACTAATAAAGCTCCAATAACTGATCCTAAATAAATGGAGATCTATGAATTATCACATAGTTCAGAATAATCATATTAAAGGAGTTTAGTGAACTACAAGAACACACAGACAACTGAACAAAATTAGGAAAACAATGTATAAGCAAAATGAGAAGTTGAACAAAGTAATAAAAACCATCAAACAAAAACAAAACAGAAATTCTAGAGCTGAACAACACGATGATTGAACTTAAGTATTCAACTGAGAACTTCAAAGAAAGACTCAACCATGAAGAAGAATCAGTGACCTAGAAGATAGCACATTGATATTATACAATCAAAAGAGAAAAAAACAAATAATTTTTTTTAAAAGGTGAAGAAATCCTACAGGACTGATAGGACATAATCAAAAGAAACAATATTTGCATTATAGAAATTCCAGAAGAGAAAGAGAAAGGGGCAGAAAGTATATTTAAAGCAATAATGGCTGAAAAATTTCCAAATCTAGGGAGAAAAATGGACATCCAGATGCATGCGGACCCAAGGATTTCAAATAGGTAGAACCCAAATAGGGCTATCACCTAGTTCCTCACGACTAGACCTGCCTTACAAAAAGGGAGTTTTTTGAGTGGAAGTAATAGATGTTAATTAACATGATAAAAACATAAAAAGGTATTGTAAAACTCATAGGTAGTGATAAATATATAGTCCAAGTTAGATTCTATAATATGGGAATGGTGGCATGTAATTCACTTAAAACTTTTATTTAAAAATTTTTTTAAATGTAATAAAAATAACCATAACTATAATAATCTGTTTGGGTAAATACTATGAAAAATACGTAAACTATAACATCAATGACCTAAAATAGGAGGTGGAGGAGAAATAAAGTGTAAAGTTTAAGAATGCTATTAAAATTAAATTGTTATCAGTTTAAGATAGGGTGTTATAATTTTAATATATTTTATGTAAGCCTTATGGTAACCACAAGGGGAAACCTGTAGTAATTACACAAAAGAACAGAATAAAGAAGTCAAAGTATATTGATACCAAAAGGCATCAAAATACAAAAAGACAAGTAGGTTACAAATTTAGAATCAATAGCTCTACAAACAGCAAGAAAACAATTAACAAAATGGAAATACTAAGTCCTACCTATCAATAATTATTTTAAACATAAATGGATTAAATTTTCTAATCAAAAGACAGAGAACGGATAAATGGATAAAAAAAACAAGATTCAATAATATATTGCCTACAAGAAAATTTACTTAGTCCTTAAAGACACACTTAGACTGTACGTTAAGGAATGAAAAAAGATATTTTGAGCAAATAGTAACAAAAAATAAAATAAAACAAAAAGCAGGGCTATCTATACTTATATCACACAAAATAGACTTTAAACAAAAAATGGTACAAAGAGACACAGAAGGTCATAGCATAATGATAAAGGGGTCAATCCATCAAGAAGATATAAAAATTATAACTATTTATGTACCCCAAATCAGAGTAGCTAAATATATAAAACAAAAACTAACAGAGCCAAAAGAGAAAAAACAGCTATATGATAATAGTTAGGGACTTTAACATCCTACACTAAACAAGGGATTTCTCATCCTGAGAAAATCAATAAGGAAATCATAGATTTGAGTAACACTATAAAACAAATAGACCTAGCAGATACATAGAAAATATTCTATTCCACAACAACAGAATACACATTCTTCTCGTATACACATGAAACATTGTCTATAATAGTATATATTAGGTCACAAAACAAGTCATAGCAAATTCAAGATTAAAATCATACCAACTATCTTCTTTGACCACAGTGGAATAAAACTAGAAACAAGTAACAGGGGAAAATTGGAAAACTCACAAAAACATGGAAATTAAACAACATTCCTAGTAACAAATAGATCAAAGAAAAAAAATAAAAGGGAAATAAAAAAAAGAACCTTGAGACAAACAAGAATGAAAACATAACATACCAGAACTTACAAGGCATAGCAAAAATAGTTCTAAGAGGAATGTTCATAGCAAAAAAACAACTACATTATCTCAAGAAACTAGAAAAGGAACAAACTAAGTCCAAAGTTAGCAGAAGGAAGAAAATAAAGATTAAAGCAAAAGTAATGAAATAGATAACAGAAAAATAATACAGAAGATTAACAACAGAATTCATTTTTTGAAAAGATAAACAAAATTGACAAACTTTTAGCTAGACTAACCAGGAAAAAAGGAGAAAGGACCCAAAGCAACAAAATGACAAATGAAGAAGAGGACATTACATTAGACACTACAGAAATACAGAGGATCATAAGAAGTATTATGAACAAATATTTGCCAACAAACATTCTATACAAACTAGAAGAAATGAAAAAAAAAATGCTGAGAAACATACATCCTATCAACACTAAATCATGAATAGTAAATCTGAACAGAACAATTGGTAGTAATGAGATTGAACGAGTAATCAAAAATCTACCAATCAAAAAAAAAAATCCAGATCCAGATTGTTTTACTGGTAAATATTACCAAGCATTTAAAGTAAAGCTAATATCAATCTTTCCCAACTCCTCTTTAATGTTTTGGAAGAGTTTAACACTCTAAAACTCATTTTTTGAGGCCAGTATTACCTTGATATCAATGCCAAAAAAGGACAGTACAAAAAAACTACAAGTCGATATCCCTGATGAATATAGATGCAAAATTCTCAATTAAATACTAGCAAATTGAATTCAGCAGAACATTAAAGGATCATTCACCATGATCAAGTGGTATTTTCCCTGGGATGTAAGGATGATACAACATATGCAAATCAATAAATGGGATGCATTACATCAATAGAATGAAATACAATCATGTCTTCATTTCAATGGATGCATAAAAAGCATTTGACGAAATTCAACATCTATTTATGATAAAAACTCTTAACACATTAAGTATAGAGGAACATATCTCAACATAATAAAGACCATATATGACAATTCCAGAGCTAACATCATGCTCAATGCTGAAAGGTTTAAATTTTTCCTCTAAGACCAGAAGCAAGACAAGGGTGCACACTCTCATCACTCTTATTCAACATAAAAATCTTAGCCAGAGTTCTCAGGCAAAACACACACACACACACACACACACACACACACACACGCACGCACGCATGCACGCATGCACATGCACACATGCACACACACACGTGCACACAAGAAACAAATAAAAGATATCAGAATTGAAAAAGGAAGAAGTGAAATCGTCACTATTGGCAGATATTATGATTTTAGATAAAAAAAATCTTAAAGATTCCACCAAAAAACTGTTAGATCTAATCAATAAATTCAGTAAAGTTGCAGGGTACAAAATTAACATATGAAAATCAATAGTGTTTCTATATGCTAACAACAAATTATCCGAAAAAGAAATAAAGAAAATGATTCCATTTATAATAAACTAAAACAAACAAACAAACAAAAATACTTAGGATAAATTTAACCAAGGAGGTGAAAGATCTCTACACTAAAAACTACAAGATATTGATTAAAGAAATTGAAGAATATACAAATAGATTGAAAAGTACCCGAGTTCACAGACTGAATGAATTATTATTGTTTGATTCAGTGTAATCTCTGTCAAGATTCTAATAGCATATTTTACAGAAGTAGAAAAAAACAATTCTAAAATTTATATGAAACCACAAAAGATGCCAAATAGCCAAAGCAATATTGAGAAAGAGGAACAAAGCAAGAGTCATCACATTTCCTGATTTCGAACTATATTGCAAAGCTATGGTAATCAAAGCATTATGATACTGACATAAAAAAAAAAGACACATTGATCAATGAAACAGAATCAAGAGCTCAGAAATAAATCTATGCATATGTGTTCAACTAATAATTGACAAGGGAGCCAAGAATACTCAATAGAGAGAAGACAGTCTCTTAAATAAATGATGCTGGGAAAATTAGAGATTCACATGTAAAAGATTGAAACTAGACCCTTATTCTACATCACTCACAAACATTAACTCAAAAGAGAGTAAAGACTTAAATAAAAAATGAGAAACCATAAAACTCTGAGAAGAAAGCATAGAAAAACAGGTTCTTGGCATGGGTCTTTATAATGATTTTTTGGTGTGATACCTAAAGCACAAGCAACAAAATACAAAATAAACAAGTGGAACTATATCAAACGCAACAGCTTTGCACAGCAAAAGAAATAATCAGCAAAATGAAAAGAAAACCTACGAAATGAGAAAAAACATTTGCAAACCAAACATTCAACAAAAAGTTAATATTCAAAGTATGTAAAGAACTCATATAACCAAATAGCAAAAAAACTCGATAGATTTTAAAATGGACAAATGACCTTGAATAGACATTTTTCCAAAGATACACAAAAGGCTAATAGGTACATGAAAAAGTACTCAACATTACTAATCATTAGGGAAATAAAAATCAAAATCACAATGAGTTATCACCTCATACCTGTTGAAATGGCTATCATCAAAAAGACAAGAAACAAATGCTGGTGAAGATGTGGAGAAAAGAGAACCCTCGTGAACTATTGATAGTACTGTAAATTGATATAGCCATTATGGAAAACAATATGGAGGTTCCTCAAAAAGTTAAAAATGTAACTGTTATATGATCCAGAAATTCAATTTTTCGGAATATATCCAAAGGAAACTAAAACGCTATGCCAAAGAGATATCTGTACCCCCATATCAATAGCAGCATTATTTATAATAGACAATACATGGAAACAGTCTAACGTCTACCAATAGATGAATGGATAAAGATACTGCAGCATATACACAAACAGAATATTATTCAGCCATAGGAAATCCTGCCATATGTGACAACATGGAAGGACCTCGAGGGCATTATGCTAAAAAGTCAGACAGAAAAAGACAAAAACTGTATGATCTTACTTATATGTGGAATATTTTCTTAAAAGTCAGAAAAAAAATCAGATTTTTGATTTCTAGGGGCAGAGGGTAGGAAGTAGAACATTGGATGAAGGTGGTCAAAAGGTACACTATTGCAGTTAAAACATAAATAAGTATTGGGAATGTAATATACAACATGATGACTATATTAACGCTGTTGTACCATATATTTGAAAGTTGACAGAGTAGATTGTAAGAGTTCTCTTCACAAGGAAAAAATATTTTTTGTTTTTTTGGGGGGAGGTTTCTATATAAGATGATAGATGTCAACTAAACTTACTGTAGCAATAATTTCACTATATATGTAAGGCAAGTCACAATACTGTATGTCAATTATTTCTTAATAAAACTGCAGAAAAAAATTTAAATAGCATTCTTTTATTTAAGGAAAATATTTTCCCATTATCCATAAAATGGTTAATTTGCCTCACAATGTAGAAGGTACTCCATTACTCCTTGGAAGTCTGCTTCTTCCATGCACACTGCAGAAAGCATGCCAAGAGTCAGTAATCTGTGCATCCGATAGTGTCTGGGACCTGGCCCACTCTCCGAGTCTGCGAATTCTGCCTTCCTGGAGCACTCTGTCTTCCTAGTACTCAACAAGGCACTTTTAACATATGATTTCCACACAAGCATTTATTGAGAATCAAATTATTTTGCTAGTTTTAATATTCATTTACTCATTCAAATATTTATAGAGCACCTACTCTGTGCAATGTTTGAAGTGCTGAGGAAGAGTAAACAAAACAAAGCTCTTGTCTAATAAGGAGCATCCATTACAATGAAAGGAATAAATAAATAAATAGGTAGGGCACCAGATGGTGACACCTGATGTGGATAAAAGCAGAGATCATAAAGAGGTAACTGGGTCAGGAGGGTACGGGGAGAAAAGGGTTGCTCTTTTATTTAGAGTGGTTAGGAAAGGCCTCATTGAAAAGGGAACATTTGATCATGAAAACTGATCTAGCAAGAGATACAAGCAAGAGCAAAGGATCTGAATTGAGCATACCTAGCACGCTCAAGGAACAGCAGAGAAGCCAGTGTGGCTGGAGCCGAGTGCACAAGGAGAGAGCAACAGGAGATGCGGTCAGTGAGTCACATAGGAACAGCCCCTCGCCCCACCCCTCTTCCTATGAAAACCTTCCATTTTGTACAGCCCCCCAGAGAGTCCTTCTAGTTGCTTGATAGGAAACTATCAGATTCATGAATTGCTTAATAGAGCCAAGTAGATCTTCAAATTTACTTGGTCAAGTTTTGTTTTGTAACAAGAATAAGAAGTCAGGCAAGGGTAGGAGAAAGAAAACCAAGTAAGTGGCTTTGAAATAATCAAAGTGGCCAGGTGGTGGTGGCTTGTTCCAGGTGACAGCTGGGGCAGTGGTGAGATGCAGCTGGATTCTGGATATGTTCTGAAGGTAGCACCCACAGGATCAGCTATTGATACAAACTATTTGGGCATCATGGCTTCATAGACATGTAATTATACTTTCTCCCCATCAGTTCATTTCCCTGTTCAATCATAGCTAAGCTCTTAATCCATTAAGAGAATTTTTAGTTAGCGTTAATTAGAGTCTCCTACATTTTAAACAAGCTAACTTGAATAAGAACCACTTTTGTGGATGTTTCTGACAGCACTATGTCAAACATATCCTCACCTCCTTTTCTTTCTTTATTTTCTGCAATGTAATTGCTTCTCACTTCACTTGGAGGCCTTGGGATGACATTGCAGGAATTACAGCATTCTCCAAAAGAGAGAACATCTGTCCCAGAAATTATATGGCTAGCTATCTAAGAAAAGTAGAACTTGCAACTGACTCCTAATTCTTTTTGACAATAAAATTCCTGATCTACGCGATGCCTTTTTCCCATTTCTCAAAACTACACGTTAACAAAAGGTCACAAGCTGGCTCTAGTTCCCTGTGTACTTTGCAAGGTAATACAGTTCTAAAAAGAAAACCTTAACTTAAAGGTCAAGATAGAAAATCTATTTTTCCTGACTATTAAATATTGAACATTTCCTTAGATTCATGGACCATGCTTTAGTAGCCTGGCTGATATCAACATTCCTTTAGAGTAATATGATTTTTATGTTCAAAAAATTGGAGAGAGGAAAAAAAAGGGAGGAAATACACAAGGGGGTACTAAAGTCCTTATCAGCTCCAAAGTCTTTGAAGCTTACTTACATCCGTCATCCCACTTCATAGACACATACTCACCAAACATGTTTTACATGGTTTTGCTTGATAATGATAACAATTTCTTTCAGATTTTCAAACTAAGTTGACTTTAAATTTGAAAAATTTGAATTCTAGTAAATGAATTCCATCATTTAGAGTTGAAGGATAGATAAAGAGCTTCCCAGACAAAAATAAACTAAAGGAATTTATCACCACCAAGCCAGTATTACAGGAAATGTTGGAGGGACTTCTTTAAGAAGAAAAAACATGTATCCAAAACAGGAATAAAGAATGGTAACAACTACATTCCTATCAATAAGTACCTTAAATGGAAAAAAATTAAGTGCTCTAACCAGAAGATAGAGTGACTGAAAGGATAAGAAAACAAGACCCCTACATAGGACAAGGAAGGGAATGGAAAAAGATTTTGCTTTGATGAACCTAGAAGGTATTTAAGTCAGACAGAGAAAGATAAACACTATATGATTTCACTTACATGCGGAATCTAAGGAATAAAAAGAACAAACTAATCAAAAACACACTCACAAATATAGTGGACAATTTGGTGAGGTACAGAGGGGAGGGGAGTTTGGGGGCTGGGAGAGTGGGGTGAAGGGCTAAAGAAGTTCAAGTTAGTAGCTGATGGACGGTCATGGGGATGGGGAGCACAGCATAGGGAATGCAGTTAGCATTAATACATACATTGGCTAGGGGAGGGAGGGGGTAATTGGGAGGATCATTTTACTAACGATTTAGATGTCTAATCAATGTACTGTATACTTGAAACTAATTAAAATTTAAAAATAAAAATTATAAAAATAAATAAACAACCCTTGTTATTATATTTATATATATATATATATATATATATATATATATATATATATATATATATATAAATGAATTCCATTTTAAAATCAGTGTATGTTCTTCTTTAGGGAAAAAAAAAATCCCAGTGAGACTGAGATGAAAGTTTTTAACAAGAGTGAATTAAAATGACACAGATGTCAGACACTCTTAAGACACCACAGCCAACACTCTGGCAGCCCAGATCTCTCTCCAGCCTTCATGATACTTATAAAATTCTGCCCGCTCGGGATGTGGTTTCCTTCAGCCACTGACCTAAACCTAAAAACTTTACTATTGCCTAGATATTCCCTGACTCCCCTTCCCAGTTCCTATTACAGATATTTGGCTCTTTGGCTCTTTGGTCAGGCTATTTCATAGCTCCTACAGCCAGCTACAGCAACACATTTCTCCAGGAGGTCCTTACGACTTACCACTCAGCAGATACTTGCCTGCCTTTGTCAATTCTCTAAGTTAGAAATTAAGGGATATCTTGTTTGCTTCACATGTTAATTAATCATGCAATTACATGGCAATAAGCAATGTAAGAGATGAAAGCCTTCATCTTCTTTCTTAAGCTTTACCATTTGGGGGGAAAATCAGGGCAAAGAAGGCATAAGGAGTAGTGATTCACAGAAACATGAGGGAAGGACAGCAAAGCTGCTTTAGATGCGCATCCTACTTTCTCTCTAGGGAGACAGCCCTCTCATACGTAACTACCTTACTTACAAATATAGTTTCAATGGCTGGGTTTTTCTATTGTTGTTTTGTCTTGTTTTATTTTTACAAATATTGGGAATGCTGTAAGACTCCCTACTCCTCAGTTCTCACAATCTTTAAAAATATTGGAAAAGCAAACAACATTTTAAAAATAGTTCCTCTTGCTTAGTTTTATGTCTGTGGAGTGAATAAAATTATATATTTTACATATAAAGATACATATAAACTATGTAAAAAATAACCATTTATCATAAACCTAAGTAATTAAAAATAATTCTGTAAACTATTTTTATACCATTCAAATTGAAATAATAAAATAAATTAAATATATGTATTTTTATTTCCTATATAAAAATTAGTGCTTACCAAGCCATTAAATAACAAATTTCTCGGCAATATGACATTTTTACGTTAGAAAAATCAAATACGTATTAAAACTGATGGCTTCAATGATACCAAATCTAGAACTCTTTTGTCACATCTATGGGACAAGAATTTATTCACTTAATTATCTCAAGCAGAAAAAAAAAATGCCTAGCACTTATTAGAGCCCAATAAATATTGGTTTAATAAATAAATTCATACTCTGAATTCACGCAGTTTTTTCCTTTACCAAGACTTGCCCAAAGCAGAACTCAGGATGGTCAATCACTAATCGCTCCTGCCACCAACCTGAACCTTCATAGCCAAGTCTCAGCACTGTAAATACTTCTGAGTCTTATCCAAATCACAAGATATTTTATACCAATTGGCCACAGTTTGGGTTGAAAAAGTAAACAACAGGAAAACAGGTTCTTTCTGGATTATGAATTATGTTAAGAATCTAGAACTAAAACTTGGCCGTGGTAGAGGGGTAAAAGATCGACATAGCTAAACGAATGAATAATTAGCAGAAATAAATGCTTCCTCCTTTGTTGATCTCACACACACACACACACACACACACACACACACACACACTGTCTCAGGAGAAATTATCTAAAAAGTAAACGGTAACCTAATTGTAAACACTGACTGGAAAACCTCGTTTACTCTGTCTAGATGTAAGTTATAAAAAACAACAAACTAACTCAGAAGCTTTCATTTTGCAAGAAAGAAGGGAAGAAAGAATGAAAGGCAGGCAGGAAGGAAAACTGTCCATTTTTTTTCTCAACTTTTCATGATTGCGATGACCAACAGTTGTATTTGGAGACAGCCTGGATACTACACGAGCCTAGTAGTCAGGTGCTGTATGCGACATCTACACCCATTAGACAATACAATAAATATTACTTGTTTCGACTGGTTGATACATAAGGTCCTTAGAATTCTAAAAATTTAAAAAACCCATGAAGGTAGACTGAAACTATTTTAACTTATGGAAGTATAAATTTAAGAATTCAGTGGTAAATCAGTCTAGAGACTTCTGTGAGGCAGACATTAGGCCCAGATGGCTTTTTTTTAATAAAATTTATCTTTCTAACATGAAAATTTTTCCAGGAAGTATATATTTCATCAACAGATTTGAAAAATAACAAAAAAAATTTATAAAAGTTTAAAAGTTTCTATTTTAATATTTCACAAACATATTGTTATTTAAATTATCTTATCCAGAAAATTGTCATGTTAGAAACTATTTCAGCAATAATCTGATGATGGTTAAATGTGTTCCACTCACAATTTAGACAGCTGCCTTCTATGCCCTTTGAATTTCTTTTAAGAGAAAGGTAGAATATTATAGCAATAAAAGAACTTAGAGACCAAAGTAAGTATTGCTTTCAAAAGCTAATAAAAATGTAATTATGAAAAGAAGAAAACATCATAACAGAAAAACAGATATTGTTTATTGCTTCTTTGAAATGGACAAAAGCAGTTTTAAAAAAAATGAATGAGTTGGGTGATATGTTTTTTAAAATCAGTAAATCAATCACTTTATTTTTAGTGTGAAGTTGCATACTTATTATATTATAAAAGCTTAATTTTTCATGTAACTATAGATAATAAAAACAAAATTTCAATAAATAAAATAAACAAACTCTTTGGGCAAGGTTCACTGTATTATACCACACAAAGAAAAAATGAATTGAAGATATATTCAATCATTATTTTAGGTGGGGAGGTCAGGTGCTATTTTAAGTGTTTTACATATGTTATCTCTTGTAATCTCCAACAACAGTATCACAAAATGGGTAATGTTATTGCCATGTTAAAATAAGGATATTATTTGATGTTACACTTTTTAAATAACTTACTAATTAAAACAGTCCTAAAAGGTAGTTTTCTAAGGCTGAAAAAGGCAAATGACAGAGGATTATTGTTTAATTCATTAACTTCTACCCTTTCTCAAAATAATTTGAAACAATATGCAAAATATAGTTTAAAAAGGTTAATAAATTGCAACAGTATTTCAGTACCATGAAAGTAAAAGGTAAGCAGATAAATTATAGTCAGTTCCTATACCAGGAAGAAAAAAAAAAAAAGATGTTTGGCAATAAGTTCCTCAAGGCGAGAAAAGTTTTTTGAATTTTTTTCCCTGAAACCAAATTCTAAAAGAATGTCTCGTACAAGGCTTTATATAGGGCACACTAAATAATGTAATAGTGTCAGAAGTAAATGAAGGAGCGAATTTCATATGCCTCTTTCTTGTTGCAATTGCCATAAAAACTGAGAGCATCCCATTATACCACAGAGTAAGGAGGGCTTCCAGAAAGGGCAAAGGTGATCACCAAGTACATTGCTTTTTAGCCATAGAATCCGACTCAAGGACACAACTCACAGCCTGCTGAGGCGACAGTGTCAATAATTTTTCCGAGATGGTCTTTTCTAATAGATGCTTCTTTCAGAGGGATCCTTTTAAAATGCTGGAATAGGGCAATTTGGGTTTATATTCTTGAGTGAGAGCCTAGTAAAATCCTCCACTTGGGCTTAAGGGTAGACCAGCCTACTCTAGGTACCACAAGAAACGTAACCGGCATTTTAACCTGAGAGTTCCCACGCCACTCCTGCATGGGACATTGAGCACGAGTGAACCAGCTGGAAAGACAGGAGCTTCTTCGTGTTGTTCTTTTTGATTTGCTCCCGGAGAGTTTATATTTAATGCATGAATAGATCCAATGTTCGTAAGAACTAGCAATAAAATTTTAGTTCAGCAAAATGCTTCATTCTCAGAATTTCTTCATATTCAGAAACACAAAGCTTAATAAAAATGTTTATAGCAGGACAATTAAGGATCAACCTTTTACTAAAAATTATCTAGAGGATTATGGTTAGAGGTGGTTTAGAAAAAGAGCTAGGATGACATCCAACGGTAGGGTAGAGATTAGAGTTAATTTAAGGTCTTAATCTAGTTTATTTTCATATCTAAGATTTTTTACCCCATTTTGAATAAGCCGTATCATTTCCAACTTTATATTAAAAAGGTTCATTACCACATGGAAGTTTGTAAATTCAGGCAAAAGGAGACTGAGATTTAAATAATTTAGATTGATGACATTACTCTGATTTCATTTTCCACATTCTTGAGTAGAAAACAGACATTTCAACTCAATTGCATGAATTTTAAAGGCTGAGAAAAGATGAAGACAGCAAAACAACAGTCTCTTTGAAATCCCCGAAGTAGGAAAAGACTCGTGTAATAGGCTTAGCTACTGCCTAAGCCAAGCCTCAACAGAAGCTAAAGGCACTTTCTGAAAATTACAGAGATGACTGAAGGTGTGGCAGCAGCCCCAGTGCTACTGAACAAGTTTTTCTTATGCAACAAGAGCCAATTTCATATTATCCTATACCTTTAGAACTACACACAACTGCACTTACCTCAGTAAAATCTTCCAATGCCAGCTTACCTCAGAGATACTGAGGGCTCCATTCCAGACCACCGCAATAGAGTATCGCAATAAAGTGAGTTGTAATCTTTTTTTCTGGTGAAGGGTCTTGCCTTCAATTTGAAAAGAACACAACACCTGTGAAGCACAATAAAGCAAAGTACAATAAAATGAGGTATGCCTGTACTCAGCCCTTTCTTCTTAGAGTAAATATGCAGCCACAATGAGCTGGTTCTACCCACTATGTGTTACTTGGGTTTTTTGTTTGTTTTGTTTTGTTTTTACCAAGGCAGGTAACTGCTAAGCTGAACATTCAAGACTGAGAGAGCTCCATCAGATAACAACTTCATTCTTTGCCCTACTGCCCGTTAAACTTACTCTGTGAGCCTATTTCTTTTCCTATCCCTGCATGAAATCTCTGATAAAGTCCATAACCGCTTCAATCGCTATAATAAGAATACCTCCATTCACTTTTGACCATAAGAATAGTAATAAATACACCTAGCCTAGTGCAATTTTCTAAAAGGCCTGAATTTCATTTAAAGTTAAAGCATTATGCTTCTCCTAGGTTATGAAGCTCAGGAGGCTATAATGCGGGGGCGGAGGAGAGTAGGGGACTGAATTCAACTTCTTTCCTATCTTCCTACCTCCCTGCCTCTCCTCCCAACTGATTTTCTAACTCTGATTGGGTCCCTCCAGGTTTGGAGCAGAGGAAGAAAGACGTGTAAAGGGCAGAACAAGCGTAATCTGGCGCTGGTTTCTTCCAGCAGCTATAGAGGCCTACGCTTATCCCTCACAGGGAAGACTACAGCCAACCCCTTTCCTTGGACAGCATGTGAAAGTGCTTCTGTCTAATCTGAGCACAATTGGCACTACTTTAAAGAGACAGAAACAAAATATTTTCCTTCAACGGGCGTGCTTGGTCCTTCTGTCCCTGTACAGCCCGGAGTCCAACCTTGTTGCATAGTCCTCTTGAACAGCATTTAAAATAGCTGTCTCCTTGGCGGCTCACATCTGATCCACAAGACACACCCTCATACATACTTGCCCCCACCACCAGCACCCAATTCATCCACTCTCTCCTCGCTCTGCTCTGCCGGAAAAGGATCACAGCCAGGGCCTCTTGCCTTTGACGCAGCTTTTTCTATTTCTCTGCAAGCCCTATTATCCACCCACAGCAGAACTTCAAGAAGGCTGGTTAGCACTGTTTTTCTGATCCTTTAGCGCCCTCTTCTGGATCTTCGCTCCCCCCAAAGTCTTGCAATTGTGTAAGACACCTTAATTCAGAGCACTCTGTGTCTCTGCTTTCCTGACTGGATGCTAACTGGTTCACTGGTTTTGGTGGAGCTGAACATCTGTTATGTCCCGTAATTTGTCACTGAAGTTGACTGCAAACAAACTGAGGTTTCCTAGAGGATATCTCTTACCCATCCAAACGTAGAGCTGGATGGGCATAGAAAGTTTTTGCCATGACATCAAAATTAAAGGAAAATTCCAATGACATTTCTCCCAGTGTGTTAGAAGTATGTAACTGGAACACAGCGTGCTAGCTCCATCCATCATCTCCTCTGTTCAAGGAAAATATCCTCAATATCTTTTTTAGGGTTCAATAAACCTATTAGATCAGCTGTCTTCCTGGGGAACAGCTCCAGTTACTTCTAAAAGACTACATCAACCATTTTGGTGCTCGCCGAAAGATCTTCTTTAGGGTTTTTGACAACTTAGTGCTTTCTATTAACCCAAGGCATAAGCTCGTGCATGCTGGTTGATCACTACAAATGTATTTCCTAGATCCCATTTATTGGGTTCCAATTATTTCCAGCCACTCCAGAGCTTTATGATTGCGTGTGGACCTTAGATAAGCTGGCCACTCCACTAGATTTAGAATACATATGGCTCCATTTAGAATGGCATCTTCTGCTAATTTGGGCCAAAAAAAAAAAAAAGTGTTACTATGCATCACCAAGATAAAGGATATTATTTTGAAATTTTGTGCAGCGTGCTCTGAAAGCCACCTGCATCAGAATTGTCTGTGGTGCTTGGTAAACATAAGATTTCCATGCTCACCCTAAAGATAGAGAACCAGAATTTCTAGGGCTTGAATGCTAGAAACTACATAATACAAAACACCCCGGGTAATCTTAAACACACAAAAGTTTGAGAAACCTGAGATAGAGAATCAAAGAAGTAAAAAGCAGAGAAATTACACTGTTTAAAATAATCATATTTCTTTAAATCTTTGTTTCTGACTTATTTGCCTGATAACCTTCTGCTCTTTTACATGTGAGGTTGACCTTAATAATTAAAAAGTATTGATAAAAGAGATAGAAGAAGGAAAGAAGAGGTAAAAATAAGGATCACAAAGGTAATATCCCCATTCATAAAGGGCATTGAGAGATGTCATTTATAGGTGTTGAAATGATAAACAAAAGCATAAGCACATTATTTAAAATGATAAAGGTCATCTCAAAGGTCTCCAAGTAGTGAGCAATGTATATATTGGCAGGAGCAGCAATAGCATTAAACCTGCTAAATCTATAGTATATTTTTAATCACAGATATGTATTATTTTAAATAGACTTTTCAAAATAAGTTTTACTGGGCATACTGTTATGCAATAAATTCTAACATTGAGTGTGACTGATAAGGAATCTTCCTCTCTCAGGGCTTAAAGGATTAGTTCTGGGCTAGCTGGAAGCCTCTTCTGAACACTCCAGGGCCTTCTTTTTCCTTTAGGTCTGGAATGTTTTGAAATGGCTGCTTTGGAGATCTTACTATAAGCTATTTCATTGGTGGAATCAGCAAAGGAAAGAGTATAAGAAAATTAAACTTTTTTTTTTTTTGGAAAGCAGTTGAAAAGGAACTTCCTGTTCCCACCTAGCGATGACACCAGCCATGCAACATCATTAAACAGCCCCTGTTAACAACAGCTCAGAATATAACAGCTAAATCATTTCATGCCTGATACAGCAGGAGTTGTAGGTCCCTGGAGCACTGATAGGAGGAAGGCAAGACCTGACTATTGATCATAGGCTTTTATTTTCCCTGAATTTTTCCCCCATGTTCCCAATGATACATATGTTATGGGAAATCTACTCCTGAGAAGCAGTGTGTAAAGATGGACAGTTAACTTAATTTTAACACAAAATGAAAAGAATATAAGAGATGAAACATTTATTGAGCTATGATAGTATGCTCAATATTTTAATACTTTATTTAATTTTCACCCTGTGGAGTAGATATTATTAATTTCACTAATTTATTAGATTGGGGAGACTGGTATTCAGGGAGATTAAGTAGTTTGACCAAGATCCATTTAGAAAGTAGTGAAGGAAGAATCAAACTTAAGTCTGTCTAAAAATATATTCAGAGCTACTGGATACTAATAGATATACTGTGAGAATTCTACCCCCTTACTGCCTTCTTTTGAGAATTAAGTATTATAAAAATGTAATGGCTCCTAACCAAAATTCAGCAAATGTTGGTTCACTTCTCCTTTAAAAACAAAACTTCCAGCCAGAGCCTCTTGTGATTAAGCAAGATGAAGTCCTGTTACATACAACCCCACTTCAATTCAGACTCCTCAACGGCAGAAGATTTTGCATTCATCATGGTATCCCTGATGTTTAGAATTATATGCATAATAGATGTTTACTAATTATCCACTGAATATTAAATGACTAAACAAGATTAAAACAGATAGTATTGAAGATTAAATGCCTCATCCAAAAAACCAAAGAAAGGACTGTAAAGTCAAGAAAACAGTAAAAGTGACAAAGTTGGACATTTTAATACAACCAGTTTGAGGCACTTTTGTTGATACTGCCTAGTCAAAGAGCCATGTCAAAATGAAAACCATTGTTTTCCTCTTCCTTCTTAACCAGGTAATTTATGACACAGAAATCCCCAGCCTCTTTCTCTTCTAGAGACAAATAACAGATATGTTATCCCCAAGCCTTGTTCCCTGCATCTGGCAACATGTCTAAAACCTGCAAGGCAGCTTACAATGTATGCGTGCAATAGCCAGGGCACTCGCATAACTGGAGAATTCTCATGAGTCCTTATATCTGTTGGATTCACTGTGATAATAGTCATCACCAGTGCTAATGGATGTCAAGAGATGTTTGAACTTTGAGTTCAGCAAGGATTTTTCAACAAGGATTCAGCTTGAGGTTTAACTCAGTGGACTCCACCAAGAACTCTAGTAGATAACTATAAAAATTCTCCAAACTGATCAATGTGTTTATTTTATACCTGATAGCCCTGGTTAATTTGAAATTCACATTCACAAATCCATTTTTTCTTTACACAAACTCCAGCACACGCACAAATGTATATACACAGCTACAAATGAGTGTGGCTGGTAAGTGAGGGAGGAAAGAAATATCAAAACATATTAAATCTAAGATTATAAGCAAAAAAAAACAGTTATTTGGAATGGAATATTCACACCATATTCAGTATTACTTCTGTCCTATAGTCTTTAATCAAAAGCCTTAGTTTTCTAAAAGTTTCGGTCAGCTATTTCTGATTAATTTTTTTTATACTGAAAATTAATTCCAAGTCTCTGCTATAACCAACAATTTCCATTACAACCAGCAGTTTCTAGCCATGGATGTATTTTTATCTACGCACACTTGTCATAATATACCTTTGGTCCTTTCCAAAAAACTCATGAGATTCACCTTCATCCACATGGCTAAGTAATAGAATCAAATTTACTGTGGTCACAGTAGAATCCAGGTGCAATTTTCTTGTCATCTTAAAAAAGTTCAGACCTTGCTTCCAGATTTGACTTTCTCTTGAACTTGGATATGTTTTGCCTGGTTTGCTCTTCAGCATGTTATCATTTCTTTTGCTTTAATGCAAACTCTGCAAAGTGCCAATATAAATGGACTTTTTCCTGACTACATTTGAACAGAGTTCTGTTTTACTACCCTGTCAAGTAGCTCAATTTGTCTTCATGAAAGCAAGTTAAATCAGAGCACTATTTTTATACAGAGAAGGGTTTATTTTTTTTTTTAATGAAAAGTGAGTTATGTTAAATCTACAAAGGATTGTGGAAAACAAATCTATTTTGTTTCTCTAAATTTTAAACAGTGGTCATTCTTTATATCACTTGGATACTGCCTAAGTGTTTAGAGCTCACTCACTGTAGTCTCTAAGGTAGACTGATCAATTAAAATTGTAGAAAATCTTTTGAACTATGCAATTCACTCCCTGATAGGATAAGGTTTCTTTCTTTCTATTTCATGCTAAAATAGATTCTATAACTTTCTTTTAGAAAATAATCATATAGATACTTTAATATCATTTAATGCCTGAATTCCCATACAACATATTAATAAATGGAATCACACAAATGATCTGATTTAAATATCTGCCAAACCTACGTTCTCCGCCTCCAATTTCTTTCTTATGGTATAGAATGTAATTTTCTCGTTATCAAAGTATAAATAAAAAATTACTTGCTCCTTAAGAGAAGAATCTCTGATTAAGGAAGAAAAGAAGGCAAAGAGAGAGGAAGAGAACTCTGTCTCCTTAACCACATGCACTCAAAGCTCCACCCTTAAAGGCTGGCAAGACATTGTAAGACAGACACATCATGTGCTCCATGTGTTTTGTATGTATTTTAATGTCATTTATTTCATAAACAACACAATCCTTCCTCTCAAAATTAGAGTGAAAGGAAGAAAACAAATAGCTCCATTCTACATAACTATTCATTGTTCTTCTCATGGTTCTTAACCTGGAACCTATGGACAGAACTTAGAGAGTCCATGAACTTGGATTGGAAAAAAAAACACATCTTTGCTATTTTAAATGCCTCTTGGTAAAATTTAGCATTGCATTCAACTATAATTGTAGGAAAGAAGTATTAATGGCATATGTCATTTTGTCACAAATAGCATAGATATTTTCATATCATACTATGGTTGCCACAGATATCTCAAAATGCATCTATCCCATATCCCTCTGAGGTATCAACATGAAAGCTTCAGTGAACAAATTCAGGTCATTTTTTCCCCCAAGAGGACACCTAGACAATCTGTCCTTAAGTCAGGGTCAAAGCTGATTCACAATAGAAGCATTACAAAAAGTAGTTAGAAGAGTTAAATTTCATTCCTTTTTAGTTTTATTAAATTTCTCTCAACTTGCCATGCAATGTTGGAAAATCTGTGAAATAGTCTTTCTCTCTTACACACCTTCATACTCTCCCTCTCACTCTTCTTTGCCAAATAAATATTGATGTTTCTTTGCTATCATTAGATGTCTAAAAACCTAAAACAAAATGTATAAGTACAGTACCGAGTGTTTTTAACTATCTGATCAATTTAAGCTATATCTCAGCCTCTTCTCCTACATCTACTCTCTTCTATCTACCTAAGAAAAAAGATGAGAATGCCAGCAACCTTCTGAGAGTTTGCCTGATTTGGTGGCATGAAATAGTTCTTCCTATTTCTTCAATGTTGAACTGATAATCTCTGTTGTGTTCTTTCATAATTATCTAATTCTACAATGTGTTTAAAACTGTAAGTTACCTCACATCCTCGTAGAGATTCGTGATGGTGACTACCTTCAAATAAGAATTAACATGAATTATTTTAACCAGTAATTTGTTTATATGATTTTAAAGCTCTAAAATATCTTATTTATATAATGTAGATCTTAATTTTGCTCTTTTATAATATTTGTATTTTTGTAATTACATGTGTATGTCTACACACACATCATACATGTATACATTATGTCAACAAGTCAAATTTTAAAAAATAACAAATTGGCAGCAATGTCTCTACTCCCTATGGGTATAATGCTATGGCTCAGGCAAGCAGTTTTCAAACACTTTTCAACTTGTTGCTTTTTTATTACAGAATTCATTTTACTCTAGAATGAAAATCACATTACTATTCTCAAATTGAAATAATTTACTAAAAAAAAATTCTCCAGATATTCTTAAGCAGTTTTGTAGAGTCATGATTTCTTAATCAAACTTGAAGCCTAGAATTCAACAGACTTTAATAGCCAATTTTTGTCCATTCCCTCATTTACATGCAAATTCTTTTTTCCTACTTAAATGCCATCAAGTTATCTTAAATTAGTGATGAGGTGGGAAAACAGGAAGAGCAGAATATTCTAGGAGATAAAATAATTATTGCTTTTGTAATCCAGTACAGCTAATTGTCTTTGGTGCTGTGCTATTTAACAAAGGAAGCTCAGAAGGGGTCACACTGACTCCCTGTCTGTATGCAGAGGAGTGCTATTGCCATTTTAAGTTATTCATTTGTAATTCTCTCCTGAATAACTCTCTACAGTTAGCATCATATCATGATTATTATTTTGGATAACTTGGCTCTACCAGGTTAAATATGTGCAACAGAGTTATTTGTTTATTTGCTCTTATTATTCTTTGCAAGGAGGAAAATTAAAAGAGATGTAGGGAGCTAGTGTGAGATAATGGGGTTAGGAGTGCTGGTTTCAGATGACCAACTACCACTGCTCACCAGCTGTGGGGCCTGAAGTGAATCATTGCCTCTTGGGGCCTCAATAAGCTCTTTAGGTCCCTGCCATCTCCCACCTCCCACCCCATACCACGCTCCATGATTCTTGAAAACCATATTATACAAATTCTATTTTTTGACTCTAGTTATCAGATATATCATTTCTCAAATATTTTAATAAATCTTAAAACAAAAATTAGAGTAAAGCAGTTGTTATATCATCAGTGAGACAATACTTTTTTGTTTAAAGGTCATAAAAAATGTATAGTAAGATGGGAAATGTGATTCTCTTAACAGCTAGAACCACGTTTTCTCATTGGAGGTAAAAGTACCTGAGAATATGAGTAAAACCCCAAAAGACATTGTTTTAGGTAAAACTGAGCATTGTTAGACAGAAAATTGTTAGTAGAAATTTGCCAGATACCCTAGACAAGGAGAGGGGTCAAGCAGAAGGAAGAAAACAAGAATGGGGTGTGACACCAAGTCAAGATAAAAGAGCATGAATGCCAGGTGGCCACTCTATGAATCCTGTGTAATTACTAATTATTAGAGCCTGGGTGGGAGCGAACCTCCTGCGGGATGCTGGGAGACTGGTCCTCGCCTCTAGACCAGAGACCAGCAAAGTTTCTTCTAAAAGGGCCAAACAGCAAACATTTTAGCTTTTAAGGGTCATCTGGTCTGTGTCACAACAGCTCTACTCTGCCATTGTGTCACACCTTATGTAAATGAAAGGGTGTGGCTCGTGTCTTTTTAAATAAAGCTTTATTTTTGGACATCAACGTTTTATTTCCATACAATTTTCATGTTTCAAAAAATATTGTTCTTTTAACTTTTTTCAACCATATAAAAACAAAACATTTACTCTTAGTTCACAGGCCATACATACACAGGCAGTAGGCCAGATGCAGCCTGTGGGTCATAGTCGTAGTTTGCCAACTCTTACTCTAGACCAGAGAAAGAGGCAAAAGAAACAAAACAGCACTTATTAGGTGTTAGGAAAGTGATCCCAGATAGTTCTGGACTGTTTCTGGCTGGGGAAGTAAGATTTGACTGCATTTAATCAGATTCCTAAGAAGTAGCTGGATTCTAAGGACATTTAGACTCCAGACTGAAGAGATCAAAAGAGTTGGGCAGGTGTATTAATTTGAACTCTGCAAATAACTCAAAATAACTTTGACTAGTGTGGAGAAAAAAAATAGGGAGGGAGAATTAATAGAAGGACACAGTGCATCTCAGTGAGCTCATGTATAGGACAGTATGAAGCTAATCTCTAAATTTGCTGACCATAAGCCATCAGAGTTCAGATGACAAAAGCCTTGGGGGATGAGTTGAATTTGGAATTCATAAGAAAATGATTTCAAGAAAGAAGAACAGCTTGAGTGAAGGCATAGAGGTAAAAATAAGTTAGATATGCTGTTAATTCCCACAGAGAAACTAGGCTACGTGAAAGGAAATAAAGTGGCAGCCCTCCTATCCCCTCTCCTACCCCGGGAGAACCAGTACTCTGAATCCCCACTCCAGCCTCAAGGCAGGATTACGTCTGAGGCCAGGATGTAGAAGCAGTAGGCAGGTGTTCCCAGGAGCACCTAAGACGCTGAGATATAGAATCCACCAAGGAACCACGAGCCCAGAGAAAAGCCTGAGGTCCCATCAGCTGAGGCCATGAAACTCCAGCACAGGAGGAAGCCAGGCCCATGTCAAAGGCAGGAATAAGAAACAAAACAGAAAAACATTGAAATACACAGTTTGACTGGAATGATTGACTTCCAGGAGCAGATTCGTGCTTTTCTTTCTCTACCCAGTCACCTTATCCATTGCTAAGGAAAAAGAGAAGTTCTAAGAGTAGTCAAGGTTAAAAAGGGGCTCCAAGAACACAATTAGGGCACTGCCAAAGAGGGTCAATTATTTTAGAGAAAATTAATATGAAGCTCTGAGGCTGGTAATTGTGTGGCCTCTGGCCCCTCTGTGCCCTTCTGGATGGCTCTTCCCTCTGGGAACCGGCCTCTGTGTGGCAAATACAGGGAGAGCTGTTCCTGGCAGGGGAGGCACCCCTGGCTGGGAACATCTAACAGGACTTTTCATGGTTTTTCTATTTCCTTTTGCATCCTCAGAGTAATGTTCAATGTCATGATGAGAGGCCCTAGGCCTCTTAGGAGTGGAGGCTTAGATGAGAGGGCAGGAGGAGCCCTGCCAGCTCTCACCAGGAAGAGAGGGGTGTGCAGCCAAAGCTCTGCCACATGGTAAAGAGACGTCCTTTGCCGAAGTGTCCTCACAGCACTTTCTCTCCCTTAAGGACCCATGCGGAGTGGCTGAGCTACAGTCAAGTGACTGATGCAAAATTCAGCATTTGAATCAAATCTATTTCTATCAGAAACAAATTAAAAGTCCGTACCAGTGGTCAAGTTGGCATTCTGAGGCCCCAGGCAGAGGGTGTGGGCGGGGCACACAAAAGGGGCAGTGGGTCCAGGGGCACAGCGGAAAAGGAAGGGAGGAAATGGGTTGGGGAAATGAAGTTTGCTCTGTTCAAAACAGGGTATTTATCTTTTAAAAGTTGCAATATGTAATCTTGGTGTCGTACTCTAAGGCCTGTAAAAGAAAGAAAAAGTCCCCAGACTGGTCTTCGGTAAACACTTCAAGTCTGTTTCCATGGTGTGTCTTAGGGAGAGGCCTCTCCAGACACCTATCTGGATAAAAACAGTATCTGTGCTGGCACCAATAAGGATAAAAATAACCAGGACTGCCAATCCTCCTTCCTTATAAATAGATCATTAGCTGGAGAGAAGGAGCAATTTTTGCCCACCTGAAATTACATAATTAGACACAGTCTGAAAGGTTCTATGCTTTTCTCCAAGGTAGCCAAAGAATGAAGAGCAGAGAAATGAGAAAGACCAACGAGGGATAGTGCTCTGTTAGCATCTGCCAGCCACATGCTCTGAAATGTTTAGAATGTAGAGTTAGTTGGCCACACTGAACATGGCTCCCAAGAGCAGGGCACCTTCCTTGCTCATGTAGAGGATGTATTCTAAGATGGTCAGAGACCCTTGGGAATGTGACAGCCCTAACTAGTGTTGCTGAAAAAAAAACAAAAAACAAAAAACATACTGAGTGTGGCTGGTACTCAATGAGAACATCAATGTTGATTTCTCTACTACATTGTGTGACATTTGCCTTGGAACAGAAAAGAAAATGCAAAAGGAAAAGTCAATGTGAATCTTCTGAATGTTTGATTCACCCACCAGAGGCAACAATGAACAGTGATTAGGCATTCTCTACCTTGTGCCTGCCAGCTGGGATATGCCATAGGTTATTCTCAGACTGAAATGACGGGAAACAAGTTTTACCAATGACATCCTTCTGAACAGCTTTGAAAATGATTGGTTCAAGAGCTATATAAAGGAATAAAGATGTTTCCTGAAACTAGTTTTATGTAGTTTTGCCCCTGAAAATATGATCTACACAATTACTGTTTGATGATGACTCATTTTCTCATCTATATGTGGCGTGTATATATTACAAAAATATCGTCTGTTGGACATGAACTCTGTAACACACACACACACAAACACACACACAAAGACTCAGTTCCCTTCTTTAAGAAGTTTACAAGTGTCTGGTGATTATTACTGGCAATTACTATAATAATTATTCAGTAACATATCAAATCAGATATTGTTTCCAAAGTTATTTACTAGTCAAATCTCTTAAAATATAATTTTAGAAATAAAAATTCCTTTTCAGAGGAAAAAAAAAGAACATTGAGAATTTCTAAAAACACACAAAGATACTATACAAATAACAAAGTAACCAAGAAGCAACTAAAGTCTTAGACCTTCACTATGCCCATTGTAAACCTTCAGATCCATCTACTTGGGATACAGAATAATTAGACTAAAAATCATAATGAAGCCAAACTTTTTCACCAAATTATTTTAATTATTAAAAGAAAAATAATTCCAAAATTTTTTCTTTAATTACTCTACTAACAAAGAACTGGTCCTATTGTAACATAACATTATTATCTTAACCATGTTCTCTATTTTAGAAGGGCTACATGTTTTTTTTGAAAACCAACCTTTTTCCTACTATTATATAACTAAATATATTTTTTAATGTGTTGCTATGGTATTCAACAAAACAATAAAATCAATTTTAGTTCAAGGATCTATGATAAACTCTGAGCCTTTGAAGAAGCAGTTAATCATAATATGAAGGAAAACAAAAGCTAGCTTTAGAAAGTGAAAGTTAGAGATCCAGAATACATAGCCATCATGCTAGAAATATTATCCAATCTCTTCTTCTAGTATGCAAATTTGTCTTCCAAATTAGAGCGAGAAAATAGTGATCAAATATTTAAGGCTTATTTTTTTAAATTAATTAGTAGAGAACTAGAAAGAAGAAATAAGAAGAGAAGCTGGTAAAGATGCAACATTTCACTCAACATTTTTTCAGTGGAATGTTTGTGCCAATCATTGTGCTGGAGACTGGGGACATATGAGTGAACAAAACCTGGACCTGCCTTCTAAGGAGGGGCAGTTTGCTCATGATGGAGAGAGCATTTCCTAGTAAGGGGAGGACCATCTCCTCTGTCTTTCATCCTTGGCCACACCCAAAAATTAACAAAATGACTCAATAATCCCTCAAACTCAATATATCCAAACCTCAACTATTTTCTCTAACAAAGCTGAACTCCTCACGTGCTGCACACCTCACCCAACGGACCACCCATCATTTGTAGTCCCACGAGGTAGAAGACTCTAAGTTAGCTTCACTCTTCACATTGTCTCTCTTACTCTGTTGTGTGTCAAGTCCTGCCTATTCTACTACAGAAATAGCTCTTAAATTCATCTTCTCATCCATCTTACTGCCCTTTCCCTAATTTAACTTATGATCTCAGTGGTGAACTAATGAAAACATTCAGTGTCTCTTCCAATCTCCTCCATGCCCATGAGTCTTTTGCACTAACACAAGAGCTATCTTTTTAAAGCACATGAAGGTATGGTTGTGTCTCACTAACCTGCTTGAAAACCTCAGCTAAGAAATACTGCCAAGCTCTTTTGGGTGCATTCAAATTCCCTACAATCTGATGCAGTTTAACATTTAGAGTCCACTGCACCACATGCATCCACACACCTCATGCCAAGCTTAACTACATCTTATTCTTCCAAAAGCAATCTAGATGTGTAAAGATCCAAACCTTTCTCTCACTGGTCCTTGTGCAGAGAATGCTTTCTTGCTTCTTCCACATCCCCAGACTATACAGTTCCAAAATCTCTGGTTAGAAGTCAGAAGAGTAGAGACTTATAGAAAACTAGACCTGGAAGCAAAAGCAGGTGGGAAGACAGGATGTAGTTAAATATTGGCAAAGTGGAAAACTAAATGACAAAAATGAATATGCGGGGGCCCTAAAATCTGAAGGGGGCTAATCTAAGTACAAAGCTGGAAAAATTTAGTAAGAAAAAAGGCATGCTTTGTATACCAGGTATTTAATCTATATGTAAAATGTTGTGGACAGTACAGTGATTTTTGGCTTGGTGCTTCCTTCAAGGACCCAAAACTCTACTCTCATTGGTTTTCTCATAAGCACAGACTCTATAAGGTTAGAGTCCAACAGAATGTACTAGCCAGTGAGCATTAGGAAATGTCACTTGCTTAGAAAATAAGAAACTATTTCTCTTAGGTCATCCAATAGGTTGTTTTCAAATGTTTTGGTAGCATTTTTTTCATCATGTCCTCTCTTGGGCATGCTTCCTAACTTTAAGGGTTGTTTTTTTTTTTTTTTTTAATGAAAAAAAAATTACTGTCACACAAGGGAGAGCTAAAAACAGCATATGCAATTTTATATAACCAGGCTTATCCTAGCATGTCAGGTCACCTTAATCCCTCAGTGAGTAAGGACTAGTTGAACTACCGAGATATTTTCATTCATTATAGTCTCATTTCTTGAATGTCTGAGACATCTGTAAGCAAGAGCCAATTACCATTGTAGGCTAATCATCGGCATTGCTTAATGCCAAAAACTGGAATCAAGCTGCCTTACTTAAGTTTCTCTACAAGATACACATAAATGAATAACTGGTCCCATAAGGGAAGGCTAGTCTTGTGGTCTTGTGTAGGCTCTGAATAAACTGTACATTAAACCTCACAAAAAGTTTTTTCCCAATAAAATGTGGTACTTTATGTACTTTATTTGTAACTTTTCTAAGTTTTAGCAATAAAGTATAAATTCAAATGTCATATAATATATTTTTATATATCATAACACATATACTGGACTATTAAAAACTGTTCAAAGTTTTTACTATATCAAAATATCAGTTATGGAAGTGTTTTTAAAAAGTGAATGTGTATCAAAAACTGCAGCTTGTAATATTGCCAAGGATCTTACATTTGAAGTCTAATCAAGTATATGTTTTCCAAAATAAATATTTCTCATACAGAAAAATGTCTCCATTTTTTAATAAAACTATATTAGTCAAGTGTATCTAGACTTTCTATACTTTCATAGAACCCTAGAAGACAATGGAAAAGAGATGTTATTTCTTCAAAATGGACCTCACAGATTTGAAAACTAATTTTATCCGCAGATCAGTAAAAGTTATATGAAATGGATTTTGGCTCAGTAATGAAAGAATGTCCTGATAGTCAGATGTCCTAAAATAGAAAGCAGTACCTTGGCAGAGAGTAAAAGTAGGACCAAGGAAATGCAAGCAGGCTGGAGCTTGAGTAGCTAAAACCATCATAAGTTCACAGTGCAGAAATTAATGATTTTTAAGATAGCAGATACCTGAAATGTAAATTTAGGTGTTGGCCTGTAATGAAATTTTAGGTGTTATCATCTCCTCCACTATTCCAAATCTTTAACAAAGACAGCAAAAAGAGAACTTTGGGGAATGAAGAACCTGAATGGTGCTGATGTAGCGATAGGATGTAGAGAAAGAGACAGCACAAGGGAAAGCAGAATGCAGACTGGAAATAGAGAACTCAGAGCCAGAGGACTCTAAGAAGAAATGCTAGATGTCCCAGAATTACAAGAGTTATTATTAGCTAATCAAAAAATGGAGGATGTAAACCAATTTTCCTTTGGATTTCAGAAGACTGTATGACCCCAGATTATATCTGGGTTACTGTATATTTATCCAAAATTTATTGAGCACCTACTCTGTGCCAGACATTATTCTTGGCTTTGAAGATGGGGTATAGCAAGCAGACCAGAATGGATGGAGTACAGTGAGTGGGTAACACTAGTAAGAGATGAGGCAAGGCTGGAGAGTTAACAGGGACTAATGATAGGACCTGGTAGACCACTGAGTGAGATGAGAAGCCATTGAAAAGTTTAAATGGGGGAGTAACATAAATTGACTTACATCTTACCAGAATTCTGTCAAAGGTGTTTAAAACAGTTTAAAGGGAACAAGGAGGAAACAGGCAGACCAGTTTGAAGGCCAGTAGAGTCCTCCAAGTAAGATGGATTGTGGCAGGATGGATGTTTGCAGAGGAGGTGGTGAGAAATGATGACTATGGATTTATTTTGAATGTAAAGGGCAGGATTTGGTAACAAATTGGAAGTAGGATATAAGAGAAAGAGAAAAGTCAAGGAAGATTGTAAGGTTTTCATATTGAGCAACTGCAAAAAAAAATGGAAATCAATTCAGATTTCTAAACCAGAGACTTTTCTCCAGCCTTTAATCTCTAGGGAGAGATGGAATTGAAAATGTACAAGTGAACATTAGAATATCCAAAGATTTTCTAGCCACATTAAGCCTGTTTTCTTCTCCATTCTCACCCTGAAATATAAAAGAAAGGCAAGGTTTCTCCATTTTTAGCCTGCAGAGTTAAGGTTCAACAGTTTTCAATAGTCCTCAAAGTACAAATGATAACACTTCATGAGTGTTTTCATTAAGTATAACTAACATCTTATTTTGATTTTAAATAACTTTTGAGCAGCTGTTCATTATTTGCAATTTTCTCATTTGGAGGAAAACTGCCTCTAGTTATGAACGGTCTATATAAATTTACAAGTTCCTTGGACAATGATTAAGACGGCTCTGAAAACATGACCATAAGTCTTGACTCTTCATTAATTCTGGAGTGGAGAGAAAAAAAGGGAGAGGAGAAAGTTGGAAAGATGAGACTGGATCTAATTTTGGCTGTGTAAGTCCACCCAAGACATTCTAATCTCTAGGACTGTTTTCCAATTTGTAAATTTAAAGTGGAAAATGTATCACAAGATTGATATAAGTAAATGTCTTGTTTTTCAAATAAGAGCGTTTAATGAAAGTGCTTTGATATTACCAAAGTTTGGGGTATATTTTACTAAGCAATGAAAGTAAAATGTGGTCAAAGATAAAAAAAAAAAAAAGAAAGAAAGAAAGAAAGAAAAGAAAAGAAACAAAACTGTGACTACTTGGCAGCTTCAATCTGACAAGTACTAGGATTTGCTTCCTTTTTGAGAAATATGGCCATTTTCAGCCATGATTAAATCCAACAGCTCCAAGAGGATCATACCCAGAATCACATGGTGCTGTGCCCACTCCCTACCTCATGACGATTTCAGTCATTCTGTCCTACCAGCTTCAACCCCACCCCCACGCATAGGAGAAAGATAGAAGCCATCAGTACTAAACCCAGCTCCTGTAAAATTGCCTGAGCTGAGTTCCATTTCTAATTTTTTTCCAGGAAGACCTGACTCATCACTTTCTCTCATCCTTTGGTCTGGCAATTTTAGTTTTTCCTAAACATGCTGGGTATAAAATATTTCTAGAATCTTCCAGCATGCCAGTTCTTACTAATTTTTTAAAAGAAAATGACAGAAAGCATCTTTCTGCAACTTTCAAAGCAGACAAAGATTCACATTCCTCTTTGATACCACAGGGTCCAATAAAATCCAAAAAGATTTCAGACTTCTAAGATTGGTATGTTCAGAAATTTTATATTTCTCTCAGCTTTGTGATCTGTCAGATACAAACAGAACAAAGTAAAGAGAAATAGCTCCAGTAGAAGAATGAAAATATAACAGAAATTAGGCTTCTTCTGCATGGTGAATTGCCTGTGTAATTAAAAGAGGGAATAAGAACTACCTTTTTCTTGTAAATTTTAAAAATAAAAGATCATTTTTTTCCATGGGTAATCCATAAAGAATCTATTTTCCTATATGCACAATTATTAACCCTGCTACTTAATGTGCTACATGACCCTAACATAAATTATCTAGAAATTTGCTATTTTATAGTTTTCTTTTTAAAGATTCTAAAACCCAGTTCTATCTCTTGAAATAGTTTTAACGGGCCCTTTGATTAAAGGTAGGAGATAATTTCAATTTTAGACTCTAAAATAATAACTAAATTCCCTATCAATGTGTGATAATATAGCCTTCTGCTTTGTTTTAAAATAAAATATAACTGATTACCATTGGGCTAAAGTTTATTATTAGACTTTATCTGAAAATATATATATTTTTAATTTTTTTAATTTCTCAATTTCTAAAAGAAAAGTGTTACAGAATTATAGTTGGAATTAAGCTGGGTGTTGTTTTCTATTAATTCAGTGAAAATGATTTATTAAATATTAACTTACCCCCTTCAAAATATATTGATTAATGCGTATTAGTAACAGTCTACTTCTTGAGTTGGATACTTTTGGCTACAATAACAGAAAATCTGACTTAACATAGTTTAAATTTATTTATTATTTATTTATTAACAAAATGCTGGATAAGGTGGTACCATGGTTGCTCATGATGACCTGAGGACCCAGACTCCACCACGAAGGTTGCATTCTCAATCTTGGCTTTTCAAACCTAGTTTTGCTACAGCCAGGCAGCTGCTGCCACACATAAATTCTAACATCAGAGAGAACAGTCCCTTTCAGGGTTGTCAATCTTCTGAAAACTCAAGAAGCCTTTCCCTTTTATATCATCGGCCAGAACTAGATTTCATGCCTCCAAACCAGTCATGGCAATGGACAATGAGATTGCCATGATGCCACTAAAAGAGTCATGACTAATCCCCTGGCCCTGGGCACACCGCCACTCAGTTGCCTCTGGGTCCTTTTGGCAAAAAAGAGAGTAAGGAAACCCAACAGTGTCCGCCACATTTAACATGTGCTAAATACTACATACATTTTTTTTTTAATCTTTAAAAAAGGACAGTGCATATAGTTGAAATGTGTAAGTGAAGAAACTGAGGATTCAAGAAATCCAATGATTTGCCAATGTCATAGTGCTCAAAAGGATGCAAATCTGAACTGACACCTGCTTGGCTGAAAGCCTTCATCAGAACCACAGAGGAAACAATGAGCCTGGTTAATGCAGCCCGAAAGCCAGTGATGTTGGGCTTTGTTTGCCAAAATAATTTTAGAGCTTCAGATTATTTCCTGTGAAAAAATGCTCATCTTTCTCTTTAGTATAATCTGAAAATGTATATTCTCAAAAACTAACACGTTGTTGTTACTATGAAGAAAAACTCTCTCTGAAGTTGAGATGACAGGGACCACCAATTCCAGAGAAGAGAAAAATATAACCCCTTCCAGACTCTCCATAAACTGGTGCCATGCTCTTTGAGACCAGAATAGGCCCTACGTCATAGGTGGCATCTTTTTGATGATTTGAGAGCTTCATAATTGTTTATTGACTCAGGCCCAGCTTTCACTTCACTTCTGCTTTAGGAGAAACTATTTTTCTATAATTTAGTGGTAAATGATTTTTGAATAATGGGAACTTTGAGAGAGGAAAGAGGAAGTTATATAAAACGAAGCAAATAATTGAAGATGTTCAAAATGTAAGTAATTTTTCTCCAGAAATGGCACCTGCTGGATTTCCTTTTTTTCTTGGGTGAGGAAAAAATAACAAAAAATAAGCTCATTGTTGTTTTAACATATTAATGCCTGGGGATGAAGTGTCAGAGCCGCTGCTATTCATAAAAGTAAGCAGTAGCAAAATTTAATGTTCTCCACTAGATACTAATTATTTTTTGTTGATTTTTCTTACTAAAATTTCCTATTATGAGTCTTATCTCTTGTCTGCAATCTTCCATAAAGAAAAAGTGTATAGCCATCATTCTGTGTTTGAGATAATGTTTTAAGGTAAATATTTACTTTAAGAATATTTTTAATTCCAAATGCTAATCAAACTATAATTATTTTGATGAGTGAGTAGAAGGGAAAAAGAAATGATGCTGTGGGGCTGTATTCCCAGCATAGCTTTGAACTTACTAACTGATGCTGCTCAGTGGTAGCTCTTCATGTCACATTCCCTTTTTCTTACAATGCAACTAATGAAAACTGTTTTAAGAACAGTTTATTTTGGCATTGGTGGCACAAAAGGTTAGCAGAGGAAACGTGTTACATATATTTCATTTAATACAAATTGATCTGTCCTGGATATCCTCATGTCTACTTTTGCAGGCAAAAATACAAAAACAGCTCCGAGAGGCAGAATTAGGAATATAGTAGACTTCAAGTGTTTGTGGGAAATGAAAAAAACAAAAACAAACAAAAAAAAAAAACCTAAGCAATCTTTAATCTGAAATTGTGCAAAATGTAAATTCAGTTCTTCTGTAATTTATGTGTTCTATGCATTTTGCAACATACCCAAGAAAATCTTTTTCGAATTTGATGTGATATCTAAGGAAATTTGTCAATTCTTCCTAACTACGTACTTTTATTTGTGCCTATCAGCTTAGAAATGTGTTTTGAAGTGTTTTTAACTTCGGTAATTCTTCAAAATGTTAAACATAAAGTTGCCACATGATCCAAAAATTACACTCCTAGGTATATACCCATGAGAAATTAAAATATTTGTAAACACAAAAACTTATCCACAATGTTCACAGCAACATTATTCATAATAGCCAAAAAATGAGAACAACCTAAATGGCCATCAGCAGATGAGTGGATAAACAAACGTGATATGTCCATACCATGGAATATTATGTGGTGATAAAATATCATTAAGTACTGATAAATGCCACATGTTGATGAACTTTGAACCATTATGCCAAGTAAGAGAAATCACTTGCAAAAGATCTTATATTGTCTTGATTTCACATGTCCAGAATAGGCAAGTCATAAGGACAGAAAGTAGATTAGTGGTTACCTAGGGCTGGTGGTTGTGGAACAGTGAGCAACTGTTAATGGGGACAGGTTTCCTTTCTGGAATATTAAAATCTTTTAAAACATAGTCATGATTGCAGTCTGAATATGTCAAAAACCACAGAACTGTATGCTTTAAATTAGTGGATTTTATAGTACATGAAATATATCTCAATAAAACTGCAAAAACAAAAAAACTAATGTCTTATTCAGCTCAGGCTACTATGAAAAACTACAATGGACTGGGTAGCTTAAACAACAGAAACTCATTTCTCACAGTCTGAAAGCTGAAAGTCCCAGTTTAAGGTGCCAGCAGATTCAGTATCCAGCGAGAATCTGCTTCTTCATTCACGGTCAGCCATCTTCCCTCCATATCCTCACATAGCAGAAGGGATAAAAGCGCTCTTTGAGGTCTCTTTTATAAGGACACTAATCCCATCTGGGAGGGCTTCACCCTCATGACCTAATCATTTCTCAAAAATCATCACATAGGGGATTAGCTTTTAACAAATATATGAAAATTGGGGACACAAAAACACTCAGTCTATATAGTTCTTGAACACTCATATCAAGCTTTCTAATTTAATGTTCAAGATCAACTTAGTCAAAAGACCTGGTTTCAGATCCTGGCTTTCTCATGGAGTATGTGACCTGGGCTGTCACTTAATCTCTCTACTGCTGCTCCTTCCTCCTTTTATACAAAGTAAGTTTTCTCTAGTGACTTAAGATCCAGTCTAACTCTACAAAGTTAGGATTAGGTTGATCTTTACTTTCATAAAGGCGGAATAAGAAAAATGTCTTGTAATACAGACAGACAAGGATGGCACATCTGTGCTGCTCTGGCTGCCTTTTCCATTGTGAGAGATGCTACTGCTGGGGCAGTTTTACAGCTAAGGGAAGTTTCAGTCACCTTAATCATATGGCTATAACAGAGCTGAGATGCATGTGCACCAAATGGCTTGCAAGCCATTCAAAACTTCACTTTTTAGAAATCCGTTATAATGTATGCATAATACTCCTTATTATAATATCAACAGACCTTATATAATCTGTAGAGTTATGGAAATTGAATTTGAAATATGTTGTCCTATTTTACCCTAATGTGTTTCCCAGACTATGAACTCTATACTTTTTTTCTTTTTGATATTTGCAAGAATATAAAACTCATCGTTAAATAGGCAAACTAATATTCCAGTTGCTCATTCTGATTATTTAAAAAGTAAGGGGAAAACATATCCCCTGGCTGTACAGCAAGTTGTCTTTTAACATGTTATAAATTAGCAGTTTCCTTAGTTCATTTTCACCTACCCCATTTCCACTTCTATCCCCTTTCCCAAAGTAAAAAAGTGTAGAAACTAAGAAAAACAGAAAGGATTGTTATTTCATTAGCTCTCTAACCACTACCACCACAACATGCACACACACAATTAAAATGAGAACTAGTGTATGGGTAGCAATCTGAAAGATATACAGATGCATTAATGACACTAACATTAGTAAATATCCATAGCAGGCTTTTATCTTAATGCACATGAGTCCCCACTCCACAGGTGGAAGAGTCGGATAAGACAATGCTATGCATACTTTCTCTAATCCTATAGGAGGAATAAATTCATTCACTCTTGAAAGAGGATAGATAACAAGACTGTCAGAGAAAGAATCTGCCTTTTGATGCTCTGAAATCATACACATCTTTCCTTCAGTTCTTCATTCTCCAGGTGCCCGTAACCTGAAACACAAAGCATAAACAGGAAGCCCTTGAGACATTGTCCTGTAGTGCACACCTCACCTATAAGAGAGGCAAAAACAGATTATTAAGGCTCAAGTCCCAAGGATGCATCCATTTTGATATATAAAATGAAAAAAAAAAAGGGGTAACACAGTGATTGCAAGATCATTGTTTGATTTCTGTCCCATCTAGTAAGCATGTTCTAACTCATTGCTACAAGAGGTCATACCTCAAAATGGCAAAGTGATGACTGAGGATTTTCTATATTTCAAACTTCATTGTTAAGAAGACGCACAGGTATACCTGCTCTAAATCATGGAACAAGACTGAAAATGAAAGAGTCGCACCCTTTCTGCCACATACAATAAAGATTTCTTTCCTCAAGCTGCTCGAATCATTGTTTGCAAAGCTCTCAAGGCAAGCTGGGAAAGCATGTTTGGAAAACAAAAGACCTTTTAATTGCTGCTGACATAAATGAACTCTCTGAAACAGCAGCTGTGTCTTGAGATTACATTACAAGGCATGTGAGCAGGATGCAAAGCATCCCCATAAAAAGACAAAGCCAAAAAGCCTTTTATTGTTTCTCCAAAAAATTCCCAAGCCTTGGATGCCTAATTTCAATTCCTGCAGGGAGTAGCAATCATATGTTTACAGAATGAAATTGAGAAACAACCTTAATATTTACTGTGGCTGATAAAAAGCAAAATCCAGGTAGACAGTTTGGGTAGGAGTAGGAAATCAGTTGTGAAGGTTATCCTTGTGCACAGCCTAAAAGCTGGTTAGTGGCAATGACATCTGGCTATTAAAATATTGTCCCAGGAGATTATTTTCTTTCTGTCTTTCTAGTCACAGAATGTCTGCTGCTAGGTATAAATTATGGACAAAAGAATTCATTTGGAGAAATATTGACCCAGTCATACTTCATAGGTTTATTACTACCCTGAGAGAAATGAACCTTGTGAAATTATAACTGCCAAACTACAACCAAGAGCCTTTCAAAGACAGGCCTCAAAGGGAACAGAAGAGAAGGTTAAAGATGGGGGAGAGGAAAATCAAGAGTGCTTAAAGAAGAAAGGAAAGGGTCAAAGAGATAGGCATTTACTGAACAGACCAATGGATATGACCTCTAGGTAACTATTGACTATTTCCATAATTCCATTCAAGTCTCCAGGGTAAGCGTTTCCACCAAAACCACACACAAAATGTATTTTTCTTTAACCTTCATCAGATTCTCAGAAGGCTCCAGAAACTCAGAAAGTTAAGAACCATTGTATGGAGAATTAAAGAAAACTGTAAAACCTTTGATCCTCCTTCCGTGGAGAAATGGTTTCTATTTTCCCTCCCCTTGAATTTAAACTGGATTGTGGCTGCTTCCAGCAAGAGGGAGCTTGGGAATGGTGAGACGCTAGTTTCAGGCTCAGCCTGGACAAGCAGCTTCTGCACGGGTGTTCTGAAGCCCTGAGCTCCTGTCCTGAGACCACTGCAAGTGAGAAGTTCAGGCCACATGCAGAAGGCTGTGGAGGATAAAATGCTGTACGAAAAGAGAGAGACCAAGGAGCACCAAGGCACCAGATATGTGAAAGGAGAAGCTACCTTGGAGCTGGACCCTAGCCTCAGCTGCTGCCAAATCAATCAGAGATGAATCCTCCAATTTCTCTCAGGGTAGTTATAAACCTATGAAGTATGACTGGGACAATATTTCCCTTCCAGAATTCTTGACCTACAAAATCATGAACAAAATGAAATAGCAGTTTTAAATCATGGAAATCAGGGATAAGTTGTTTTAGAGCAAGAGATAACCATAACACGCTTTTAAAACGACTTAAGAATGGGGCACACAACTCGAAGCTTTTGAACAGTCTGTGAAATTATAAACTAAAACATAGTTTCATAGTTTTAAGCCAAAACTTTTCATAATGTGTTCCTATACAATTTCTGTCTTTCATGTTTGCTCACCAATGATGCACTTAACAACTCTGTATATTAAAAAAAAAAAAAGTTACCTAAAGAAAAACATTTTAAAAAATCAGAACTCATCATTTTCAAATAACCTGTCTTCAGTGCAAATGACATTTAGCTTTATTTAGTTTTCTCAACTTTACATTTTTCCTAATATCTTTCCAGCCCTCAAACTTCCTTGTATATTCTGCTCAGTGTTGTTCTTTGTTGACTTTGCTTTTGACACCTTATTATATTAATTAGTGGATGGCTATTGTAAAATGTTTATGTTCTCAGAGGACTTACAAGATGAGGTTTCTTCTTAAAGAACCTCCAGTTGCTTTACTGCCTAATAGATAGTGCTCATTTTATTTTTGCTAAAGATTGTTCTAGGTAATTTGCTCAAGATAAAGGGATAGAAAATCCTGATATTTTTACCTGTTCAAGTTTAGATTCTATTTTTTCTCTAAAATTTCATATGACATTTTCCTTTCTAGTCCTTTGTGACAAAAGGAAATATTACCTATGTAAGTCTCAACCTGATTAAAGTGGATATGTTTTCACATAATTTCTTGTTCTTCCACTTACCTGGAATAAAAACTTTTTTGGGGTCAGTCTTAAGCAATTACAAGTCCTACGGCCAATTTAAAACTCTAATTATGATTTTGATTTTAAAATTAAATTGTCTAATTCCATATAACAATCAAACTCCATATTTATTTTTACATTAATTTCCCACTTATTTAGTTAGAGCTTGCTGTAAGGGAAAAACCTACAAATATCTTTCTGATATCTTCTTTGTTTCCCACCAACTATTACCTTAGGCTGCTGACTTTGGCATCTGCATCTTCCAATTACTTTGGGAGAAGGGAGTGGTGGAGGAGAGAAAGGTAGTGAAGGAAAGTTCTTATCTAACCGAAAAATGTTAAGAGTTTGCTTAGGCTTCCTGGAATTGGCAGATTTTTACAGTGCATTCTTTTGCGAGATTCCTCAGAAATTCCTCCATTTCTGCAGTACTCTTGACATGAATCATGCTCTCTTTGGTTTGTGTTTCTGTAGCCCCTAAAAAATCCAAGAGTCCACCTTCAGCTAATTCTGCTGGGCTCCCCTTCATGTTTCACTAAATTAAGATCTAGGACAACTCCAAGCTGCATCTTTCTGGAGCATTAGAAAGAGACAGATTTTTTTAAACCTATATTTCCAAACTTTTCTTCCTCTAGATGAAGTTCTTTTAGCTGACCATAATAATTTGAATACCTAATTAGATAATAATACAGTGTAATTCCATTCCAAAATGTGTACAATTGCACTCATATAACCCAAATACCTACACTTTTTTTTCTTTCTCTCTGCAGAGAAAACATCCCAAGGTGTTTTCTCTTCAAATAATACTTACTGTTATAAAATGTTACCCAATAACATTTTATAATCTGTATTAATTAGTGTTGTGGGTCTCAGAGGTAATGTCAATTCAAAACCACTCTTTAAAGTTGGCTTTATTTAATTGTGGTTTCAGTATTTTCAAATCTTTAAATTTTGCACATAGTTTTATTGATTTAAAAGTATAATAAAGATATCTGCTAATCTCATCTTTCCAAATGAGTACCCTATGTGAATATCTTACTATCAGCTTACAGAGAAAGTCCTAGGAAAATAGTTCTGCCTTCTCATTCTCTGATAGTGCCTAAGGGAGACAGATATAAAAAAATTATATTCCATCTTTCTTAAACCAGCTTTGTTTTTTATATTACATAAATAAAAACAAATATTATGTTCATCTGTAGTCATTTTGTGTTTTTTTCTCAGTACCAAAGATGGCGATTTATTTTCATTACCTGAAACACAACGCTTGAATTAGCAGTTTAGAATTTATTTGCCTTTTTTATTTTTCATAAAACTTCTAACTCAACCTGTAATATTCCCTAAGGAAAACACTCATTGTTATTTAATTTCTTCTTCAAACTTTGTATTACTCTTCTTCATAAAGAAACTTCTAAAAAAAATCTCAATTTGAAATAACTGTCTTTGTTGAAATGCTCAGCATTTGAGGCTTTTTCATATCTTATTCCTTAATCTGATTTATATTTTCACACCACTACCTTAAATTCTAAAAATATAGAAACTTCACTCTCTTGATGAAAAAAAATATTATTCCTTGTATGTTCAAGTAAAAAGGTACTGATCTTCAAAATCCTTTTTCCAAACTCAGCCAATCAAAATTCAGCTTAATTTCTTTTCAATGTAACATGGCACTGGAAGTATTCAAATATACTGAAATGGTTTGGTAAAATACAAAACATCAGCGCGATAAAGTATATACATATAAATTCTCTGTAGAAACCTAGAAAATTTTATTCTTCTTTAAATTAAAAAAAGAATACAAAATAGTATACACATATTTATTAAAACAGTGTAAATAAGGAAAATAATTTTAAGGTAACATTCGAAAATTTAAAAAAATTGTGTTTATTTAATTTTGACATGGGTATCAAGACAATTCAATAGGGAAAGAAGAGTCTTTTCAACATTTGTACTAGCATGAATGGATATCCACATGCAAATGAATGAAAATGGATTCCTAGCATTTGTCATGGATCATAGGTATAAATGGCAACAGCCAAATTAATAAAACTCTTAGATGGAAACTCTTAGAAGTAAATCTTCGTGACCTTGGCTTAGAAAATAATTTTTTGGTTTTTTAGGCAAAGCACAAGTGACAAGGGGAAAAAAAATTGGACTTTACCAAAATTAAAAACTTTTGTGCTGCAAACAATACTATCAAGAAAGCAAAAAAGACAACAAGACAGGGAGAAAATATTTGTAACACATATATCTGATAAAGGACTTATGTCTACAAAATATAAAGAACTCTTTTAACTCAACAACAAAAAGACAAGTAATCCAATTTAAAAATGGGCAAAGGATCTGAAGAGATTCTTTTCCAAATGGCCAAAAGCACATGTAAAAAAAATGTGATTAAAAAATACCAACAAAAACCATAATGAGGTACTACTTTATACTCACTAAAATGGCTATAATCAAAGAACAACAACAACATACTTACACAAGGATAAGGAGAAATTGGGACTGTCATACATTGCTTGTAAAATGGGCTAGCCACTTTCAAAAACAGTTTCTCTACATGTTAAACATAGAGCCACCATAAGACCCAGCTATTCCACTTCATATATACCCAATAAAAATGAAAACATACATCCACACAAAATATAACACCTGCATGTTCACAACAGCATTACTCATATTAGCTAAAAGTGAAAGCAACCCAAATGTCCATCAACTCATGAATGGATAAATAAAATGTAGTGTGTCCATACAATAAAATATTATTCAGCAATAAAAGAAGTATAAAATAACTGATATGTGCTAGAACGTGATGAACCATTAAAATCATTCTATTAAATTGGAGAAGGAAGTCACAAAAGCCCATGACTGTATAATTCCATTTACATGTAACGTTTGAAATATGAAAATCTATAGACAGAGTAGATTAGCAGTTGTCAAGGGCGAGGGCCATTGGGAGAGATCAGGAGTGGTCTTTTGGAGTTAATAAAATGCTCTAAATCAGATTATAATGATAGTTGCCCAACGTGAATAAACTATGATATATACTGTAAATAGTAACATGCTATACTTTGAAAGTACTAAAAACCATGAAATTGTACGCTTTAAATGTGTGAATTTTATGTATATGAAATATATCTCAATAAAGCTGTTTTTTAAAAAGATGATGGATAGTTGTTCTTTTGAAGTGTTCTTTAAAATTTGTTTGTAAAATTATGTGTTTTAATATATTAACTATTTGTGGAAATAAAAGCACACTGGTCACTAACATGCCAGAATTCTACTGATTCTTTAATTATATAATAATGAGGAGGAAATTTCCCAGCAATTTTTAATTTTATGAAAACAAAAATCTAAGAGGAGCCTAAATCGGAGTTTGAAAATAAATGTGCCAAGTTGAAGGAAAATTGATGACAAGAAAAATATAAACTCAGAATATTGGTCACTATTAATATTTTCCTTAGTAAGACCTTTCGATTCACACAAAACAGAATAGACCCATGAAAAGTGGCAGCAGAAAAATTGTAATGGCATGAAAGTGGCTGCATTAGAACACCACACTCCCAAAGCTACACAGGATAAAACCTGCTTTTGTCTTCATGACTTGCACAACTGTTTGAGCATTATTTTCTTCCTTCCCTTCAGTCTTAACATATGCTGAGTAAATATCCCCCATAATCATTTTTGATAGGCAATAATTTTCTGACTATTCAATATTCTGACTTCCCATCTCTGTTTTACCAATGACATTAGAAGATACAATGTCCAGATGTGGTCTGACCAACACAGCACAGAATATTGTGACACTATTACTTCTTTTGATCTATATTAGCAAGTTGGCAAACATGTGGCGTGAACACCACTATTCCCTTGTCTCACACCTGTGTCTACAATATTCCTACTGGAGGAAGCCTTCTAAATGGTTATTGCTGGCATATGGGAAAGAAACTAACTGTTGTCAGTTCATTTGTATCTGGGTATTTCACTAACAGTCAGCTAGCTGGGAAGTACAAGGCTGGGTTACCCCAAGACATAAGACCCAGGGAAATAGGTAAGCTCTGAGCATTAGAAACCTGGTCACAGACAGGCTCCCTCTCTTGAGTGACAGTATTAATAGCTTTGTGAGACCTCACATGTTATCACTCTTAAGCTCACATGCATAACCCAGCAATCATCTAAAGATGGGAGAGATCCCCTAATATCCCCTCTGAGTGAGCTCTCACAGGTGGGAGGAATGGATGAGACAACAGAAGTCATTGGTTGGTCACTGTGTGTGGGTGGGATGCACTGATCCAGAGAGGGAATAGCAGACTTCATGAAAAGAATGATGATATTTCTAAAAAAAAAAAAAATGTTCTACATGAAATTAAGGCCACTGGCGACTTTGTATACGAATGAATGAGCTCCAACCATGCTATTTGGATGATCGATGGTAAACGCATCTGTCTCAGTGTAATGAAGTCATCCACTGGAAAAGCAAGGTCACATGACAAAGTCTGCATTTAGTAGTAGACAACTATTTTGCTTGATCTCTTCAGCCAGTAGTAGAATTGCAGTCTGTCATTATTAACCTGTTGGAGCTTTGGTCATTTTCTTCATTTTTATTTTTAGTTCTATGGTGCCTCCTTTACATATCTGATCTTCCTTCTTTATCCTTTTTTCTTGCTGTATCATGACATGTTGCAGGGCCAGCCAGCTCAGTACAGAAGATAAATAAAATCCCAGAATAAAAATTCCCAAAGCCTAACAAATGACCAAAGAAAGACATCAGGTTCGGAGTAGAAGAGGAGTTTTATTTCAAGCCTGGTGAGCCGCACCCTGTCCTAACAGAAATGTTCATGGACCAGAGGTGTTTGACCAGAGGCCAAAGCCCCCATTATCAGGCTAATAGAATAGGGCCTTAGAGGTCACCTTTACCAACTCCCACATTTTATAGTTCAGTGAGATGTAAATGCTAGTTACATAGCTAGTTAGTGAAAGAATTAGCACTAGAATCTGCTCTTTGCTTAACACATAGTTATGGGTTGAATTGTGTCTCTCCCAAAAAAGATACATTTAAGTGAACCCCCTCCCCAGTACCTCAGCATTCAACCTTATTTGGAAACAGGGTAATTACAGATGTAATTAGTTGAAGTCATACTGGAATAGGGTGGGCCCCTAATCTAATCTAACTGTGTCTTTTTAAGAAGACAGCCATGGGAAGTCACAGAATGCCATGTAAAGATGGAGGCAGAGCTAGAATCATGCAGCTGTAAGCCAAGGACTGCCAAAGATTGCCGGCAAACACTAGGAAGCTTTTCCAGAAGCTAGAAAGAGGCAAGGAAGGACTCTCTTGCAGGTTTCAGAGGTATCATGGTCCTGTCAACACTTTGATTTTGGAATTCTAGACTCCGTAATTATGAGACAACAGTTTCTGTTGTTTTAAGTCATCCTGTTTGTGGTGCTTTGTTGCAGCAGCCCTGGGAAACCAATACACACACTCTCAGAAAATAACTTTTCCTACCACCTCACTCATACTGAGCCCTGGGGATGATCAAGAGGTGCACTAAGAGGCTGCTTCTGCGTAGAATAATCTTGTCTTTATGGTAACAGAAATACTACACCACATCCCCAATTACTGTCCCCATATCTGCACCTAAGTTCACAAGCCTGCAAGTGCAAAAGGGATTTTTTTTTCTTTTTACTACATTTTAAATTGCATCAGGATCAGAGGAGTAAGAGTTACTATAGCATCTGATTTAGGGGATAAAGAAAATATTCTTGAGATCAAAACATCTCCCTTACACTTCTGTGATGGTGTGTCATCAGACAGTAAGCCCTGTAGGCTAAGCATTGAGCTCTCCAGAGCCTCCCAAATATAAGTCAGCCTGAAAAAAAAAGCCATAAACTTCATCCCTAACACCTCTGTGTGCATGAGTCCATTTGAGATTCTCAGGTAAAAGAAATGCACACACAAAGGCAGTTCTGAAAAAGAGGCGGCATGGTGTGGTGGGAAGAGCATAAGCCTTGGAGTTACAGAAATTCTAACTGGAATTAGGATTCTGCTGTGTGTCCCTGGGAAAAGCCATTTTACTTCTCTAAGTTTCATTATTTATAAATAAAGGTATTAATACCCACCTTCTTGGGTTCATGTAATGAGTACAGATCAACTACTTAAAATATGTAGCCTATTAAGGTGTACAAATAAATTAATTAATGTGATTGTTTTGATATTTTCATTATTATTTTATTAAATCTTAGTCCTGGACAAAGATCTCATTATGTCTTCTCGATTCTTCTCCATCCTATATCGGAAGCATGAAACAAAAAACAGAGGTCTACATTTGACAGGTTTATCTGTCTTAGTAGACTGCACATCCTGAGGCCATCGAGACAAGGACCATTGCCTATTTAAATCTCTGGCATTTGGCACAGGTCAAAAAATATTTGTTTCATACTGGATATGTGCTGCAAGATCAATTTTCCTCAGGATTCACAATCAAGCAGTCATTTAAAGTGGGTAAGTTAAGATTCTCATCCTAAAACACTGAATACTTTTGCTATGAAGGAGCACCAGCTACAAACTTAATCTAAATTTACCTGAACTCAATCCTCAAATAAGTTGCACTGCACTACAGATTTACAAAACTAACACTGTTTTAATGAAATTATGCTTTAATCATTTTTTAAAAATAAGTCAAAGTCCTTTATATATAGAAGAATAGGAATAAAATACCTACACTTTCTCGATTTTCTCTTGACGTAAATTTACATCCATAAGTTTCCAAATACTCATTCTCCTTCACTTTAGTTCAGCTGGCCTCAGTTTTTAAATCTGAAATCTTCAAAGAGGGCATGATGCACAAAAAAATGTGATACTTAGCAACATGAAATGGGATCAAATTTTAGTCCCTGGGTTTTAATTTCTTTGATTCTATAGACTTGTCATGTTCCATTCCTTCTTGTCTCAGCGTACAGCCTAAGATCAATCATTCACTGTATTCAACCTGCTGTATCTCAGTTACGTCAGTTTCCTGAGTCTATCACTCCCTTTGCCATTATTTGAGGACTGTGACAATCAAAAACCCTGCTGTGGAAGTACCAGAGAATTTCTAATGTGGCTTTTAATAAGAACAGTTTTTCAATCTCTGTGACTTGACTGCCACCTAGAGAAGAGTAGACATCCTGAAATTAACCAAGCTGAGCTAGTATCTTGATGGGCTTACTTTCCTCCAACCCTTTGGCAAAAAAGCATAAGGAAAGCAGTTTAAACAAGAATGTAGAAAATATTTAAATGTTGTATTGTGGCTTGGGATGGTGTCATTAATTTGTTTTGTTTTGTTTTTTACAAAATGATTTTGCAGCATTTGTATTGTTTCTAAAGAGAAATGATACTATTAGTGATAGCAATCTGTTTGCCTTCAAATTTATTTTATAGATTCCCTCTGAAAACATACATCAAGATAATGTAATTATTATATCTGCATATTTGTAATGCTGTAATTAAAACTGGGTGGTTGTTCTCATTAAATTCTTCAGATTGTTTGTGGTTTATTTCCTCCTGCCATATGAGTTTTTGTCTT
>CM053512.1:24439508-24471428 GCA_028627145.1 Eidolon dupreanum
AAGCATGTGATACTGTACACTGAAGAACAACTGTTTTCTTCCTTTACATCTGGGCATTTTAACAGGGTATAGACCCAGTTGGATATTCTGAAATTGTAACCTCTGGGTTTCTCATGTTTATTCCTGAAAGAACCCATGTGTTTTCTGTTTTGCATCTAAGAAGACTAACTGCTCTTAGTCCTATATGAAGTTTAAAGTGTTGTTTGTGGTATCATCCAGCCAGTAGCCATGAGTTTGCCAGGTTAAATAGCTAATATCACCATTCATTAGAAGTACCACCATGCTAATGTTTAAGATGGCTGAGCACAAAGCCAGATACAAAGCTGAACTATTTTGATAAATATCAAGTTGCCATTAGAATGCTGTTCCTAGACTTCAGGGTACAGCCAATGTCATCATTTTCACCAAAGAAGCAATTGCTTCCTCTCGATACCCTGACATATCTGCATGAGTCCATAGATTATCGCTGCCTCCAGAACTCTCTATCATGTCTCAAATCCGTTGAAGTATGAAAAAAATCAAGTGTGCTTCAGAAAATAGAATCATAAAAATGAACTTGGCTAGAGCTGTCTTTTATGAAGATTTTGAATCATGCTCTGGACAAGTCAAGAAAAAAAAAGATTGGGAAGTCAGCTGAGACATCAGTGCAGAAATGCTAAATGCAGCAGTGCATTAAGTGCAAAAAGACATGACTGCTCAGACAAGGGAAGATGAACCTACGATAGAAAACAAAACCAAACTTTTGAGAAAATTGGTATATGATAATGTTTGTATAAATTAATCCATATAGAGCACTTCTGTGGCTTATACAAATATTATATACACTAAAGGTAAATGATTAAATACGGTTTTCACTCCATATACAAAAAGAGATCTCTTAATTGCCTTCTACTTTATCTACTTAAATATCTGAAGCTTCATTTTCCTAAAACGTTCTGACTGCCCATGACAGATGGATGTTTCTCATTCGTATTCTGTACTTTTCCTTTTATCCACAACTGCTTATTAATTTTATGTCACTAGACCATGTTGTAACTAATATTTTATTAAACAATAAGTAAACTAATAAAATCAAAATGTAAAAGGAAAGGGGTTGCTCTCTGAATTAAAGCCAAGTTGAATGAAAGAAAAATAAATGGATTCGAGTCACTAAATACATGCTGTTATTAGATGCCCAGTTAAGACTATTGTAGCAGTAAAAACAAAATTTACCAATTACATTGCTTAAAAAAAAAAAAAATCCATACAAGACAAAGAGTACTGCCAAGCTGTAGAAAGAGTAGAAATGCAATCTGAAACTTTCTTTGTGTCTTCACAGTCAAGATGCTCTAATGCCGTAATATAAAGTCTGTTCCAATGCCCGATCTTTTCCATCATATTCCAGGCTTGTTGAGCTGTCCATGACTAATACTAATGAGAGACATGCCCTTTCAATTGTTACCTCAAAATATGCGAAAACTGCTCTACTATGCTCTCCAGACTCGCCTAATTTCCCATCAAAGAAATAGAACTCCAGCTACTTGACTGACTTTTCATATTAAATCTTGAGAAATAAGAGATGCTTCATGTATCTGCAACACTCATGGAAATACAATGGCTCACAGTTGGTCATATTTGATGTCTGGATTTGCAGCCTTTTCATTTTTAACATAATTCATTGCTTTGCTTTCTATTTTATTTCCTCTGGTCTTGATTCAGAGGCCAGGATTTCTATCTTTTTAACCTCAAAAACTTACTGACTATGACAATTCCAAAAAAATCAAAGTATAAAATTAATGGCAACTTAATTTATTGTGTATGTGTGTGTGTGTGTTTGTATTATGTTTTGGTGTGGTTACAATTTGAATTCTGGTGAATGTTGTTTTGAGAATTTTAGAATTTGTGGGGGTTTTAATGAAATGATTTCTATGGAATTGTGCTTATACAAAAAATTGTAAAGCCTTCAGATTAACAATCAGAGATGCTATTATTTCTGAAATGGAAGAAACTGGTTGTTCTTATATTTGGGGGGAAGAAAAGCAACCAAATGGAACTTCAGTAAGTATACCTGACAAGAATGAGCTTGGTCCTCCCTCAATCCCTTTATGTGACATATTTTTACACAATGACAGATCATAAAAAAGAAATACAGAAGAATAAAAGTGCTGATAACCTGTAACTGCTAATCTACCAGAGCAGCTAGAGAAAGAACTGTGCTAAGCAGTTTACAAGGCCTGATATCCTGGGTTGTTTGTCACATAAAGAAAAGAAAAATAGCCAGCAACATGGAAATGAAGATGAGAAAGCCAAGAGAAACTAAAGTTCATCCAAGAAATGGGCACCATGGTGATTACATTGAGGGGATATGTAAGACTGAGACCACGGATTCCTGCTCCTGTTAAACCACATTATGGATTACTCAGTTACTTTACTAGAAATTACAAATAAGTCAAACTCTTTGCCCTCAAGCTGTTCACAGCCTAGGATAGAGACAGAGGAGCAAACCACAGACAATGAGCAGAAGGCTGCAATACAGTAGAGAGGTACATGCAGGCATGGTCCCTTTAAGAGCAAGTTCAGTTGTTCTCCCAGCTGGTGCAGAATGTTTCTTCATACTTCCTGTTTAAAGATAAATGAGTCTATAGACTTAACTATGTCCCCCTAAAATTCATATGCTGAAGCCCTAACCTCCAATGCGATGGTATTTGGAGATAGGGCCTTTGGCAGGTAATTAGTTAGATGAGGTCATGAGCGTGTGGTCCTCATGGTAAAATCAGTTCCTTTACAAAAAAGAAAAACCACAGAGCTTGCTCGCATTCTCTCTCCCCACCACATGAGGACACAATAAGAAAGCTACCTTCTACAACCCAGAAAGAGAACTCTCACCAGGAACTGACCACGCTGGCATGTTGATCTCGGAGTTTTAGCCACCAGAACTGACATGATGATCTCGGAGTTTTAGCCACCAGAACTGAGAGAAAATAAGTTTCTATTGTTTAAGAGCCCCCAGTTCATGGCATTTTGTTATGGCAACCCAAGCTTACTAAGACAGTGAGCATTCTTTAAAACTTAGAAGCAAAAACATGGGAAGGAGCTGAAAAAGAATATTCTGAAGGATAAACAGAAATCAGTATCGACCTGGTAAGTAAAAAAATATATGATATTGTAAATAATGGAGAAGTTCTGTATTACAGGGAAGAGCTTTGGCGTTCCTAAGAGAAACCATCTCATGTTCCACAGACATCTAAGTTCAAAAAGACAAGGACTTCATGTTAGATGGTTATGTCCCACCAATAAGCATCAGACTGCTCCAAATAGACTGTTGAAGAAAATCAGAAAGCATACGATCTTCCCAGAGGGAGATCTAAGAAGCAGAGCCACTACAGCCAAGGCCACTACGCTGCCATACTCCAGGAAGATGGCCTCCAGACTCATGCAGGCTCTATCTGCCCAAGCCCAGGCCACACCTCATTAGACTCAGCGGTCAAAGCCTACCCACACCTACTAATGTGGAGATGAAGGAAATCCAGAAACCAGCAAGCATCTCTAGGCACGCTGAAGCTCAGAGTAGGACAGAAGGACTCATAAGCACAACTACTGGTTTTATCAGTTCTGTCACATGACGACTGTGACTATAGGAAAAAAGAAGCATGGTGGGAAGGAAATAATGGTCTACACACATGATATTAAAAGAGTTGCCTTCCTGAACTTTGGTATGTAAAATAATAATACATCACAGATAAAAATCTAAGTACATCTTATATAAATTGAAAGAATTTATTTGTCCAGATAGTACTCTAATCAAAGATCTCAAAGTAGTAAAATGAAGAAGGAGAAGCAAAGACTGGATCAGAAAGCACCTAGGATTTATACCCAGACAATTTAACTCCAGAGCCTGCACTCCTAACCACTACACTAAGCTGTACAGAAATACAGGGCCTAGTGGATAACAAAGTGAGACCACAGGGCCATTTCAGAAAACCCACAGTTCAAAGAGGAAAGGTGTCAAGAATAATGTCAGGAATCCATATAGTTTTTCCTTTTCAGAGAAATTACTGCAGCCTATACCCAATGCACGGTATTCCACAGAATGTTTATCTGGGTCAAGGAACATAAAGTAGCTGAACTCATGATGAATTGACGTGGCTAGAGACAGATGTTCAAAGCCAGAAATCCTGATTCCGAAATCTGGAGGATTTTCAAATAACAGTCCTCAAGATTGCCTGAACGCTATCTTAAGGCTAAACATTCCTGTGCTGATATCAACAGACACAACACAGTAAAGCAATTTCCCAGTTGGAACCTGCCACTGAGGGGCAATTCCAATAGGCTGCTCAGGAGCCTAATTCTTTGCTTTTCCAAGCTCAAGGGGAAAAGTGAGACTCCACTGCCTGGGAGTCATAGTTGTACACATATATATTTTATTCCCAGCCTACTTAGCTTCGTTTATTTTTTTTTATCATCCTTTGCAAATTCTCTATGATCTGCAACATTCTCCCATTAACATTCATTTAGATCCTTACCTTTGGGAATTTGCTCATGGCACCCCTCATCTAAAACGCTTCCTACTTATTCTTGTCTATCCATTTCCAACCTAGCCCTTAAATATAGCTTCAAATTCTATCCCTTGTAAAAGTCTTCTATGACAATCCTGGAAATCATTTCTACTTCTATGACTTAATCAAATTAGTGGTTCAGCATATCTGAATCTATAGTTCACTTTTGACCTCTAAATAGGGTAGTCGTAAAAATTAAATTGATAGTTAAAATAATTAACGTAAAGTGTTTAGCACAGTTTGTGGCATATAGTAAGATTTTTGTGTTACCTATTATGATTATTTGGTTTTTTTCCTTATTACAATATTCCATGCTCTTATTAAACCATAATTTTTTATTTAATTGCATTATAGGTATCTTTGTATTTCCAACAAGAATAAAGGCAATATTATATCTAGTTTTCCCCAAGTTCCAAAAACTCCTAAACATTGTACTGACCACAGAATGTATTGCCAGTAAATACTCAGTTAAAAATGGGACACTGAAATAGTTTACAAATACTACCTTTTCACACTCTGCAATTTCTGAACCACGTTCAGGTGGTAAAACAGGTGGGACAACTCTTACAAAGATTTACAGCCTAAAATAGCTGTTAAAATCTCTGTCAAAGCAATAAACTGTCATTCCAAGTAGGAACTGGGTGGTCTGGACTCCAGGATCTCATGTGAGCTGTAAATTCGAGGGAGAAGATGATTTATAGACAACTATCAATCTGCAGACATGTACCCATGTAAATCTGAGGATTGTGTTGGCTCACAAATTTCCTCATCAGATATAGTCCACAGATTCTAAAACTCTATGTAGGCAAACTCATTTGCCAATGTACATATTTGTGTTTTAGAAATATCACTCTGGAAGCAGCTTAGCATAAATGAATTGCATATGGAGAGATAAAAATAAGAAAAGCATTAGAGGATACTACAAGGGCCCAGATGAGATACATTGAAAACCCGTTCTGAAACAATGCAAGTGAAGATGCAAATGCTACTCTCTTGCACCTCTCCAAATGCTACTTTCTCTATGCTCAATTCCCCTTCCTTTATGAAGCATTCAGTCTGAATTCTGAGTGGAATGAAGTCTACCATTGTAGAAGTCATATGTCTCCTATCACAGATCTCATCATTTTTCTCACAGCTTACAAATTAAGTTTTTATCCTTAAGGTTCATTGATATTACTCAAAGCACAATTCAACACTCAGAATTTCCATTTGATGTCTTCTCTCTACACAGGTTTCATCAAATGTCCTCAATCTACAAGCTTTGTATATGTGGAAAGACATGGACAGTGGGTAATTATAAAAAGAAGTACCATAAAAAGAAATAAATAACTGAGCAAAGTCATAAAAATGGAGGTATATTATACATTATGTACAGAGGTAAATGATAATGTTTCTAGGTGGCTCTAAGAAAAATGGAAAATCAACTTGAAATGCACACACAAAAAGAAACATTTAGGTAGAAGACTTAGCATTGTCAAAGAAATACTGTGAGTTTTCCATTAGTTTAAAAATTCTCGAAAAGAAAGAAATTAAAGAAGTCTCAAATAAATGGAAAGATATCCTGTGTTCATTCATTAAGAGAATAAATATTGTTAAAATGTCCATACTACTCAAAGCCATCTACAGATTCAATGCAATCCCTAACAAAATTCCAATAGCATTTTTCACAGAAATAGGAAAAAAAATCCTAAATTCATATGGAACCACAAAAGACTGCAAATAGCCAAACTAATCTTGAAAAAGAAGAAAGTTGGAGACATCACACTTCCTCATTTTAAATTATAATACAGTAATCAAAACTGTATAAATATAGATACATAGACCAATGGAATAGAATAGAAAGCTCAGGAATAAATCTTCATAAATACAATCAATTGATATTTATATGGGTACCAAGAATATTTAATGGAGAAAGAATACTCTCTTTAATAAATAAGTTATCCAGTTTTCACATACAGAATAATGAAATTGGACCCCTATCTTACACCATTCACAAAAAACTCACTTGAAGTTGATTAAAGACTCAAACATAAGACCTAAAATCATTAAACTCCTGGAAGAAATATGGGGAAGAAACTCCTTGACATTGGTCTTGACAGCAAGAAGTTTTTGAATATGACAACAAAAGTATAAGCAACAAAATCAAAAATAAATGAGTGGAACTACATCGACTAAAAAGTTCCTGCAAAGCAAAAGAAACAATTAATAAATAAAAAAGCAACCTAAAGGATGTGAGAAAATATTTGCAAATCATATATTTGATGAGTTAATATCCAACATATATTTTAAAAACTCATACAATACAATAGCAAAAAAAATTATATTAAAAAAATAGGCAGAAAAACTGAATATTTTTTCCATGGAAGACATACAAATGGCCAACAGGTACATAATAAGATGTTCACCATCACTAATTCTCAGGGAACTGCAAATCAAAATTGCCATGAGGTATCAACGCATACTTCTTAGAAGGCTATTATCAAAAAGATGAGATAAAAAGTATTGACTAGAATATAGAGAAAAGAGAACCCTTGTGCAATGTTAGTGGGAATGTAAACTGGTTCAGCTACTATGGAAAACAGTATGGAGGTTCCTCAGTAAATTAAAAATAGAACTACCATATGATCCAGCAATCCCACTTCTGAGTATATATCCAAAGGAAATGAAATCCGGATCTGATAGGGCATTTGCACTTCCATGTTCACTTCAGCATTATTTACAATAGCCTAGATGTGGAAAACCCTAAGTGTCTGTCAATGGATGAATGGATAAAGAAGTGTGGTCTATATATACAATGGAACGTTGTTCAGCCATGAGATAGAAGGAAATCCTGCCATTTGCGATCTTGAGTGCATTATGCTAAGAGAAATAAGTCAGATAGAGAAAGACAAATACTATGTGATCTCAGTTATATGTGGAATCTAAAAAAGCAGAACTCATAGAAACAGACAGTAGATTGCTGGTTGCCAGGGGCTAGGGGGTGGAGGAAAAGGAGAGACGTTAGTCAATGAGTACAAACTCCCAGTTACCAGATGAATAAGTTCTGGGGATCTGCTGTACAGCATGGTGAACATAGTTAATAATACTGCATTATATACTTGAAAGTTGCTAAAAGAGTAAATCATACAAGTTCTCATTACACACACACAAAAATAATTATGTGAGGTGATAAAAGTGTTAACATTCCCATAGTAATCATGTCTCAATGTGTAAGTATATCAAACAATCGTGTTGTACACCTTAAACTTACACTATGTGATATGTCAGTTATATCTCAATAAAGCTGGGAAGTAAACAAATAAATCTCTAATGCTGAGGGGGTGAAAGACAGCTTTGGATGAAGACTTAGTAACTGACAAAAGAAAAATAGCAATTTTGCCTTAGTTGAAAAACTCCCAATCCAAAATCTTTGTCTTTTGTCTTCATTTACACCCTAACAATGTCAAATGGAAGCCCCTTGCCAAGATCTGAGTACCGGGGCACATCCGATTTTCACATTACCAGAAAGAACATCATGCAAGGATGTTCGGCATGCATGCATGTTTGTTTGAACATTGAATTTCAGATAGTCTGAATATTTTCTAAATGCTGGACTTAGACTCATTGTTGAGTTTGAAGTAGATGAAAAAGTCCTTGTCTCAGATGAGTCTCTGGACTTTGAATATATGAACTCAGACAAATTAAAAATAAAAATTAAAAAAGTCTAATCTCAAAAGAGTAGCTTCATTAAGAATATGGACTAATCTGTTAGGTGTTAAAAAACTTCATACTCTGTCTCCCCCAAATCGAAATAACTCGTTCTCATATTATATTGCTGATTAGAACATATCACATTACAGCCATTTAGAATTATTATATATGCATGTAAAAATCATTCTTATTTTTGTTGATTCCTCAATTTATGATCTTTGTCTCTTTGGCCTGGAAATTGGTCAAAAAGCTATAACATCCATATGCACTTTCTTCAACTGCTTTATAAAAATTCTTGTTAAATAAATTTTGTTTTTCAAAGAAAATTTCCATTTCTCTTCATCCTTCTTGGAGAACTATTGTCCAGTGGTGCACATTACACTACTACCGTGCACACTTTTGAAGTAGGGAACTTTAACACACCTATGACTGCTATCCATCAAAATTGTATGCATCTCTGTCAAACAGAGCACAAAAAATATATCTTGCCAAAAGACTTCGGGGTGAATAATCCCATTTGCTGTGTAATGTTTTCAAATCCTATCTGGAAGCCTTTCTACAAAAAGGAAAAAGAGGGGGAGGACCACCTAATCATGGTTAATCTTTTAAGTAAAAATTAGAATTCTAGAATGCTAAAATAAACATCCTTCTTAGTCACACTGTGTGAGTTATAGGAAAAAAAGAAACAGATATCTGAATCAGTAAATGAGTCAAAAATTATCAGAAATGCACTTCACTCCATAACGGCCAGCACCTTTAGAATTCATATTAGTGAACACCTGTGCCATGGAAGATTTAAAGTTCATGCTGTAACTAGAGTTTCCCTACATTATCAATTCCAAAAGACAACCTGAGGTTTTTTTGCAATAGTATTTGTCAGAAGAAGTCATTTAATTTCTTATTTTTAATTTTACTTACACTATTTTATATTAGCTGGATACTTTACTGATCCTTGCTCCGTCTACTTTTGTCTTTCAAAATTTTGGTTTCAAAATTAAGTCAGTATGATAATCTAACCACTGATAACACTGACGAAATTATGGCTGGTTGGCTATAGAATTGAGGTGAATTGAAAAGAATTCCTGTTTCAGAATAAAAATGTTCTCTTTTTCCTATAGTCACATTTCCTTATGCATGTTAGACAGGAGATTATATAAACTACTCCACAAGTAAGGATAAATGTATGGCTCCATCTTTATTTTTCTAATTAATTGATAGTTTGAGAACCATTTGCCATATTACCAGGGAAACCAATATTCATTTTTTCAACAAATATTTACTGAAGGACTATTGTGTGCCAGTCATTGCTCTGTGCTTGGGATACATTGATAAACAAAAAATCAGAAATCCCTGTCTTCGAAGCTTACAGTCTACTGGGCCTTTCTTTGGAGGTAACACTCTCCCAAATTACCCCAAATCTAGCAGCTTTCTTATTATAATGTGAGAATGCCAGTTCAACTTCTACAACCACACACAGAGAATCTCTATTTTTTTGACAATTCCATTATTGGCATAGCTTCTTGCTGCACCTGGTGGCTGATACCCCTGGTCCCAACTCAACAGATGATGCTGATGCTGATTCTGAATCTGATATGATCAGCTGGGCTAATATTCATTCACTCCCCACAGAGGCCCCAAGTGGATCTTAAAGAGACAATAACCCAACTCCCTCCAAATTAGAACAAGCCAGAACAAGGCTCTCTATTGCCTGAACTCCCTTAATCATTGATCCTCAGTCTGCCCAAGGGGTCAAGTTTAAGAATACCATGCTTAGTTATCCTTTGTAGACTTTGAGCCACTATCTCATTTCCCTTCTAAAAATTCCAGATCCTCAGAAATCAAGCAGGAGCTCTCTTTCCTTCTTAGACACACTAAAAGTTTGAGTATTCCTCTTTTCTTAGAAAATAGAAGTATCCTCTTCAACCTCCGAAAGGCATTACACTATTCATTCATTCATTCATTCATTCATTCACTTACCAAACACTTGTTACCACCTTCTCTGTGTCATGCACTGCTCTCAGCCCCGATTGCCTCCAGCAAGATACTTTGTGGAGGAAGCTGCCTTCATACCTACAGAGGATGACAGTTCTCTCCCTAGAATAAAAGAAAAAAAAATCATAAGTGGGACCTTCAGCTGGGCACCCTGTTGCATATTGAGTATATTATAAATAACAGCAACAAAAAACTGTCACAATTTTAAAATATCCAGGTGATAATGAATAGATGATGAAAATTATTATCAATTTCTTCACAAAATAAATTTCTATTAAAATTATTTTACGAAGAAAATATGCATTAATTCTGCAATAAGACAGATTTGCAGCTGGGTTTTTCCCCCCCAAAAAACTCATGTAAATTATTTTTTACCAACATGAAAAAAACAAACAAAATAAATGCTCTAATCAGGCATTAATTTCTTACAAAAACTTCCTTAGGACAAATCATCAACTCAGAGGCTAGAAAAGTCCAATCAACTTTCAGCCCCTGAATACCCTTGACCAACTAGGCCTATGCTTGTGCCTCCAAGTTCGGGCTACTCTTCTCCTCGGGTCACTCTCATCCAAGTTTTAATAATTCTGGCAATGACTTGACAACATACAGTAAACATTTCAATGCCATTCAATTACTTGTTCAACATACTTTTTTAATTTTATCATATAGGTATACTATACTACTCTATGATGTTTAAATACTGTAAGTAATGCTGTGATAAATGTTAATGATAGGTAAATATTTGCTCATACTCCTGATTATTTCCTTAAAGAAAGTTCTTAGCAGTGTAAATAAAAAGGGTATTGGTATCACTCTTTAACAGGTACGTGGACAAATGATGTATGTTCAGAAGAGACTGATTTTATGAAAGGACTAGAAACTATGTCATTTGAGAAAGTTGCAAGAGAATAATTGAAAATAGTTGCAAGAGAGAAAATGGGGATTCTAAGCTTCTTCACATATTTTTGGACCTGTCATAAAGAGGATGAATTAATTACATGACTCAAAAATGACATTGAAATGTTTACTATATGTTGTCAAGTGGGAGGAAAAGGAGATTACAAAAATGTATAATAAGATCATTTATGTACATGTATCCATGTGTGTGCATAAACCTGGAATATATGAGAAAATATTAACAGCAATTCTCTCCAATCAGTGGAATTATAGATGATATTTACTTGCATTTTTCTGTACATTTCAGATTTTTTGCCATGAAAACACATTACTTTGTAATAACAACAAATAATAAATGTCATTTTTAAAAATTGTATTATGAAAAACTAAAAGCAAAAATTGAAAGATGTGGACTGATCAACTCATAGGAAGTTAATTACCATTTCCTCACTCCAATCCACTTCCACTAATACTGTATAACACATTGATGGGTTTGCAGCCACATTCCACAGGGGTTTCATTTTGAGAATGTTCCAAATTATCGCCTCTAAAACATTTTGACAAATATTGCCGCTAAATTTCTCTCATCTTACTCTTGAACATTGGTTGGATTTCTGTTTTGTTTTGTTGTAATTCATAAAATTTTAATTCTTAAAAATAAGTGACTTCCATTTGCTGCCTGGCACTCCCAGTAGCCCTACTGAGCCTCCACCGTGCCCAACGTGACAGAGTTCAGCAGCAGCTCACCCAGGATCTGGCCCAGAAATAGGGGAAGAGGTGGGCCTAGGTCTGAGCAAGGCAATCTCCGAGGAATTCAGCCATCAGGGCACCCAGGTAGAGACTAGCAATGTGCAAGAGAGGAAGCTGTCTATGTCATACAGGGCAACTGTGAAGAAATTAGGAAAACTCAGTGGAAATTATCATCATGATCAACACTTGCGAAATTGCATCATCATTCAGAAGGATGTTTTCATATGCCTGACAAGACAAAAAGAACATGAGTCATGCTCCAATTTCTGTAAAACATGTAACCAATATAATTTAAGTAACTAGAGTGAATACACATTTCTCAGACACAGAGATTTTTAAAAACATTCCTGTGGATAGTTTATGCACAGAATCTACAGTCTGCAGTGGATTCAAGAAAATATCGCAGAATGAAGGAACTCTATCATTGCCTTTTTCTTTTTTTTAGACAAGGCAACCCTTGGTTGACCTCACAGATTGCAAGGACCTTGACAGCTTGTGATCCCTTATTTTTTATTTTTTATGCCTATAGCACCTGGTCTTCCTAGGTGGTCTCCCATCCAAGTATTAACCAGGCCCAACCCTGCTTAGCTTCCAAGATCAGATGAGATCGGGTTTGTTCAGGCCATAGACCTCTATCATTGCTTTTTAATGATCATGGTGAAGCATTTAGAACATACAAGGTATTCTTACCTATTTAACTATGTCCCACTGTAAAATGTTGTGTTTTGAACTATTATACGAATATAATAACATAATTATATGTGTTTTAATAATGTCATTATGTGTTTATAAATATATATGTTTTAAACTATTATACTCTGGCATGTTTTTGTTTTCTTATGCTTCTAATGTTAAGACTCAATACTACTAAAGCAAAAAATAATTATGTAGTGCTTGTTATTTATTCCTATCAAACTGCTTTTAAAGTTTGGTTCATCTCTTTACCATGTTAAGACTTCTTTCATCTGATTCTGTCATTTAGTTTTTTATAAATCCCTTAACTCTGCACCACTCACAAGTTTAATGAGTATGTTCTCAACACCTATATTTAAATCCCTGATGAATATATCTAACAGAATACAGGCCAGGATAATGCCACGACACTTATCAGCAGAAAGCTGTCATCAGATTTAACACTTTCTGTATGCAGGTGTTCAACCAGAAACTCATCAAGCAAGCAGTATTATGATTTAGACCATAATTCTCCCTCTGTGTAATATCATATGTCAATAAAGGACTTTACAGAGGATATTTGGTTTTTTCAAGAAATTTAGAAAGTGGCCTTGTTGTTTCACGCATATATCAATGAATTAAGAGATCAAAAATTTATTAAAACAGAGTTGAGCCCTATTTGAAAAGTGAAGAGACCTCCAAAATCTTGGCTGCAATTACTGTCTCAAGAAGGCAAATATTTTATCGAAAGCATTCACTTCCTGACCTGACATTTTATCATGGACCCACAGTATTTCTTCTGCCTCATGAATAAAAATGAGACAGAAGGACTAAATCTTATCCATCTCCATTGATTCTACAATGCCTAGCACACAGTTTCATATAGTTGTTATTAGCTGTAGAGACTTTAAATGAAGCACAACAATGCCTCATTAAATAACAATAATGACTATTTACCTGAGATGGCTGGCTAAGCTAGGTCATTCCAGAACCACAGGACTTGGACACACAAATGTCAAGTCCGTTCCAGGTAACTAACCGATCACTATCTATTAGACCACTTAGGGGTATAAATCCAGGCACTGCCTAGCCACGCACATTCTTTTGCTTACTTCTCCCATTCAGTGGTCTGTTCTTGCTCTGTAGAAACTCTCATTATCCCTCCCACATAAAAGTCCTCATACTGCTTCTTTTTTTCTTTACAATAGAACTCAGTGTTCCCACTCCCCATAGCCTTAGCAACACAGAACGTATTTCTTTTGAAGGTTGAGAACGCATACAATTTAGAAAAATTGTCCAGCATTCATAATCTGTTGAATAAAGAGATCTTTTATTACTGCTTGTAGAGTTTCCATTTTCCCTAAATCCATGAGAGACAAAATCTGTGTTTTCACATCAAAACATAAGATGAGCCTAAGCTGCACACAAAACACAAACTCAGTAAATGCTCAGTGATTGAATCAATGATTCAATATACTTTATATAAGATATTTCGGATCTAGTGAGTTTAAAAAAAAAAAACTGTGGATGGAAGTCTTGGCATGTTATACAGCAGGACACTCCCTAGAAAAGAAGAGCAAGAATGTTGGGACCTAAGAAGCAGTAAAATGGGGAGACTCAAGGTGTTCTCTCCTTTACTGATCAGGGAGTTGAAGGACAAGAATGAGGTTTTAAGCAGAGATCATATATTAGCAGGAGACTGGCACAAATATCAGAGAAGAATGTTTATGTGCAAGGGGAAGATTCAGAAGAATTATAAACTAAGCAAGAGGTCTACACCTAAAACAGCCTCGCTGAATTCTACAGCTAAGAAAAAGTGCAGAGACACCTAGTGCTCCAGCATATAAATGCTGTTCCATGTCATCACCTCCTTTCCTTACTCAGGCCACTCCCAAATGACATTCCCGCTCTCTATCGGTAGGTTAAACTCCTCTCTGTAGGCACCAAAGGAGATATAAATTGATGTATTAGAGATTGAGACATTCACAGATGTCTTTAACCTGTCCCATTTCACAGCCCATCCACTCTCTTTAGATACAGGAAAGCAATTCAAAAGAGAAAACAACTTGGTAGATAGTAAGGAGACCAGAAAACCACAGGACTGGAACTTTTTCTCTTTACTAGGCCACCTCCAACACCCAAGTTGTTTTTACATAGTCTACTATGTTTTTCATAGTCTACTATGAAAAGCAGTAATAACAATAAAAGGTCGATAAAACAAATAATATGAATGTCAGTTTCCTCTCTTGAGATCACCTTCAGAGGACATTATTATAACCAGAATTGCTTTTTCATTACTTAAATATGTTCCTGAAAAAGTTACCACTGTAATTTAACATTCACCTCTAAAACTGGAGCTAGTTAATACCTCCCTCCATAGCAATATCAAATATCACTGCAATTTAAAAGAGAGAACTTCGTGAAGGAAAAGATTAATGAAGGCATATTGCTTTCTGCACAATGAATAGTAACAATATCTACCAATTATTGAGTCTCTGGTATCTGCCATACACTGCACCAAAGCCTTGATAACTTTTATCTCAAATTCTTACAGTAACCCTGCAATATACAGATATTACTCTAAATAAATTTTACATAAGTAAATTGAAACTTAGAGAGTGTAATTTACCTAGACATATATCTAAATTGTAGATTTAAACCCAAGTTTGTCTCCCAAAATTCGGGTACCTCCCATTATGTAACATTGCCTCTCCAGACCTATTTCACTGTGATAAAACTGGTGTAAAGGAAACATTTCATTGTGAACATTATCTCTTTATTAGAGAGTCATGATTCTCTTAGAGTAAATCCGCTTATTTCCTGTTCTCCAAATCAGTATATACCAAACATCATTTTAATAACTATTATAATTTTATTAGCTTTTATTTGCATACTCATTTTCAAATAAGATATATATTGTTTCTTCTCAGTTAGGGCTCCCTAATTTTCCAAAGAGAAATTAACTAACTTACATCACCTAAAGTCACAAAACCTATTAGTGATACAACCAGGCCAAAAATACATATTAATAGTACGTCCTCACTTAATGTTCTTAGGCTCTTGGAACTGAAGCAAAATGATGTTTAACAAAACCAGTTTTACCATAGGCTAGTTAATGTAAATGAGAGTTAAGTCCCCACGGCATCCCATCAAAGTTATAATGAACGACATTGAACAAAACGAGGCTATTCAAGGGCCTGCTGCCTTCCATGCTTCTCCGCCCACTTCTTTCCAAATACAGCGACTCTTCTGCGACTTCTCTGTCTAGCCTTTAGTTTTCTCTGTGATGTGGCCTACTCTACCTATGTAATCTAGTTGCCAAATACAATGTAAGATAATTATTAATTTATTCCAGAAATAGTGATCTATTACCCCAGATGTTCCAGCATCTCCATGCACTACAGGCACATGACAGCTAAGATCCAGCCTCCCTAAAAAAGGTTCCATGTGCTCTTCTGAATAAAAACACACAGACATTAGACTCTCTTCATAAAAGACAGACGCCATAGTGACCAGCATGGAATAGCTTAAAAAAAAAAAGAAAAGAAATGCACAAATGCCCTGCCAGGCAGGACCACCAAGTGAAAACTGGAAATCAATGTAACATGTCAATGAAGCTATTCCTGCCAGCACCCACACCTCCAACGAAAACAGCCACAATGAAACCCTAGAACCTGGCAAGTGAGAATACTCTCCTATTGTTCAACAAATCCCATTGTTGTCTAGATGCAAGCTGTTCACATGGATTAATGCCATGCTCATATTGCCAGTTTTAATTTCCTCTGTTGCCTATATGCAAACTCTCTAAGGAGATGAACAGAATACAAATGGATCATCTGTACTTTTAAAATTTTACAATCATAAAAGTCACAATATGCATTTCATAATGCTTTCTCCCAGATATTATTAAAGCAACACATTTTTAAATATATTATTCCAGGTTTCAGTATTTTTTCTCCACATTAGCTAAGTGAGATATTTTCAAAGTCAAATCTGAAACTTCATTCAAACCCTATGAACCCACATGACTAAGTCTGATATCTTGTAAAGTAAGAGAACATTAAATTGTTAACTTGGAGGTTGGCCAACACTATTCTATTTAACACATAGCATTTTCTTCTGCAAGGAAAAAATTGTATGCCTTACAAATATCTTTTGCACATATAATTCTGCCACAAATAATAAGTAAAAAAAAGAGAGAAAGCATGACTGTGTTCTAATAAAACTTTATTTATAAACACTGAAATTTCATATAATTTTCACAACATGAGATATTCTTCTTTTGAGTTTTTTCCAATCACTTAAAAATATAAAAATAATTTTAAAACAGCCAAGGACCAGATTTGGCCTCACGGGCTATAGTTTACTGACCCTATATGACAGAGTTGTCCCCAACTGCATGGTTAAAGCTGAGTCACAAGCATGTCTATGATCCAACTTATGTGATGAGAAAAGAGGGAGCCCAGAACAAGAAATTTCATTTTAAGCACATCTATTTTGTTCACTTTCCACTAGTAAGAACTTGGTCACATGGCCACAGCTAGTCTCAAAGGGAGCTGAAAAATAGAGTCAAAGCTGGGGAGCCATATGCTCCAGAAGAAGAGGAGAAGACACTTCAGACAGCAATCTGTTACAGACCCCTAAGACTGGTTCTTAGGAGCCTCCTTTGGGTCGGTAACTGATGCGCTTCACATAGAGGTGCCTGAGAGCCACTACCTTAATTCTATGTTCTCTGGAGCTAATTTTGCTTTATTAATGTCTCTTTCAATATTTCAGTTAAGAGATCACACACTTTTTACCTCTATGTACTATTCCTCTAACAATCTATGTCAATCTAGGAGAAACTAGAGAAATATTCTTGTTTCTAGTCTAAGAGTGTTCTGTACACATGATACAATATTAGTAGTATGAATATTGACAAATGAGTATCCTAGATGAGGTCTCACATATAACAGTTATATTATAACTATATAATACTTATATAATAGTGACCCATGTGTGTCCCAATCCAGTAAACTCTGTCTTAGCACCCCATGTTCAGCTTGGTTTTTTTTCTACTCACCATCCATTAGGAGTCCGGCCCCCCTCCTCAACCTTGGGCCTACAGACATCCTGGGGCATTATAATGGATAGTTTTCCAAACACAATCACTGGCCCATCAATGGCATCAATTGGTGCAGATGGAGCAAAATCCTCTAGAGCTCCAACCAGAATATCCACTGCTGGTGCCTGCTTCAGGTAATGGGAGGTTACCAAAATTCACAAATATCACCTTCTACCAGCAAGAGCCAGAAAGAGCTGGAGTGACATCAGTCTATCACTTCTAAAACTTGGACAGAATGTAAAAGATTGGCATCTGATTCTCTGAAAAGGTCATGAATAAGATGCAATATTTCAAGTGGTTACAGAACTACTGGTCAAACTTAATTGGGGAGAGGAGGAAAGAAATTGTAACTAGTTTATTAAAGGGGCTAAACCTGATGGATTACATTTAGAGGCAGATTTTTTCCCCCTCTACTGCCTTCAGACAGACTCTGTGGGATCCTCACCCCTGCACCATGACAATATCTACAGCAGATATCAAAGCTTTGGGGTCATTTTCAATCTTAAGGACAATCTCATTTTCCACAATTAAAAGTTCAGCCTAGTATGACTAAAAAACCTGTCTTGTCCAATCTAATTAGATCAGGCCTGCACCACAGCCTTTTAATATCAGGACTGACTCAATGCACTCTCTGGCTAACCACATGTGACTACACCATTCCATTCTATCGCCCAGTGATCCAAGCACTCTCTTGTGAATTATATGCCCACTGTCCTCCAGAACCCTAGTTTTCTTACTCATTTGTGAAAAGGAGCTTAGAAAATACAGATTCCTAAGCATCTTCTGTCACACCACCAACTCCCCCAACCCTTCTCACTCAACTCCTCCACTAATGTAGTCAGTAAGTGGCAGAGACAAGAAATCTGAATTTTCAATAAACCTCTAAATGATTCTGATGAAGTGGCCTACAAACCATGCTCTAAGAAACACTGCTTCAGGGAGTATGTAATCATAACCACAAAGACACACATTCCTATTTTCCTTGGTTCCTGTCCAAAATCAAAAGCTTTTGGTGATTTATACTCTCCAATGCTCCCATTGCTCAAATACTCCTTATGACTTCTTTTTTAATCAAATAATTCCTCTCCCCTCTCCCAAGCCTCTGGAATGGCTGGGCCATCATTACCTCCTATAACTTTTAAACTCAGCTCCACACTTCTTGGCTTTATCAGACTCTGGCTTCACTGAAACCTGGCTACCCACAGAAGGCACCAGTTTCCCTGTCGCTCTCTCTACTAAAAACTGCTCATCTTTCTCCATCCCATTTACCTCACGTTCGGAAAGCAAGGTAGATATCTTCCTTTCTCCCAAAACCACTCCCACACCTTCACTCCTACATCTTCTTGCCAAAGCTCCTGTTCCCCTGAGACTCACACGATCTAACTATTCCTCTACCTCCATACATACTCTACCACCACCTTTCCTGTTACTGTCATAGGTAAATCTTTTTCATTGCCAGTGGCTCCCAGCTCAAAGTATTCCTTCCATGCCAAGTCCTGCTATCATCCTGGACGACTCCACTGTCCATGCTTCTCATGTTCCTGACTTCATCATTTCCACCACATCAGCTACCACTATACAGACCTTGTCATCATCTCAAAGTACTTTAGCTCTGATGTCACTAATTCAGATTTCTCACTGTCTGCCCACGATCTCCCACCTTTCCAGCCTACTCACTTATGATTTATCACATGGGTTCTTTAACTTCCAGGGCACCTCCAGTCCATAGAATCCTCTACTTTATCTATCAGCTGCTTCATTTCTTCACTTCCCTCTTTATTCTTCTTGGGTACAATCTCAACTCCTCTTTTTCTAATGTTCTCAACTCTTTTGCTCCATAGACCTCTCATTGAATCCACATGCAAAAACTTCAAACCTGGATGGATCCAACTATCCTTCTTTGTGTTTGCACCCTAAGTGTTAAATGTTGATAAAGACGAATCTCATTAACAGTGTAGATTGGTCCTGACCTGTAGTTACCAACCTCAAATGGGCCTGTAACGCTGATCAGCAATACTACAATGTTTCTCTATTCTCCATAACAAATATTAAATATTCTTCCTTCTTATCAAACCCCAATCCTTCTACATCTCCCTTATTTCTCAGCATAGGACATCCTACTTCTTTAAAAAAAATAAACAGATAAACCTGCCTATATCTGCATCAATATTTCCCCATCTATCACCACATCCATTTACAAAAGAAAAAGTGGTCCACTCTGTTCACTGGATGGCCAGGCTGTGCAGCCAAGTTTAAAAGATAAGTGTCACCCAAGGAAGAGATCGGTGTGTGATTCAAGGTCACTGAGAGTAGGCAACATGCACAACAGGCTCAACTGGCACAGCACTTACTTACAGCATGAGGAACAAGATGATACACGACATCCAGCCTTTTGCTATGCGTTGGTCCCTGATGGCCAGCCGCTCTGATCTGCAGCCGAAGTGGGTGGGCTATGTGACTGGACATACCCTGCGCTGTGCTGCAGTAAAAGGACCCCAAGTCCTTCCCCATGGAATTTGAAATACAGAAGACTGTGGGCATGTCTGAGGGCCACTGATGCATGCACGTAAGCAGAACAAAAGATTATATACATCAAGCTTGAAACAGGGAAAGATATTCCTTCACAAGAAGATAAGCCCAGCACAGGCTGTGAGGGCTCTTTATCTCTTTACAAGGAAATGCTCCAGGCACAAGCCACTCTTATGGGCGATTCAGGGTATGAGAAGTGGTGCATGATTGTCCTTCCCAGTAAAACTCATCCTACCCTCTATCTAAGGCCAATCCCTCCATCTTGCTCTGAACCAAAAATTTCTTTCCACCCCCATATTAACCTACAGATACTGCTCAATCTCTAATTGTCTTATTTCTTAATATCCTACTCATTTTCAAACCGCTCCAGTCTTGCTTCTGCACAAAACACTCCACAAAATTAGGCAGGTCAAGTTCAGCAATGACTTTACATCACTAAATTCAAAGAAAACTTTTCTGTTTTATCTTGATTAAAACTGTGTATTTGGCATTTTTGACCACGCTCTCCCTCCTCTAAGCTCTTCCCCCCTTTAGTGTCTCTGCTGCCACATGGTCCTGATTTTACTCCACCACACTGGCAGTGCTTCAGCTCCTTTCTCTGGCTTTTTATACTCTACATGACCCTTACGTTTTAGAGCACCTTCAGGCTCTGTTCTTTTCTTCCTGGTGGAGCTCAGCCATTTTTAATATTTCTAGTATCTTCTGATTTATTCAGTAATTGACTCAGTCACTCTAAAAAAATATTTAGTGAGCACTCTTTATGGGACAAGCACTATACAAGGTGGCAGAATTCAGGGGCAGGGCCTGTGTGTGACTTCAGAAGTCACCATTCACCTAGAATGTTATGCAAGGCACTGGCACAATTCTGGGGTTAGCAAGACAACTATGCCTACCCTTGTGGGCTTTCTTGTTTTACAGAAGAAATAGAAATAGAAGAAATAATTTCAAAAGTCATAACTCAATTACAGGTGGGAATAGAACTCCAAAAGAAATGCTGGAAGGTTCAACAAAGAGAGGAGTTTCCAGGAAAGAAAAAAGCATGTCGAAGGGATGAGGTAGGACGGAGCTTGCTGTCCTGGACGGTCTGTTGGAAGGCCAGAGTAGCTGCAGTGAGGGAGTGGGGGAGAAAGTGGCGAGGGTGAACCCGGAGGGGTGGCAGGGGTAGGTCATGTACACACTCAAAGGCCACTTTAAGCACTCTGCTCTCTGGACCTTAAGATTTTACTCTGGATTCCTAAGGAAGTCACTGAAAGACTTTAACTGGAGAAAAATATAATCAAATCTGCATTTTTTTTCAGCATATTTTGGTTGCAGAGTGATTACAGTAGATATGGGGAGGCTGGTTTTTTATGAGAGTGACATGTATGCTATTGGTAGCTGCTAGAGAGGAGCAGATGTTTTCAAGATATAATTTGAGGAGGGGCTCTGTTAATATGTTCGGGCTTGAATAACTGGCTACACAATTTCCTACCATAAGAAACACTGGGAGGAGCAGGGTGGGGGAAAGCAGCACAGTTCTCATTTAGCCACGTTGAATTTGAGATGCCTGCAATGCGTCCAAGGGAGACTGAGTGGAGTTCTGAGGTGAGAGAGAGAGAATCGTCTGCTCAGCGCCATTCAGACCCTCTCAAAACACCTCTTCTTCTGCTATCCTTCTCACTGTAAACTTCTGGTCATCTTCTTATCTATTAGACTGGTATTTTTAGGCTCCTCTAGTCAATAGCTGTGCTGGGTTGAAGAGTGTCCCCCCCAAAATTCATGTCTCCACAGACACTGTGAATGGGACCTTATTTGTAAATAGTTTTTCTAGACATAATTGAGTTGAGGTTGTACTGAACTAGGGTGGACTCTCAATCCAATGACTGGTGTCCATATAAAGAGACTCAGAGACACACAGAGTTAGAATAAAGGCCATGTGGAAACAGGCAAAAATTGAAGTGCTACAGCTACAAGCCAAGAAATGCCAAAGATTGCAAGCAATCACCAAAAGCTAGGAAAAGCAAGGAGATTCTTTGCTTTTAGAGGGAGCATGGCTCTGCTGACATCTTGATTTTAGACCTGTAGCCTCCAAAACTGAGAGAAAAAATTTCTGTTGTTTTAAGCCACCCCATTTATGGTAACTTGTTATGGCAGGCCCAGGAAATTAATGCACTGACTCGCCCTTGGTTTCTCCCTCTCCACATCAATCCATCACAAATCTTTATTCCATCTGTGGAAGGTGTCCTGAATCCATTTGTTTCCTCCATTCCCACTACCACTGTCTCATACAAACCCCCATCATCTCTCATGTCTTTACTACTGAAAGCACCTGACTGGCTCCACATGCTTCTTTTTGCCCTTTTCCAATCCATCTTCTACTTAGTAACCAGAGTAACTTTAAAACACAAATATGAGCATGTCATTGTCTTGCATAAAACACATCTATTACAAATAGGGTAAACTCCAGCATCTTCAACACAGATAACAAATCCTTCTGGGATCTAGCCAGCCTGCCACCCTGCAGTTCCCGTCAGCATGCCCTTCACTACTCTTGCGACTCCAGTCACGTGGACTTCTTTAGGCTCCTCGGCCTTGCTACGCTTTCTCATCTCTTCTCACACATCTTCTATCACTCAGTACACTTTTAGTTAAGTACCAAATATGTAAAATCCACAAGAGCATGGACTGCGTCAGTCATGTTCACTAGCATATCTCCAATGCCTAATATGTACCTAGAAAATATAAAGTGCTCAGTAAACATTTTTTTGAAATAATGACACAGAATGCAGTTAAATTTCCTCAAGTTACACTAACCAAACCTGATTAGATATATTTTTCCAGAAATTCATGGTTCAACTCAGAAATCATTTTAACAGAAATAACGTTTGAAAAATTCGATCACCATTTATAACATTATTTCTAGGGGAATAAAATATTAAATTTCATCCAACCAGCTAAAAATACAAACTTAGGCCGACCGTCCCTTTGGAAATCAGGAGCTCTACTCAAAGCATGCTCATTAATCATTACCACTTACTTTATCATTTAATCCAAATCTCCAAGATAAACTTGTACACTAGGGATACACACACAGAGAAAAGGCCATGCGAGGACACAGTGAAAAGACAGCCACCTGCAAGCCAAGGAGAGAGGCCTGAGGAGAAAACAAGCTTGCCAGTATCTTAATCTTGGACTTCCAGCCTCCAGAACTGTGAGAAAGTAAATTTCTGTTGTTTGAGTCACCCAGCCTGTGGGATTTTGTTATGGCAGCCCCAGCAGATTAATACAGCTATTAAAATTTAGGATAACTTGTCACACAACAATAGCTTATAATATACTTTCCCACCCCACCCCACAACAAACATACACATTTTTCATCTCTAATCTCAACTGTCAGCAAAATTTCTTTGAACAAATTAAGTCTTCTGTAGTTTAACTCCTTCACAGATTATGGAAAAGGCTCTACGATAAATCTCTTATGTAAAGAACAGGTCTTCCCATGAGTGACCTCTAAGTTTGAAGTACTAAATGACAATTAGCCTGCATGTGACAGTTTGATTTTAGACTATGAGCATGACCAAGACTAAGATCATCAAAGAAATATGAGAGGAAAAGAAGCTTATGTTCCTAACCCAATTGAGAACTTCTGTCCATAAGAAATAACTACTACCTTCTCTGCTTTCCTTAGCAGCTTGTATCTACCTCTGCCACTGACACTGAATTAAATGAAATTATTAACCTTTCAATGGACAAACACCTTTTCATCCAGAGCAGTGACTTGTCTCAGTTATCTTTTAAAATCCATTACAGCTCCTAGCACAAAATAAGCATTCAATAAATGTAATAAATGTTTAGAGAATTATCAAACCCAGAAGGTCTGGCACCTTTCATTCTATCTTCAGGCAGTTCAAGGCAAGACTTTAAAAAGGTAGCACTGAGCTGTGAACCTTGTTCATTCACCTTCCTCAGGAGAATGTCTTCTACTGTTGCTCCAGACAAATTCAAAGACCAGTCTGTATGCTTTCCCTGGCAATTGATTTTATCTTCAATTTTCAGCTTCTGATTGTCAGATAAGCTCTCTTCAACTTAACCCTTGCCTGTCCCTTTCTTATCGCTGTGGCAATTTTCTGCCTTGTATTTTCTAAACACAATCCTCGGGTCCCTGCATTCCATTAGCCTGCCCTGATGGGTCACTTCTCTGACTCTCTACCTAGTCTAAATCATCACCCACCTTGTAATCAATCAACACCCTCAACCCCCACTTTTGGGGCAGGCCAAATAGAAAATACAACAAACTGTTTAAGGTTGAGAACCTTATACTTCGATGGCTTTAAATCTCTGTAGCTTGGGTTCCTTGAATTGGACAAGGAAGAAAAATGAGTTCTGTATTTTTTAAATGTCTGTAATAACTAGTATAAGTAAGACATGTGCATGAATGTAATTGCAAAGGCTAATATTTCATGCCTTTCTTGGCCCAGAACTCCAAACTCTTTTCACCAAGCAGGTTCCTAATATGGAAAGAAAAGAAGTTTAAATTTGTGTTAAGCATCTGAGAGAATCACACTAATTACAGAAAAAAAAAATAAGTAAATAAATAAAAAGGCCCGAAGTCTCTAATAAAATTAATATTTCTAGTTACATTTCATAATTAACTTTGGTCTATAACTTATTTAGATGTATTTAGAGCTTCTTGAGCTAATTTCTAGAAACATTCAAAGGCAACCCTTTTTAAAATAGACAATCTCAAAAAGATCCTTAATTGTATATATGATATAACTTAAAAGTTGTCACATAATTTCTCTAGCCAATAGTATTTGGAGACTGAGTCCTTAAATTTTGCTAAAAGCATCGTTGCTATTCATAAGAAAACAGCTAACGTTTACTGGGTGTTTTTACAATGTGCAGGCCACTGTGCTAATGAGCTTAATATAGATTATCTCATTTAATCCTGCCAACAACAGATTTGTGAGAAAACTGATGCACTTCAAGTCTCTGAATCCAGAACTCTACAGCCTCTTGGGTTTTAGCAGCTTTACTAATGATATTCCCCTGTTACTTAAAGCTTTCACTGGGTTACTTCATTCTTCTGATGCCAGGACCTGCATAAGAGCAGTTCTTATCTAGACCAATTTATTTATGTCTAGACGAGAGCCCTTTGGCAATGTGTCAACCTTCATCCAGAAAGTACTTAATGTTTACTGCATGATTGAATACAGTTTTGAATTTGTTAAAAATAAATGACTCTTTTATATCCATTTAAGAATAAAAAAGAGAGATGTCTTAAAATTATCTCTCATTAAGTGCTCACATGGAACACTGTGTATTCCACGTTGGTGATTCAGGAAGGAAAAATCACAGAGAAAAATGGGTGGCTGGGGGGTGTGGCGAAAGGTGGAAGGTGGGGAGGACTATTCTGTGAGGAAATGGCATGGTGCTAGACTCACAGATGAATCTCTTTGGATATACACTTCCAACCTAAGTCCATACTAAATGGTCAGAAAAATTCAAGGAGAAGGGAGACACTAAAATTTGAGATCTTCTGAGTGATAGTCTGAAATTTCTACCAATACTCCACTCTCGCTCTAAAATAACTCAGATCTTGGAGAAAATTACGCTGGAAATCATCAGGGTCACCTTGGTGACTTCCCAGAATAGTCCCTATGGTTGTATTATGAAAGGACAGTATTTTACACTGTCTGCGTCGCCAGGGGAGGCCAGTTAACCACCAGCATCCAGTCCCGTGCAGCGCCAGGAGGAATGCAGTTTAGGGAGCCGGCTGCAACGGACCAAAGGCGCCGCCAGATGGTACTCACGGATTAGGATCGCCGGGAAATTACCGGCCCCACATCCCACAAGTCCCTCGGCGAGATCTCAGTACTGGTGCCTAGGCCTACGGGGACACTTCCTTGCGGCGACTCCCAGCTGCGAGGTCGGGAGACGTACTCTCTCGGGACTGATGCGGGCCCTGGCCCAGGTCTGCAGAGGCCTCGCGGCGCCCTCACTCGCAGATCCGCGTGCCGCGGGCGATGACCGCAGCCGCGAGGTGAGCGCGGCCGGCGACCGTAGGCTGCGGTGAGGGGTGGGACGGGGAGTGGCGAGGCCAAACTGGACTTGCGCCCTGCGCGGGCCTGGGAGATGGGGCGAGCCCTCTCTCTGCGGGTGGGCCTTCCCAGTCTTGCCACTCGCCCCGGCCTTTTCAGGACCCAGGCACGCGCCGCCGCCTGCAGCTGGGAAGTTTCGGTGGCGCTCTTCCAGCACCGTGCTGGGGAACACAAACGCAGCTGCAGGACAACTGAGGTGGCGTTTCCAGGGACAGGAGGAAGTGCTTTGACGCAGCTGTTTGCTTGTTTTAGCTTTCAACTGCTGAAGAAGGTGCTTGAGTATCAGAGACATGAATTACGCACGGTTCATCACCGCGACGAGCGCAGCAAGAAGGCCTTCTCCCATCCGAATGTTGAGTGAGTGCTGGGGCAGCACCCCTTCTCCTGGAGGTGGGGGTGGTTCTCTCAGAGCCCCTAAGAATGGTGTCTACAGTCACCGCTCGGTTACAGTCATTCCACTGCGAAAGCTCTGTGTGAGCCCGGCTCTGCATGCGAATCATGAGGAACTGGGGCTAGGCGGGGAATCCATTATCTCTGCTCGAAGGTAGTAGGAGCAGCAATAGAGGCCCAGGCTGTTGTGGGACGGGTCCTTGGAAAGAGACAGGGAGTGCTATCTAGAAAGGTTCTTCCCGACACATGAGTAGGGTTAGGCACAGTGTGCAGATGTGGGGAGGGCCTGGTGAATGGAAAGCGAAAGGCATGAGCCATGAAGCTTGACAGGCAGGTAAGGGCTAAATGGAGGAGCGTTTTCTGATAGTGTGGCCCTTGGCGCGTTTCCTGATTACTCTGCCTTCTTAGTTGGACATCTCCATTGCTTAGTTCCTCCACCAATGAGGTTGGTCCAAAAAACAGTTATTTTATGTCTATTTTAGATGAGCATCCTATCGCTAGATATTGTTAAACTTTACAGTTGTATTGGCTACGATGTAGCATACTGAACTATGTGTGTTTAGGAAATTCTTCAATGAAAGTGTTTCTTCTTCTCTTCCATATTTATTGTAGATGAGTTATTTATGAGGGCACCGAAATCGGTCATCTCTTTGGCTACTGGATCACCAAATCCAAGCATGTTCCCTTTTAAGACTGCTGTTATTACCACAGAAGATGGCAAGACCATCCAGTTTGATGAAAAGATGATGAAGAGAGCACTTCAATATTCTCAAAGTGCTGGGTAACTATAGATACTTGAGTTTTGTTGGCTCATTTTATGAGCAGTAGTCTAAGGCCCACTGATAAAGTGACTTTATCTTTTTTAACTGAGCATTCAACAGTTAGGAAGGTTTGGAGAAAAAATTTCAAAGAATAATTAATAACCACAGGGATAGTGAGTGCTTCTCACTCTTACATAATAGGGAGAGTGAGAGAAAGCTTCTGGAAAAAAAGTGCCATTTGAACTGAGACTTAAAAAAATGAGAAGATAGCTAGGTGAAGAAGCAGGTTAGGAGAAGGGATGAAAAGGATGTTCCAGGAAGCAATAATTTTAAAGTCCTGGGGCAATTTTTTAACAATGATGTTCCCTTTCTAAACAGGCAGCCATGAAAATATGTTACCCTCAGTTCAGATGTCTTTAATTCTTGCAGGCAACCTAGAATACATACCTTAAAATTTTCCTTAGCTGATATTTTTCCAGTGATAAAGGATAATTTATAGAGTGTAATTACATTTTATTAAAGCCTTTTACTGTGATTGAAATGTATACTGAAATATAATACATGTTTTATATATATGAATTATATTATATGTAATACATACATAGGCTTTTCTTTCCAAGAACTTTTTGAGCCTGAACTTCTAGGTAGCCTTTGGAAATATTCCTAAGGAGAACAAAGAATCTATTATACTGTGAGTGCTCTAGTATAAAATAAGGAATGTGGGCTTTGAAATAAGAAAGATGTTGACTCAAATCTCAGCTTATTTAATCACTGGCTAATCGACTTTATGTGAATTTCTTAATCTCGAAGTCTGTTACCTTGTCATTTAAATAGGTATATTAATATTGACAAAAAAGGCATGAGGATTTTTAAATTGAATGTATAAAGTACCTATTATAAGGCTATCACTTAATTCCTCTCTACTTTTATTATAATATTTACTGCTATAAATTTGAAAATACATTTTATACTTTAGAATCCCAGAGCTGTTGTCCTGGCTAAAACAGTTACAAGTAAAATTGCACAATCCTCCCACTATCGATTATCCATCCAACCAAGGACAAATGGACATATGTGTCACATCTGGCAGCCAAGACGGTCTTAATAAGGTAAGACTGAAAGGAAAGGGTACCTACCTCACATTAAAAATCAAATATGTGCATAAATAGAGTCATCTCTTACAAACAGGAGGATCATGTTTTGTGAATTACTGGTAGTCTTTCTTATCTTTGCCTAGAATTGTAAACAGGGAACTTAAAAACTTTCACCAGCCTAATTTTTCTTAAACAGATCATGTGATCAAAGACCCAGAGCTATGAGTCATTCAAACAGGATTCCCATTAATCCTACTCAACTCCTACCAGAAGCTTAGCGAGCACTGCTTAATTTCACCTGACTCAAAGATTCACATTACATTTTGATTTATGTTATTTTAGTTATAAAACTGCAGTGTAATTTTTAAATTCTTTAATGGGCATATCTTGATACTCCTCAGATGAAATGTAATTTCTTTGCATGTCTGCTTATGTAATCATCTGTGCTCGCCACTGCATGTCTATCGTCTCCATTCTAGCTGTGTTTCTCTTGATCTAAGTATATGTCTGTGTCTCTGACTTCACTCTAGTTCACTCTAGGTTCTCCCTCTCTCGCTCACGCTCTCTCTCTCTCTCTCTCTCTCAGCCTCGCGTTCGCTCGCTCACTCACTCACTCGCATTACATCTGTCTCTCCTGGGTTCTAGGAACTCCACAGATGTAACCAACATTGGGTGGTTCCCACAATAAAGAGACTGCAACTATGGTTTTGTCGTATTTTTCTTTTCTTTCTCATGAATAATTAGTCCTGAATAAAGATTCTCTAATTCAATCTTCATATCTAGATTAAAATAAGACTCTTATCATAAACCAGAGTAGCTTTATGTAAATATGAAAGCTATAATCTGGTTAGCTTTAATCAATTTTAGTTAAATTATTATTATAGAATAATGTATTGGGGGAATAGGAATCTTTACAATTTTCCTCCCTCTTTTTTATTTAATAAGGAAAATGAAAGGATTTGCTACTATTAGAGTTTTTGCTTAAAGAGAAACATTTGTGGTTCTATAGATTAGTGTGAAAAAAGTTCTTTTTCATGAAATTGTTTTCTTAGGAAGGTACACTATGAACTTTTTTTTTTCACAGAATGCTCAAGACAATTTCTTCTTTATCTGTCACAACATCAGTAATATCAAAGAAGGAGCATAGGTGGCCAAATACATCAATAACCTACTTATTTATAGGCATGCTTATTGCAGAGGCCTAAGTGCACTCTGGTTTAATATTTCTTCCACTTTGTCCTCTAGGATAGATATTATTTTAAGTGCCTATGTTCTGTTCCCATCTACATCTATTAAATAGTGCTGCCAGATAATAAACAGTCCTTCTCTTAATTTAGGATATTTGACATTCTCGTGTCCCCTAATTGACATGGAAAATGTAAGTAATTAGGTTTTCATTTGATCCATTGATAATGGACAGGCCATTCAAGCAATTTGCTTGGTCTTAGGATATCCTGTAAAGCCCAAATCAATTAGAAACTTTTCAGAGAATACTGTTTGTCATAAAATGCTAAAAGCTCATAAGGAAATGGTAAATTGATCATCCTAGGCCAAATCAGTAAACAAAGGTAAAATCTCCTGTCTCGATCAATAATGGCAATACTATTTGTCATGAGATGTAAGTTCTTAAAATGACAGGAAGGAGAGGCTTGAACTGGGGATTGTGAAACATTGCAAGGTAAGAAAAGATTATTCTGTGACTGATATAAGATTTAGTAATAATAGACTCCTTTGATTAGGCTGGAAATATCTATTGTCTGGCTCTATTGATGTCAGTAGGCAGCATATTGTCTGCAGAAACTCCTAAGTTTGTCAAGCCTTGTCTTACTTAGCCTCTAAATATCCTTTGACATTGTCAACCTCCCCATCCTTTTTGAAATACTCTCCTCTTCTGGCCTCTCAGCACCACATTGGACAGCTCTCTGGAGGCCCACTTTCCCTGGCTCCATGGCTATGTCTGCTACACGGCCATTATTTATTGGGGTTCCTTAAGGCTCAGGCCTCAAACCTCTTCTGCCCTTAATCTGTACACTCTCCCTGGGTACTTCCATTTACATCAATGTGATCGATTATATGCTAGTAAATTCCAAGTCCATTTATCCATCTGTTCACCTGACATATATCACAAGATGTTTTGAAGGCACTTCAGACCAAACCACACTCATCATCTTCTCCCTCAGACAACTTTTGGGGTCTATTTTTTCAGTGAACAGCACCAGTCCCATTATCTACTTCCATGTCCAGAAACTTAGTATTTTTGATACCTCCTCTTCCTCTCTCTCCTATAGTCAATTATGTTGGTTTTGATTTCCTAAATACTTCTCAGTTCTCCTCTCCAATCCCATCATCATTTCTGTAATTCAGACTACCCTTATCTGACCCAAATAATCATAAAAACTTTCCAAACTTTCCACATATATTCTCATTCCTCTTTTATTCTTTCATATTATAACCAGAATGATCTTCTCAAAACAGATATCTGATAATATGACTGACTCCCTGTTCCCACCCTCTACTTAAACTTCTTACTGGCCTCAGTGGGCCCAAATGCCTTCATGGTGTGGTCTCGGCCCACTTTTGTCTGCTGTCACTCCACTCTCCTCTTTATACTCTGCTTCAAGCCACAGAACTCTTTCAGTTTCTCAGAATGTACCTATTACCACCTCCACCAACTCATCGCTTTCTCAGGGAAACTTTCTTTAAATGCCCAGTTTCCTGAATGCCCAAGTCCGCTTAACAACAGCTCTTAAAACACTTAATAGTGTTCATCATTGTTTTTAAATATACATTTATTTGAGTAATTAGTTGATTAGTGTCTAGCTTTCCTGGTAGACTAGTACCTCCAGAATAATAACCATGTCATTATACTCATCATTTTATTTCCATACCTTATATAAGCCTGGATTATAGTAAATATTTAATACATTTTCAAAAGAGGACTAAAAGGATAATATGAATGTTAGGAGCCAAACCAGTTATGTTAATTTTCATTTAATCCTAGAACAGAGGTTGGCTTGAAAGGCAAATCCAGCCTCCATCTGATTTTGTAAATAGAGTTTTATTGGAACTCAGCTACACCCATTCTTTATCATATTGTCTATGGCTCTTTTTCACAGAGTCAGTGATAAGTAGTTGCAACAGAGACACTCTGTTCCACAAAATATGTACCATCTGCCACTTTACAGAATATATGCCAACTCCTACTCTGTGATTGCAAACTAAAAAAAAAAAAAGGAGGGTTCTAAGAATGAAACAATACTATCCAAGCTAACCTATGCTTCTTTTGTTAGGTGTTTGAAATGACCATTAATCGTGGAGATAATGTCCTCGTAAATGAACCTATTTATGCAGGAACACTTCATGCTGTGAGTATACATTTCTATAAAAGGCAACTCTCTTATAATAAATAAGAAAAAACCATTGCAC
>CM053512.1:24471928-24496098 GCA_028627145.1 Eidolon dupreanum
AAAAAAAAAAAAACTAATTTAAAAAAAGACTAAAGATTCGAATAGATATTTCTCCAAATAAGATATACAAATGGCCAATAAGCTCATGAAAAGATGCTCAGCATCAGTTAGTCATTAGAGAAATGAAAATCAAGACCCCAGGAAAATATTACTTCACATGTACTAGGATGGCTATTATTTTTTTAATGGGACATAGAACATATTGGTGAATATGTGGAAAAAGCAGAATCCTTGTACATTGCTGGTAGAAATGTAAAATGGTGCAGCCACTGTGGAAGACAACTTGTCAGTTCTCAAAAAATTAAACACAGAATTGCTGTGTGACTCACCAATCCCACTTCTGATACATGCCCAAAAAGAATTAAAAACTGATGCTCAAACAGAAACACAAATGTTCACTACAGCATTATTCACAATAGCCAAAAGGTTGGAGCAACCCGAGCATACATCAATGGGTGAATGAATAAACAAAATGTAGAATGTACGTACAGTAGAATATTATTGAGCTATAAAAAAGGAACAAAGTCCTGATACATGTTACAACATGGATAAACCTCAAAAACATGCCAAATGAAAGACGCCAGACACAAAAGGACAAATATTGTGTAATCCCACTTAGATGAAATATCTAGAATAGGTAAATCCATAGAGACAGAAAGTAGATTAAAGTTTACCTAGGTATGGGGGAGGGAGGAACAGGGAGCTATTGCTTAATGAGTACAGAGTTTCTACCTGAGGTGATGATGTTGGGTGCACCCATTGTGAATGTTGTTAATGCCACTGAATAGTACTCTTTAGAGTGGTAAAAGTTTTGTTATATATATTTTACCACAGTTAAGAAAACTAAAGTAAAATAATTGCCTTTGCCTAATTATTGAATACTAGTTATTATTTTCCTAAAGTCCAAGACTTAAGGTTATATAATGCCTGTAAGTATAAAATTTGTGTCTACATAAACAGTATGCAACAACATGTACACATGCACAATGTTTTCACATACCCAAACAGAAACTGAGTGCCAACCTATAAGGATATATGCTAATAAGAAATATGTGTTTATTTTGTGGCCCAATATTGATTTATTATATTCATGGGAGATGTGCTTTTTAAGTCTAAGTTCTCATTTTTTGGTTAATTTATTGGGGTGACATTGGTTAATAACATTATATAAGTTTCAAGTGTACAAATCTATAATGCATCATCTATTGCGTACTCATCACCCAAAGTCTAGTCTCCTTAGACCATTTAAATGTTTCATAAGTAGGATTTTGATTATCCCCACTTAGTACATAATTCTACATTTGAGTGTTAAAAATTGTTTGCTTATATTTTGAAATTTTTTTCTGAGAACCTCATTCAATTATTGTTATTTTTTTAAGTTCTGATTTTTTGTGTTTGTTTTCATCCAATAATAAGATTCCACAAGATTTTTATAAAATCACAACTATAAGTAAGGCCACTACTTGCCAGTTCAGCTTTAGCAATTGGTAAAATATTGAAGTACTTCCACGATCATTAGTGAGTGGCTGCCCTATCCCCTCAACTGTCCCATTACCACCCTGGCTTTCCTAGCCCTCTCCTCAGACCCCTCTGACCCTCCCATGATGGATTATTAATGCTGGCATAGCAGAGAGTCTCCAGAACCCCCTTCCAGCCTATAGCTGTATCTGATGTGCCCATGCTATACGGCTCGTTAAATATTTTGAATATCACCTTTGCTTGTAACTAGTTTATATATTAGCATAACAGATGCTTTATAAAATTAATTTACTGTCAAAAAACCATTTATTAATAAACACTGACTTTATGAACCAGTTCTAATGATACTTATAAAGATAATTCGGTCAGAAGAGGCTGGGTTGTGTTATGTAACAAGTGACCCTCATATCTCAGTGGCTTACCACTACAGACATTTCTCTCTCACACCACATGGCCACTGCGAGGCAACTACAGCTCTGTTCCATATCACCTTCATCCCAAGCTCCAAGTTGCCAGAAGCAGCCTCTTTCTGCAACATTGTGAGTCTCGAAGCATAGGGAAAAGAGGAAGAGAGGACCACAAGCTGGATTTTAAAGCTTCTGCTTCGAAGGGACACACATCACTTCTGCTCACAGATTTTTGGTCTGCGCCAGAAACATGGCCAAGTCTGACATATAAGAGGAAAGTATTATCCTTCCCCTGAGAATTGACAGGGGATCTTTTTGAGCCATAATGTAATCTACCCCGGGGCAACAATAGTATTAGAATATACAACCTCAACCATCTGAAGCACAGAGCTGAGTGCAGGTTTATATGCTGAAGAGTGTAAACGGTTACATTCCCAGTTGGTATAAGAAGAATCAGTGACACATATTTCGTAATCATGTCTGAACCTTGGGCTTTCTGTTTTCCTTTGTGCTCAACAGCTTCTGCCACTGGGCTGCAACATTATTAACATTTGCAGTGATGAATATGGGATTATTCCAGACTCCCTCAGAGAAATACTTTCTAAATGGAAACCAGAAGATTCAAAGAACCCTAAGAAAAACACCCCCAAATTTCTTTATACTGTCCCAAATGGCAACAACCCTACTGGAAACTCATTAACAAGTGATCGCAAAAAGGAAATTTATGAGGTATTTTAAAAGAATGTATTATGTGGCTATGTTCTTGTTTCTTTTTGACTTTTTAAAATGGTACTATTCAAGCTCCCTTTCTTAATAAAAGGAAGTCAGCTATGCCAAGGGTCATAATAAATTTAAACATAAGAAATTACTACCTCCTTTGTTAACTATGAGATTTCTCTTTCCCTTTAATTGGTATTTTCATAAAAAGAAATAGTGTTCTTGGCCTGATTTTAAATTTTATGAGGTTATTTAATATTTGACCCCAAGTTTGATTTTTATTATTTTTAATTTGTATTTTCAACTTGTCTCTCCTCTTTTTATTATTTGTCATGTCAGGTTAAAAATAAATTCTTTAAAATTAAGAGGCATATTGCTTTTGTAAAGTCTCTTTAGGTACCTGACTACAATGCCTAAGCTTTTCACCATAAACATTTTTTTAAAATATCAAACAAATATGGAGCTATACAGAAATCTTTCAAAAATAAGAGAAATGTGACTTTTTGTAGTCTTTCATGTACCTGACTGTGCTCCCTAGCCTTTCACTACAAAAAGCTTTTCAAAATAAGTTCCAAACCCATGTTAAAATATATAGAATTTAATTATGTGCAGTAGAATCACATATATAATGAGTAAAAGGAAATTTTAAAATCTTGTATATATGAGTATACATATATATGTGTATATACATGTGTGTATAAATATAAAATCCTCACTTAACATTGCAACTTTAAGCAAAACATAACAAAATCAGTTTTATCATAAGCTAATTGAGAGTTAAGAGTTCCTACAGCATCTCATCAACATTATAACGAAACAATATTGTTCAAGAACACAGAGTCATGGGCCACTTAACGACAGAGACATGCTCTGAGAATGTGTTTTTAGGCGATTTTGCAGTTGTGCAAACATCATAGAGTGCACTTACACAAACCTAGATGGTACAGGCCATATGATGTAGCCTTTTGCTCCTGGGCCACAAGCATGTACAGCATGTTACTATACAAAACAACACGAGGTTAAATCGAGCACAAGAGAAAACGATGCAACCAAGAGACAAGGTAAACACGAGATGCATGAGGCTGCTGCCGCTGTAACACTACACACTGTTTATACAGCCAGCATGTCTTTATAAATAGAAAGAGTACACGCTAAAATATACCAAAGTATATTAAATACATAAACCAGTAACAGTCATCTATTATCATTATCAAGTATTACGTACTGTCCATAATTTTATGTGCTATACTTTTATAGAACTGAAAGTTCAATAGGTTTGTTTACACCATCATCACCACAAACACGTGAGTAATGCATTGGGCTACGATGTTTTGATGGCCACCACGTCACTAGGTGATAGGATACTTTTTTCCATATTTTATTCATTTTTTTATTATTTGTTTGCTTTTCAGTTGCAGTTGACATTTAATATTGTATTAGTTTCAGGTGCGCAGCATATTGTTTTCTCAGCTCCATTATAACTTATGGGACCACTGTCATATATGCAGTCCATCGTTGACAGAAATGTCATTATGTGGTGCATGACTGCATATACTGAAATACTGCCTTATTCTTGTTTATCACACGCTCCTGGTCTCTGCCCTGTGCTTCTCTTCTTATTTACACACTCCCTAGACAGTGTCATCTGGTTCTATGGCTGTCATTCTGTTTATAATGAAATATCTCTCCTCTGAACTCTAGACTACTGCTTCCAACTTTAATACTCAACTTCTGTATCCAACATCCAACATAAATATCTAATAGGCATTTCAAACCTAGCATGGCCACATAGAACTCTTGATTTTGTCCAGCCACACCCAAACTTCCAATTCACAGGCCCTCACATTCTCCATCTCCATAAATTGTACCAGCATGAACAATTACCTTTTATTCCTCTCTTTCTCTTTTCTCTTCACCCCCACCCCTACATCCAATCCATTCTGTTGAGTATACCAACAGATTATTCAAATCCATCCATTTCTCTCCACTATCATTTCTATCGTCACCTACTCAGATACTAGCTTCCTTCCCTCGCAGTCTACTAGGGCGGTTTCCCCACCAGACCCCTGCTGCACTCCACTCTTGATCTCTAACCATTCTTCACACAGCGGCCACTCATGTCCTCCCCCTGCTGAAACGTAAATGGAAAGCCAGTCTCACTGTCCTGTTTACAATTTCCAGGGGCTTCCTGCTGCAGTTAGAATAAAATACCAATTCTTTTATCTGCCTTGCAAAGCTGCCCTGGTCAGCTATTCTCAGGCCTCTTATCAACCTTCTTGTTTTAGCCCATTTGCTGCAGTCACACTGGCCTTTCTAACCTTTAAACAGGCCAAGTTCTTTTGTCACCCAAAGGCCTTTGCTCTTGCTCATCTCTCAGTCTAGAAGCTTCATCCCTGATATTTCCACTAATGGCTCCTTCCTGTTATTCTGAGCACCCTGTTTAGTGTCCTGCATAGCCCTAAAGTCCCCATCTAATATTTCTTCATTATCCATTGGCTTATGTATGTTTCATTTTTCCCACTAGAATGTAAGTTCCATGAGAATGAGAGCCTCTAGTGCCTTATCTATCTTCATTGCCTAGACCAGGGGTCCCAAACTAATCTGTGGCCTGTTAGGAACTGGGCCACACAGCAAGAGGTGAGTGGCAGGTGAGTGAGCGAAGCTTCATCTGTATTTGCAGCCACTCCTCAGTGCTCACATCACTGCCTCAGCTCCACCTCACATCAGCAGGCATTAGATTCTCACAGAAGCACCGGTCCTTGGTGCTAAAAAGTTTAGAGACCACTGGTCTAGACAGTAGGCACTCAATAGCTTCTTGAATGAATGTATACAAAAAATTATGGTTCCAAATGCTTTTGATTTTATATAGCAGTTAAGAAATAAATATACTACTTTAACCTTTTTTAGCTTGCAAGAAAATATGACTTCCTTATAATAGAAGATGATCCTTACTATTTTCTCCAGTTCAACAAGGTAAGTAACAATTGAACTTATTTCATAGTTAGAAGATAAACTGTTGTAAGTTATTACACTGCATTTGATTTTAGCCTGGCAGCTAATCCACCTTTATATTGAAATTAAATGATTGATAATTTGCTACCACTTCAACTTTTAGTCTTTCAGTTTTATCATGGAATTAGTACTTCTCATTTTGGTATTACTGTTCTTTCTAGAAATTACTTACCTTTAAAATGGTAAATGGTGCTCTGTACTGTGCATTTGGACAAACACAAGATTTGAAAGCTGTATTCAGGCTGAAAGAGAAAGAGGGCTGTGATCAATTAGCGACATCCATTATGGACATAAGATAAGGCATTACTGGCAGCATGCCGTATATTTGCCATCCCTTTCCTTAAGGTCATGGATCTTATTTGCAGTAGAATAGGTTTTTAGGTTTCTTCTCACTATATAGGTATGCCACTTTTCATAATCACTTTTTCCTAACAGACAGTAGTAATGATACAGACTCCCAATGCCTGATTTCTCAAACTCGAACACTATCTTTATTTGCTCTCGGGGCTGCTAAGAACATATACTTGGATTTGATTCCCCCTTTAAATCTACCAAAAAGAAAAACTTTCAATTTCTCTATATGGTTTGCCTGAATGAATAGTATGTCTGCCTCCCTACACCCCATCCTCAATGTGATCGTGGCTCCTTTTCTTGTATACATCTACTTTTGAAGCAAATAATTTATATTGATTAAATTTCTCATCATCAGCCTCATCTTTTATCTTTCTAGTTCTAAGGATCAACGTTCTTTCTTTAAACAATCCTGAATGCTTCTGGCCCTCTTTATATCTTATCCAAACTAGTTTTTCTTGAATCTTTCTTCTAAATCTGTTAATCCTGAATTTTAGTCCTTAGGGCCAGGAGAGCCTGGGTGAGGTTTCCCTAAATTCTTAATAATGGCATCTTAACCAAATGAGTAAACCCGTGTGGTGTGTATATGTGAATGTGTGTGTGTGTGTGTGTGTGTGTCAGAAAAGTAATGAAAACATGCAAATACTAAGAAAAGAACATGCATCTCTGTTTTTACTCCATTTTAAAGAGTTGAGATAAAGATAATGGAAAAGATGGTTCTGCTGCTGTTCATTGGAATTCATGCCCTTCCCATTCTCTACACAAAGTTAACTATGCAGTCACTAACAGAGTTCTCAAACCAATAGTATTTATGTTTCCCATTTCAAGCCCTGGACACCAACATTTCTTTCAATGGATGTTGATGGGCGTGTCATCAGAGCTGACTCTTTTTCAAAAATCCTCTCCTCTGGGTAAGCCCTTATTCTCTAACTTAAATCTAGACCTGAAAGAGATAGAAACTGTGTGTCATCATCCTTTAATCTAAACAATTCTTCTCATTTAATATGCTTATATTCCACTTGCCTGAAAAAAGCAGTTAAATTATTGATATAGGCCTGTTTTCTCTGTTCATCCCCAATAGAGGGAATAGTCAGGTTTTCAGTTTCATATATGAAAGAGCATATTTAGAAATACTTGGTTAGACTTGCATTATATTTTAAATGTACACTTAAATTTAAATTTGGATTTTGAGTAAGAAGTGGTTAGTTTTATTAGAATGCTTTAATTGTCTAGGTCCATTTGCCCCAGGTCACAAGTCTTTTCCTAGTGAAATCAGGAAAGTGACATGTATTAATTAGTACAGGACTGGTACTGTGCTATGCCTTTTCTCTTTTTTTATGTAGGTTGAGAATAGGGTTTGTAACTGGTCTGAAAACCTTGATAGAGAGAATTGTTTTACACACACAAGTTGCAGCATTTCACCCCAGCACTTTTTCACAGGTAAGGACAATTTAGGAAATAGAAAAAAAAATGTAAATCAGTTAAGAATAAAAAATAGATGCTCACAAGTAAGACCAAGTTAAGGTGGCAGGGAAGGAAATCACTGATATTGAATCTCTAGTTCTAATATGTACTGAATTAGAAAACCAGACACTACAGATGTTTATTCTAAAAGACAAATGAGAATGGAACTAATCTGGCATTATTTTGTGGCACAGACCTAACTTCCTGAGAATCAGGCTGTCTTATTCATGTTATGTACCTAGTATCTATCACGTGAACTTCATAAAAACTTTTGAACTGAACAAAATGGAACTGGGCTGGAATCAGTAATGTAGCTTGAGCTTCATTGTCTTGGAATCTACAATGAGAACAAGAACTCCAAACCTGTTTAGTAACTCATTGTTTGCCTTCACTGCACATGTGCTAACCTGTCCTAAAGACACTGGTTGGTATGTATTTTAATTGAAATAGAGTTGATTTTAGAGAATGTATAAACTTTCTCACAAGTTTTGAGAAATGATTGGGACCCTCCCTAATGCAATCTTGAAAATCAGATCTTAAGGACAGAATTGCTACCTAAGAACTCAAAGTTCTTAGCGAACTTTCTGTAAAATAGGACATTTGCTTGATATTTTACATTACAGAGTGTTTTATCAAGTTTGGGACTTGTTCCTTTTCTTTTTGTATCTGTTATCAACAAAACTTCACTATCCATCTATAACATTTAGAACTTCCATTTTAGATAGAAAAATCTTCAAATATATAACTTTATATGTCTACTCTATGTTTTTTATATTTAGAGAAGTATGGTATGGTAATTAATAGCATGGAACAGGAGCTGGAGAGTCTGACTTGAATCCAGGCTCTGTGACTAGCTTTGTGACCTCAGGAAATTTAACTTAACCCTTGTATTTCAGTTTCCTTATCAGTAAAATAGAAATAATCACCTGCCTAATAAGGTTATTATAATATTAAATTAGCTAAAATATATTAATATATTGCAATAATTTCTGGCACTTAGCAAGTACAATATAAATTTATTTTTATTGTTATTAACATCTATTTTAAATCACTGACTGTATAAAACTTAGTCACCTTGTTATATTTTCCTGTGGTAGTATACATGTAATCGAGAGCGATTGGGGGGGGAAAAAAACCCGTTTTAGAGGATAAACTATGACATTTGTTATTGTCTTATCTCTTTTAGCTTCTGGTAGCACAGCTCTTATACCAATGGGGAGAAGAGGGCTTTCTGGCTCATGTAGACAGGTATCGTATGTTAGGTTCCATATTTTACATATAAATGGACTTTCCTTTATTAATTTTAATTTTTTAATTATTCCACAAAAAATATAATGGTAAAAAGTTTACCACCAGACAGGTCAAATAAATATGCTGTATTCCCTTATCAAGCATTCAACATTTTTATCAAGAAAGGAAAAAATTCTTATAGATGGGAGTCCAGAGCCTTTTAGCTTCTGCAGTCAATGTACTAAACACATCCTTCTTATTTTCTTCTTCTTCTAGGGTTATTGATTTCTATAGGAACCAGAAAGATGCATTATTGGCAGCTGCAGAGAAGTGGTTAAGTGGTGAGTGGGACATATATCCCGTCCTGTGATAAACAGTAGCACCTATTTCAATGGGTGATAAAACTGCATAGTATTGTTAATAATCCTGTAGGCAAAGAAACAAGAGTGCAGGAGTATTCTTGTCAAGAAAATGTTACCCTATAAATATCCTCAGAAGTAACAGTCTGCAAGCTCTGGCACCTTTCTACCTATCTCTTTTTTACCTGTCCATTGCAAAGAATTTGTGGTTTAAAAAAAAAAAAAAGACCAATTAGTCTAATAATCAACCAGCAATAAGTTACTTAAAGCTAAATAACATTTATACTCAAAAGATTTTAGAGTTATTTCAAAATTTTCCTCTAAATAGAAGAGGAATTGTGAAACAATCAAATATACTTCTTTTCTAATTAGATTATATAAAGACGAAAAAGTACAATCTATAGAAGATTTCTCTTGCAAATGATTTCCCTTTTAATCACTAACATTATTTAATATTATCTATTGCTAATTTGATTGCAGGATGGTTTAGATTTAATTTTCTATTTAAAAAAGAAAGTAAAATGAATTACATGGCTTTAATTATATTATTAAAAATGCCTTTGATATTAATAATAGTAAGTAAACAAGAAAAACAATTCCTTAATTCTGTCATATCTTGTTCTCTATGAAGTCTCAGTAAAAATAGAATTCTTTATGCTAAGAGTACTATTCTACCATTTACAATGGAATTGAAGAAAATATTTTAATTACAGCAACTTTAAAGAAATATATATAATTAAAACCAAAATAATTACCTTTCCTTTCTGGTTTTTCTATCCTGAGACTCAATGAAGCATCAAGCCTACAAATGTACCTGGAATTCCTGGATTTTAAGTACTTCTTTTCATAATTAATTACATGCTGATAAAAACTAATCTATTGGACTTCTAAACTGTTACATAAATGATAGGATTTATTGGAATATTGGAAGAATCTAGGAAGAGTTGAAGAATCCTCTTCTAACACTGAAAAGTCATATTTGGCTTCGGTTTGTTTCTGTCTAAGGGAAATAGACATAGCCAGTATATTTCTTGCCAAACCCTAAGACTGACTAAAATTGTAAATAACACACACTGGGCTCCTTCCCTCCTTTTCAGCCATACCTTCACTCTTACTTTTTGAAATAAACTCAGAACGTCAATTTTCAGAACTTATAAAATTATGTATTTTTAAATGCTATCAGTAAAGGAACTTTTTGGAAATATTAGTTAATAGTTACTGCAATTATGTCATTAAACAATGTATTTGATATCATCAAAAATAGCTTCAGAAGATATTTATTCCTTTCTTTTGTTTACAGGTTTGGCAGAGTGGCATGTTCCTACTGCTGGGATGTTCATCTGGATTAAAATTAAGGGCATTTATGATGTAAAAAAACTGATTGAAGAAAAGGCCATTAAGAAAGAGGTAAAAAGGTCGGGGAGAGGGGGAGTTATACTTTTTCTTTAAAGTAATTTCTTACTTAAATAAAAATGGAGAGACATATTTATCATTGCCCACCACTTCAACTCATAATCTTTTAATATCAGATGTGTTATCTCATTATTAAAATCATAGTAGATTTTTAGGTTACATAACCATTCTTCTCATCTAAATTAATGGAAACATAGTCATTAGTCTGAGCTACTGGTCAGTTTAGTAGCTAAGAGCACTCTCTGGAGTGACACTCCTTGGGTTTGAATCTCAGCTCCATCCTTTACTGGATTTGTGGCTTTGGGTAAGTTATCCTCTCTGAGTTTTACCTGTAAAATAGAAATAATGAGAATCCCTCCCTCATGAGGTTGCCATGATAATTAAATGAGTTAATATTGGTAAAGCGTTTAGACTACTACCTGGTATATAGTAAATTCTCAATAAGTATTAGCCATTAATATTTAAAATGGAGGGTTTCCCACCACCTCCATTATGAAATTAAAGCATATTCATGGTAGCAAACTTGAAAACTTAATGAAAATATAATGAAAAGTTTTTGAATAGCCCATAATTTCACCACCCAGATCTTATGACCATTCGTGGTGTACTTTCTTGAAAAGTTTGCATATAGCTGGTATTTTGGCTGTGCAATTATTTAATATGGTTAAAATTACACAGAAATGTTTTCAATTCGAATTAACCCATGAAGATTTCTTCTATTTTTTTTTCTCTTTTTATATTTCAATCATAAGTCTAATTAGATTTTGTTCAGGGGCATTGATTAAGCTGAGAAATCTAAATATATTTCTGCATAGTTTTCCAAATTACCAAATAAATTAATTAATTCTTTCTCCATTAATTAATTCTTTTATCATGATTGTCAGTCTTTTTGTAAACAATAAGATCTATTTCTAGTATTATTTTTTTTCTCGAAGCAATGATGTTGGCAGAGCACTCTGCCAGTGTCTAAGAGAGGAGGCTGCCAAAAGGCTAGAGCTAGAAACTGACCGGCCGGACTCCAGTGCCAGGTCCACTTGCTTAGGAAAGTCATTCATTTTCTCTAACCATCTTACTGGAGGGCAAGACTCATGCTGTATGAATTGTTCTACTCCTTGTAACAGCATACATTAGGTAATAGTAAATACTAAATACTAAACTGATTTATGTCAAAGACATATTTTAGCATAATAATCAAGTTTATATTTTCTTTGCTTTTCTATCAATGCTATTATCTTAAGAACATTTGAAAATTGGCTGTTTGTATATATCTCTGAGCTATGTGCTAAGGATACAGACTATGTATCCTTATTTAATTGCAGTTTTTTCAGTCCTCGTCCTTTATTCCATATATCCTATTGCATGTATCTTAACTTTTTCTAAATAATCTCCAACTTTATCACCACTGCCTTAGCCTAGATTTTGGTCATCTTCAAAGAAATTATTACCACACCCTCCTTCTCTTACAGCAACTTGCTTTTAGCACATGCCAAAACTTTTCTACTATTTAAGAGAAATGATTTTCATTTTATTGTTAATCAAGGTGCAAAATCCCATCCTCTGCCTTGAAATCTTTTCCCCACAGTGCTCCAAATCAATTCACTCCCAACTCATCTTACTTTAGTAGACAGTGCCCAGATTTATACTGTGTAACAAGCAATTTACTTAATGCTTTTGAATATCATGATTGTACTACATTACAACCTCAAAGACTTAACACAATCGAAATTTATTTCTGACTCACATAACATTTTCAAAGATGTCATCTGCAGGCAGCTCTGCTCCAAATGGTCATTCAGAGACCCTGGTTCCTTCCACCTCCTTGCTCTTCAGTCTTCAATGCATAGATTTCACAAATGGCTACAGAATGGAAAGAGCATGGTAAATCACACAAGGGAGAATTTTATGGGTCAGGTCTAGAAGCACACATGACTTCACATCCACTGGCTAGGATTCAGTTATGTGTCCACATGTAACTAGAAAGAGGCTGGGGATAGAATATATTTGTATGCCCAGGAAGCAGAGGAAATGTACTTTGCTAGAGTGAGCTATCTGCCACAGTGATCATCAGAATCGCAGTGGTTCTCACCACTGTTCTTGACACACTTAGCATTGTTATTCCTTTCCTTTATGTTTTAAATTTTGTACTTTCTTTCATTTCTTTGAGGAGGCCAATTTTCTTCCCATCTCAGGGCCTTTATACTCTGTATCTTCCTACCAAAATACTTTCCCCAACTTCCCCAACTTTTTGCTTATCCAACCCCTACCTATCTTTAATATCCCAGCTTAAAAGTCACTTCCAAATTTGATAACTAAAAAATGTTATCTCACCGTTTTAACTTACATTACTTTTCTAGTTAGGTTAAGCATGTATTCATGTTTATTATCATTTCTATTTACATTTCTCTTGTAATCTGCCCTTTACCCATTAAAGCTACAATTTTAGTGTTTTTCTTCTTAGTTTCTGTGAATTCTTTACATGTAGAAAAGAGGTAGCATTTATCATAATTATTGTAAACATTTTTCCAGTTTCTGTGCTTTTGGTTTTATTTATTGTATGCCATACAGAATTTTTACATAAATTCATTTTTCTCTTGTGATTTCTTTAATTGTTTTTAGTTTTAAAAAGTCTTTCCTCATTCTGAGATTGGATTTACCTATATTTTCTTTTAGTTTTTTTTAATGGCATGTCACTTATTTTCTGTAAACTCAGATATTAATGGTTCCTGGAAATAGTTTCTACATTGATAGCTCAGCTCCCAGCCCTTACTTTAGAGCATCCTTCTCCTTGGCTTCTCCAGAACAAATGGATGTGGTAAGTACAATATTCTCTTTAGAGTAACACTAGCTATACCTTCTATTTTTGGTATACATGCTCATTTTGTGAGTTACGATATGATTTACTGTCTTCTTGAGTTTCTGCAAAACAGATATTAGTTGAAAAGTCATGAATTACTATTACAAGACATATTTGACTTTGTTGCTAGACTTCTATAGACAAATGAAGGACCAAGTTGGAGTTATAATTTGTTGTTTTCATGAGTAGTTTTCAGACCTACTAAACAGTGTTGGTTCGTTACCAATATGCTATAAAGAAAAGTTCTTTACTTCCTTCATAGAATTAACATGAACCAAAAGTACAAACTTATGAAGGCTCAGTCTCTTTCACTGAGGAAAAAAGCATATCAGCAGGGGTCAAATAGAATAATATTTTCAAATTAATCACATAGTGTAGCTTTAACCAAATAACACAACCAAGGAAACAAGTTCCTAAGGAACGTGTGTCTGAGAATCCAAAAGATCTATAAATTGGCTGCTGTCATTAACCTTAAGAAGAGTTATATTTATCCTTGTAGATGTATTGGTTCTTTGAGTGTTCTTTATCTACTTGCTTTCTCGTGTTATTAAATATGCTTTTCATAAGCTATCTCTGCTTTTATATAAGGATGGAGTTGGGCAATTAAAACTATATGGAATGTATGTGCAGGTGAGAGATTATACGAAAAAATAAAATCATGTTTGGTGTGGAAAAAAGAAAATTATGACCTTGAGAGCTATAAGAACAACCAAAAAAATCCTGGGAATCAGATATGCTTATACCTACATATATTATGACATTGATGGTATCCTAAAAAGATAAAACTGAGGTTAAATTTGATTTTTCATTGCCTTACCTTGACCTTAGGTGGCTGTTCTTTGTTTGAATTTTTAAAGTTATGACAGACTTCCTAAATAGCATCCTAATTTTATTAATTCTTATCTATTTTCTATTGTAGGCCTTCCAGAGATTAGCTGAACTTATAAAAGAATCTTTATGAAGATATCAAACTCTTCATAGTACTCATGAATTTTTCAGATAAATTATTTCTGTGTTTTAGCAAAAAGAAATGATCGTTGATGTTAGACTTTCAGATTAGATTTCATCAAACATGTCATATCTAGTAATTTAACTAGACAACTTTTAAAGTGCCTTAAATCCACCAGACTGCAAAATATATTTATAATCCACTTGTACCTTTTGATAAATTTTCAACTTGCAAAAAATTATTTTTGTCCTGGATTTTACTGTAAAGAACCCTGTAGTTGCTTTATAATTTTTCATAAATTTTCTTTGAAACTAACATTTTACAGTAAATTATTTTGAAAATGTAAGAAAATAAAGTTCAAAATGGTATATAATGTGAACTTTTTCCATTTTTTAGGAAAATTTAATGACAACTTGTTGCAAAAATTATTAGAATTTGACCATTATAAATGATTTTCAATAAGAGTACCACAAACATTGTTATGCCATAGAAATCACTGTAAAATAAAGTTCTGAAACTCACTAAACATACCTAAAGGCATCAGACCTATTAATTCTAAGTATGAAGGAGAGATTGAGCCTTAGAAAATTTTACTACATTGCATTTTCATAATACTGCACAATTTACAAAAACATATTTTTATCAGTTATGTAAGTTAAATCTCTACACCACTTTAAGGTACTTAGGATATACTTTTTAAATTATTTTCTTTCCCACCTTTTAAGAAATTTATTTCTCACATCCAATCACCAAAGTAATATATGCTTATTTTAAATTTTTTTAAACAATTCAGGAAATATAAAGAATAAAGTAAAAGTTACTTACTGTCTCATCCCCTAGTAATAATTGCTGTCAGCATTTATCATTTGACCTTTTAGATGATTTTTCTGTACATATACATGTAACAGGTAAAAGAATAGGATCTCATTATGGTAGTGCATCATAAATATTCTGTATTTAGTTTTCTATTGCTGTGTAAAAAATTATCACAGTGTCCTAAGATCCAGTAGTTGTATAGCAATAAGTTCCTTTAAGAAATTAGGAAATTTATGTGTCATTTATGCCAACCTTTGTGTATATAAACATCTGCATCGTAGTTATTATTGTCCTGGTATCTGGATGAGATGTTACATCTCCCAACAGTTAAAGTTCTTGAGTAAAAATCTCACCTCAAAGTTCAAATCACCTGGCTCAAAGCCCAAACCCCTTTTTCAAAGGTAACTGGTGGTTATTTAGGAGAAAATTCGAGAGACACAGAGCCTGGAGGAGGGCTGAGATGAGGAACCTGAGAAGAAAATAGAGAGCTAAATAAAAGTAAAAATAAAATTAGCCTTCCATTTACTTTATTTAGTAGTTTTCAATAGTAACTAAAATTGTTTAGCCATACACTATATAAATGAGTGCCTTGTTTTTATTAAGTCACCAACATAGAATAGTTGATTTATATGTTCATTCATAATCCCCAGCTTTCAAGCAGGAGATTGCCTCTAACTACAATCTATAGGGCTCTTTCTTCCAAGAAAAACAGAATGAGAGAAAGGCAGAGAAAGAACACAGGCAATGATTAGGCTGTTCCTTATTACTCAGTGTTCATTTTTTGTCCGGTGAGATTACCTTTCTCTCATACTTTAAAGCACTAGGAAACTGGAATCTTGATGTCATTGCCATTGAGAATTTTTTCAGCCTCTTGAGAAAGCTATTAAGAAACACTAAAGTGTTTATACTCTACAACATAATGTATGAGATACTGTGGATTGACTCACTTGGCTTAAATCTAATTTCCTTCCCGTGTCTTTGAGCGCTGTAAAAGTGAAATACTATATTTCCGGATGCCCCTGCAGCTACAGGTCCAGATATGATTTAAGTCTGTCATTCAGATGTCTGGATTCAGGACTAAGCTAAGAGGGGAACAAGGCAAGATGCAAGGCATCCATTTTGCTGGCATAACTAAGGTAGCATGATTTTATAACAAGCAGTTTCTAGGTTTGATGGTTTTTGCTTCTGCCAAAATGAAATTCTGGGGCTAAATTGTTCCTGGAAGCTCTGTCTACTTTCTCAGCCTTTTTAACTATTTTGGAAAGCACAGAATATATGAGTATTAAACATTTTTTGCTTAAACCAGCTACAGTAGTTTCCATTATCTACAACTAAATGCAAAGAGAGCCAGGGGAGTCAGGGATCTCCAAAACCACCATTAAGTTTGATGGGTCCCTAAAAGGATGCAGAGGACCCAGAGGTTGTATTCACAGGTACAGTTTATTGTAGCAAAAAGATATAGTAAGATCTCAGAAGGAAAAGCTACATGGGGCAAAGTCTGCAGGAAATCAGCACAAGCTTCCAAGAATCCCTTCCCAGCAGAGTCACGCAGAATGCACATAATTCCTCCAGCAATGATTAGTGACATCATGTGCAAAGGCTTGTCAACAAGGTAAGCTCACTTGGACTGGGTTATCCAAGGTTTTTATTGGGGATCAGTCACATATATCTATAACGCCTACACGACTGACCTCAGTTACTGAAGCTCCAAACCCACAGAGAGAAAAGCGTTCACCATAAATCATATTGTCAGTAAAACCCTCTGGAAAACTCTTATTGCTGTGGCCAGTATAGAATAGACCAAACCAAGTATGCTCTCTTAGGGCTGTTTATTAGCCGGCAGCTGTCCTTGCTAGGAGCAGCCCCAAAATGCAGAAGTACAGAGTTTTTAAGCCCAAAATCCCATTCTTCATTCTGTCTGAACACAAAGGGTTGCTTTAGCAACCTATGGGCATGTTATGTTTCTATAGTTAATAGCCTATGTTTCTATGTTTCCATAGTTAGTAGCCTATGTTCCTATGAGGATAGTCAAACAGTAATTTCCGGCTTTTTACATAATCGATCATTTCTAATGCCATGCAAACAAGCAGGTTTACACAAGCTAAAATCGACAGCGTATAAGCTCATTGTTACAAGTTTCATAATTAATAGAATGCGGTGAAAGGTTCCAGGAACTAGGCCTAAGGTATTGCCTTCCTTTGTTCAGTTTCAGTTTTTAATTAACTTTTGCCCTTATCACATTTTAGCAGGCTGTCACATTATAGTATGTTTCATGACCCCCAACATGCGACACACTCTTACCCATCAGAATATTCCAAGAGTTCAGTTCCCAGGAGCCAACTGAGGGCATCATGAAAACAGCCCTTTCTAGGGAATGTGCATGGTTTGAATCACCCAGAGCTGCTGAGTTAACACTTTTCCACCCACCAGGAATCCCACTTCTAGACATTTATAAGTAAAGAATGACCCAAAATATGAAAGAAACTAAAATATGCAAAAATAGTAATTGTAATTTAAAATAGCATAATGCTGGGAGTAGTAGTCTAAGTTTTGGGGCTAAATGTCTCACAATAGGAAAATGGTTATATAAGTTATGTTTCATCCACATAACTAAGTTGTAGGCAACCACTAAAACACCATTATGAAGCAGTATCATTGATTTTATAAAACATTATAGTAAAACAAATATATATAAAATGGAATGAAAAATCAGGGTATGAGTATACATATACTTTAATTACAACTCTAAATACTGAGAACAAATCTATCAAAAAGGTGACAATTGGTAATTTTTTTCATTTTCAAAATATTCTCTAACATGGCCCTTTACTTTTATAATTTAAAAATTATAATTTCGAATTCCTTAAGAAAACAAGTTACACTTTTTTCAGTTTGATAAGCAGAGGTTCTTAAAGGCAATGGTAAAAAATAGAATTCAGGATGGCACTAGGGTACAAATACCATGCAATGAAAAATCAAATTGGAAGTCACATCTATACAGCCAGAGTCAATTTGAATCTGGCCAAAAATTACATAGGTTTAATTTTCTATTGTTAGTCTATGTGGCTTCTTTATGGCAGCCATAGTGTCACCATCCATGGTCCCAAATAAACTGAAGCAGCTGGAGCATTCGTCCTGGTGGTTTTCAATATGTCTATTTCAAGTTGGCCTAAAACAGTTGTCATTTAGCATTTTGATTTAAATTTGAATATTTATTTGTCCATTTTAGGAATTTTCTTTCCTCTACGTATGAAAGTCTTTAATGCTTCCCAATAATACTCCTACAGCATGGTGTATCTTCAGATTCCTTTTAAAAGGAATGTTAAATTAAGTCTTCATTGGGTGACAGTTATTAACTTTATCAAAAGTAAACTTAATTAAAATTTTCGGAGACTCTAAAAATCTTAATGAAAATCAAATATTGACTAAACATTTCATTTTAACTGGTGATATGTGTTTATTAAGACTTTAGATTTCCTGAAGTCAAGAGCCATAAGTCCTTCCTCTGAAACCCACTGGCAATTAAAAGAATGTCATTTTTTAAATGTGTGTTTTGCATATGTGTGCATTATATAGCCTGCCTTTACAGTTACTCTACTTTTAAGCTTTGGGATTTACATTTTCATATATTGATTTTATTCATTCAGTCAGCAAATATTTATTGAGTGCCTACTATTCTAGACACTCAACATATAGAACAAAATTCATTCTTACCTTTGGGGCAAGAGTTGGTGAAGGAAGACAGACAATAAGAATTATTAATTAAAGTATATTATGCAGTGATAAGTGCTACAAAGAAAATAATAAGGGTAAAGGGACTGATAATGATAAAGCAGGGTTACTATTTTTAATACAGATCTCAGAGAAGTTCCCCAGAACAGGTGACATTTGAGTAAAGAGCAGAATTGGTGAAGGAATGGGCTGTGCGGATTATCTCCATAAAACACTCAATGCAGAGTGAACTTGAAGTGCAAAGGCCCTGAGGAAAGACCACATTTGGCCTATTTTAGGAACTATGAAGAGTTCAGAGTGGCTAAAGAGTCCACAGAGGTGCACAAGTCTGCTCAGCTGCCATAACAAAGCACCACAAGCTGGGTGACCTAAGCAACAGAAATTTATTTTTTCACAGTTCTGGAGGCTGAAAGTCCAAGATCCAGGTGTCAGCAGAGTTGGTTTCTTCTACAGCTCCTCTTCTTGGCTTGTAAATATCTGTCTTCTCCTTGAATCTTCACAGGTCTTCCCTGGCTGTGACTCAATTTCTTCTTCTTATAAGGACACCAGTCACACCAGTAATAGGGAATTATGGCCCACCCTAATGACCTCATTTTAATTTAATTATTTCTTTGAAGACCCTATCTCCAAATACAGTCACATTTTGAGGAGGAGGGTAGAACTTCAACATATGAATTTGGAAGCAGGGATAACAATTCAGCCCATAAGAAAAAGAAAGTTGTAAAAGATAAAAAGCCCAGACATAAGGGTGAAGGTTGGCCAGACAAGGTAGGGCCTTGAGGGCCATGCATGACTTCGAATTAAACTATGGAAATGGAAAGCCATTGGAGGGTTTTAAACAGAACAGCATGAGCCAGCTTGGAATTCAAAAGGTCACTCTGACCTCATCATGGAAAATGGGTCAGAATGGAGCAAGGGTAAAAGCTTGGAGACCACTTAGGAATTGGGGGACAGGACCTTCCATTTGGATTAGAATGATCAGGAAGGAACTCTTTGGTGACATTTAAGGCAAGATCCGAATAAAGTAAGGGGCAATTAATGAAGATATCTAAGGAAAGAGAGAAGCAAAATAATTTTTAAATAAAAACCGAATATAAAGAGGCTGCTTTATGAATTTAAGGTGAAATAAATACAACATGATTCCTACTCTCATATAATTTGAATATGTAACTCATTTTATTTCTCTTATTAGCTTGACTTGACTAAGTTGCTTTTCTTTCTTATTCTTGTTTACAGATTTTTTAATTCCCATTTTTATTTCGTGTACTTTTTATAAACTGTTTCATGTTTTGTTTTGTTTTGTTTTTGCTTGGAATTTATAACTGAAACTGGAAATTTAAAAACTAACCCAAAAATGCTCATAATTTTGGTAACATTTAGTTTTAAATAGTGAGACTGCCCAGATACCATGATAATGTGTTCATTATAGTTATTGAAAAACCAGTCAAAATTAGAACTTAATGGAGCTCTTAATGCTTTTACACTTAACGAAGAAACTAAGAGAAAATAAAAACATTTCTTATTATACTTCAGGAGTATTGGAACCTGATTTGAAGGTTCAGATCTTTTGATGCCCTCCACATTTGTGGCATTGCAACTATCCACCAGCCTCAGCTCACAAAGATTTGACGCAGGGTCTTCTTTTCCAAGTCTCCTGGAACCCTATCTGAAGCATCTCAGGAAGGAAGCAACAAAAGAGCAGGAAACATGCAATTCCCTAGACACCTAAACTACCACCCTTCCAGCAATGTAAGACATAGCAAAAATTTAAGAAAGAAGAGGAGGGAAGTGAGGCGGAAGGGAAAACAGATCTGCACACATTTGATCTAGCGACTGTAGTTCCAACGATTTATCTTAGGAAATAATTTCAGGATCTTCATCTCAGCAAATATTAGTGAAAGAGTGAAACAGGCTTGCTGTCTACCCACAACAACCTTCCTTCTATCCACTTTTTTTACCTGCCTAATTCCCACTCACCTTATAGGACTAAGTCTAAATTTCACTTTCTGAGAGAACCATGGTCCCCAAAACTAGGTTAGGGCCTTTTGTCAGATGCTCAAATTGCACCCTCTTTTCCTTTGTAGCATTTAGCACAAAAATAAGTAATTATTTGTACAACTATTAGTTAATGTCTGCCTGTCTCCTTCTCCCAGACCATAATTTCCGTGAAGACAGGAACTAGTTCCATTTTCTTCACAGCTGTATCCTCAGACCCTATCACAGTGCTTGGTAGATAGCAGGCCCTCAATAAAATATGTGTTAACGTTGGTTTGTGCACTTTAAATAGGTGAATTTTATGGTATGTGAATTACATGTCAATAAAGCTATTAAAAATGTTACCATTAAATCAAATGAATGAATTAAACAGTAAACTAATGAAAATTATCATACAGTTGCATGAAATATAGTTAGAAAAAAATGAGTTGTATGTCTACTGATGTGGAAAAATAGTCATGAAATAATATGCAAAAGAGTTTTTATAAAATTATACAATATGATTTCATTGTTTTTGCTTAACAAAAAATATATTCATATATTTAACCAATAATTATTGAATGCCCACATTTCTAAGCACAGTTCTAAGTGATCGTGTTACATTTGAATAAAGATCTTTGTTATCATGGAACTTACATATAGTATGAAAGATTAATTATAAGTAATAAACATAATAAATAAATACATTATATAGTACATGAGAAGCTAAAAAAGGCCATAGTGAGGGTGGTTCGCAGAAGTTTTGGGAGTGCTGGGGAGAGGCATGTTGCAATTTTTTTTTATTTCTATACATACATATTTATAATTTTATTTCAAATTTCCCAAATTACGTATAGTGAGCTATTTCCTAAAAGATGGAACATAGCATAGGTCTATTTGAGGCCTCATTCAAGAGGTCAATTTATCGACAGTATTAAAAGTACCTTAATATAAAATGGCTTGCACAGGTCTTGTGGCACAATGGCATGTTGCAGTTTTAAGTAGGGAAGTTAGCCCAGTCCTTCAAGAAAGTAAAGACTCAAGTGAGGGAGTGAGCCAAGAGACTATCTGAGGGGAGCAGCAGGACCCCGAAGCAGTTTTGAACCTCGTGTTTCAGCAACAGCCAGGAGTGCAGCTAGTGTGGCTGCAGCAGAGCAAACAAGAGGAGAGAGCGGAGCGGCTAGACGAGTGTCTTGTTGCCACCAAAAAGACCAGCTTTCACTGTCCTACGGGAGAGGAGCCATTGTGGGATTTTGACTAAGAGAGAGAGAGGATATCCTCCTGCCTGAGAGAACAGCTCTGGCTGCTGAGCTGAAAAGAGTGGGAGGAGAAGCAGGGGGGCTTCGCAATAATCTAGGCAAGAAAGGATGATGTCTCAGATCCAAGTAGGTGGTTAGGAGAGGTTAATGTCCAGAATTGTTAAAATAGAGCCAATGGGATATCCTAATAGATTGAATGGGAGGTGTGAAAGAAAGAGGGTTAACAATGAAAAGATGCAGGAAGAGGATGAAGCTGAGTGGAGGAGGAAGAAGCAAATTTTAGGTTTGCATGCATTATTTTTGAGAAACCCAAAACCAGAAACCCGTGCTAGATTGTTTGCAACTCATTATCCATGGTACATTCTTCTAAAGTACAGCAGGTCCTCAAATAACATTGTTTTGTTTGGCCTCATGTCAAAATTGAACCCTGCTGGCCTGGGACCGCTGTCTGTGTGGAGTTTGCACATTCTCCCCTTGTTTGCATGGGTTTTCTTTGAGGATTCCAGTTTCCTCCCACATCCCAAAGATGTGCATGTTAGGTGGCTGGCATGTCTTAATCATTCCATTCTGAGTGAGCATGAGTGCAGGTGTGAGTGTGTACTACAATGGAAGAGTAGGTTCCGGGTAGGGTAGGTTCCGGCCTTGCACCCTAAGCTGCTTGGAGAGGCTCCGGACACCCACAACCCTGGACTAGAATAAGCAGGTTGGAAAATAATGATCTTGCTTATTTTTCTTAATCTTTCTTAAATGTATGTATTGCTCACATTTATCTTCAGTGTTTAATATTAGAAGTGTTTTGGGTCTTTAGAAGTTTGTCGATGTTTTTGTGACCAGAAATATGACATAAGAACTTAACTCCTGTTTTTATTAATTAGCCTACAGTAAAACTAGTTTTGTTACAAGTCACTTTCTTAAAGCTGCAGTTCCCAAGAACCTATCAATAACACTGAGGGCTTACCATACAGCAGTCCTCTCTCACATATAGGGGATACACTCCGAGACCTCCACTGGATGCCTGAAACTGTGGAGAGTACGAAATGCTAAGCATACTAAGTTTTTTCCTATACATACATACCTATGGTAAAGTTTAATTTATAAATTAGGACAGAAGGCTTTAAAAACAATAACCAATAACAGAACAATTATAATAATATATTGTCATATAAGTTATGTGAATATGGTCCCCCTTCCCACACTATCTTACTGTACTGTACTCACCCTTCCTCCTGTGATGATGTGAGATGATACAGTGCCTACATGATAAGATAGAGTGAGGTGAATGACATAGGCATCGTCAGGTAGCATTAGGCTACCATAAGGGTGACTTGAACGCAAGCTCCGTTTTACCGACAGTCGATCTGATGGCTACTACAGCGTGAAGACGCTGGACAAAGGGAGGATTCACGTCCCAGGTGAGACAGAGCCGGACTCATGAGATTTCATCCCTGTACTCAGAAAGGTGTGCAGTTTAAAACTTACAAATTGCTTATTTCTAGAATTTTCCTTTTAACATTTTTAGACCATAGGTAACTGAGACTGCAGAAAGCAAAGCCGTGGTTAAGAGGGACTACTGTACCTGCTAAGAAACAGGGGACTACATTTCCCAGAACCCCTTCTCCATCAGAGTCAGCCAATGAGAGGCCTGATTGTCAAAGCTCCTGTTCTCTGGAAGTTGTTGAAGCCAGAATGAGTTCAAAGTGACTTCTGAGTGAACTTTTGGAAAATTTCCCACATCAGGGACAATTGGTGAGTGCTTACTACTCACAGCAGCTTCAGGATTTTTAATGCTGTAGCCCTGAGAGAGTTGGTAGGAGGGCCCTGTGGAGGCTTCCAGACATATGCTTGCTGCAGGCTGAAACAGAAGTGACAATTCTTTTGACTGTCCCTCCTCCAGCCCTTCTCAACATCGTTTACACTTCTAATTTCCTTTATCTAAACCCTTCATAGTCAGAATGCACAGCCATGTCTTCTATTTTCCTGACTAACAAAACATTCAAATGAAGACATGGAGTTGGCCATTAGAAATAGATCTGGAGTCAGGGCTAGAGAGAAGTTCAAGGACTGAGCTTGGAACAAACCCACATGATCAGGCTGCAAGAAAGAAGAGACCAAATTGGCTAAGGAGAAACCAGTGAGGCAGAAAGAGCCAGGCCA
>CM053512.1:24496598-24598405 GCA_028627145.1 Eidolon dupreanum
ATAAATTATTCATGTATGCATAGTTGACATACCAGCCCGGCAGGACTCAAAACAATGAATTTTGAGTCTGCACTTCTGGATAATATGGCGCTATACTTGTCACCTAAAAAGTGATGATATGTTGTATACATTTCCGTATGTAGCTTTACAATGAACATTCATATACTGTATACTCAGTACTTTCACCAGATCCAGATCACAAGCACTTGAGGGAAGGTCCACTACACCCATTCTGTAAATGAAGAGCAACTCAAATGGTAGGAGCACACAGAGAGGAGGAGAGAAGCGCCCATGGCAGGCCAGCTAGAGGATGCTGGCAGGACATGCACTGTGTAGAAGATTCTTACTCCTGAGTAATTCAGCATGTGGAGGCCCAGCTACTGCCACCATGGAATGCCAGGCCTATTGGATAAGGGTTCATTATATTCCACTTCAGTATGAAGATATTAAGTGTAATCAAATGAGAGGAGCACATGGAATCCATGCTCTCCATCATCCAGTTTTTACTCAACAATATGGCAAATATCAGTGCTCTCGTGACCCTTTGAAAATCATTCTGTAGCTGAAGCTCTCTTTAGTATTGTCAGGAATAAATCTCATTGCTAAACTAAGCCAGCATGGCCACTGCTATTTGGAGCTTAAACTTAAGTCAGCATTTCTGACATCTAAACCATCAAGTTGTTTCAGGACAAATCTTGCATGAGCTTTGATCATTCAGGTTCCTAAAGCAGGTTACAAACAAGGCTCTGGATGGCACTTACATTAGTAAGGATGTCACTAAAGGAAAAGCTGAGAACTGTACAGTACACTCACACAGATGGAACAGAAATATTATACCTTCTGTCCAAAACCATTATTAATGATGAACTTCAGACATGTAATCAACGTTAGATTTTATATTTTTTCTAATAATGGTGACAAGTGCACTAATTCACTATGCCTTATGCAATCTCCCTTGTGACTGCCTTAAAACAGTTAGAATCTTCTTAAAACCAAAACAAAGTGAGATTAAATTCTAAACATAAATGGTATCTTGGTTTTACTGCCTCTCTGTAGTATATTGTGATCTGAGAGCAGTGACTAACTGAACAGGCCTTTATCAAACAGTTCAAGCTGTATCAAAACTGCTGGGCCAACCCCGCTCCAAAATGGGTACAGCATTGTACCCATGGTGGGTACAATGGGTGTAGCATGAAGCTACAGCAACTCTCAAATAATTTAATTGAATTAAAGAATTGCCATGGACTTCCAGTTTCCCTTCACATCATGAAACTAAAACTAAAACAAACAAAAAAACCTATCTATAAGACAAAAACAGTAGAGTCTCTGACTTGAACATCTGAACCCTGCCTAGGTACATAAGATACAGAAAATGCGACTCCTTATTAAGTTGAACACTCACAGTGATATGTATCAAAGTTATAAGGGTTTAATATTAAAACAAAATGAAGTAAATCCTGCAGGCAAGCAGGAACCCTTGCATGTCTCTCTCTAGCTTCCATTCACCTGGGAACTTAATAGATACCTTCAAGACAGATGGATATGACTGCCCAGACATTTGTATAGAGATTCTCCTTTCATTCCTCCCTTCAGAAACAGATTATATACTCACAGGCATGTTAAATTTTATGGCCAATGTAAGGAATTTCCTAGACTAATTTTTATGATATACTAATTTTAGAACCCAACCCTACATGAGAAGCCACCTCCCCAAATACCAACTTGCTTCTAGCCAAATAATCATTCTTTTTTTTTTTTTTTCAGGTAAACCACTATTCAAAATGAAGTCATTCCCTTTCTTCTATATACTGCCTTTCCTAATGCAGACTAGTTTATCTGAAAACTTTATAAATCACTATCAAGTTCATATTTTATTCAACAGACATTTAGCAAGTACCTATTAGGCATAGGATAATACCCTGGATGCAGAGGCTGCAAGAGCATGAGACATGGTCTCTATCCTTAAGGCATTTTAACTAGTTTGGGAAAATAGACAATGTATGTGAAAGGGAGTTTGCATGATGAGACCATTTTAATTCACCTGATAAAAATAAAATCATGCCATTTGCTGTTTAGTGAAATTCTTTAGACTGATTAAAAATGTAAAATTCATTATATTTTTATTGTTCCTGCTATTTTTACTCTTGCTATAATCCTGTCACTGAAAATTCATTCATCATGCTTAATATTTTTATTAATCTTCCACCATAAATAACTCATAGGATAAGAGTTACTCTCTAATTTATTTTATAGCTTTTAAAAAAAAAAAAAAGTTCTTTTGTAAATGAACTGTCGCAACAAATTATGCAATGCTCCTAAATAGTTAGACAAATCTGGCATGTTTATTTTATAATAAATTAAAATGTATGCATTAGACTTGATTTTCCCACTGATTTTCAATATTAGTTTCACTGGTCCAAAATATTACATCTAATGCATTCTAAAACTCATGAATTACATGGCTAATTTCTTGTGATGACATTAAAGAGCAAATTTTCTGCAGCTCGTACAACATTGTCCAATTTACCACTTCATTGTAGGCATGCTGGTGATCTATAGTCATCTTAGTGTTTAGGATGATACAGCTTGACAGTTAATGCAACAAATGAAAAATATTCTCACTCTAAAACTATCAATATGCATTTTTGGATATTAAAAATATTGATTCCATTTAAAAGCTGCACTCAGTTGACAAGAGTATGAAGTGAAGATACATATGCCCACTTCCTAAATTCCTGTTCCCGGTCACTCCATGGTCCTACCTCTAGACATCTTAAAAAACTCAGGGCTCTAACCACAACCCCAGGTAAAGCTGCAACTCTGAGAGGCCTCCTGGCTTTTGACAGGCTCTGAGGAGATCCCCAGGGCTGCTTCACAAGATGTCAGGTATCTTTAACAGGACTGGGTCAGGAGTAACAGTGCCTCAGCACCAGTAACTAGCAGGGCATCAGCCCATGCTTGTGAAGCAGAGATGATAAGAGGACAGTGGGACGGACAGTCATTTCAGCCCCAACAGCTTACTCCTGGTGCCACCATGAGCGATTGGGAAGTTGGGGGTTAGTTAAGGACAGTAGCAAATGACCACTACATTCTTCTGTCACCCTCAACCCTGATGACAGCAGTCAGGGGCCAGGAAACAGCTAGAACATGAAGCAGGACAAGACACTCCTAATCTAGGATGACCTTGAGTACACAGAAGGTCTCAGCACCCTGTGCTTTTGGCCTTCAGCCTGTTGGGCCCCAGGCACTGCCTGCAGAGAGGTCCACTTAGACCAGAGCCTTCTTCTAGAGGAAGTGAGACCCTGGTGGAGCCAGGAGCAAGGGGCACAATGTGGGAAGCTGGGTCAGCTGAGCGAGGAAAGCCTAACAAGGGGTTTGACAGTACAGCAGCCTCTTTGAAGATGGCAGCACTGCTTTTTCAATATGGTTTCTTAACAATTAAATGCATTTGTAAATAGATCTCACAAATAGAAAAAATGTGTATTCCGTACAAGATGTTGGCATTAAAAAGCCAGTGATTCTTGAATTATATTAACTTCCATGACTTGCCTGTCATATCACATTTCAGTAGTTTAGGTTAGATAACAACTATTATTTAAAGGAAACCTACACCTGAGTCAGAATCTTACAAGAAATGAATCAAATCAACCATTTAAGCATGTGGCCTTTGGGAACTGTCCCAGAAGTCAGGCCAACAGGCCATCTGAGGACTACAGCCTGGCTTACATCTGACAAGTCTCAAATGTTTCCAGTAATGACTTTGGTTCCTCATTTCCCCGTTGGTCTTCTCATGAGTTTTCCCATAATATGAAAGTAAAGCAAATAACAGTCTCAAGAAAAATAAATAGCGTGAGAGTAAATACAGGTGAAAATAAGAGATAGAGACAGAAAACCAGAGTAAGACATTTAGAACCAAAGCACCTAGTACCAAAAAGAGTAAGTACACAGGATCTTCAGTATGCCAACAGCACCGAGCTGGAAAATCAGTGTAAGGCAGGGTACAGGGTATGATTTTCCTAGGGATGACTGTTTTGGTGCTCTTTTGTTATACCAACAACTTCAGAATTGTCTTTAGTTCTCCCCTTTCCTGGTGCGCTCAGGAGAAGGGTCCAGCACTAGATGAATTATAGTTTGGTAAATGCTAAAGAGATGATAGGCAGTTCTGCTCCAAGTAAACTCATTACCTCCTGTGTCTCTTAAAGGCAATAAGCAGCAGTAGAGGTTTAATGTAATTAAATATAATATTCATATAACAGTCAAAGATTCCTAAAGACAGGCTGGGTATTCTCCCTTTCAAGTTTAGTCCATTTTCAGTAATTAGTACTATAAGCCAGAGCACATGCACAGAATTATAAATCACTGAAATCAATCATATCAAGGCAGGTCTGCAGAGTCCTTTTATACTCCACTCCGTTTTCTCCCTGAATTGCTAGCCAATGTCACTAAGCTTATTAGCCATTCTCAGCTGCACTTCTGAGTCACTTTACCCTACATTTCATACATATGAGCAGTGAATTGAAATTTTTATTCAGTTTAAGGAAACTGGCCCATTTAGTTCATAAATATTATCACAATATTCCTCAAATTTTAGGGATGATTAATTCCAAGACACCTTTAAAATTCCTATTAAAGCAAAAAAAGAAGACTCGTTGAAATTAAGAGCAGAGGTGCTGTTACATATAATTAATAGCAGAAATGCTCTATTACAATAGGAAGCCCACAATCCAGGATACTGAAAAATAGACACTAACACTTTCTTTACCTTCTCTTTTAAAATTTTTCAAGCATTTGGTTGATACATCCACATTTATTATCAGTTTCCTGTTTTGCCAGCTGACCCAAATCAGGGAAAAACATGCTGATAATAGATCTGAAATACTTCTTCAGAAATAAAATTAAAATCAATATCATACAGACTGAGGCCAAAGTCTGAATGACATTTGAGATCAAACTAAGTGGTCTGAGAATAAAAATACTGACAGTATTAAAATACCTGCCTCCAAGATACTCCAACGTGTAGTTCTAACACCAATTTCCAGCACAAATTAAAAAAAAATGTATTGGCATCTTTTATGTTCCAGAACTTATGCTAGATTAAATTGCAAAGTCTACTAAAGCAAAGCTGCAGAGCATAAAAATGCCTGCACAGCAGTTGTGGTCCAAATGAAGAAACCTATCCCTTCAGCCGGATAATTGCACTTGTGTCATAACCACCACATGGGCCATAAGTGAAGCACACTCATCAATGATGAAGAACAAGCCAAACACAATCATTACTGGAATTATAGGTAGGAATGGTATTCATTATTTGGGAGACAGGGGGCCGGGTTAAACTGAAGGTGAACATATTTGGACTATGTGTTTTCTAAGGGGAAAGAAGAGTTTCAATTTGTTAGGAAATTTTGGTCCTCGGGTTGGCTTGAGCCACAACTGTAGGAGTATCAAAAGTAAAGTTTAGTCCCCACTTCAGCCCTTTCCTGTGGTAGATGTCCAGGGCCTTCTTGCTCCCTGCTCTGTGGTCTCCCAGCGCAGGGCCTGGAATTTGGACAGCAGCAACCTGCCCTATCCAAACCCTGCCTAGCAAAGGGGAAGGCTCAAGAAAGGAAGTTGGAGACCCACATATAGCAGGGCTTCTTAGCCTCCTAGTGTCCTCCAAATCTTACCAAGGGAAAACCAGCTCCTTCTACCTACTCTGGGCCAGAATCTCATTCTCCCCATTCTTACCTCTCTAAGTCTGCTAAGCCTCCAAAAGGGCTCCTTCCTACTCCTCTGTCATCCACACAGCCTCTGCCCTCCCTACCTCGACCGCACCTCAGGGCTTCTTCACCGCCTCTGCCCTGGCAGGAGCCCCAGTGTTCACACCAAGACTTCTGATGTCACATTTATCCACCAGATAAAATATAAAATGTCCTTTCAATTCTAGCAAATTAACTACTCAAAAAAAGAGAGAGGCTTGAAAATAACCAGCACGGAAAATCACAATTCAACTTTTCCATCATTACTTTGGACTCTTCGTCATGCGGGGTTCTTGGATTATTCCCGCTGAAGTTGCAGTGAAGCTGCAGAAGCTCACCTGGACTTGAGAGCCCCTCAGTTCTGGCAGCGTTCTGAAGTGGGCGCTGTGGCCTCTCTGTCAAGTGTTGGGGCAAAAGATGGTCCTTGTGGACCGTGCTCCTGGAGAACATGTTGACTTCTTTGGGTGTTTGTTTGCCACTTGCTGACCAGTGATTTGTTTGTTCGATTACCTGGATCACCCAGCTTCTATTTACTCTATCCTATGGTGGGAAAGTGGATGTTTGGCTCTCCCTCCTTCCTGAGAAAACTATAAACTAAAAGAGCTATGTGTGAGGCACTTTTCCACAATCCAAGGGAAAAGCACCTGTGAAGTCAAGTTTATACAATGGAGTCCCCTCTGCGACTCACCCCATCTTCCCAGTCAGGCTCTCCAGGGCTGTTTCACACCTCTTTCACCAAGAGGGTCTCTCTTCTAACCTTCCTGTACAAATATCCACCCACTTTCAGGAAGCCCCTATGCACAGGAGGTGATTCCTGGATTCATCCCTTCTCCTTCCAATAACTTATGTCTGTAAGCCTGAGCCACTGTCTGCAATGAAGCCCTGAGGAGTGGAAGACTCGGCTGCAATAGCCGTAAATGTCCCAGTTTGGTAAACTGTCCAGGAAAGCAGGGTTTTGGTGTGGTCTCAAAGGCAGGCCCAGGAAGGGCGTGTTCAAGCTGGGTCTTCTGCCCCATGTGAGGTGCAGGCATTTGCTATCCTGATTTTTACAGCTGGCTAACTGGTTAGACCACACACATGCACACACACCTCCAAAGGACTAACATCCATGCTCAGTCTAAAGCCATAATGAGGAAGGGAATATTTTCCTAATACTGACTCAGGCTTCTCAAGAGCTTTGTTCGCCTCATGAAGTCACAAGATTATAGAGATATAGAAGTGTTTGCTTCCTTTCATTCCTCCCCCAGACTCCTTTCATAATTGAGCCCTTTCGGACTCCCAGGAACAAGGGAAAAGCCAAATTCAGGGTCATACACCTGAGATCATTATCTTCCAGGAAAGGGGTAAGGTCAAAATTTCTACATCCCACTCTTTTTTGTCAAAGAAGGCTGAATTTAGCAAAAGGATAAGGAGAGTAACACCAGGCCTACATGAGTCACCAAGTAAAATCCCTGTGTGGTCCAACACATAGAAAAACAAGCAGCTATCTTACTACATACCTGTCTGTATTCTCCAAACTCGAACATAAGCCAAGGCTATTTAATGAGCACAAACATGAATCACACTTTTAAAAATGGACCAATATTCTTCTCATCCAACAAATATCTCTGCCAAAGAAAACCAATTTAAGGATTACCTGAAGTTCTGGACTTACAGTTATTTTTTTCTTTTTATCCACATGACTTACAACTGTTTCTCAAATATAGTGTCTGGAGTCAACTGGAGGGCTTATTAAAATTGCTGCCCCTTTCCACTCTATTCATGTCTTGAATGGGTTCATCATCCACCGTTAACCTAAAGCAGGCGGTCAGTCCCTCCACAGTTTACTCTAGGTGCTCTCAGCAGACAGTGGAAGCTGGTAGAACAGTAAACATTATGTCCATTCCTAAATGGTTAATCAGCCCTCCCAAAGTGCCATACTTTCAACAGGAAAAATAAAATCTATTCTAAGAAGTAACCGTATAATTAGGAGGTTATAACTACACCATGGAAGGAAACTCAATGAGAGAGAACAATGGGCGTTGTGGATTAATTAGCAATACAATACTGAGCTTTGTACAGCTACAGAGTGATAAAACAAGTACATCAGACTAGCTCACAAAAAAACACTTCTGGATTTCTGAAGCTGAATAAAACCACTGGGTTTAAGGTTAAATCTGAGATCTTGCTTACATTACTCAAAGGAGCATAATCATTGCATACAATGTAACTGTTCTGGTATTTTTCTTTGCACTCTATTTACAATGCTCAGGCAGAATTTTAAAAATTAAAAAACTAATTATTATATGGGTGCATATGTCTCTTATTGATTTATTAAGTAAAATTTTACTTACAAGTGAGAACAAAAATACAAAGATGGTTGAGACAAGCCCTCGAGGTCACAGTGCCAACAATATAGTGGAAGAGATGAAGGAAAATAAATCAAGGTTAGGTGACAAAATGGAAACAAGGTATATGGCACAAGTGAAGAATTCGAGAGGAAGTTACCTTGGGGAGGTCAGAGGAGACCCAGATTGAACTGAGTCTTGAAGACATTGTTTGCCAATGGGTGAAAAGGGAAAAGGAGAGACAGAAGAACTAAAGGAACATGGAGGTGTGAATTTGTATGGCAAGTAATTTGGATTGCTAGGATATGCGACATTAGGGGACACTGGCTGGTGGCTAATCTGGAAAGGGAGACAGAGGCCAGTTCATGTTTAAAACTTAGACTTTATCCTGAAGGCACTATGAATCCATTCAGGATTCTTAGCACACATATTGAAATATAATTCGCTTAAAAAAAAAAAGTGAGGAGGCAAGGAAGATAGATTGGGGAAAATAGAGAAAGAAGATACTTCTGGAAGAGAAGATGGAGGTGGAGGGTTCATATTCAGAGGTGTCTAAAGACAGGGTGCTAGTGCCAGTGAGTAGCTAGATAAAAGAGGAAAGGCAGATGAATCTAGGATAACATCTATATTTGTGGTGTGCATAGCTGAGAAGATGGGGTTACCAGCAACTAAGCTCAGAGCAATTACAGCTCCTGAATTCTGTTTGGGACATACTGGTTTCAAGTTTCCTGAGGGTCATAGCAATCGAGATATTTGGTAGATTATGTACATAAATGTCTGAACTCAGGGAAATGTGAAAAGAAAGTTATGGTTTGGAGCGAAGTTAATATTCGAAATATTGGTGTGAACGAACAGTCAGGCATAAACACTGACTAATCAGAACAGGTACCTGGTGGACCAGAAAGGATCCCACCAATAAACAACTGGCATGGCCATACGTGCACACATCAACTGAACACCATCTTGGTACTGACAGTCACTGGAGTGGATGAGAGCTCTCAAGTAAGACAACAAGGGAAGAGGCCACAGGACAGAGCACCTACAATTGGGGGTGGTGCAAAGAAAAAGAATCTGGACAAGGAAGATGAGAAGGAAATGTCAGAGAGGTAAGAGAACCAAGAAAGGTTTGTGTCATGGAAGCCAGGACCAGAAAACTTCAGAGGGTGAGGAGTAGTAGTATGGACTATTGAAGAGATGTCTTACCCACTCAGACAAAATAGACAATTATCCCACTCACCTGCTTTGGCATAATGCAAGGCTCTATGGGGCATTGAGTTTATTCATCTCAAGCCTATAAAAATTTCTTCCCTGTAAGCTAGATTTCAGTCTTATCTTTCATAACAGAGGAAAAAGCAAGTTCCCCACACCTGCCTCAAGTGCATCAAAAATAGCATGAGAGCACTTTGCAGGTTCTTTGAGAATTTGAAAGGGAGGCAGGAGAGTCTTGAGAGTAAATGCAGGATTTCCTGAATGGAAAAAAAAAAGAGCATAATATTGCAGAATTATTTGAGAGTGAGGACAAAGATTTAATTAACAGGTGAAAATTTAGTGCTTGAGAACAACTGTAAAGTATACTTATTAAATACTTGGAAAGAACGAAAGAAGATTTAGGTCTCCTGAAAAAGAAATCAGGCTGAAAAGTTCTTAGAGCTAAAATGTGTTGTTATTAGAGATGCCATAAAAAAAACTAATGTTAAAATATGATTTCTAATTTCAATCTTTTAGGGGAAAATCAGGCTTTGATTCACTTGTAAACCAAATCCCACACATCCACTCCCCAACACGAGGCTTTGGCAGGGGCGTCCTGTCCACGTGTCGAGGCCAACGAGCACCTCTAAGGCCCTGCTTCCATCAGCCTCCTGACCTTCCGTATCATGATGAGAAAACGCAGCTACAACCTTGGGCAACCCGATGCAGCCGCGTGCGGCAGCCTGGCACTGAGCGGAGCATGCTCAGTCAGGTCCTGACCCACTTCTGCTGGCCCGAGCTCGGGGCAGGAGGTCGGAGGCTCTATTTTATTTCTTTGGCCAGGGACAGAGAGAAGGAAGCGAGAGACTAAGAGATGCTTAAAGCCTCCTCCTCAATCCTTGACAGCAGTCCCTGACCCAGCGGCGGATCAAGCCCAGTCAGGCTACAAGAGCCCCAAGCATCAGGGTGTGTGACCCATCTTTCCGGGTTTTGGCAGCAACCGAAGGAGAAGAGGGCGGTGCTGGAGTAAAAGGATTGTTGGGGGCGTGGTCAAGGGGCGGGCCTAGAGGAGCCAGGGAGGAGGAGCCTGGTCTCGGCCTCTGAAATTGAAGGTCTGTCAAATCAAGAAAAAAAAAAGGGGGAGGGGAGGGGGCGCTTACAGTGCAGGATTGTGCTGCCAGACTTCTGCAAACTGTTTAGAATAACCCACCTTTCTAATTTAAAGAGCACCATATTGTTCGTTAGAAAAAAACAAACTATAAATAATGGAAAAACAATAAAATTAAAAATCCCTGGAACCCCACCACTCAGAAGCCACCAGTGAACTCTGGTTTTTGTTTGTTTGTTTGTTTGTTTGTTTCCCAGCCTCGTCTTTGTGGGCTTTAGAACTGCCAGCAGAGTCACCCGGGAAAGCCTGCGAAGCTTCTGTCGCAAGGCTGCTTGACAGGTGGCCTCGGAGAAAGGGTAGGTTCAGAGTAGGTTCAGGGGTTGGATGGTTGGTTCTCTCTCGTGTCCCAGGATGGGATTCTAAAAAACCTGTTCCTGGGTATCCCTGAACAACAGTACGACGCGACGCTAAGAAAAGTTGTGGTGGAAGCCTGGGTGCGTCCTACCCCTCAATTATCAGTCACGCCGCCCAACGTGACAGCATCTGAAGTAAGCCCTCGGCTTGGCTACTAGCCTCAGCAAGCTGCAGCGGAGCCCCGGGCGCCGCAAAGTCCCGCCCCAGAGGCTACGCAGACTTAATGGGGGACTCCCAATCACTCTCAGCCTGCCCCTTCCTATGTGGGAGGATCCGCCGCTCCCACAAGTTCGTCCCGCACCACCCCCCGCCCGTGGCTGCCGCAAAAACCCGGCGGTGACAGCTCGCCCAGCTCCGCGCCACCGCGCCGCCCGGCGAGTCGCACTGGGCATGCTCCGCACCGGCCGGCTCCGGCTGCTGTAGGTGGGAAGCGCCGCACTCCCCGCCTCCCGCGGTGCAGCCCGCATCGCTGCAAGGCGCTGGCGGAGGCGGCTCGCCGGCTGTAGGCGCTGCCGGGCGTCGGGAGCGGAGCGCGGCGAACAGGCAGCTCTCAGGCGGGCCATGGCGAGGGGCGCACAGCGGCCACCTGAGTGGCGCGGCGGCGTCAGGTTAGCTGGGGCGCCTGGCGAGCCAGGGCGGCCGGGCGCGGCTGGCAGGGTGTCCCGCACCGGGTGGGCGGTCGAGTCGTGGCTGCAGCTGTCGCGGAACTTTCTCGGTGCCTAGGTTGGCGGAGCCCGCAACGCAGGCTACGCGCTGGGAGGCGCGGTGAGGTCCCGGCAGCGGGTTCTTGGGGGTCGTAGGATGCTTCGAGATCCGTGCGGGGCGGGACCGAGGGGGCGGGTGAGTTGGGGACAGCCGCTTCTCAGCCTAATGCCATAAGCCTCCTATGGTGTGGAGCGCGGTGTCCACTGCGCGCTGCCCAAGAGCCTCCCGGGGTCTCCCAGGGGAAGGAGACACCAGGGTAAGGCGAGAGCCTTCGCTGGAGACCAGATCTCTCCGGTCACCGTGCCTCAGTTTCCCCGAAACAGGGAGGAGAGGAAGGAGTACTCTCCCGGCTCCGAAGGCCTTGGGTGCGGGTCCTATGTCTGGGGCCGGGAGGGTGCCCCATCCTGATGCTGCAGGAGTGTGGGAAGCTGCGGGTGCCTTGAGCCACCGCCGCGCGACTGGAACTCTCAGAGTTTGTCGCATTTGACTCCATAGCAAGTTGACATAGAATTGCTTCATGGCGTGGAAAGGGGAAACGTGCATCCTCGTATTAAAAAAAAAAAAAAAGTAATTGCAGAGCCGATTTAAGTTCAACCATTAACCTGCCTTCCCCACCAAAAAAACTGGAGCTTGCAAGTTGCAAGATTTATTACGCAAGCTGGCAAAAAAAATGAATGTATTCAGGTCCATTATCTGTACACACAGTAGAAAATAACATTATGGTTGAATTGCCATTGTTTTTAATGATACTTGTTACAGAAAAGTTTGGTTGCTGTAACAATCTTTATTTTGTGTTATCTTAGCTTTTATATTAAGAACTTGAGAGCCTAGTGTTGCAGAACCACAGTGTTTTTCGTAAAGTTTTCTCACTTTTGTTTCTAGATGAAACATTTTTTTTTTCAGTTGCTACTATGCTGAACATAGTAAAATAGTTCAGGATGAAATGCAAGATGGAAGATTTATTTTTCAGAAGAGTAAGTTAGAACAATGTAGTTCTACTAGCATTTTACTTTTACAAAAAAAAAAAAAAGATGCTTTGTAGGTCCCACCACAGTTACTACTGCTGGTTCTTCCTAAAACATTTTGTACCATTACCACTCTTAGGATTATTGCACCTAGTAAAAAGCAAGGTAAACAATCCTTGTTCTAGTGGGAACTACTTCTACCTCTAACTAAAGCTATATTCTCAAGCCTATTTCTATAAGTACCACTTAGTGGGCTTAGTTATTTTATTAAGCTTATTACAAAACTTCTTGTTTGCATTCTTGATAGACCTTAATAGACTTTTGAGGTGCTCTGACTTTTCATTGGGTTGTGAATAGCTTTTAATGTCTGTTCTTGCCTGTGATGGCTCCAGTTGTAATCCCTACTACTCTGAATGGTTTCCTCAAGTGGGCACTATGTTATGCCCATACATAACAGAGGTCTAATAACAGGAAAAGCTTGAAATGTCCGGACAACAATAGCAACAACATGATTTCTGTTTCTACAAATTAGACTTGCAGTCCTCCATTTTACCCAAATGGTTCAGTGGGTGGTGTCCTAAACATGTTTCTAAATACATTTATAGAACATTGTAGACATTTGAAAAACTCAACACAAATATTGGGAAATCGTGCTTTACTTTTCTATAAAAATACATCAAGTTCACAATCTGCCATGAAGTAATGCAGGTATGTACCGTTTGTCAGTACTGCAGGCCCAGGGCTCTAAAGCTGCATTCCCAAGTGGAAGTTAATGCCATCTCCCCTCACCCTTGGGTTTGCCCTTACCCAGAGGAAGCAAGTGAACCTTAGATTCCATTTTGTGAATGTGAAGTTTGATACAGATCCATAGGCCCCTTCTGGTTCTAAAAACCCTAATTTTTTTTTTTTTTTTCAGTTACGAAAGACAATGAAATTTAACAAAAGATATATTTAAACACCATTCTTGGCTTCAAGAACTTCACATTCTCCTAACCTAAAACTAGCAACACCAACAGGATTTAGATCGTAGTCAAATTAGGAACAGGTAAAAATTTTTTCTCTTTTGTACTTAAATGTTAGGTTCTTGCAGCTCAACTGCTAGGCACATAAATTTTGGTTTTATTTCCATGCCTTTGGATTTTTATTCTCTATACTGTTGTTAGTGACATTAGCTATTCATGGCAAACGATTGCCTTTAAAAATAGATTTTCCCCATTCACGTGACCTAAATTTATTCAACCTCTTGTTTGGTTTACAATTAAATATTTGAGGCTATTTAAACTTTACTTAATTTGTACTTTTTTTTTTTAATGCAAGAATTTCCAGATACTGAAATACCAAATCAATATTGTAGAAAAGTTGCTTTTAACCTCTAACACCGTACAGTCAGATTTATTAGATGAGTGTTATTATTTTTTTTTTTCAGAGTTCATAAATCATGCAGATAACATCCCTTCCCAATCTAACCAAGCACTTGGGGTGTGGCCTGCACTTTTCTAGCCACACCTGGGAGGACACTTAAAATTCTGACATTTCGTGAGCCATGGCAAATCACATTAAATTTAGAAATGTCTTTAGATGAAAAAGGATTGGTTTTAAGTGTGCTCCAGTTCCTCCCTGGAAGGGTTAAAGGATAAGGGGTTTGGTTGATTATGTAATAAGAACCAATTAAGAGCTGTCAGAACTAGTTTCTAAATTGTACTCAAAATAGAAGTCCTGTGAATTTATTGGTCTTGCTTCTGCCTCTACCTGAGGTCTTTACTCTTTAAAATATCACATTCATTTTTCTTCCCCACATCTTTTATAGTTAGGCCCCTGAGGCTGCAGAAATGAATAAGACATAGTGACTCACAATTCAGTCAGAGAAACATGCTTAAGGATGAATAAACTATACTGCAAAGTAAGTGCTGCAGAAGAGGTGGCTGTACATGGGACTGAGGAGACTTAGGAATGAGTCCCTTGGGTTGGAAGAAGAGAGGCCTCATGAACTTTTCCATAGAACTTTAAGGAATGTCTAAGAAATTGAGTAGGAGTCTTCTAAGCAGAGAAGTAGATTTTCCAAGCAGAAGGAGCACCATTATGGTAGATACCACCCCTAAGATGTTTACTTTAGAACTTTGCACATGTGATTGAGTTGAGGATCTTGAGATGGAAAGATATTTTCAGGATTATTCAGTAGGCCCAGCGTAATCACAAGAGTCCTTATAAGTGAAAGGGGAAAGTCAGCATTAGAGTGATGCCATGTGAGAGACTCGACTGGCCATCGCTGGCTTTGAAGATGGAAGGGTTCCATGAACCAAGGCATGCGGGTAGCCTCTAGAAGCTGGCATGGGCAAGGACACAGATGCTGCCCTAGAGCTTCCAGAAAGAACACAGCCCTGCCACCTCTGTGATTAGCTCATTATAGCCCATGTTGAACTTTTAACCCAAAGAACTAAAAGATAGTAAATATGTGTTAAGTCACAAGTTTGTGACTTAAGTGTAATAGACAAAAGCCATAGGACGCTAATATAACCACCTACAAAGAAGGATTTGGTGTGATGGAATAATGGGCAGGGGCAAAAGAAGGATAATGTAGTGATCCTTTCATTGTGAGGAACTTGATGTCATGCAAAGGAGTTTGGATTTTATCCTATTACATATAAACAATGGGAGAGCAGCAAAGGATTTTAAACAGGAACATGCAATGACCAGACTGCTGCCAGATTCATCTCCCTAAAAAAGCAATGTATAGCTAAATTCAAGTTTCACAGGGCAGTTCAACAAAGGATATCTAACCAGAGGTGGTCACTGATAGAGATCTGGAGTGAGCATATTATATAATTCAGTTCTCTGAATTGATCTGAAATGACATTTGTAGACAGACATATGAGAATAAATAGCTTAAGAAAACTTTTATTTACAATTCCTAATAGAAGAACATAGAAAGTAAAGCAGACAGGCCATCACATTTTGCCTACTTTGCTTCTGCTCATTGTCTTAGCAGGCAGCTGCTCTACTGGCTACATACCATGCAGACATGAGCAGAGGGCTGTGAAAGCTCAAATTTAACATAGTTAACTTGAGAATGATGTCATGTCATCTGGGCCAACTCTGACCAGTTGGTAGGAGCTGCTTGCAGTGCTGTGGGCTAACGCAGGCTTAGCTGAGAACTTGCCATGATCTATTAGCAATGTTTGCCATGGGCTCCATATTTGCCAGGGGATGGGTAACAGCTATAATACTAGATGACCTAACTTACACATTTAAATATAAGAAATTTAGTCATTCTTTCCATACATATTTATTCAGTCTCTTTTAGGTACAAGGGCTTAATACCTGTCCTTTGAAAACTTATAGTCTAGTTGAATTGACGTCTCTGTGTATCTGGATCACCTAAACTGAAGAAATCTCTCACTTAGTGTTACAAGACTGGCTCTGATTGAAACTGAACTATATGTTAGAAAAAATGAGTAAGAGAAAAATTTTTTAGACAACATGGTAAAGGAGGCTAAAAAATCTGATACTGGAAAGAACAGTAAGACTAGATTGAGATTTACCTTAATAAAAGCAAAACCATGTACCTATATTGTACAACTTCCATTTGCATAACTTTGTAAGATTTTTACCCAAACTTCTCTATATAATGATGCAATAGTTATTGTTTTCCACTGCAAAGAAAGAGCTCAGTGTAAACCGCTCCTATTTTTTGAACCTCTTCTGCCTTTGTCTCTGGGATATGTGTCCTCAGTTTTTTCCTTTGTTTGTTTTACATTTGTTTGTTGTTGTTGTTTAATTGCTCTTTCCCCGACTGTTCTAACTTTCATCATCTTATCTTGTGGCCCACTGTGTTCTTTCCAGGTGATTTAATTTTTCCTCATGACTGTACCAGTCACCTGACACCAGCATCTTCAAATCTGTATCTTCAGTTAACCTTCTCACATCTATTCATTAATTAATTCATAAATTCATTTAAAAAAATGATAACCTGAGAGTTTATAATCTAACAAAAAGACAATTATAGTGAAAACATGAAGTTAGAAATATGAAGTAAGAGAAAGTGTCTGGGGCTACCCAGGGAGTCATGGAGGGCTCTTAAACCAAGACTTGAAGGCTAAGGAGGGGTTTGCCAGATGTGCAGGATTAAGGCAGGCACCAGGCTGGGTTACAAGGAGCTCAGAAAAGGGAACATGATAGGGGGAGGGGAAAGGGATGCTCCAGAGATGAGGTTAAAGAGGTGGATGGGAGTCAAACCATGACGGATCATCTGTGTCCTGCCAAAGACTTTAAGTTTTACACTAGTGACAAAATGAAGACATGGAATATGTTTTAAATCAGATCTTTTAGAGTCAGCTGACTTCAGCAACGACATGGTATGTAGAGTAGAGGCAGACAAGAGTGGAGGCAGGCAAGACTGGAGGCAAGTCAGTGGGGAAGGAGTGTTGCCAATCAGAGATGATGAGCACATAAACCAAGAAATGGTAGCCATGTGGGCAGGAAAGAAAAGGCAGCATCTTAACTCCTATATCATTGGATTATCTGTGTCAGATTCTGCAGAAGTGTGGAAGACACACCCTCTTGAGGGATTTCAGGCTTCGAGCAGCTCAAGGGCTCTCCTACCAAGTATAAGACTTTGCAGTAACAGGGAGAGTAACTTCCACTGCAGGTGCTTAAGCAGAGAGATATAAAGTAAGGAAGGACCACAGAGCTGTGAGAGGGAAGAAATTGGAACTTCATCATCTCAGGCACAGACTTTGTAAGAGAGGCACCAAAGAAAGAAGAAATTAATTCCCTGACGGTTCTCCAGCTTCTGGAAGGAAGCATTTGGGATTTGCCAATAAGATCGAAAGGAAATTGGTAGCAGTGGGCTTCCCTAATTTTGGATTACAAGGTAACTGTCTTAGAGGCTGGGCTGACATTGACTCTTTGTAATCAATGGGAAAGAGGAAGTTTGCTGAACAGATTTTTAAATATAACCCCAACTCATTCCTTCCATTGAGGATTTGAGTTGGCTGATGGTATCAGGAAGAGTTAAGGGAAGGCTTTGCTCCTTAAGGAAATAAACAGATTGGATTAAAGTGCTCCTGAATTACCCATTGAAGTGGCCCACACAGTTCAGACAGAGCTGAAGGGTGCAGCCTGGGGCTAAATTAGATCCTTCTGATCTGTTCATTGAAGCAGACAAGATGAGATTCACCTGTTCCTGGGTCTGTACCTTTCTGTGTACCCTATTAAACCTAGCGAGAGCTCTATAATATTTGTTACAGTGGAGACCATCCCAAGTTGACCAGTTAACTCTTTTCCTGGAGGCCAGGCTCCCCTGTAAAGAGTCAGGTAGGTGTCCAAGGACTGTGCTTCCTTAACGACATGCAATCCACTTTCTCTGGTCCTCAGCAGAGGAAGGTATTTGAATGAAAGCTGCATTCATGTTTGGCTCCAAGCTTTACTCAAGACTTCTATTAACCATTGAGCTTTCTTGTGTGTCAACCGCTATTATTAACTTCATTTTGTAAATTTCTGCTCTCTACTGAAGCCAGGCACTGGGCTGCTTTGCCCTGCTACTGGCTCCTGCACTTCTCTCTTCCCCTCTCCCTGCCCACCTGTTTTTGCCATTCCTGCTGGCAGTCCCAAATTAGAGGGTTTTTCCCTTCAAGGTTTGGACACCCTTAGATTACTTGGTCTCTGAGTGAGTCTAGCGCTTGTTATTAGACTTCCTAACGCTTATTCTCCATTCTAAATACTTTTGAGGAACCTGAAATTAATTTCCAGAAAAACATATGAGTATAATAACCAATCCTTTGCTTTACTGGGGGCTGAACATTTCTCTCTGTACATCTGAATCCAGGACCGATAGTGGACTTTGAATCCCTCCTGCCTTTGTAGGGCATCTCATCTCTACCTCCAAATTATGGCCATCTCCCCTTCTTTCACTGGAGTAGTAGTTTTTACTTCCTAAATAATAGCTTATCTGTCCCAAAGTCCTCTTTATCATTTCTCCTAAGAGGTCCTAGAGGCCTCTTATTAATAGACTTTCTGGAGGAGTGCCTGATATCCCAGAGTTCTAGTGGTGGGCCTTGCTAAAACATACCATATTTTTAATTGGTATGCCATGTTTATTTCCACCCCTTCTTGTCTAAAGTAAGCCATTACTTCTGCTGGGAAACTGCCCTGTCTCCTTTATTCGTCCTTCAGTACTTGGCCAACCCCAGGGAACAGTCTGTGACCTTTCCAGCTGGCCCTCCTCTGAATTTCTGTGGTATTTACACAGTTTGATGCTTAATTATATATTGTTTTATATGCAGATATCATCAAAATTCTAATCACCTTCAGGGTAAAGAGCTGGTCTTAAAGGTTTTTTTAAATCCCCACAGAAATAGGTAGTAAATTGACAATAGTGGCCTCATAAATACTTTGAGTTCATTTTGATTGATGTGACTGGTTCCTAATTATTTTTATCACTTAGATGAATCTGACTGCCCAGCTGAGAAATTACTGAGAAGACCTCAAATGTGTGCTCATACGAGCAGGGCCCTTTCCCATCAAAAATGAGAGAAAAGCGAAGCTTCCTTCAAAAATTCTGTGCGGAAACCATTGAATCCATATTTTCAACTGTCTTCTGGTGTTTTTGTTTAGCTAATTTTCCATATTGTCACACTGAAAACGACCTAACTTTGAGGACAGATTGATTTTAGAATATGCGTTAAAGTCAGTCAGATTATTCAGTCAACCAAATTCTGAAAAATACTGCTCTTTCTACAAAATTTTTAAATAGTAATTTTTAAAATAATAATTATATTTTTAAATTGTTATTTTGAAGTAATAATTGTGACAGTTGGGATGTTTATGGCATTTAGACTATTTCCCAAGCTATGGTATTCACTCATTGATAACTGTCCAGGTTAATGAGCCCTGGACTGAGAATCAGTTGTGGTTCTACAAGGGTTAGTGGCTTGGCCTCTGTTTATCCCACTGTCATTGGGTACAGAACCACACAGTCCTGCCCATGTCATAGGACAGTGGTACAACTCAGGTGGGATAACTTCTGGGGGAGTGTTTTACAAACTATAATGCTAGGCGAACATAAGGGATGTTGTTGCATGCTTAATAAGAAGTCAGTCAAGTACAGTTTGAATTACAGGGTCTCTCCTGGTCTGTTTTTCACTAAGATCCAGTTCTTAGTGAGAGTCTATTAAAAATACTTGGCATGAGCGATTCAGAAAAATGTTCATTATGCAATTTTCCTTTGTGATAATGGGCTGGTAAAAGTAAAGGAGGAAGGAATTAAAAAAAAAATAAACTAAAGCTTTTTAAAGTACCCTTTCTAGTTATTGAGCATATTTTTTCAAATAGATGAAATTTAATTCTGATAGAAGAAACCCAGGGTGATCCAGTTTTGTGCTGTGACTCTGAATGGCCTTAATCAAACAACCAAAGAGACAAAGCGTGAGGATTTATTTTGACATTATGAAATATAAATTAAGTAAGCAGTTGCTTTTCATTTCAATAGTAATAATGTATATTTCAGGTGGAGAAACTTTCCCCTTCTTAGTTCTTCTGCCTGATCAAAAAATTAAAATGACATAAAGAAGATTAATAGGAGAAAATCAAGCTTTAGAAGTGTACATGGGGAATTCAGATAAACAGGAAAATTCCAAAGACAGTTATGCAGAATGAGGTATGTATACCTCTTTAGACTAAGGAGAGGAAAGTAGGGGTCTAGGACTTTAAAGGAAAGTAAGGTAGTTCACAAGGAGATGAAAAGAGATAATGTTTAGTAAACAAAATATTTGTTGGGCCAAATCAAGGACACAGGGCGGACTTTGTTGAAATGGGCTTTGCTAGGTTCCTCCCTATCTACCACACCTCAATCAGATTACACTATACTTATCTATTATGATAGTTCCATTCTGGGGACAGGTCCTCTATTGTAAATTCTTTTAGGTTGTAAGGGGAAAGGTCAAAGATTCTTCCTGAGTTTTCTGGGCCTAGATTGTTTTCACCTAAAAATAATCTGTATGCCAGGGTGGCAGATCTTGGGACGACTCGTTCTGAACCCCTACACAGGCATAGAAATTAGTCTCCATAAACTTTACTCATCTCAAACCATTGCCCAGAGCCCTCAGACAGACGGGATTTCCGCAGCCCCCTTCCACAATCCCTTAACCTCTGCATCCAAGGTTATGTCTGCAGCACCACAGCCTCTCAGGGCGTATGTAAGGAAAGGATACATGTCTCAAGACTGACTTTTAAAGAAATTTTGGTTGATATTTTTAAAATTAGTTTTGTGGTAAAGAATAGACATATTTACCTAGAATTTCTAAGAAATGAGTAGAATTTGTAGATAATGCAGGGTGAATGTAGATGCCCAATAAGTTAGTAATACGTCTAAATGAAAGGGCACAGAAGTAATGTAAATTTTCTCAGCAGATATTCAGGTGCTTGGCTAGGAGCAAAGCGCATTTCTAGATGTAGTGTATACAATGGTGAACAACATCAGCTACGGGAGCCCAGGCCTCTGAGAGTTCATGTCTTAGTAGGAGCAGACACATGCATACATACATGGCAGTAATGCTGTGAAGAAAAAGGCACAGTAAAGGTGGACAGACAGTGATGGAGAGTGGAGCATACTATTTTATGTAAGCTGACTATGGAAGGCCTTGCTGACAAGGTGACATTTGAGCAGAGGCCTAAGAGTCAGAAAGGAAGTGCAGGAGTGAGTCCCAGGGACTGGTTTCAGACGGTAGGAATAGCAAATGCAAGGATTGTGGTAGACCTGGCACACTCCAGGATTAGCAGAGCCCAGTGTAGCTGGCGAGGAATGAGAAACGAAGACCGTGAAGCCGCCAGGGGCCAAATATCATAGAGGCCATGGAAGGGCCTTCTCTAGTTTTACCCTTGAGTAAGAAACCCCTGGAAATATATTAGTGTTTTATTTTAATTTTCTTTGAGGCTTTCCCATGTGCAGACTGTTACTAATCATTCCAAAAAAAAAAAAAGTAATGCATGCTTGATGCCTAGCAGTCAACAAGTATTTGAGCACCAACTACATTTTGTTATAGGGGAACTTTATAATATTCATGGTAAAAAGTATAGCCCCAAATTGCAAAAACAGACACAAGACTTTTCAGTAGTGATTTAACAAGTGAAAGATTTCAAGGCCCCACACAGAGGCAGTGATAACCTCAGCCTCTCGGTGGTACAACAAAGATTTACACCACCAGTCTGAAGAAAAAAGGTTGGGTCAGTGGTGTGGCCACAGACACTACGGTGTAGGTGTAGGGTGATTAACCCCTTTAGTTCAGGTAGCAAGGTAAGCAGCAAGGCTGTCATTGCACTGAGCTGCCCCGAGAGTAGGGCTGAAGGGAGAGATCTGCATCTGCAGCCAGGAGGATGCTTTCTCCCTGGCAGTCTCCCAGCTGGCCCATCCTGCCTACCTATTAAGGAGCCCTACAGGAATTTGAACTGAATCACCTCCACAGTGTACTGAGGGCATCTGGACGGTGTGGATGGCGGAGTTCAAAGGCTTTGGAAGCTTGAGTCTGTTTTCTACCTGATTATATTGTCCAAGACGTAAGGAATACACAAGAAGTTGCATAACCTATGGAGAACAAGTTACCATGTGCTATATGGTACACAGGCTGGCTCCTAGACCCTCTGCCAGGTCCCAAATGGCTTAGCAATCACAGTACTTTGCCTGTGTTTGAATTCCCTGCAATGGGATCTTCATCTGTGTATGAACAACTCCCTAATCTTTCCCTCTTCTCTCCACCCTTCACCATGTCTTCCTTTCACCTGCCACAGTCAAAGCTCTGGCTGTTGTGATTACAGAGTGGTAGATTGGGAAGGGATCTAAAATGGGTGTGGGCTCAGGGGGCTCAGCTGATGCCAGAGGTCATCTACTAGTAAATGGCAGAAGTGAGGAAAGGAAGTAGTGTGCCACTCCTAGTTTGTGGGTCTTAATCCTAAAATGCTAAACTGGTGCCCTCTTCACACCTCGCCCCCAAATTTCTGTCCTTGATGTTAACATCAGGGTCCATCCCATTTCATGTTTCAGGAGCCTAATTCTATTCCTTAGCTCCATTATGACCTCAGCTCCTTGGCCATAGGGAGACATGTAGCACGTTCCTCTTCATAGTAGCTGCTATCACTTGGAACACTGGATGTGTTTCTATTGTTACTCTTTGTCTTGGTACTAGTTACACTATCCTTCACACTCATAATGAGTTAAATAGCTTTATCATGGGCAGTCCCACCACCAAATAGCCAACCTTTATAAGATTGTTTCTGGAAAACTGCCCTCCAAATTCAACAAGTGCGTTATATTTGACCAGTTGGGAAGCCATCTGTATACAATGAAATGGGAGAATTGTGAAAGGCATTTTCACTATCAAGGCCTTAAGAGTTTACAAAGTATGCCAGAATCCACAAGAAAATGTAAACTCACAATTGCTTTAGGCCATGAATCATATTTAGGGAGGCATGCTAAGAATATTGCTCTCTGATTTATAGACCAGTATGCTCTGCAGGCTGCATAGGGGATATGTGTTTGCCTCCTCCATCCAGGCAGAGTGCAGGCAGCTAGGGACCAGCACCTCAATAAAGCAGCTTCCTGATACGTGGCGTCCTCTGGCTGTCGTTCAAGGCCAGAAGAGATTCACTGAAGTGTCCAGGTTTCCAGATATCTATCAGTTCCTGCCTAGCTTCACTCTGTATATAGGAGCTTATATACTAAATATATCAAGAACTTCTCATGAAATAGGCTTGAGATGAAATTAAAACAAGAATTGAATATTTGCAGAAGCAGTGCTATATAGATTAGCAGGTAACAAAAACTACTTGGACTATAATGAAAATTTTAATCTCCCTATATACCTACTCCAGCTGAGTAGGGAGAATGTTTTGAAAAGGCACAAAATTTTTTAAAGGAGAGGGGGAGATGCTAGAAAAAGTATCTATCTAGTGGTAGAGACAGGCAGAACAAGACAGAAATAACTAGAGGTGCTTCTAAACGACCTTAGGTTGAATATAGAATCTAATAATGATGATGTTAAAGATTTTTCTTTAAATGCCAAGACAGCATGCTAACCCTTTTATCTTCATCATAATGTGTTTTGGAGATTGGCTTGGGTAGCATAAAAGCACAACCCACCAGTGCATCTATCCCATTTGTATTCTGTTCTCAGGCTTGGTTTATTCCCTGGGCCATTGGATTTCTGAGGCAACATCTCTATGATCAATTAAAGATTCACATTAATTGGGCCCAAAACTATTTTAGACTATTCATTTAGAATGAGAATTTGAAGAAACAAATACATGCTAAAACATCAGTAAACTCTTCTAAAATATATACCTGTGACTAGAATAGCCCTCATTGCATATCTCAATTGCAAGAACAACTTAAAAATTGCTTTTACGGCAAGAGATTTTAATATAATATCAGGCCCAATCTGTTCATTAGCTCTTCTTTATCCTGGTTCTAAGCCATTAAATTGTAGACTCAGCAATTACATTCTCTGGGCTTCTCTTTCTATTGCCATATAAAGAAAAACTTTTATGAAAAGACATACAAGTTTTTCCAGATCTAATACTCTAGTTCTGTGAACAAATATGTATGCCAAACCTGTTTTTTTCTTGTCTAATGATAATCATTTTATCTGTAGAGAATGACTTTAATATATTTTTTTCTCTTCTTCCTTTTATATTTCTGATAGCTTTATTTTATATCATTCTTACTTTTAATCAGAAAAACATACCACATGGAAAAAAATGTGAAGATCCAAGAATGGTTTCTTAATATTTTGCACCATCAAAACTTAAGTATTACAAAAATGGTAATTTGGGCATATGTATAGTTCATTTTTAGGTTTGAAAAACAGTAGTTTAACACAGATCAGTTTGGGGAAAGTATGTGCCTTTCGTGTATCAAAAAAATAACAAAGCATAAAATTCTGTAGAGCCTTTAATATTAGTGGAGGTGATAGAGTAGGAATGAGACCTTCTGTTCTAGCTCCTAAATTGTTCAGTGAGCTTAAAAGATCTCATCTGGTGGTTGTTCACAACAGTCCAGCAAGTCATGGTATACATCGTGTTCTACCATTAAGTAGCTGGAAATTATCCTAATACCACAGTTAATAAAGGATATACCAAGAATGCCATGAGGTCACCTTCTCTTGGTCTCTTCTTCCTTCCAGGAGCCAACGACTTTCATAAGACAGGCCCTAATTCTTCCCATGATATGCTGCCATATAGCTCTCAATTTATGACAATTCATAAATTTAAGTGTCACTGCTGCTGCTTATCATCAAGACACCTTCCATTGTCAGTCAGTGGTTGCAGAGAAAGGGGATCTTGAAGCTAGGAGGAAAGGTGACTGGAACAGGCAGGAGCCACTGCAGACTGGTCGGCCACTGCCAGCAGGCACTCCTTCGTCCAAGGGTAGCAGCGAGTGGGCAGTGTTGTCCAAGGGAGTTGTTAGTTAAAATTCCTAATTCATGTACTCATGTGTATTCCACTTACAGTGCCAGGCATTGGTTCTTGGCAGATGAGACACTCATTTCCTCAGAGAATAACCATAGGCCCCGCTGCTCGGGGTGTCTGGTGTTATGTTAACTTGCTCTGTATATAGTCAGTCAGTCAGTCAGTCAGTCAATACTGTATATTCTAATTCCAGTTCCTCTTTTGGATCTGCCTACATCTTTCCTTCCCCACTACTTTTGATTCAGGCACCTATTCTCTCTTTCCTTCCTGGGTGCTGTAGAGGCTCCTAGCCATCTCTACATCATCAGCCGTACTATGAACAAGGCGATCGTTCTAAACACAAAACTGGCTATGTCACTGTCCCCTTTCAAATCCCGTGGGTGCCCCCCATCCTTAGTATTCCACACCATCCCTTTATTTTTTGGACCAGCCTACCTTTCCAGGCAACAGCCCCTCCCTTCTACAGACCACTAGCAGTGCCTAATTACATATATTTCCCCAATTATGCCAGTTTCTCTCTAATTACCATTTTTTTGAGTATGCCCTTCCTGTTTTGGGGTCAGATTCTCTTTCCTGGTTTACTTGGTGAACTTTATAATTAAACTAAAGGGCTGCTTCTCTTATAAAGTTCTTCCTGGACCCCAGACCACTTGGATTTTCTCTCCTATCCCACAGTGGATACTTGATGTCTCTCTGATGGGGCAGTTATCATACTGTCTTATGACCGTTGTTTTACTTTCTCCCTCTACTAGATTCTTGTATGATAGGAGTAAAGACCGTGTCTTACCTTTGTGTTCCTCACCCCTGGCACTATGCCTGGCACAGGGAGATGTCTTCATTAATATGTATTGATTTGAAGTGAACTGGTCTGTCTGGGTACTTCTAAAAGCAGAAATGATGCTCTTACATACTTTTATGTAATGATCACATTTGCCATCTGATTCAGGATTAGAAGCATCAAGAATCTCTATGTGAATAGACTCTAGAATATCGATAGGGAAGAAGGAAAGACAGAATGGATCTCTTCCTGTAATATGACTTTGGACACTAACATAAAACTTAGCTAATTTAGCACTGAAATGATCTGATTCTAGATTACAGTAATTTCTACAGAAACATTCTTGTTCTATAAATTTCTTGGCCATTAACTTTTATTTCCCATAATCCATTTCCAGATATCACCTTAACTATCTCAAAACTCAGTATATGCTGATCTTGGAAGAGGTTAGAGGAAGAAGAATGGGCCAGTGAGAATTTTGTTATGATTTTTCTTAAAAATCGCAAAAGAAAATCGTTTTTAAATGCTATTTTAAAAAAGACTAGTGTGGATATTTTTTATTAATTACAATATATAGGTAAGTAAGTTGCAGAAATATATCCATAATTAAAATGGCCTCAGGTGGCTACCAATTTTGAGTTTAGCATTTATGATGTAATTAGTGTTTTAGTGCCTCTTTCCATTTCACATCAAGCTAAGATTTCCCCTCCTTGCTTCATGAGTAGAAACCTATCAAGAATATGTCTCAAAATGAAAGGCAGCCTTTGTGCCTATGGTATCATTTATGCACAAGTGAAAACAGTGATATTCTTGGTAGATGTTATGATAAAATCCACTTGTGTAACTACAAAATTATTCATCATAGTTAATGGGGAAATGCCAGCATGAACACTGCCAAGATAAAACAATAACGTATATTCATTTAGTTCAAAACACCCTTTAACAAGAGGCCCTTTTCCTCTCAACTCCAGAAATATATGGTCAATAGTTATGTTTTATTATAGGAGGAGAAACAAAAAATAATACTCAACAAAGCATATTTTTAACGTTTTTAGGTTAAATACAATTGTTGAGAGGTAAGGAAGAAACCTAGTTAAAGAAATGATATGGGATGTTTGCTAAATATTTTCTCTTTTGTTTTATTTATAGAAAATAAAGTATTCTGTAAAAGTTTTCCCAAAGGCCATGAGCAAACACATGAAGCTTAACAATTGATCCATTGTAGCTTTTGCTAAACCCTGGTTTTGGAATCTGTGGCCTTTGTTCTTGTATTCTGAAGGACTGCATTTTAAGCTGCTAGATTACAGTATTTGTGGTTTATTCTTTAGTGGCTAAAATGTCTTTCACAATGTTATATGGTGTTATTAACTGAACTTTTCATAATGCGGTTTGTAAAATCTGACAAGCTGAACAAGTGCATTTGTAGAATATTTCCCAATGTCCAAAGTGACATGATGTCTTTATGTTCTTCTGGGATCTCATTGTGAGTTTACTCTTAAACAGTCGCCACCAGATTCCATCTAAGTATGGCTTTATATGGCAGGTGCATAAGCATTACGGTGGGTGCCCAACATTATGGAAATTCGGCAGAACTCTATGCCAGAGTTCCTGCCATCAAGAAGCTCTCCTTGTAACTGAGAAGAAGTTTCCTCAAGACAAAACTGAGACGAGTGCAATGTCATATGCCAGGGAGGAGTGTTGGAAGTTCGATACAAGCTGCAAGTGCCATGGGAAGATTAGGACTGGGGTCTCTGAGCTATAGGATTCATGAGAAGGGCAAGGTGGAACTGGGAGTGGGTGCTGGGTATCACCCAGACCGGCAATGGTCCTACCCCTAAGCTTATACCACCTGCAGAACATACTGAAATTGTCTGTCTCTCCCTGTTAGACGATGAGTGGCCATGGCCTATGGCAGATTGAGTTTTATAAGACTCCCCCTCGACCCTGAAACCCCTAGAAGTGTGCCAAGCACATAATAAATATTTTCTTTAAAAATATGAATCAAAAGGGTATGATGTGAAATATAGTGTATTCTTACTAAAAATGATTAATCCATTAGTGTTAATCAATGTGAAAATGCTTCAGCGAGTTTTAAAATAAAAATGCATTGATATAATCTATAAATTACACATTATGCTTTCTGTACCTTAGTAACTTTTTAAAATGGGAAAGGATGAGAGTGAGAATGGGGGGAGGGAGGAATGAGTTTGCTAACTGACATTCCTGCATTTAAGTGAAAATCTCTTTCTCTGTACATCTTAAGGTCTCTAATGGAACTAGATGCAGTTTCAGAACAGTTGCTATGTTTCTAGCCCAAAGTGCCTACTGACATTATTAAAATATAATATAACAGCAGTATCTCTTTCTCTTTATTCTTGCTAGTACAATGTGTTCCGAAAGTATAAAACCAGTGTGGCTGGCCTTTGTTTGAAAACAGCTCTTGAGTTATGCATTTTAAAGCTATTTGATCTTCCATGTGTTGCATTCTTCCTAATTATGAAAAATATGTTACAGTATATTTATTACACATATTCATTAGAATCTATCTCCCACTTCGTCTTGTCTCTGATGCTCTTCCTAGACAGTTAGTCGGGCGTCTGCTCTGTCCTAGGCATCAGGGGGTCAAGATGAGTGACCCTAGCTACTGCCCTCAGGATGCTCACTGCAGCGTCTGCCTCACAAGGCAGCTCACACGTTGACAGACTTGAGTCCTTGCAAAAGAACTCAGTGCTGAAATCATTTGTAATGACTTCTGTGGGTGGGATGGCAGTTTATAATGTATTAAACAAAACCAAAAACCAGGCATGTCTTTTAAATGATACAAGGTAAAATAAAAATCAACTTTAGAAGCACAATTTCAATAAAGGATGCTTTAAACGTTCTGTTAATAATTCATGATTATCAAGCCCAGCACTATATAAATGCTTTATGTATCTTTGATCTTGAATAATTATAATTGTCCTGTACTTGGTAACTGCTTGGCCAGAAACACATAGCCAATACAGGTGGTTATGTCCCGGATCCTGGCTCAGTCTATCTAAAATCCAAGACCATGCTTATAACGACCATTCTGTATTGAACAGAACAGCTTTACAACTTCCCTGTTGAAAGGAAACCACACATTTGGCCAAGTAAAGAGAAACATTTACAAAGTCATAGCATGGTGTATGTCATGCCCTTGCAGCCTGTGCTATCTCTCTTTGCCACACCATTCCTGCTGGTGCAGTCAGTACACACTGTCCTTCCTGGGGCAGGAAGGCACTCTGGTCTAGGGCGGAGTGTGAGAGTCTATGGCACCAAAAAAACTGTTGTCTTTCCCACTGAATGAACCTATGGCCTGAGGCTAATTTTTCACCCCCTGGTATCTCTTTAGTTTTATTGTCTACACAATTGGAATCATAATTTATGCCTTTAAAGAGAGATTCATTCAGCAATTCAAGTATCAGGGACAACTTCAGACACTGCAAATACAAAGGTAAATGAGGCAGTAAATGACCACAGTACGGTCAGTGTGATACTGGCATAAGGATAGACATAAACATTCATGGAACAGAATAAAGAGCTTAGAAATAGACTCATTGTTTTTGACAAGAAGGCAAAATACTCTATTGGAGAAAGGATAGTCTTCTTACAAACAGTGCTGAAACGACTGGTTATCCATATTGGGGGAGAAAAATGAACCTTAATCCATACCTCATGCCATAAACAAAAATAACTGGAATGGATCAATGTAAAAACTACAACCAGAAAGGAACACAAGGGAACTTTTGGTGGTGATGGAAGTGCTCTATATCTTGTTGATTATGGCAGTTACATGAGAGTATAAATTAGTCAAAACCCATTAAAATGTGTACCTAAAATGGGTATGTATTTTGTTTGTAAATTATGCCACAATAAAGTTGATTGTTGAAAGGAAACCATACTCTGTCACTCCCTTGTTTAAAATTTTCCAGTGACTATCAGATAAAAATCTAAACTTTTTACTCTGCTTTGCAAAGCCCTAGGTTCTCTGGGCCTGCCTACTTCTCTGACCCATCTTGTATCACTCTGTTGCTTTTAATGTTTCTTCTTCCTGAAATGCACTCTTCCCAGGTTTAGGCATGGCTGATTCCTAAAGAGCCCCAGCTCATGGGCCACCTCCTCAGTGAAGTTTTTCAGGATTGCTTAACTCATTACTCAGGTGCATCATAGTATGTTTTTCAAAGCATGCATCATTAGCTGAAATTCTTATTTATGTGGTATTTGTTTGCTTTTTCCCATGAGTACATAACTTCTATGTAACGGGAAAGATCTGTCTTCTTTACTCTTCTATCTCTAGGATGTAGAATAGTGCCTGCCTAATATTATATTCTGTGTTGTAGAATGGTTATAGGGATTGGATTGGGAACTGGGGAAATATTGGAGACAGGCAGATCGCGTACATGGCTACCATATCATTTCAGCTAAGAATATAGGGCAGCCTGAACTGAGACTCACTCAGAGGAGATGGAAAGGATGGAATAATCCAAACATTTAAGAGGCGGAATCAACAACATAGAGTTACTGATGTTCTGAGGGTATGAGGGCAATTGTCAAATGGAGGATCAATACCCATGCATACCTGCTAGATGCATACTTTCCCCGAACTGAAATAAGAGATCCGGGAAACGCAGTACATTTAGCAGATACAATGAGTTTAGTTTGGGAATGTTAATTTTGAGTTATCTTCAGAACCAACATTCTGGCAAAGATGTCCAGTGGACAGTCAGTAATACAAGTCTAAACCTCAGGAAAGGGTCAGGACTAAGTACGTAGATTTGAGAGTTATTAGGTCGGAGGTGGTAATAAAGGCATAGGAATGGAACCATAAGAGCTGCAGGTCAAAAGAGAAGAGGGCCCATGATGGAACTCCAGGGGTTAACTAACATTTAAGGACTGAGAAAAAAAGGAACTAGTAAAGAATAATGGGAGCAGTTAGGAGAAGCAGAGTGTGGGAACCATGGAAAGAGTTTTGAGAAAGAACAGTTAAGAGTGGCAGTTGCCACAGAGATTTGGCAAGAGAAAGACTCAAAATTTGGCAACTAGGAGTGACTGGTGACTAGAGCAAGAGCTGTTTCAATAAAGAACAGGCAAAATACAGAATGGAATAATTTGCAGTAAATGGCAAGGGGGAACTTTAGGATAAAATGCAGGATTCTTCTTAAAAGGTGGGGAAATGCGAATTCATACCTGTAAGTCTTAGTAGGAGAAAGGTGATTTTTGAGAAAGGTAAATATCACTGGGCTAAGGTGCTTGATTTGAAACCTGAAGATGTTTATAACATTGTGAAAAGCAAATACTAAACCAACCAAGCCCTGATAACCAGATTGCCAAATGTCACCAAAAGCCCAGCCACCGTTGGAGATGATTCCTTTATTTTGGCTATAACATGGATGTATGATTCTCTCCAGTAGTGCTCCAGCCTCCTGGGTGTAGCAGCTAGGACAAGTGATTGGCTTGATCACAACTGTATACTGGCAGTGTTGTGGCTGAGAATAAGGGGTGAGGAAATTGGGTCTCGACTGAGAGAATCGGAGCATGCACATTGGGAGTGGGGTGGGGAGAAGGAGATACAGACCTAGAAAAATAGAAGGGCGAGAGTGTCTAGTGAGAGGAGTAAGAGATCTGATGGAATGGTAGGATACAGTTAAAGAGGGTTATTTAGAACTTCAAAATTTCTTGGAACTTTAAAATTTAGAATTTGGGGAGATGAAAGCTCTAGAATGTGGCCATATGATTTGTGGATGAAACAGAATAGCGATGCAGGTGAAGGTTAAATCTTTGGACATGGAAGTACAGCCACCCACAATGTCACCCCATACATACTGATGTTGCCCAGCCTCTGGAAAGCAGATGAAGATCGAAACCAGGGCATTCTGTGAGTGATCAGGAGACAGTAGATAACAGTTACATGAAGCGGAGAGAGCCGGATAGCCTAGAGCTCAAAGGAGTGTGGGTAGATGCATGAAAGCGGAGGGAAGGAGCATCCTGGAAACCATAATGCAGAGTTAGGAGAATCCCAGAGTGATTCTGGTGGAGCTCTTCCCAATGCTGTCAGACCACTGAAATAAACAGGAAGTCATGTTCACAGGAAGATATGAGGTTAAGGAACACCCCAGGTGAACAATCAGATCACCCACGTTGAACTCAGGTGAAAGTGTAGAAAGTGACTTTGTCATACCGAAAGAAAGCAGCCTGAATCAGTTTTTTAACTCTCTGAAGCAATGTCATGTAAATTTAACGTAAGAACTATATTATTGTTCTAACCAAGAGCTATATGTTTCAATAGCAAAAATAACAAAATTATTTATGATTTTTGTAAAAAATATAATTTAATACTTGGAACATGTTCTGAATTTGTGTGTTGTTGAAAAATTATGTGGGTTTGTATTTTAGCTGGGTTTCTAACATTTTATGAATAATATATTTAAAGTGTGGATGCTAATATTTATGTATGTACATTTTTTTTAACAGGTTCTTAACCAAGAACCAACTCTATGGATCCAAGACAAGTTTGTCCCATGGCCAGCTCTGAACAGCGTGTTGTCCAATAGACAATTCCATTGGCAAACCATCTCTGTTGCCTTACAGAGCTAGCAAAGAAGATGGATCGATTGAAGAGCCATCTGCCGGTGTGCTTTCTACCTTCTGTGCCCTTTTTAATTCTAGTATCCACTCTAGCGACTGCTAAGAGTGTAACTAACAGCACTTTAAATGGCACTGACGTGGTCTTGGGCTCTGCGCCCGTAATCATTGCCAGAACTGACCATATCATAGTCAAGGAAGGGAACAGTGCCTTGATTAATTGTAGTGTTTATGGCATCCCTAATCCACAGTTCAAGTGGTATAATTCCATTGGCAAGCTGCTGAAAGAAGACGACGGTGAGCAGAGAGGAGCAGGTAGGCTTGAAACTTGTGTCAACTGTCATAAAATAGAAACATGGAATATGGAGCCAGCACCCTGAATGTTAGTTGTTCTTATTCAGGTCATTTAAAGATCTCATTTTGTCATCTTTTTCTGAGACAAGAGAGTAAAATATATATCCTTAAGGATTCAAAGAAGTAATTAATTCATTTTTTTCACTCTTTGGCTCAGAAGAAAAAGAGCAAATATTAAAGTCTTTCGAAAGGCCTCTTGGCATATTGTACTTTAATGCATACAAATTTTATAGGGACGCATGTAGAATGGATTTTCCCATAAGTATATGTTCCATTTATAAAGGAGTTTTATTTCATTTCACGGAACTGGCTCAAAGAAACAATATAGCACTTGTTTATCATTAAATGTCAGTTTAATCCATGAACTGTGGATTTAAAGATCACACTTCTGAAGAGAAGTCTCTGTGCAGACTCTCAGCCACCAACCAGAGATCATTCTGTGTTCCTGGAGACTCGGCTGAAATTTCTAGACTGTCTGTTGCAGCTGAGGCCAAGACAGAGGGAGAATGAAATAGCAAGAAATAACATGTGGCAATAGGGGAATGCTTGATTTTTAATGAATGAGTTTCTGGCCAAGAAGTGTGAATCACCTACCTAAGTACCAAGTTTGCTTCAGGAAAAATTCCAACCAGAGAGATTTATTGGATCATTGGGAATCAGTACATTTCTTGTCTTAGATGTGAGAAGTAATTATCTGAAAACCTAAGCCTGATCCGACTGACCAGAAAGAATTAATGTATTTTCCTAAGTATTTACTGTGAGATGAAGTAAAGGATTGGGGAGCTGGGGAGTAAAAAGACCACCTTTCTGAAGTAGCAGCTTATTAGTCTCTGTCACCCTTCAATTCATATTGCGCTTCCCATTCCACAGCCCTTTAACCAATGAATGATCTCCAGAAGAGTTTCTACTCTAAGAAAGCCAACATTTTTAAATCCTTTTCCCTTGTTTTATCTTAATCGTTCTGAAAAAGAATAGAAGCTATCGCTTTATGTCCCCTTAGGAGCTGAATGAGTGGGGTTTTCTTGCAATTACATACTTCTGGTTCACAGCTGTGCCCCTAATAGCTAAGACTGCTAGAAGTCTAACTCCTTGAGATCAGGGTTTCACTGTCATGCTCTCACTCCCATTGTCTTTGGTCAGCCATTCAAGGATGTACAGCATAATAGAGCTTCTTTCCTTTAATGAAAATATTATATATTATGTATGTTTGTTTAACCTAGAAGAGTGGAACTCTTTCCCTACCAAGTAAAATTATGGGACCACAGAATTTTTAAATTAGAAGGAACCTCAGAGACAATGTAGTCTGAATTCTTCTTTTACTCAGATTTTCCCAAGGTCCTGTTCCTATTAAGTGGATGTGACTAGAACCTTCACTACTAACAATGGAGAGATGAAACACCACCCCTAGCCCACAGTTGGTTTCCATTCCTAGAGTTCCTTCCTCCCAGGCTACAAGTGAAAAGGAAGTGACATCACACTTGTAAATGAGGCAGTAACCATGGTAACATACGTATACTCAGGTCCCTGTAATTCATCAGGTCTTTCTGCAGGGCTGGGCCGCTTCTAGCCATATCCAGGTGACTGAATTGAGGAGAGAAAGGACTCAGACCTGAATCTACCTTTCACATGGACCCTGGAGCAAAGGTTATCCCTAGGCATTAAAGAGTTGGGACTGAGGCACTAAAGCCCTGAGTTCGAGAGAGGAAGAAAATCATGGGAATGGCATGGTATTAGGGCCTGAATTTCAGTCGCAACATCTTGAGTGCTGTCCTGAAGCAGTAGTACCTTACTGCTTCAAAGAGATCATATGATGTCTTAATGGAAAAGGTCCTTGTAACTATGAATCCAGTCTTGGCAAGCAGACTCTGTATCTTGCCTTCTTTATCTGTGCATTGGGAGGTTGAACTGGATGGGAGTTTTATTCAGCTCAATATTCTTTTGTTTTGCAGGTGCTCAGGTGGTCTATAGTAGCAGCCTGTCAGTGACTCCTGAGCCAATAGTAGCCAGTCGAAAGCCTTTGGCACAGCAAACTGTTCCATCAGAACTCACCCCTGTCATGTCTGTAGCAGCAGCTCTGCTGATATATCAGTTAGCTGTTTTTAAATCTTATAAGGAAGATGCACTGTATATTTTTTAAAAGAACTCATAATACTAGTACTTGATGTTCCAACTCAGCTTTTGTAATTACAATGCATAATTATAGTAATTTCAGAACATAAGTAACACGGGATAATATTCAAAACACTGTACCTAACAACCAAGCAAAATATAGGAAATAGTAGAAATGAGACTATCCATCATAAAATTTTAGTCCGAGAATGGCCTATTAGAGGACCCATAGCCTATAACCCTTCATTTCTAATGAAGAAAATGACTGTATTATAGCATGGACATAGATTTCAGTTTTCAGGATGATAGGCTAGAAGTTTAAGTGGAACAGTATTTCATTTTTAATTCAACAAAGAGGTAATTGAATATAGTATGAAAAATGATGTTAATATCCTGGAACATTGCTCAGATTCAGTATTCTACTGTTAAAACCAAGCTAACAAAAAGAATGTAATTTTCATTAACAAACGACCACTACCATCGATTAAGCCCCTGTACCAAGTTACATATATTTTTTCTAATCCTTACATTAAGCATGATGGTTAGGTATTATTAATCCTCATGTTTATAGATGAAACACCAGGTGAATGGAGAGGATATTACACAACCAGAGTGCTGCCAAGCTGGTATTTGTTCTCCCTCTGTGCCCAACCAGCATCTGCTTTTCCTTCGGGTCTCAGTAGGCAAAAAATGTTGGAGTGTCTAACCCAGACCGAGGAAATGAGAGAAGCCCTCCTGGATGGAAAAGGCGTTTATAACCACCACCATCACAGTTCAACAGTGTTAGGATGTGTGCTGTAACATGTGTGCATGTGGTATGCACACACAGTTGTATTCAAAATCATCTGGTGAGTTGCAGCAGGAACACACTACCCTTTACTTTGTGATTAGCCTAGAAAGGAACAATTTCATTTCTTGTTTATGCTGAAAAAGTGAGATAGCTATTCTTCACACCAGCCCCGCTGGTCCTAGAGAGAATGGGGCTATTTCCTGTCATTGGTGGGAGGAGCAACTGCTTTGCTTTCCTTCCCTGGTGCTTGTCACTTCAATTCCACAGGCTTGGGAGAGACCAATGTGTATTCTATTTCTAGAGAAAGCCTTTTTTTGGTCATTCACCAAAGGACATGTTTGGGGTGTGCACCAACCATGTTACAAAAATAACTCAGAATTCAAATAACATGAATAACCACAACTGGCCATGAAATGTGCTGGTTTCAATTTTCCTTTTGCAAGAGTTGAGTAGAAATGCATAGTTGTTAGAAAGTATTAAGAAAAAGTCCCAGTTATTTCAGGTTCCAATTATCGAGTATATTTTTGCTATGGCTTCTTACTCTGACTTTAAACCATTTAAACACACATTAGCACCTTTATCAGATGATAACTAATAAGCATTTCAAGAAAATCAGCTGTTATAGACCTTTGCAAACATGTATGGCTTGTTAGCAATTAAATTTAAAATCTTCCTTAAAGAAAAGTTTTAGACTTTTCTGTAGATTTGTTTTCAGTCGCCCTGAACCATTCTGTCACCAGAAATAAAGAATTATCTTTGAAAATAAACAGGCACAGAGTACACTGAGCTGAACTGCACAAAGATCACAATTGTCACAATGGCTACTCTTGCTTTGCAAAATTCATCATTACAAATTTTGCGTTTAGTTTATATCACTCTATTGTTTTTATCTCTACTTTTCAGATTTTTTTTAAAATAGACTATGAATTGTCTTTTTATTACTTTTGAAAGGGACAACAACAAACTACCAGCCAAGTTTTAAGACTGTTGTGTAGCACCTACCTACTTATTATATATGTGGAAAGAGTTCAGTTTCCACAGCATTAAATATAAATTATCTAAGATCAGCATGAAGTAGTATGTTAACTTATGAAAACATCATACTGAATTCCTCTTTTAGTACATTAAATATTTGAGATAAAATCAACTTATCAAAAGGCATTAAACAAAATACATATAATTATGAATATATTATTGGAAATTCAGAAGAAGCTCATGATAGTCTTTCTTTGAGCAAGTTTCTCAACTTTTCTGAGTCACAGTTTTCCTATCTGTAAAATAGAGATAATTTTTTTAACTACCAGGTAGGGTTGTGAGTCTTAAGTAAACTATTGTGTATTAAATGCTTATAGTATAGTATCTGGAACATACTAAGCTGTCACTATATGGCAACTGCCGTGATTGGTAATATCGTCCTATATTGTCTCAGGTATAGATTCCAAGTGTTTAAATCTCTGTTTCATAATACAGTGTGTTTTGTAAAGAAAGGAAATCATTTTCTGGATAATTTCTTATTCTCTATCTCAATTTCTCAACCTTTAAAAAAAAATTCAATAAACACACAAAAAAATTATATCCTTTAAATGTTATTTGAAATTTCAAAATAGTGTTATGACTGCTAGGATAACAAGTTTGGGATCCTCTTTACCACCAGAGGCTTCCCCTTTCCTAGTACATCACTTTGTGTACAAAGGGCCCACTGATATCCACTATGCTTCTGTCTCTGAAAAAGCAGTGTATGTGGAAATTACAAAGTATATTATGCATAGGATGACCTTTACATTTGCCTAACCCAGTGGTTCTCAGCTAAGGTCTATTTTTCCCCTAGGGTACCTTTGGCAAAGTCTGGAGAATTTGGTTGTCATTACTGGGGGGGGCGGGGGGGGGGCGGGGCGGTGGAGGGGAAGTAAGGGGGAGAATATGCTCCTGGCATCTAGCAGTTAGAAGCCAGGAATGCTCTTAAACGTCCTACGGGATAGACCTTTATGAAGAATGATCCAGTGCACAATGCCAGTAGTTCCCAAGTTCAGAAACCCTAGTCTAACCCAAAGAAGCACTCCTCAGCTAACTAAAGAATCATTGCAAAGTAGATCGTTAAGTCAGTTGTTGAACTCATAACGTATTTTTCCATAAAGTGGATTAATTTATGATACTTTGATTCATTTTCCAAATAGACTTATATTAAAGGCCAACCTGGTAACTAACCACCATTTATAGTGTTTCTTTGATGACTTGTGTTTCATTTGCTTTAAGCCCAGGATGCTTTAGTCTTAGCCATTAAAAAACCCTCCCAGAATCACCTCAGATAAAAATGACAGCTGAGATTCACAGAATGGAAGCTATTTATATGAACCCATTCATTGTAAGGTGCTCTTGGAAAACCACCTACAGCTACTGTCAGCAAAGACTATTACTAGCCCAGATGGAGTTACATGGAATTAAGAATGCTTGGCACTTCTTAAAAAATTAAGATTACTAGATTAAATTAGCTGGAGTGTCAGATGTTTCTTTTACCAGGAGAATGAAAAGACAGTAGGTTCTTTTCAGATACTTTTCAAACTTCTTTTAAACAGGGCAGAAGTGCAGGCTCTCAACAGTACTGTCCTTCCATCCCACCTTCCTGAGCTGAAAGCTGAGCCAAGCCTGTATTATCCCGGGCTACCTTGGAAGCACGTGATCTAGGAAATAGCTTGTTAGAGCTGAGCTAGTACTCTTGAAGAGGTCCTTTGGGTGGTTTGGGGAGAGAGAGCACAAGAGCCCTTGCAGCTTGCAATGTTTATAACCTGACTCTGCAGCCACTTCAAGGAGATGTCATCTACTGCAGAAGCCCTGTAACAAGTGCAGCTATGCAGTGCTAAATTTATTTTCAATTATGTTTTGTAAAAAAAAAAAAAAAAAAAAATGGATCTCTTCAGTAGCCTATATTTCACATATTGGAAAATAAGCGCCACCTTTATAGCCACAGAGCCATACATGCATTTTGTTCTTCTTTGAAGATCATCAATTCAATGCGATACTCATTCAAATGAATGTTGTATTTCTTTTATGTGTGTATAAACGTTCACTGGCACTCTTCATCACCTGAAAATTTTTATTTAAGTTGGTTTTAGGAAAATAACTGAAAATAACCTACTTGTTTGGGCAGATTGAACTTTCCTCCTTGAAATGCATGAGTGTGTGGAGCTTTAGAGCCTAAGTATCTAAACGGGGTTGTGAAAAGAGTTTTAATCTTCTTATAACACTCACTGGGAATATAGACAAACCACACCCCAGTTTCTTTACACAGCCACAGAAAGGTATCTCAAAGGAAAAAGGAGTCCTTCTCTTCTAATAAGTAAACTGAGGGAAATTAGCATTTGGGTATCATGTTGATTTTTAATTCTCTGTGATCTTCAGGAAAAGTTGGAAAGATTTAGGGTTTCAGTAGACATGGTGTTCGGGGAAAGGCTGTAATTACCATGTCTTTGTAGGTTGTGGGTCTTCAGTCCCAGAAAGTGTCAATGCAGCTCATTTCTCTACAGCAATGATTTGTCAGAAGTTGTTTGTATGAGCCACAGTTCTGATCTGGTGCCATGTATTGGTTTCACATTGAGTCATAAAAACCCACAGACCATAGGATTTCTTGACCTTTACAGGTTTAACTGTAGCCATACGGTGCTGTTGCTCCACTTCTCTAATTGCTGGCTACCAGGCAATCCACCTTTCCGGATGGGACTGGGGTTATGGCTTCTTTCAGAGGATGTTGGCAGGGGAGGAAAACTCTAGAGCTATGTCCGTGGAGAGAAAAAACTATTCTGGAGAGAAATTTTTTTCATTACCTTGATTTTCTTACATTCATTAATGTTTTTATAGTCGATGTAGACTTGCCTCACATGAAGAATTTCACAAAGTCTAAAAGTAAGTCATAGATGACATTCATTTTAAATTTTGAGATTTGTCCAAATCAACCTTCCAAAGGCTTTAGGTACCCAACTCGCACCTGCAGTGTGTGGGAGGGTCCCTTTCCCCATTCCCACCCCCCTTTTATTTGGCACTCTGAAAGTGAAAAAGTTATATTTTTTAAAAGTTGATCCCTTTAAATTTAATTATAATTTAATCATTCATGATTTTGTACACTTAGACACCATTTGCATTTCTTTTTTCTGTGTTTTATTTATTCATACCTTTTCTCCATTTTTTCCTTTTGGGTTATTTGTTTTGATTTGTAAGGGTTCTTTATCTTTTATTGATATTCAGCATTTGTCTGTCAAATATTCTAGAATTTTCTCCCACTTTGTCATTTGCTTTTACTTTAGTATGACTTATAGTGTAAAAAAAGTTTAATTTTGGAGTCGTCAGTCCATCAATGTTTTCCTTTACAGTTTCCAGGATTCCTGAAATGCCTTCCTATTCCAAGGTTATAAAAATGTTTTAACATCCTCTGTTTTATACTTTCAGTTTTACGTTTAGATCATCAGAGTACTTGGAATTTATAATTTATGTTTACATGTCACATAAAGTCTGAATTTAACTCTATTTTCTTTCAAATGAGTAGTCGATTGTCTCAACATTCTTTCCTCAATGACTTAAAATGACATCTTCCTTCTCTTTTAAATTCTCACACTTCCTGGCATCTGCTCCCGGACTCCTGGACTTTCAGGTTCTCTCCGCTGATTTAATCAGGGATCAGAGAAGGCTTTCTCGGGGAATAAAGTGAGATGCAAAGGTGGCGTCTTGATTGAGCTAATAATCGGGGAGGTAGGGGGCTTGGAGTGGGGAGGGAGGAGAACTTTCCAGGATGTCCTGAGGCACCTTAAGGTATGAAACAGGCAGGTTTGTAGGGGGGCAAGTCCTGTGAAATGAGAGGCTCCTGTTCTCCCACTGGGATAAATAGGTTAAGCTCTTGAACATTCTGACCCTGCCTTCCTCTCAAGCCTTGTCTCTGCCCTAGCCCTTCTTGATTTTCAAAATGGTTTGACGGCTGCAGCAGCATACAGTGGGTTCCCTATTTTGCTCATATGGTTCCCTCACACATCATCCCCCTCTGACCTTAAAAGTCCTTTCTTTTTACTCCATTTCCTCTTCCTGCCTGCACCACCCCGTCCACCCTGGAGAGTACCTTACACGCCTTTCTAGGAAGCCCGTCCTCGCTGTTCCCTTCTCCGCCCCACTGCCCTGCGCCAGTGCGTTCGCCCCACGACCCCGTAGTTGTTTGTTAGAGTCTGAGTCCTTTGGGCTGGATGGTTTTTGTAGTCAGGGATCATCTTCGTATTTGCACGGTCTAGTGTGGAACCTGGTATATAGACAATTTATTCAATAATATTTGTTGACCGAATGCATGAACAAGATAAAAAAAGATCACTGCCCTTCTAAAAATGTCAGCTTTGTTGTGCAGCATAGCACACACTGAGGTACAGCTAAGCAGTAACGTCTGTTAGCTCTTCTCTTTGTAAAGGAGAGACTGTCATCACAACACTTCTATTCACGCATGGGAGATTTTCACGTGTGATTCTTGTGCCTGGAGTGTCTTGGGGAAGACTGTGACAGATTCCTGGGCAAACTCTAGTCTCCAGTAGGGATGCAGCAGCCCTTCTCCTGCTGTGTGTGTCATTGTTTTAGCCTAAAGCTTTCAGGTGTGTGTCACCTTACAGGACCAGAGTGAGAAGAGAGGGCGTGGCGGTGGGGGAGGGCACTCCAAAGGGGGACCCATTATCTGAGCATTTTTATCACTAATCAAAGGTCAAGCTGAGGCTGAGAGGAAATATTTAGTTCCTGGGAAGGAATGAATGTATCAACCTTTATAAAAGAAGAAAGTAACATAGGTGTACATCTCCCTAAGGTCAGAATCTTTGTTCTCCTGACGTTAGTTATAGTCCTTGGATGTGTGCGTGTGTGTGTGTGTGTGTGTGTGTGTGTGTGTGTGTGCGTGTGTGCATGCGTGCGCACATTCGAAGACTTGCTTTGTGATATGATAATAGAATGTTTAATCCAGGTCACATGCTCATTTTCCCATATAATACCTGTGAGGGAGCCTTAGTATCATTAATATTACCTTAATCCATAAAATAAATATGATATTTGTTTCAAGAGGAATCTAGCAAAGGACTGAAAACTGGAGAGATGTCTTGGTGTCCTTGTCTTAGAGTGGAAACAGGAAATTCCTGGCAGAGAGAGGTGATCTCAATTATTTAACTACGATATTGATGCTCAGACTATAGGTGATAACCTAAGTGTTTTACATGATAGCATTTTTGTCATTTTTGTCATAGTTTATAGCTAAGCAAATATAGTCACTTTACAGATACACAGCTGGGCTTCAGACTTCAAGGGCAAACTAAATAATGATTGGATAAAGTATATAAAAGATGTTAGATGCTGTCCTGGTCTAAGAAGCAAAATACGCTCCTAAGTAAGATCTGCTGAACACCTTATAGTTTTCCCCTAAACAAGCCACAAGTGTTACCTAATAAGGTTGTGTTTGATTCCAAACTATGCCCCTTTTCACAAAGTAACAAGAAACTTCTGAAATGTCTAAGCTGTAATCTGAATTGAATTGCTTAGGCTCAGGATAGATAAAAACATGTCAATGGGCAATTACAAATATGCCTAAAATAACTGTACAATTTGAATTCAGAAATATTTTTAAATAGTAGAGAAAAGCATTGGTATGTTGTAACTAATATGTATTTTTTTCTGTAACAATTAGAATATAATTTATTACTAAAATAATTACATAGTTTTGAGGAGAAGACTGTTTATATGACCATCAGATGCCTGCCTTCTTAGTTTATTGTTCTTTGTTGCTTCTGTCCTTCTATACCCAGGTGCAGACTACTCTATCCTTGTATTTATAGATAATTCTTCTGTAAGAGGAATAGCAGTGGGGAGGTCAGGAGATGAATAAGTTGATCCTAATCATTCTCGTATAAATAACCTCACCTTCTCACCCTCTAACACCTTATTTCCTGTTATATTTTCCAACAAAGGAAGGAAGGTAAACATGAGAAACTTCTACAAATATAGTCTATAATTCTCTGGAAACCCAAAACCTTCCATATCTATAATAAGCTTTCAATAGTCTGTAATTCTCTGGAAACCCAATTCCTTCCATATCTATAATAAGCTTTCAATCAACTAGAGATTTTTCCCTGTGCCTGCTATAGTCTACTTTTATGAAACATGCAGATTTTAAGAAAATAAATTGATAATTTTCCTTGCTTCTGATTATTATACATTTGGATAAATCTACATCTGAAGCATCAAAATTCAGGTTCAGGAAATGAAAGGTATATAAGGCTTGCCTCTACCCCACCAGAATGAGAGAAAATTCCACAGACTAAGTTCTAAGTTTGCTAATTCATGCATATTCACAGAGACTGAAAATTCACTAGATTTTACAAACCAGTGTTTTCTACTCTTGGAGAATATACACTGGCTGAATTGTTTTTAAAAAAGAAAAGGAAGGGAAGGGAAGGGAAGGGAAGGGAAGGGAAGGGAAGGGAAGGGAAGGGAAAGAAGGAAGGAAGGGAGGGAGGGAAAGAGAAAGAAAAGGAAATGAAAAAAGAGAAAAGAGAAGAAAAAAAGAAAGAAAGAAAAAGAAAGGGAGAAAGAGAGGGGGAAAGAAAAGAAAAAGGTTACTCAGGGACACCAGGAACCAGTCTTCACAGATGTTCTTTCAGAAAGCAAATGTGACAGCGTCTACTAGAGGCATCCTGCCAGATTCACCACAGCTAGGAAGTAGGAGGGACTGTAGGCCCCCAAAGGCACCTTACTGCTCCACCTAACTTTCTTAAAGGTTTTTTCCTTGGAATATAGTCACCATGCTGTAGCAGAAGATGCTGGAATAAAGAAGGCCCTCTCTGGCCTCATTCCTCAGTCCCTTGAGACCCTGTTCACTTACGTGTTCACAGTCTTCTAAAAAAGGAACATTTTGCTTGTTGCTTTTGGGAAATATCATACTTTTAATTAGACTTAAAAGTCACTGCCAGAAGGGAAGAAACAAATAAAAATACAATGCAATGATAGATGCTTAAAAGGAAACTGCATGTTAAATTGCCCCTCTCTCGGGAGAGGTTCTCCTAGTTGGCTTCGGGAACTGGAGGGCATTAATGGATAAAGTGCAGCCTGCTCTGCTCCTCAGAACTCCCAAGAGGCCTGACCTGGACCCTCTTTTCTCCATAGGACAGTATAGGGAAGTGGTAGGATTTCAGAAAGTCTCAGACTCAATACCCAGAAGCCAAACCTAGTATCGTGTTGCCCAAGGGTCCACTGACCTGGAAGAACACAGGTAGACTAATAATCCAAACTAAATAATAATCCAAACTAAAAAGTTTCGCCCAATTCAGAGCCTCATTCCTTGGTCCCTTCTAGGCCAGAGAGGGAAGGAAGAATCGTTTTTATTACCACGCATTTTCTGTCATGTGATGATTATTTTCAGTTTGGTGTGTCTGTAATTTATTTGCAAGTCTAAAACAGATTGGTATTAATTTATACCCAACCTCTGAATATTCACATTGTTAGTTTATAACTTTAGTATAGATAATTCATTGTAGATTCTCAAAATTAATGATATAATTATGTTTTAATTAACTGAGGTCATACAAGGATAACTTCAAACTCAAATATAAGAAACCCAGGTAAACAATTATAATTTAATTGATTTCCTCCAGATTTCATATTGATCCTTAACTATTTCATATTCTGCAAAGCATTAAGTTCCCCCAGTGAACATATATTTAATAGAGTCATGCTCCCAGGCAGGTTAGAAACTCACATGCTACAGTTAAGGAATTCTCTAGTAAGAACACAGTATTTTCCAGATTGTTTACTTTTCCTTATTTTTCACCAGGATGTGGAATTACACAGTATGGTTTGATGATTAAAAGAGTACAGCCTTTTGAACTTGAGTTCATCTTCTAGCTCGTCTGCTTCCAAACTGGTGCCCTTGGGGAGGTGGTTTAATCTAACTGTGCCTCTGTTTACTCATGCTATTAAGTGGGGCTAGTATTAATATCTACCCCACAGAGTTGTTGTGAAGATTAAATGAGTTCATACACGTCGCTGTCTGGTACATAGTGAACGTTCACTCTTGTGGTCGTTAGTAGTAGCAGATGTTTTTAGTAGCATGTGAGTCTGTAGTCACTTCAGTGGGAACTGTATGTCCTTTTTTGAATTTTTTTCTCTTCTCCCTTCTGACAGGAAAATGGCAGATGCACGAGAGTGGCCTCCTGAACATCACCAAGGTGTCTTTTTCAGACCGAGGTAAATACACGTGTGTTGCTTCTAATATCTATGGCACTGTGAACAACACAGTGACCCTGAGAGTCGTCTTCACCTCTGGAGACATGGGCGTCTACTACATGGTTGTCTGCCTAGTAGCCTTCACCATCGTCATGGTCCTCAACATCACCCGCCTGTGCATGATGAGCAGCCACCTGAAGAAGACTGAGAAAGCTATCAACGAGTTCTTTAGGACAGAAGGAGCAGAGAAGCTGCAAAAGGCATTTGAGATCGCCAAGCGGATCCCCATCATCACCTCAGCCAAAACTCTAGAGCTCGCCAAAGTGACCCAGTTCAAAACCATGGAGTTCGCCCGCTACATTGAAGAGCTTGCCAGGAGTGTGCCTCTGCCTCCTCTCATTATGAACTGCAGAACTATCATGGAGGAGATCATGGAAGTGGTTGGGCTGGAGGAACAGGGGCAGAACTTTGTGCGGCACACTCCAGAAGGCCAGGAGGCCACAGACAGGGACGAGGTGTACACGATCCCCAACTCCCTAAAGCGAAGCGACTCCCCCACCGCCGACTCAGATGCCTCATCGCTGCATGAACAGCCTCAGCAGATTGCCATCAAGGTATCCGTTCATCCACAGTCCAAAAAAGATCATGCAGATGACCAAGAGGAGGGACAGTTTGAAGTCAAAGATGAAGAGGAGACAGAACCATCAGCTGAACGTTCCCTAGAAACGGCAGAGCCTTCTACAGATGTAACATCCACGGAGCTAACGTCCGAAGAGCCCACGCCTGTTGAGGTATCAGATAGAGTCCTGCCGCCAGCTCACCTGGAAACTACAGAGCCAGCAGTGGCACATGACAGAAACACCTGCATTATTTATGAAAGCCATGTCTAATATCAACTCCGAAAAGCTATGCATATCAAGAAAATCAGGGGCTGCTCCTTGCAGTCCAGTTGTAGTACGCACTTGCCACTAAGCCTTACCAGGAGACTCTCATCCCTTAGGTAGGAGTGATGTCATTTTAAAAGGGGAAACACCTGTGTGCATTTTTGTGACTGGGATTTCCCCAATAGAAAAGGATGCGGGAGACATCAGGGTGCAGAATTGATAATATTGGACAGAAGGTGTCTGTCCATGTGATGCGAATTTTAGAGGCACTTCTCTGCCAAATACCTTAATTGGTGATGATGACCTTTTGACAAAAGTACACTACTGTAAGACACATTCTTAGTTTAAGAGCCCTGTCCAGTGCACACTGCATTGCTTTTCCTTTAAGAAATTATAGGTCTGTTACAATAGCAAATGCACGTATATGGGTTTGTTGCACTTTCTTCTCAGTTTTTATTCCTTTCATTGTTCCTTTATAGTGGGGTAGTTGTTAAATTAATATTAATTGCTCTTTCTGGTTTAGTCCTCTTTGCCACTTTGTCCTTATTTTCCCCTATAGAACATTTACCTCAGAGGCTTTGTTATCAGTCACCAGTACCAGGGCTGATATCTACAGGTCATTTGTAATGTTCCAAAGTAGTTATTAGGCTCCTTATTTTTGTCATTGTCCAGGCCTATTTTCATACACTGCTTTTTTGTTTCCAATGAAGCTGCTATTGTGAAACTGAGAAAAACTTTGCCCAGGAATAGCACTTTAATAGCTAAATAAAAATGTGTTTACCTATCCAATTCTGAGAGCGTTTTGGTAAGCTCAACCGAGGTATAGGGAGAGACTGTCAAAGGTTGAATATACCCCTACTACCCATGAAAACTGCTGCTTTTACATTTAAGTAACATCATCCTCCAAACAAAGACTGATTCTTTATCTGGAAAATTTATTGTTTCCAAAGACAGAGGCATTTGATGAATCCCTGTAGGTTGTAGAATATGGTTTCCCAGAAGGGCTTGCAGGGACCATATGCCATCAGGTGACTCAAACAATTGATTTGGGACAGCAAATATAAAGATCTGTGAAGTCATGTAACCAGGTCCACTTTTGTGCACTTGCTTTTAAGAACTGCATGGCTAATCCATTAGTCCTTTAGAAGGGGAGAGTGAAAGTTAGGATAATAGTATAGGGAACTATACTATCAAACTGCATTCCAAAATTATTGAATTATTTTTGTTAGTCTCACAAGAAAGTATTTATATGCAAAATAGAATGATGTTATGGACAAAAGACAAAACTAGTCATCCAAAGGCCAACACCTTACCTGACTGTGCCAATACCAGCTACCTGGCTTTGGGTAAGTCTGAGTCTCAGTATCCTTATCTGTCAGAGGAGGAAGATTAGGTGAGCTCTGAGCGCCATTTGTACGGTCTCACTCTCTTACAGAACCAAACCAATATCATCATCCTTGCTCTTTTTCACAATTACTTTGAAGATTTTTTGTTATCTCTGGATTCACCAAACATTTTTTTATGCTGCATTACTTGCTCAAATAAAAAGGATCAGTTTATAAAAATCAGCATTTTAGCAAGCTTTGGATCTTCTCCACTAAAATCATTAGAACCACTTCTACAGTTTAGACTTAATCACAGTAAAAATGAGTGGTTTTATTTCATTTTCACTTAGGATCAGAGAAAACACTAAACTTAAAGTAGTTATAAGGGTCATGGCCATGTCAAGTGACGGGGTCGTGAGGCTGGAGGTTACATGGGCAATGATGTGTAATGAGAGAGTAGACCCAGATGTTTAGTCTTCACTCTGTTACTGTCTGGATAAGTGACCTTGGACACCTCCTTTCCCCATTCCAGGGTTTAATCTTTTTTATCTGCAAAATATGGGGGTTGTACTTGATGGGTCATAAGATCCCTTCTAGTTCAGACATTTACAGTTTTGTGTAAAGTTCATAGTCTCTCATGAAGGCCCCCATTGCAAGAGACAAGCAACATAGGGAGCAAAAAAGGATACATGAGATTGGAGGTTTTTGCTCTCCAAACTTTACAGCAAATATACCTGACTCAATAGCTGAGGGTAGTGGATTTGGCTTAGAAATGGCCTTGAAAGGTTTTTTTTATTCATAGACAACTGGTATGGAAGGTAATCTGAGAGATGTGGAGTTTGACCCAACATCTCTTGGTCAGGAAGGAACTGTTGACATCTAATTAGAAGTGTCTTAAAGAAATTAGTAATGAGCAATCAAGAAAAACCATGACTCCTGTTTGGGCTCTATGGACTTGGATTTTATGTATTTGGGTTGCAGAAAAGTTTTATCTCCAACTCTTAGAATATAAATATTTTCTACTTCTTATGGAGGTCAACAAATTCTTCCCATGCATCTATATGCCCAAAACAACAACAGAGACATAAGCTGATTTTGTGTGAACTTTTTCCCATCCTGTTAAGTTTTCATTCTACCCAAACCCATACGCAGATTTCTACATGGAAATTATAGGAGAAGAAATCGTCTGTTCCATCTAGACATTGATTAAGGGTAAAAAGTTTAAAAAGGGCAGATTTTTTATGAAGCAGGAGCAAAAATGTATGACCAAAGAATGTTTCCATTTTGGTTTTAGCTTCTTTAGATTATACAGATTTTCAAAGCTTTCTTCCTCTTTAAAACATCAAAAAGCTCTTGATATAATAATAACCAACCTAAAAGGATATTTGCTTACAATAGAAATTTCTCCTTCCAGAAATTCTACACTCATCCTATCCATCCTACAGTTATTTTATGAAATGAGAAAGACTCTCCTGCTCGAATATGAAATGTAGACGACCTCATTACTTTCAGCTAATTTTCAAAGATAAATTTAACTCTTCGGCTATATAGAAATTTATGGAAGTATGTCTGTGTGTGTGTACATGTGTGCATACATACATGTCAGACTCATTTGGACAGTTTTAAAAGCTTAAGACTAAATCCCAAGCCATGTCCTTTGGCTCTTATGTCATCATTCTCAAAATCAATTTCTGGTTTCTGGGTCATCTGTTCATATCTCTAGCAATTTTTTTTTCTTGAAATTCTGAAAATGATTCAGATGTGTGCATATTTAATTCACTTAGATGATCTGTAAACTTGGATGGTATTTATTCTAAATGGAAAAAAATTTTATACTGAAAATCTATGTAATTTATAATGGTTTTGTTTAATATATTATATTTTCATATCTTTAGGGCACATCTATTCTCATCTTTTTGTATATCATACTTAACAAAAAGAAATACTAATACTTGACTAAAATCTCTAGGAACCAAATGTGATACATAACATATAGAATTCACTCTAAAAATATCTGAATGTTCTCACCCATCCCAAGTGTTACTGTGCTGTGTCATTATGTCCAGAATGATTTGTTTCAGATGCTAATGAACATTCCTTTTTTTTCAAAACCTAGGCCATGAGGCCTGACATTCTACACAATGGATTCTGGAATTCTCTTTTTCGTCTTCTTTTTTTTTACCGTTTGCTTCATTTTTAACTATGTCGTTTAAGCTTCCCTTTAAAGGGCAAGCAGTGAGATAAGAAAACAACTTGATGGAAAGACTGGTTATGTAAATTATTTAATGGACGGATAACATGTTTTAAATCTAATGCTTGGATTGTTATTTATTGGTGATCTAGGATGTGCTCACTTCTTTAGCACTTGAAGAAAATGTGAGGCACAAAGAATATTTGCATGTGTTGTACAGGCACACTCTCAATGTAGTACATCCAACATAAATCAGCTTAACTAGAGAAACGCCAATCCCAACCACCAAGGAATGGTTCAGAAAGGCAAATCAAATACCTTTTGTTTGCAGATTGAAGTAGTGTGGTATCAGTGCTGAAACTCTTAACTGACAGCCTGTGTGGTTCTGTTAGTGGGGTTTCCTCTCAGTGTTACATTTGGTAAGCAAATGGAGCATTTAACTTGTCTTTCAGATACTCTGTTTTATACTCAGCACAGTTCAACTACTATCTTGTACCTATTGTCACAAACCCTTTTGGTAATCCCTTAAGATTATTATCCCTGTTTCTATTCTTGCTTTTTAAACTAATTTATTGGTAATCTTCAAATATCTACCAAATCTCATTGTATATTCCCACACATATTTTGAGCACCTGATATCTTCACGATATTAGTAGTCATTTTTATATACAGCTATTCATTTCAAACTCCTTCAGTAGATAAAGTTTATTGTCCTGATGACTTTTAGGGGTTTTCTATAGTGATTAATCGGGTTTGGATTAAACAAATCAGTGGTGGGGGAAAAACTGAATAAAATAGAATTGCTTATTATGTTTCCCAAAGGACTGAGTTTGTCTATTATACAAGAAAGTATCATATGAGAGTGATAATAATCTTTGAGTTTCTTTAGAGACGTCATTTTTAAGGAGACTAATACTTAGAATAATACCACAATCAAAACTGAAGCTCTTAGGGAATATAAAAATAGAAAGCAAATAGTTCTAAGAATATTTTGGCAAAATTTTTAACCAGTAATAAAAGCCTCCAGATTTATGTCTCAGACACCATAGAGCTGCCTACAGTGAGGTAGAGTCAAAGGAGATGCTTGTGCTTATGTTTGGTTTGCTGTATATCTAGTTCTGGATGTCCTTTGTTTAAATCAGAAAATAAGACAAAAACTTATCTAGGCAGAAATGTCAAACTGGTGATTTTGTGAACTATAAATGTTCACTTTTAAAAAATAATTTAAAAATGGAAACAAATTACTATTATTTAAGTTGATATTATAATAGGAAAAAAATCATATGATCCATCTTGTATTTTGATTGTTGCTTTAATAAAGGGTTTGTGCAGATTTGCGGAATGTGTGTCGTGTCCCACTTGAAGGACATTATGGCCTGATTTTCTCTTTCCAATGATATGAAATCTAGTGTCAGTTCTTATCTTTACCTTTTGCATCTGTGACATATCTTGGGTAAAAAAGGAAAACATAATTTTTATATAAAACTACAAATTTTATCCAAATTCAGAAACCTTAACTCTATCCAGACAAACTTTAGAGCAGTTTATTTTCTGTCTATATCAAGAAATAATTTTTAACAGGTAACATCAATCTTACTGTAGAGAATCCAAAAAGATCAGGAAACTCAAATAGCCAGAACTTTCCACGGGAGAAGGCATGAGTAATTAATTGATCTGCCACAAAACATCTAGACAATACCAAAACCAAGGACATGCGAAATACATAGGTTCCTTTGACAATATGTAAGCTTCAAAAGCTGAATTCCTCTCAGATAAGATGAAATGTGGGGCATGTAAGCAAAACATGAAAGGAGACTACCGATTGGGAAAGACATGAAAAGGACAGAAAGTCAGTATTTGACTGTAGACTAAAGGGGCAAACAAAATTAGTGAGTTATCTAATAAACCACATGTATAACCAACCACCCATGAGTTCTCTCAAGCAAAAAAAAAAAAGGGGGGGTTAAGAGAATTATGTTGACATTAAAGGGAAAATGAACAGTTCTGTCCTCATGAAGAGAAAATAGAAAAGTTTTGTCCTAACCAGGCAATTTTGACTGGTGCATATTTTCAGACCCAGAACAAAGAGCTGCTTTTTTTTTTTTTTTTTTTTTTTTTTTGCAGGTTTTGGAACGTCATGTTCTGCATGGGCCTTAGTCAAAGGAGCTAGGTAAAACTTAATGTTAATCATAGTCACAGAGTTAGAAAATAAGTAGGTGGTTATCTGATTTACATATTTTTCCATCATGTGCCTAACAAGTAGTAGTTCAGCTCTGCTTGAAAATCTCTGATAAATGGGGAGCTCACTATCTCATGCAGTAGCACATTCCATTGTTGACAGGTTTTAAGTTTTGAGTTAAAAATCTTAAAAGTAGTAAGTACCACACTGGTCCTTGAGCTATCTGGAGCTGAAAGCATGAGTTAGTCCTGCCACAGTAAAATTGTCTTTTTACTGTCAACACAAAACTCAAATTATAAATGTATTCTTATAAAAAAGAGAATTACAAAAATCAGGGGCCTCCCTGATACTACTATAATTACATACTGTGTGGCACACACCATTTTGAGTGAATGGTTCCTGCCAACTGGTGTTAGAGACAGAAGTCAGGTGAATCAGGTGCCTTGCCCAGCCTCGGCCCCTGAGATGCCCTAAGGCTACAGCTCATTAAATAAACAATGGTTCAACGAGCCAGAACAGAAAAAAAAAAGAATGAACCAGCAGATTAACTGCCACCATAGATTATGGCTTTGAAGGACCATTAGAAGTGACATACTGAAAGAAGTAGTACATATGTGTTAAGTAGCATACTGAGGTACTTTGAAATAGCAATTGAATTAAAATCGGCACCAATTACATTCACACTATTAGGTAAAATGAAGACTCTAAGTTTTCCTAGGAGACTAAATAACTAATAAATATTAAATAATATGTAAAAATATGAATGAAGATTGATGCTTTTCAAAAAGAAATTTTCACTGCCAATGGGATGGGTTTTTCTTTTAATTGACTCATATTTTAAAGTTCATTGTGGAACAGGAGTCCCAGTAAATTATACAAAGAAAATCACGTACACATAGAAGTCTAACAAAATTGGAGGACGTTTTGTTGTTCAGTGTAAATGCCGTACAGCATCTACTTCCTGAAGAATTTGCGTGATTCATGTAAAGCTGATGTATATCAGAAACCCCTAAAACGATCAGTGCCTCTGGTTTTAAGTCTGATTGATTATTCTGTTTGCAGGTGTTGCACACTTCTTTCACATAGATATTTGGTAAGGTGAACAAAGTTGTCCCAAAGCCTTAAGAGTCCTCAGTCTAACCATCAAGTTTTGTACATGAAATAGGGGGGGAAAAACGACAAGTTTTTCTGAAGGAAGAGATAAAATCCTCCGGGACCAGCTGTGCAGCCTGCCCACATTGCCAATGATGCTTCCTAATCTCTTCCCTGCTAGCGTTACCTCAGCTGTTGGGCCGTTGAACCAAGTCATTATGTGTGAAGTAAAGTGTTTGATTACAGAATAGATTCTACGAGAAAATTCATCTACCATATAGTAGTCACTTCATCAGTTAAACATAAAAGAAGTTTTAATGTTGGCTGTGTTTGAAATTACTTTCAAAGTGAAACACAGCAAAAATTATCACCTGACATCGTATCTGTAGAAATGTTTCATCTAAAGAAGAAATTTGAATCAGAGATGTTCAGACCTCAGAAATTGCAGAAAAAATTGAATGCATTCAATTTGTAGGGAAAATAAATGATAGTTGCTATAGAGAAACTGTGATCATTAAACTTTTTAATGTGTAGAGTATAACTTTCTTTTTGTCATCACAATAATTGCTGAGATACATTAATGATGTTTCTGAAATCCTGCCAGATCCTGAAAAAAAATTAATCTCAGATTTCAAAATATATATGTATTATTCTTATGTTAACTTTTATATTACCTTCTCATTCCATAATGGTGGAGGTGATTGAGTTAAATTATGTTTTACTTTCTGTGAATCCTTTGAAATTGGTAATTTCTGTGGTTCATACAAGTTCACTAACTCAATAACCAAGCTACTTTATTAATCAAACATTCTACTTAATTTGAATCCATGAGAGATTTACAGTATGATTATAAGCAGAACAGTTGGATAATCTATAGTTGTTTTTATCTGTAATTGAAAATAGAAGACTCTAACACAGGAGTGAGACATTGTTTTTACACTATGCTCACAAATAGACTGAAGGTTTTTTCCACCCAAAATTCGTATGTTGAACTCCTAATCTCCAATGTGATGATATTGGGGCAGGCCTGGTAGTTGATTAGATCATGATGGCGGAGCCCTCATGAATGGGATCCGTGCCCTTTTAAAAAAGATCCCACAGAGCTCCCCGGCCCTTTCTGCCAGGTGAGGACATAGCAAGACAGCTGTCTGTGAACCTGGAAGCCAGCTCTCACCAGATACTGAATCTTCCAGCACCTTAAACTTGGACTTCTTGATCTCCAGAATGGTTAGAAATAAATCTCTGCTGTTTAAACCATTCAGTCTATGGCACTTTTTTCATAGCTGCTTGAATGGACTAAGGCAAAACGGCACAAGAACATGTAAAACATGCAACAAGTTTCCTCCAAGTCCTTACATAAGGATTTAGATTGCTTTTTTAAGCATTTTCCCTATGAGATTTTTTTAAACACCTCGATATAAAAATATAAATATACAGTTATAAAGCTTCAGATTGTTTTCCTCCAATAAACACATTTACCAGCATAGAAAAATTATAAGACAGTCATGACTGTCCTGCTTGTATGAGATCTTAAGAGGATGGCTATGCTTATAACACCAAATTCAGACTCAGTCCATTACCTAAACAAAATTATCTCACTCCAATTAGTACTAAAAATGCATATGGTAGGCGAAACCTTAACTACCTGTTTGGGAATGTGTGTTTACTTATGTGTTGTATATATTAATTTTATCTTTCTAAATTCTCTCAACCTAGAACACAAAACACATTCCTAACTAGACTTTTTACTTCAAGATAATTGTAGATTCACATGCAGCTGTAAGAAATAGTACAGAGAAGTCCCCTGTACCCTTTACCCAGTCCTCTCAAAGGCAACATCTTGCAAAACTGTAGTTCACTATCAGAATCAACATATCAGCATTGGTACAATTTCCCAGTATTAATCAGATTTCCCCACTTTTACATGTATTCATTTGTGTGTGTGTATTTCTTTCTATACAGTTTTATCACATGTAGGTTTGTGTATCCACTGCCACGGTCAAGACATAGAACAGTACCATCCTCACAAGGATACCTCGTGGTACTGTTTTATGAGCATAACTACCTACCTCTTGCCTCAGAGCATATATATATATAAAAAAAAAAAATCAGCAAGCTCTACTTAGATACTAAGGCTTATCTGGAGCCAATTGTAATAAATGTGTTTTCAGTATATTCACACTTATCAGCTTCTTGATGTCTAATTTTCTGTCATGTTAGAAGGACTTATACAGTGAAGACAAAGAGAGGGTTTCTGAAACACGAAGGACAGCTACATATTTGAAATCTGAGAAAACCCTTCAGAAGTAGGGGCTCTGAGGCAGCAAGAGGTCATAGTGTTTTGGTGAGGAATTCTGGGACATTGAATTCACAGCCTAAACTGTTCTTGCAGCCAAAAGATGCAGAGCATAGAACAAAGCTTTTAAAAGTCTCAAGGAAAGAGAACTTCCTCCAGGATCTAAAATGTCTAATACCCACCACCCCTCCAGAAGTTCTAAAACTAAGGGCACAGAATGACAGACAGAAAATGGTGAGGGATGGCTCCAACAACCTCTGTGATACTGGTGATTTTGTTAACTTTGCATCCTTCTCCCTTAACTACATAGGACTTAGAATTAAGTGCCCAGCACCTAGGCTATAATGAGATATCTATCAATTCTGATGATATATTATGAAAGCATTAAAGTTCTAGTAAAAACCTAATGCCATTTACCATCTCCAGTACTGAAATTAAAACAACTGGCCACAATGCTGAGGGAAAAGAGCCTCTACCCAACTGAGGTGCAGGAGGCAGATTCCTGCACAGGGTCGCTCACAGGACCTCATTGAGAGGTCCTCATTCAAAACCACTGCAATGCCACCAGTGGATTCATTCCTTTAGACTGACATTTTTCTCTTATTATGCAAGTGCCCTAGACTTGTAATCACAAATAGCTTCTGCCAGGCATCATTAATTCATAATGTGGATAGGTTTAATCCTATGACTCTACCTGACAACCAGCTGAAATCTGAGCATCTAGGGGGGCAGGAGCATTGAGAGGAAGAGGGATGCTGACTTGAAGAAGACTTGTGGGAGGGCAGGCCAGGACGGAGGTCTTGAGCAGCCAGAAAGCATAACACTTGCTGACCTCTTGGAAGACTGAGAGGAGTTGCCTAAGGGCAGCATGAGAAAAATAAAAAATAATTTCTACTCCATAGTGTTATCAAGGACCAGCCATGGTCAGATATTAGTGAATTTTTGATACATGGCACATAATATATGTATTATTAGCTTATGTGAATCAATCAAAATTCCAGAAAATTACACTTATTACCTAATTTCTAGTCGAGGAATCCCTCTAGTTTTGTCCTTGTTGTCTCCTTCATGACATGAACCTCAATGTCTAAAGCATTTTGGTCTAATCAGCAGTGTCTACTTATAAAAATCAAGTCATTCAATCATTTCCAAGAAATGATTCCCAGTGATAGTGGAGGACAGACTTTCAGTTAAATAGCAACATTAAAGCATCTTTCAAATACTTGTTTATTTTGAGCATGATACATTATTTAGGATACCTGGTCTCTGTCAAGTTCAAAAATGTTCTTTATAATTACCACATCAGTAACAGGGCTGTTCCCAGAAGGCCGCACTAAGCACAAGATCTACACGCCATACCCTCAATCTGATGTTCAGTGTTATTCTGTACTAAGTTTTGTTTTTTTTTTTTCTCTGCATATACTGTATTTCACAGTCTTACAAAATCATTTATAGTCATTTATCAACAATAGGATGTAACATGTCCTTTTTTAAAATCAGAGTATTTACATAAAGCCAGGTAAACCCTTAAGTTTTTTCTCTGGTTTCCCCTCTGTAACAATACACACCCTTCTTCCACCTTGTCTTACAGAGAAGCCTAATAAATGACCCCATGTTTTAAAGAATAAAAAAGTTAATTTTCCCAAAACCATAATAGATTCTTCAGCTACTAGACTATGAGTTCTGTAAAGACAGGAATCCCATTCACATCACCAGAGTGCCTCCCAAGGAAACTTAAAGATTACCAGCATTTAGTAACCATCAATTAAATGAAAACAAATATGTCCTCTAGCTTATTAGGATTTACTGGACTTGGATTAAATGTCTTTATTCATAGGGCCCAGTGAAGGATAAAAAGTATGTTTTGAAGAATCTCTCTGAAACTAAAATTACACTTGTACAGACTCCCCCTTTCCCAGGGTGGTTTTTCTGGGTGGATTTCTTTTTTTCAAGAATAGAATATAATTTTAAATTTCTTCCCATTTTCTTTTCTTTTGCACTTTAACCTAATATTTGAAAGGGCTGTTTAAAAATCTTTTGTCCACTCTAGTTGTGTCATGGTGAGGCAATTTTCTACAATTAGAGATTTGTAGTGAATTCAAGAGAAAGGAATTGTGGCAGTAAAATTACTTCTATGTCATTATGTGTCATGTTCTCTGTAAGCACTTTACATCACTAGAAGAATGAACAGAATAAAACCACATCCTTTCTGCAGTGCAGGTATTGGCAGGAACAGTCAATGTGCCCCCTTATAGCTTAATACATTAACTGTCCAGAATGCCCTGGCTTTCTTTTAGGTTTCTTTTACCTCCAAGGAAACAAAACAAAATTCTAATGAAAAATGGGAATTGAGAATCTGGTTCCTGGAGCCTATGCTATCTTAAATCTTCCCCAAGGCAGAGTGACTACAATTGAAATTCCACAAACAACTGAAGAGTTTAAAACTTCCTTTCCTAAATGATATGAGGTCGATCTTCCCTGATTTGCTTTCAGGGCACAAACAGGGCAGCACTGCATTTGGATCTCATAGTAGGAGCTGAAAAATGTGACTCATTGAAGGAATTATTTCAAGATTGAAATAACCAGCATGATATTTAAACTTAAACATGTATTGACTCCAAAATCCTGAGCCTGTGCATTCTGGTGTTGTCTACATGCATTTCTCTTTACACAGCTAGTGCCTGTGTCTGTAAAGGGCCGATGTTCACATCATTCATGGGGAGATGAAGGACTTTTGCAGTTTGCTGGGACTTTGTTTTCTCAAGGAATCATCATTTCCTCCCCCATATCATCGGAGAAATCCAGTTTCACCTTGTCTTTTTATGCCTCTCTGTCTGGGTCTCGTTAAAGGGCAAGCTGGACCAGTTATCCAGCTTTGGCCTCAGCCCCTGGTGCACAGTGAACACCTTTGTTTTCCTCATCTTGAAGTTAGCCAGATGCATCATGGGTAAGCTGGTGCTCAGATCTACATAGACAACTACTAAATACTCCCCAGGAGATGTTGCCTTTACTGGTTCTCATATTTTGGCTATAATTACCTCTAGCCCCTCCAGCTATTTTTAGTCACCATATGCATCCACTAAGACAAATAAAAATGTCCAAACACTAATTGCTTTTAACGCTGTGGGTTAGCTTTTTTTCTCATATATAACAAAGGCCTTTGAAAGATAAGCCTGCACACCCCCCTAATTCGACCTTTCTTTACAAACTTCATGAGTGGTCAGACCTAATTTATCTTCACTAGCCTAACTCCTCCTTACTGTTCTGATCCCTGGACCTCACAAACTCATTCTCATGCTCCCATTCTTGAGCCTACCCTCCACTGACCTACCTAATGACATTATCACCACCATCAGAACATTATCATCACATTCACCCTTGTCTCCAGGACACTGAGCAAACTCCTCTTAGAGGCCTCAAGCTCATATACCTGTATACCTTATTTCTTGCATCACATTTGCATATGTGTTCACATGTACATATGTACACACTCACACACACAACCCCCTCTCCAAATGCAACCAGAGGCAGGCAAGGAGGAGGAGGAAGTGTTAACAGGATTATGGGCCATTTTGATGATTCTCAGAAGCAGTAACTATAGAAAATCAAGAGGATGCATCTTATAACGGCAAAACCACATGACCAGGTGACACAAATGTGATCTGTTAACAGTGGGACTGATATTTGCAACCAGGAAAGTCTACCTATCCCCTTTCACATCCTCCATGAAACACCATGCAGACAGAAATGCACTCAACTAAACCAGCCATTTCTTTGACTTGTTCTTAATACTACCCTCCCGTCCTAGAGTTTAATTATATTCTAGAGGCAGTGGTGAAGGTGGAAGTCATAGCCGCATTCCAAACATTTTTGCTAGGTCCATTTGAGCCACTCTGTCACACATTGTTGAACAGCCTAGTTCCATAATCTCTGCTCCACGAATCTGAGACGGGTCTTGTATTCCAGAGCTCTGCCCTGACCTGGCCTCTGCCCATTTGGCTCAGCTGCTGCCTTCTTATGTAACATCAGCCCCGCCTGGACCGCACTGTAAATCTTCTTTTCTAGCATTTGCAGAGTCACGAGAGGCTGTACGCTAGTTATTATTTAACTATATGGTAGAAATCCTTTTGAACCACTTTTGAAAATCTCTTCTCCCTACTTATTTGCTGTATTTCTCTGAGCTCCGCTTAACCTCTTTATCGCCATCTTATAAAGAAATTGTTAGATCCAGATATGAATCAAAAGTGAGAGCAGTTTTCTTTTACTTTTATGAGAATATTGTGTAAATAAAATCTTAATTTATTGCTAAATACTCAGGAATTTAATTTTTACCAATTATCAAGTGCGTACTTTGTAATCTGTCTTTATACAAACTGAGTCAGAACAAATCCTACTGTGACACAGAGTTACATTACCTTCTTACCTAATAAGTAATAAGTTTATGAAATGAATAGGTTATACTTACGATATAATTTTCCTAATCTAATAACCTCTAGATCTAATTCTATTTTACATTATGCACTAAATTTAAGCTAAATGGCAGGAAAAAAAATAAAAGTAAGAAAATGTAGAGAGTAATCCTAGATCTTTCTCAGAATCCCCACTGCATGGGCATGGGTTACATTGCTTTTAAACAAACCAGCTGATTAGAGATTCCCGAGGTTCACCGGAATATCCCTGTGTTAATGGGAAACTAGCACAAGATAATTGTGGATCCCATCATAACACTTGCAAGTGAACCACAGTGTACTAACCTTGTTAAGTCTGCCCAGGGAAGAAACAGGCATTTGTGTTTATAAATGTATCCTTCATCTTGATATTGATGCATGTGATCTCTTGACTCATTAAAAAGTGGTGTTTTTCTGTAAAGTAAAACAATCATTATTATTTGTAAAGTTCAAATAATAATCTTCAGATGAAAGAACAAAAAGTACTTATAAATTTGGAGGACAATCCTGAAGTATATGCATTACAGTAAGTCCTCAACATCGTTGATAAGTTCTGTGACATTAAGCAGAATGACGTACAACCAAAATCAATTTTACTGTCAGCTAATTGATATAAATGAGAGCCACATTCCTATGGCATCTCGTCAATATTATAATAAAATGATGTTGAACGAAATTGTTATTCAAAGACCTGTTATATTCAAACTTTGAGATTAAAAATATCTCCAGAATACAAAACCAAGTTATCTATTCTGTTTTATAGTTAATGTCATTCTGAATTCATCACCTCTGAAAGAATTTCTTCTATAGTCAATTACTGACCAGCTGAACCAAATAATTTCCCCCTTTTTTTTGAAAAATTATTACATTTTAATTAATTAAATGATGATAAGGTTTAGACACACAAAACAGGGTTCAATAGAGAGCCAGTCACTCTTTAGTAATCTAACTTTATTTACTGAGTGTTTCTAGTAGTCAAGGAAATATTAGCTTCAAGAACACAAAATGAACAAGACTCTGTTTCTGTCCTTAAGAATGTCATCTTTTTAGAAAGTTCATAAGGTATACAGTAAATAACTACAATAAATGGTTAAAAGTAATAAATGCCTTCACTGATAGATAAAATCCTAGTAAAATTAAAGGGAGAAGTAACATACTTTTGACTGGGAGAAATTGGGAGAACTTTGTGAAGAAAAAGACAATTTCAGATAATCATGAAAAGTAGTATTTGAACAGGTGAAGATGAGACTCAATGTGAGATGAGAGGTCAAGGCAATAAAGAGCAATAAAGGACCTTCTCATGGGTTACGGTGTAAAATGTGAGGCAGCAGTGGTGAGAAGTTTGAGAAGTCGGTTGGTGCCAGCTCTTGGGACCCTGAATGCCAGTGTGCAGAGCTCAGGCTTTATCCTTGGGCAACATGGACTCACGAAGGAAAGAGTGAACATGACAAGTCTCTGCTTTAGAAAGATGAATGGAGAGAAAGTGGAGACTCTCTGTAGAGGAGTTCAAAAGCCCTTTGATGAAGGTGTGAACTACATTAGAGGCAGTAAGGGTAGAACAAGTGGAAAGGACATAAGATTTTTCTAAGATGGTATCATCAGGAGCTTGACAACACATTGTTTCTGGAGCAAGAGTGTGGGAGGAACTAAAAATAAATTGGAGATTTTAAGCCTGAATGACTAAGAGAATTATAGTGTCATTAGCAGAAACAGGAAGGGGAACCTAAAGAAAATAGAACATTTGAAACACTTGCCATTATTAATGTTGAAATTTTTAAAAGTCCTTTTTTAACTCCCTAAGATTGACGTGTCTGTGTCTATAATTATGTACTTTGACAGAAATGTTTTCTACAGTACATCTGGAATTATTAAATATCTTCTAGTCCTTGGACTCCCTCACCTAGCTGGTCTTTAAGAGCTGTGATACAAGCATATGCAATGGCATTTTGTATATTGAAAATAAAATGCAAATCACACTGAACTTTCTAACACTTCAGAATAGACTAATTTGTCCTCTGTTGGAAATAGAGACTCATTGTATTTGATATCTTGGCTTATTAATTACTAGAAAGTCTTACTGTTATTCAAAAGTTCCAAAACAATGAAGAGAAGGAAGTTATAAAGATATGTTTTACAAACAATGATAAATAAATGGCTTAGTTAGGATGTTTTTGGCTGTCAACAGGAGAAAACTCAACTCAAAATGAATTAAACAACATCAGTATTTTTATCTCACATAACAAAAACACTAGAGGTGTGGCGTTTCCCAGATTGATTCAATACTTAGCATAATTGAGTACTAAGTTTTTCTCCAACCTTCAACAGTGTCATTTTCTCCTTGGTCTTTCAACTGGGTTCACCCATGGTACCAACCAGCAAAAGCAACTGCAGGCGTGGTCTTGTCATGCTTGCCATTTGGAAACAGAAAACATGAAAAGTCTATTTCTTCTTATTTTTGTTTGTTTATTCATTTTGTTTTGCTTTAAGGAAAGGAAATCTTTCTCATAAGTACACCTAGCAGACTTCCTCATACATTTCATTGTCTAGAACTGACTGAAATGCCTACCCCTAAATCAGTCTCTGGTTTATATCAATCGTAATAAACACCGAGTTGAAAGGGCCAATCGCCTCTGAAATCCACAACTATTTAGAGGGGTGAGCAAAAATCAGGGTTATAATAGAAAGGAGGACAGTAAAGATAAGTGGTAGCTGGAGTGCAACCAGTGGCATTTGCTATCATTCCAATGGTAGGAGAGAGAAAGAAGCAGGGAGGAGAGGGGAGAGGGAGGGAAAGAGAGAAATAATAATTGACTTGAGAGTGGATTCCGAGAGAGGATTTTTTCTAACATTTTATATCAATGAACAATCTCCCCTTATTTTCTGCCATTCTTTCAGGGGACTTTTGTAGCCATAGAAACTAGGAGTGATTAGAATAAAGTTCTTGGCCTATCTAGCCACAATCATTGTTTGGAAGGGAATTCTACGTCACTGGAGAGCTAGCACTTATTCTTGGAAGAATGTGAGAGCAAACTTTCATCCCACTGCCAAACTGGCACAGGATACTGCAGCCACTCTGCAAATGAACAGTACACAATAAACAAGCCAAGGGAAAGAGCCTTAATTTCTAAATGTCCTCTTGAGAAAAGAGAGAAGGCAGTTCTTGGGAACAGTGAACAAATGCTGTCAGAAAAGTGGAATCATTGATTTCTATCATGAATGACTAATGATCATTATGGTGTAGTTGAGAATAGAAATGCAAGTTCTGCAGCTTAAAGAACTACTGGCTCTACCTCCTGTGATGTCTCATTTACACTCACTAGATAAAAACATCCCAATAAATTAGACTGTCTCAGGTCTGTTTAAACCCATTCATTTCAGATTCATGAAAGTATTTACCCAGGAATCCAATTTTCATTTCCATTTGTCATGCCTCCAGGACTTTTCTTACTTGATTAAGGATGGCCAACACATGTCTAAGGTTTGGGGTAAAATAAGTATTGTATACACAGCTGAGTTCTTCATATCTTCATGTCAATATGCATAGTCCTTTGAGCATGTCAATTTGATATTTGTACATTTGCCGTTACTAGGCAGTATGAAAAGCCTTGAAAGATTCATGCCAAAGTGTCCGAATCCAACTCACTGGACACCTATCCTCACCAATAAGTTTAGAGACCACTCTGTCTCGACTCACTGGATCATATACAAATACTACCACAGCCACATGATCAAGGACCCCTGGCCTATTTGTTGATTATACTGTTCTTCATTCTCTATTCATCTTCTTATAAATCAATATGAAGAATCTATTTCAACATACTGAAATCAAAATATACTACAGCAAATCATGATGGTGATGCTGATACTTATCATTCATTTAGCAAATGTTATTAACTACCTACTAATGTATATGCCAGGCACTATTATAAGTGCTGGAAATGCAGCTACAAACAAGGCCAAGCCCCTGCCCCTACAGGGCTTACAAACTGGTCAGCACACACAGGACATATGTGACCAACCCAATAAGGTAATTTTAGAAAGTACTAATAAAGTACTATGAAGAAAATAATAGTGTACAAAGTTATAAATACAAGAAAGCATAACCTCTATGTGTATAATTTTCTCTCATACACACACAGACACACATAAACTTGTTTAGAAATTATTAATAAAACCTTCGTTATAGTTGTGCATGCATCCACACAGAGACCTTCTCTTAACTGGTTGAAGTCCAAGACTTATTTTACAATAGTAACAAGCTGCATCAGACAAAAGGCATGCATAACCTAACAATTCCTTAGCTTAGCCAACAAATATTTACTGAACAACTACTATTAGCAGGCAGGCACAGTTATGGGCACTGGAGATGCAGCATCTAACAAAACTAATTCTTTTCCCTTGTGTAGCTAATATTCTAGGGGGAGGAAACTCTCAATATGTCAGGCTACATAAGCAAGCCACCTCACTACAGCTGTCAAAGGACAATTCTTTTTTACACTCTTAGGTCTAAGAGCACTGAAACTGGCAATTGTTTGAAACAACAGGAAAAAAAAAAAAAAGAAGAAAGCCAACTAAGAGTAGATGCTGTACATGTTAACTATTCATGAAAGTTAAAAGTTGAGAGTTATCATCTACAAAGAGCAGCATTTTATAGGGACACTAGGGTTTTTAAATCCTACCTATACACAGATTTATTATTTATGAATTGCTTTCCACTGAGATGGGCCAAGTTCTTGTCTGGAAATGGCATCTTGCCAATATTTTGTACTTCTCAGCTTTCTTAAGGATCAGTGAGCAAATATAACTGTTGAACATCATGAACTCCCCAGAATATTGGAGGTACATAGTATTATCAACTGTGACTGTGGCCATTAAAGTAAAATACTTAAAACTTGCTTTTTTTTTGGTCTCTCTGTGGGTTTGTTTGCCAGTGAAATATAAATGTCGAATATTAGGGCGGGTAGTGTACTGATTCACCAGGCTGAAATCTCTCAGAGGCTGGGACACATTTCCAGTGGTTTCCCACATAACTATTTTAGACCATAGTATTTCTACATATTGGACTTGTGCCTAAACATACAATCAGATTGATACAACCACCCAGATGCAAATGGGCAAAAATAGTAATTCCATACCAAGTTATTATTAGCTTTTGCTGCTTGAATCAGGGTTAAGATTTATTTGATTTTAGAAATGACATTGACATAATCAAATTATAACTAATTTGAATATTTTCTTCCTAGCCTGTGCCTCTACTAGCAGCTCTGTTAGAAATCCTTTCATAAATTAACAAGGTGTCCTTCCTTAATTATTATCAGTTTACCCATCAAACCAAAACCTTTAAGGAAATCTAATTTACTGTTATAGCGATAAGCTTTTTAATTATAAAACATTGGTATTAGATGTAGACATTAACTTGTTTTAGGTCTAGGGCTCTCAGGTTGAAGCCAGTCAACCAGTAGGATGAGATTCTGAAAGAGTGAGAACTGCATATTACACAAAGTATTAGAATCAGAACAATCAAGTCTATGATATAACATGACAACGTCCTTTATCTAACAGGGAGCATGAAGTACAGGGATCACTATACAAATGTGAATTGTGTGTGTGTGTGTGTGTGTGTGTGTGTGTTTAATTTGGAAAGTTTTATTTCACTTGGTTTTAAATAAGTTTTAAGTCTTAAGGTAACAACTCAAATCCTTTCTATTAGTTGACATAATATACAAATACTAATTTGAAATGTAACTATAATAACAAATGGTGTTTCATTATACAGAAGGTATGAGTTGGGTGTTACTTTTAAAGACAGAATTTGGTGTTTCTTCATACGAGCAGTTCACATTTAACATGAATGAGTTATTGGCCCAATTAACCTTTTCCTAAGCTAGCTTTTTGGAGAAAATGAGGTCAAATTAAGCATATGTGGGTAGAGGTGGTGAAACCTATAATCTTGCTTTTGTCAGTTTTCCATCTTTCCTTTCATTTCTCCCCCTCATTCCTGATGCCCCTGATTTCAATAACATCCTATCCTATACCCCATTTCTACTAAGTCTGATGCTCATCCAGCTCTTCAGCAAATCTCTGAGTAACTTTGAATCTGATAATTTTTTTAAAAAAGATCAAAGAAATGTCACCAATGATGGAATTTGGGCAGATGGTAATAGGCAATTGGACCCAGGAGGGGTGGTTGGAAGCAATTTAAAATAAGGGTTTCAAATCCCGCATTGTTTACTCTTAGATTCTAAAGGTCAGAAATGAAGACTGTTCAGAATACCTCATCGTTACTGCTTTTGCCTATTACAAACTTTTGCCAGACTAACACCCACCCAGTGCTCTTAAAATAGATAGCCAGAGACACTGACTCACCCTCTATCATTCTGTCAATAAAATATTAATAACTATAAATAACTTAGAATGCAGTTACTGGAAAAAATGGCGAAGCAAAAAGCTCATTTTACAGTGACAGATAAAAGTAACATATTAAATCAGATCAGATTGAAACACTGATAATATTTAACAAAATGTTTCTAAGCAACAGGGTAGAAGAATCAAAGAGCTTCAATTGAGCTGACATTAATAGAATAAAAAGAAATCCAAAAATAGCCTCATTTTCTTATAACCAATTCAGTCTGCAAAGTAAAACAAACTGCTTTCCACAATTCGGCCTATTGAATAATAATCTCTTTCCAAACATCATCCGTATGGTGTCAGCATGGAATAATCATGTTAGAAGCCAAGTTTTAATATGTATGAAAAACTTAGAGAGTAAAATGCTAGAGAATAGTGATAATTGAAATGGTCTGACCACATGATACACTCTTCAACTCTTGGTTATCAAGAAAACTTACAAATAAAAAGACATGCTCAATACTCCTTTTTATGTGTGCTTTAGGCCCATTTAAATGAACGTTCTGATATTCCACTGCTAGTGACACCCTAGCTTTGTTAACAGGAAAGATTTTCTAAAGAGAATTAAAATGTCTGTAAGGGACACGAATAAGTACTTAATATATTCTAGCCTAGAAGAGAATATGGGATCTTTTCATGTCACCTTAATGCCACAAAATCAAGAAACTTTTAATACTTGTAGATAAGTTTTCCCACCACTAAGTCTTATAACTTAGTTATAACAAATTATAACTTAGAAATCAGTGAAAATTCTCATTAACCTTTCCAAGAGAGGAGTACAGTCTATGTGACTATCCTTTTAAAATAACCATCTGCAGAGAAGGCTTGTGGCATACAAAAGTGTATTCTCAGCTCTCTTTTACTCTGCACCAAAAAAAAATAATTATATATATACACACACACACACACACACACATATATATATATATATATATAAAACAGGCTCAAGGAAGGGAAAAAAAGAGGCCATTGGTCTGATTGACAAGCCAGTATTGGACACTGCTTTCTCCATTTCTGCTGTCAGCTGGAGGCGGATATAGAGATAGGGAAAGGGACCGTGCAGATCATTTTGTTAAAAAAAAATGACACTTGGTAAAATATGTACATACATACATGCAGGGAGCTTAGTTTTTCAAGTTGTTCATTTGATCATCCACTTTTTAGAAAACTCACCCAAAAAATACATGTGTTCCACTTAAGCTCACCAGATATGACTTGTAGGATTTGTCCTATCAAGTTCCAGCCCAGTGATTCTATACCTTCTGCCAAAATGAGCCTGACTTTGCTCGCATGTTATGTCTTTACAATGTCTTTATAGACTCTATATTCAAATTCTAGAACTATTACTTTGCTCTTTTAAACCACCTTCAATTTCAAAATGATCAATTTAACTTAGTCTAGTCTTTTTTTATGAGTCTGCTTGAGATAGGGGCTTAATGTTATGTATTCATTGCTTTTATTATTCCCATCACTTTTAATATATCTGTGAAAGTCATCACAGAGTAAAAAGTTTACATTTTTTATAGAAAATGATTAACACTATGTCCATTTAAAATCACTTCCACAAAACCCGAAATTAAGCTGCCAACCGTCCTACCATTTTTCTGAGGTAACCATCATAGTGTGCCTCCCCCCACTTTTTTTTTAACCATTATGCATCTTAGGTTCTATAATAAGTACATGAGAGAGTCAGAGATGTGAGACTAAAATTGAGTGCAAAGGTTAATGTTCTTTTACTCAGCATCAATCCCTAATATTCTGCTGGCATTGCCATTTTTCATTTTGCTAATGAAATAATGATGTTTTCATTCAGACATATTGCTTACATTAATGCTGTCTGTCCTAACATCAGCATGCATATTTAAATGTCGCTACACCATGCGGCAAGATAGTAGGTCATCCACAGCTCATGGCAGTAAAAAAACAGAGCTGAATTGATGGAGAAATTAAACTACTTCTAATTACGTACTGAGTTTTATCTCAGAGAGTCAAACTATGGAAACATGCTTCACATTGTTCTAGATTAGGTAGGTAATTGTAGGTAAGTCAACTGACTTGACCTAACCTGGGAAGTACCCTGCAGATCAGTCTTGAGTGGCAGAGCATGAGATAGACAACCCCACTGCTCACCTCTTCTTTAAGATCTCAGGCCCTTAAGTCATCAATTAAGAGATTCAGAAGTGGTGCCGAACCATAAAATACTCTTTGCAGAAACAAGAGTTTTAGGAAATGGTGAAGAACATTGAACTGAGAAGCAAGAGACTTGTTTTCTTATCTATCTTAGCCAAAAACTAGCCAATTTAGATTATACTTATTGCCATTTCAGATGCTTTCAGTGGCTCCTAGTTGCCGTACAGACTGAATTCAAGCTCCCATGGTCTGAAGGGTGACCTCATGTAGTGGTGAGATGCCCAGACTCTGCACTCAGACTACCTGCTTTGAATCTTAGGCTGCCACTGGCCAGCTGTGTGACCTTGAGCAAGTAACTTAATCTCTCTGGGACTCAATTTCCTAATCTGTAAGTGAGAGATAATGATAATAGCTACCTTGTAGGGCTGTGTTGAAAGCTGAGTTTAAATTTCCTTGTTCTTACTATGGAACCTGACAAAGAGTAAGTACTTTATATTTGTTAAAGTACTTCCTTCACTTCAAAGCCCAACTTTAAATCCAGCGACTCCATAATGCTTTCCTAAATAAATGCATTTGATTTAAAAATCAGTGGACAATTGTTGAGTTAACAATTCAGACATGTTGATGTATTCAGGGTGTCTGGCAGCAATGAGATTGATTTCCCTTTGGTTCTTGGTTTATTTGTAGTCGCCTCTGGATTCCTTCTTCTGTATTTCTGTATTCCCTGTATATGTGTGAGCCTGAACGGTGTTGTTCCCTCTAAAGATTCACTTCTCACCCATTTCACTCTCCTGGCAAATGTCTGCTTCTTTCAAAATACAGCCCAAATATCATTCCTTCTGTGAAGGCTTTGCCCACTCCCGAAGCTAGTTACACACTCTCTTTTCACAGCAGTTTTTAAAAATTATCATTAAAATTCTTTGACATTCCTCCCATCGAGGTTTAGGATCTACATCCCTTCCCCTTGCTTCTGAGTGGGCCTGTAGCTGTTTTATCCAGTAGAGTATGTGGCAGAAGTGACACTAATATCTTATGAGGCTGGGTCATAAAGGTGATACGGCTTCCACCTTGTTTGCTGGAACAAGGCACTCAGAGCCTGCCTGAGGCTGCCATGCTATGAGGAAACCTGGCTCTATGGACAGGCTGTGTGTATACACTATGATTGGCAGTCCTATTCATTGTGTCTCCCCAGTTGGAGGTTCAGGCATTATGGAACACAAACAAACCATCTCTTTGTCTCTTCTCTGCCCTCTCTGAATTCCTAATCTGCCAAATCTGTGAGAATAATAAAATGATTGCTTTATGCCACTAAGTCCTGGACTAATTTATTACACATCAAAGTAACAAGTAACATTTTTTTTTTATGATTCCAAAGGCCTCTGTACATACCAACATTATAGCACTCAATAATATTGAAGAATAACAATGTTAATTGTCTCATTCACTGGATTGCGAGCTCCCCAAAGGCAGGAACTCTGCTTTATTCATCTTTGTATGCTCAGAGCCAAATATGGTACCTACAACATTGTAGATCTTCAATATATGTTTGTTGAATAAATTATTTATGAGAGGGCAAAGATGTCAAATAATATTAGATTAAACTATAATTAAATTATAAAATAATTTATATTTATAATCACCAGAAACTTTTGTCCAGTGCCTCAAATTCTGTGAATTCTCAAAAATCCCCCTAATGGATGGCAGCACTTGTATATTTGCATAGACATTTAATGCGTGTGACTGTACACACACATTTTGCGTGCACTAGTTTGCCCCAGCCTCCCTGCCCCCACCTCACCAGCACCTATATATTTATTGGCCTCTTTACTTGTGTAGAGAAACCCCTTCTTTCTTCCCTCCGCATAAATCATGCCTGAGTGTAAAGTCCTCCTGAAGTCATCCCCATTAAATCAGTTCAGGCCGTGACAAATGGGCTGGCCTCTGACACCCAAACCAAGCAGGCAGTCAGACTGTAAGTTTCTTAACAGATCCTTCCATGCAATATGCACACACCCTCTAACTAGCCGTGGCTTGCACATTGTTCTCTATTTTTATGCAGTTTAAGTAAGCCAAGAAAGTAGAGTTGATGTTTTCATTGCCAGCTTTAGCTAACTATATATAGGTACATATTATATGCTCACATAGACATGTAACATTTATATGTATATTCACACCAAGTTTTCTTTCTCCGGTTAGCAGCCTGATTTGGCTGACTCTAGCTTAGAGCTCCTGGTGATGTTTCAGGGAGTGCTGTTCACTTGCTCCTCCATGTGCTGTCCTGGAGAAATCTCTGCCAGCCTTGCTAAATACCAAACAGAAGCTCCATTCTGGCTTCATTTATTTTGTTGGGTTTGAGGTAAATCTTTGATTCAGCGTCTATAATCAAACCAATTTTGCCACTTCTCAAATGTCTAATCCTATAAATAGAATTTCAAGAAGCCACATGAGTCAACGAGCATGTAAAGGGGCTAAGATTAAAGTATACATGAAATTTACTAAAAATTGACATCAGAGACAGACTGGAATGTTTGGAGGGATGCCAGCCTCTGAACTATGAAAAGCAGGAGGCAGAATTGTTGGGAATGGGGTAGTGCCTGGGAGACCACATGATGGAAAGTGGTAAGCCATGGAGAGAGAACACGCTGGCAGAGCAGCCACTAACCTGTGTACTCTGGCCTGCAAAGAGGTACTATTTAGAGACCTGGCAAGAAAAATAAAAGAGGTGTCAAACATTTACTGAGCACCAATTAATTGTGTGCCATGAATTTTTCTAGGTACCTTACTTATTGGCCCATGTGCTTTCCACCATGGCAAGTAAGTTAATAGACCTGAGCCCGTTTCATCGTCTGCAGTAATGGCTCTCCCTCTCAAAGCTCTTTCACCTCACTCTCATCTTCCACATTCAGCAATTGCACCCTCCCTCCACTGAGATCTGGGCTGTCTGGAATGAACTCACTCCACCTCCCAATTTCTCATCATCTTCACTTATGCTTGTTTTTTTTCCTGACTTCGAAAATGCTTTCCAAGTCTTCATCTTTGATCCCAATTTTCCTCTCTCTCGTATCTTCAAATATCACCTCTGAATTAGCCCTTCCCCCCCAGCCTGTAAGTTTTCTTAAATCTAGAAACATCTACACTGACTGCTATCTCCTCCAGAAACTTTCTTCAATGTCTACTTTAAGAAATATTGAACCTCAAAGCATAATATTCAAATTCCTCTAAATATAATTGAAAGAATTTTTCTAACCTTATCTTACAATATCCTCCATTCATACCATATTTTCTACATCTATCAGATTACTTGTTTTCTCTACTTTATGCCCCCAAATTGCCTCTATTTTTCCACTTTTGTGTCTTTGCATATATACATACACTCTTCCCTCTGCCTTCTCCCTTGAAATCTTACTTACTCTTCACAGTAAATTTTACATTGCACCTCCTCAAAAATACTTACTAAAGATCTGCCAGTACAGAAAAACAGACACATAGACCAATGGAACAGAATTGAGAGCCCAGAAATAAATCCAGATATAGGTGGACAACTAATTTATAACAAAGGAGCCAAGAATATAAAATAGAGAAAGAAAAGTCTCTTCAATAAATAGTGCTAGAAAATTTAGGCAGCCACATGCAAAAGAATGAAACTAGACCACTGTCTTATACCATACCAAAAAAATAAATTCAAAATGGATTAAAGACATGGACGTAAAACCCGAAGCCATAAAATACATAGAGGAAAACAATAAGATCTATAGAGTGCCTAGTATACTGGTATGTATAATAAAAATTAGAAACTATAACCATGGTGAAATTTGTGTGGGAGTAAACTCTTCCCTTTCATATTTAAAAATAAGCTCATTTAGAAATCTTAGTTGTCTCTGTAGGGCTGTAGGAGATGGGGAATGTGGTTTCTTGGTTTCTTGTTTTTGTAGGGTTTAGCAGGATAGAATTTGGGAGTGGGCACCAAGGGTTACAATCCCACCACAGCTTCAGTAGACATGATGATAATACTCCTTATAGCTCCTTTAAAAAAAAAAAAAAAAAAGACTATTGCTCGTCATGCCTCTAATGGTCAAATTCTAACAGGTCACAATTTAAAGGAAAAGTTTCAATCATTTTTCTAGCTTCTAGGATGTTAGCAGGGAAGAAAAAAAGATCTATAAAAATTAATCTGAGTAGAACTCCAATTCAATTAAGTAAGATATTAAGAGGTACGCTGACACTCATCTGAAGCTTCTTTTGCTTCCAAAATCATAATACTAGGCCAAAAAATACCACAGTAGCATATACAATAAATAAGGAGGATCTATTTTGTTATGCTTTGATTATGACAACAAAAACCATTTTCTATGACTTGTTTATTCAAACGACCACCCCTTCTTTACAGTCCATATCCCAATCTATACACTAAATTTGGATTCTGATCTCACTACTCAATGTGGTCATCTAAATACTGATTATAGCAAAATAATTATGAGAGTAAGGAAAGGGCCTTCACAGTCTGATCCTGGAATATGGTTCACTTCTGTCTGTAGCCACTCTAGCTTTGTCCCCTATATATTAGCCACACTGCACTACTGTGGAATATTCCCGAAGCACCTTTCCTATCTTCAAGCCCTTGCTCATGATGACTCCTTTACCCAACAGTCCCTTCCCACATTGCTATAGCTAGTGAACTGGGCCCTGAGGACCAGTGCCAATTTGTATTTCCTTTTAGTACTTCTCCCTCTTAGCTTTTCTCCCACCTCATTAATTTCTCCTTATCTAGTTTTCTAAATTTTAAATGTACTCTTATTATTTTGTCATTGCATCTTATTGTATTTTAGCTATTTATATGTGTCTTCTCTCATTGCAAAGCACACAAAATGATAACGATTAACATTTGTTGAATGTATGCCTCTGAGTTTCCCTTTGAGTGAAAGTAACTGTCACTACTTTTTATTCATCACTCCTCCATACCCATTCTCATTAGGCAAACTAAACATGAGCCCAGGAGCATACGCATAAACATAGCTTAATCTCTAGTCATGTGGAGGTAGAAATTCTGGGAGAAAGGCTGCTCTGGAGCTTAGAGGAAACTCAGACACTTAAAAGTACACTGGGGTTCATTTACGTTGTGAGCGATTGTGGTGAACGTAAAAAGGAAGTGAGATGAATTCGATAACTGTAGTAGAAAAATAATAACAGAAACCAAGGTGTGGGATGTGAAGGTAGAAGTTAGAGAAATATTAGGCACCTCCTGCTCTGCTTCAAGTAAATCTTGTTAACCAAGTTGTTTTCTACAATAAACAGCCTGGTTGGCAGCCACTGTGTTTTCTCAGGCAACTTACTATTCAACGTTCTAAAAATATAGTTTTTTTCACCATTACTTAAGAATTTAACTTCCAAAGCCATCTCAGTAGAGCCTTTTGGCAGAAGAGAGTAAAGGATTAATCTAAAGCACCTATCATTTGTGGTCACTAACCTACTCAGCAAAATCCCAGCCCAGTCTGGGTCTCAAACTTTCACATGTATCGAGATCACCCAAAGGGCTTGTGAAAACACAAATTGCTCTCCTGACCCCCAGAGATTCTGATTTAGTAGATATGAATGGGGGCTTGAGAATTCACATTTCTAGCAAACATTACTCCAGGTGATGCTGATGCTGCTTACCTGGAGACCTCACTTTAAGAACCGCTGCCCTCGCCCATCTCTCATGCCAGTCTCCAGCAGGATCACGTAGATCTACATGCCTTCTCATAAACCTTGTCTACTATTCTGGCCTAATGAGATATGATTCCAAGAAGCAAGTGCCAACAATACCCAGGTATGAAAAAAGGAAAGTGAGGAAAGACATACATTTAGTTGATAAGAAGAAAAACAAAAAATAGATATTCCATGCATCCTACGACATCAAAATTTACACTGTCAAGTATAGGGCATGCCTTCCTTTGACTTTCTCTGCAAAGACTTAAAATAACTATCTCACCCACAAAAGTTCTGTTTGAATCTCCTCACAAATAAAGGCTTTACTCAAATATATTGATAACCTTTCCTTCCCATCCCTTCTATTGCTCTGTGAATCTAAAAACAATGCCGAGTGTTTTATAAGCAAAATATTGATGAGAAGGATAATCATAGACATATATTTGATTTTCACATCCTGTTGTCAACCAAGGTCACTTTGTGCATTGTCAACCGAGGTCACTTTGTGCATTGAATTTCAAATAAAATTGGCTCAAACCCCAGCTCTTATGTTCTAGAAAATTCTCTGACCTTCCCAATGTCTCCATTAATTTCATGGGGTTGTTTTTTGCCTAGTCATGTCTAACTACCATTTTCTCAATCCTGTTTCTCTTATTAGCTATTTAACCTCTCTCAGTTTGTGTTTTCTTATCATTGAAAAAGAGTATAAATTCTTATTTAGCTCAGCTCATGGGGTTCTGGGTGGAAATCAGTGTGATAATTTATGTAAAATGCATCATGTATGGTATATTTTCAAAAAGATAATCTCCTTATACATACCACACTCTCCCACATCCATGCCTTTGTCTTGTCTCTCATACTCCATAATTTCTTCACATCTACCTGCTACCTTTTCTCCAAGGCCCAGATGGAATGTCACCTATTACACAAAGCTTCTGTGTTCCTCCATCTACAAGTAATGTCCTTCTATTATTAATTCTTGCAGCATGCCATCTTTATATCTCCTTGTCAGAACAACATTAGAGCTGAAGCCTCTTCATTCTATAAAATCTCAGGAAAATACAGAACTTTAAAAGTTTCTATTAAAACTCATTTGCTTCATAACTGGGTTCTGGGAGCATGTGTGAGGTGTCTCTCTCTCTACCCCCAAAGCAAGTGCTGCATGGATCCTCTGAATCCTACTCATTGATTCTCAAGACCAAAAACGCATATTAGAATTGGACTTATTGGCTTAATTGCGTTCTCCCAAAATTCGTATTTCAAGTCCTAACCTCCAGTACCTCAGAATGTGACTGTATTTGGAAATAGGGCCTTTAAAGTGGTAATTAGTTAAAATTAGGGTGGGCCATAATCTAATCTGACCAGTGCCCTCAAAAGAAAAATTTAGACACACAAATAGACTGTAGGGATGTGTGCACAGAAGAAAAACCACGGGAGAGCACAGCAAGAAGGTGGCCATCCGCAAGCCAAGTAGAGAGAGAGGCCTTAGAAGAAAGCAAACCTGCTGACATCTTCATCTTGGACCTCTAGCCTCCAGAATTGTGAGAAATAAATTTAAAATAAATTTAAATTGTATTTAAGCCACTTGGTCTATGGTATTTTGTATGATAGCCTTAACAAACTAATACAAGAAGAATAAAACTGTGTAATAGTCATCTGATAACAGGTAATTGCTCAACAATTTACAAGGTGTATCTGGCTTTGTTTAGAGTTGATTTTGCATTTAAGTATTTGCATTTTTGAATATATTAGTATATTATGAAAACAGATCTTCAGGGCCAACCATGAAGATTTTAGGAGAATACTCCAAGATGAAACATTAATCTATATAAGCATGTTTGAATCTATATCTCTTTGCAAAAGTAACTGCTATTGAATTCTAGTAGAAGATGCAAGAGAGAAGACTAAGTTAAAGCTTAGACATTCCACAATTCTCTACAAAATCATTTTCTATCAGAACCAGATCACTGATCATTTAGGCCCATGACTGGCAGTGTCCTGAAGGAAGCTGTGGATGTGCCTGTGAAGGCCCCTATTATTCTAACAGTGAAAGTTATTAAACAGCAACTTTGTACCTCTCCAGCTGGTGAATGAAGAGCTCCCACCTGGGACTTGCCCTCTAACATGTTTACAGTTTTGTTTGTTGATTTCATCCCAGTAGCATGCATTGCTATAAGGCATATGTTTATCATGTATTATTCATAGTATATGTACTTTTTACACCATTGAGATTAACTTGACAGCAATGTCTAAAGGCAGAAGGGAATGAAAGAGAAAAAGAGAAGAGGCTTTATGTTGGGACCATTGTAACTACACTTCCACCATAGTTTTATGCTTTGTCACAGACTACAAAAGGGGACAGCCACATTGCCACAAATATCCTTGCAAATTACCTATTAATAGCATCCTCTCTTCTCCAAACAATCCTCTCGCTCTCTTTACAGATCACTAGTACAAAATAATTTGCCTGAAATATGTAATTTTTAAGTTATGTTTAAATCATATTATTAATTTATTCATGTATTGTATACCTCCACAGAGAGATTATAAACTCCTGGGGACACAAACTATGATCTCTTGTTTACTCTTGAACTCCAGCAATAGTGCCTAGTACAGAGTAGGCAGGTAATAAATATTTGTTTAATAAATGCAACCCAGTTACCAAGAAAAATACCACCAGAGCCTTAGCAAGGAAAAGAATGCTTTAACAAATCACCTGCCATCCCACTTACTTGTTTCTGAGTAATGTTTGCTAGAAATGAGAATTCTCAAGCTCCCATTCATATCTACTAAATCGGAATCTCTAGAAGTTGGGAGAGCAATTTGTGTTTTCACAAGTCCTTTGGGTGATCTCGATATATGTGAAAGTTTGAGACCCAGACTGGGCTGGGATTTTGTTGAGTAGGTTAGTGACCACAAATGATAGGTGCTTTAGATTAATCCTTTACTCTCTTCTGCCAAAAGGCTCTACTGAGATGGCTTTGGAAGTTAAACTCTTTAAGTAATGGGGAAGACAATTATATTTTTAGAACATTGAATAGTAAGTTGCTTGAAAAAACATATTTGAGCATTCTAAATACGTATGGGTTAAGCAAGATCTAATCCGCTCTCTTCTTGGCTTTCCGAAGGCAAAATCTGGCCCAAACCGGTCCTCATTCACACTTCTTTTCCTTATTTATGACCCTTTCTCTTCCTGGGAAGCCCTTCTCCTCTTCTCTCTCTTCAGATTCCCCCCACTCCATGTGTCACAGACAATCTTCCTTTTATGAAGCCTAGCTCAACTATTGCATTTCATACTGATCTTTCCTTCTTTAAATTCCTGTTGAATTTATTAGAATTTATTACATAATTCTTTTGTTGATTTACGTTGTACACATACCACCTCCCCCTCAACTACACAACACGCTCTTAGAGCTCAGTAACTTTTATGTCTTTAACAGCATGTAACATATGCTAATTGATGCAAAGTGAGAGGAAAGCATTCACCCATGTGCTCCTATCTCTCCCCTCTTTCTTCTTGTTTCTCAAAAGGCAGAGATGTCAAATCAGTTGGTCCTACTGCAGAACATTGATTGGGCCACATTTACTTTTGGAGGGTGACTTTTTAAAATCACTCATTTATGGAGCAAGCCAGATACTATTTTAGTCTCTGAAGATTAGCAGTGAATACGCTCAGAAGTCTATTGTAGTAAGAGGTGACAAGAAATATATCAACAAACAAATGAGATCATTTTATATTTTTTAAAGATGCTAAGAATAAAATAGAACTGAGTAATGGGACTGAGGTGAAGAGATGACATTTAATTTAAGATGTCTGAAAAGGCCTCTCTAGGGAGATGATGATTTAGCTTAAATAAAGAGAAGGAACCAGTTATGCAAAGATAAGATGGAGGCCAAAGAGGCTGGAGCAGAGTTAGGAGTTGGGTAGGAAGTGGTCAAGATTAGGTGTTACAAGTAGCCACCAGACTATGAAGAACCAGAAGGGACACGATGGCCAGGTTGACCAGAAGGTTGAGATTTTATTCAAAATGCATGGGAAGCCACTGGAAGATTTACATAGGAAAGGATATGAATTGATTTACAATTTTAACTGTAATCCTGGCTGTGGTACTGGGAATAATTGTGGTAAATCAAGAACGAAAGCAGGGCAATAGTAATAACACTATGGTTACAGTAATCCAGGTAGAAAGTGATGGAGGCCTGGACGAGCACCGTAGCAGTGAAAAGAGTGAGAAGTTTATGGATTCAGAAGACATTTTGGCAATAAAATCAGAGGACTTACAGATGGAACAAACATTGTGGTTGCAAATAAGGAAAAAGAAGGAATTTAGGGTGACTGATAGGTACTTTTGGCCCAAGCAATTGGGTGCTATAAACTGATATGGGAAAGACTTAGGGATATGCAGGTTTAAAATAGAAGTTGAATATGGAGATCCTTGTTTGGGACATGTTAATTTTAAAGTAACTGTTAGGCATTCAGTTAAGTCCATGTAGAAGGATCAATTAAGTCACCATGGCTTATCTTAGGAAACATTTCTTTCTTTTTGCATGGCTACCTGAGCTGGCTATTCTTTGCTTCCAAGATACAATGGAAATTCCTATACCATATAGCTATCCAGAGGTGAAAAGTAAGTACAGGATTTTAATTTTTAGGATTATGAGGAAGTAAAAGCTCTACATTGGTCTCTAGTCTAAGCCACATGCTTTATCCTAGAAGCATAAACATCACATAATGAGGAATATTACTTTGATTAGGATCAAAAGCACATGATCCCAGAGTCCAGGTTTTTATCCCTCTATCATAGCCATTTGCCATCTAGTTTATTCTTTATATTTTTGCACCCCTATGTATATGCAGCATATGATGGAAGAAGCTGGAAAATAACTGTTGGTCACACAACTCTCTCTTGAGGCTTGTTTTAATTTAAAATTGTCTTACTCTCTGAGCCCATGGACTTGGGAGCTGCCAGGAATAAATTATGTATTTGATTAGAATCTCCAAAGTTACCTAAATCCTTTGTACCACATTGCTAAAACTCTTTTCTATTGGATGAAACTATTTATGTGGGGGAGGGAGGGTGCAGGTGGTGAGATCATGCTTAGATCAGGCTCAAAAAAGTTTTTTAAAAAGCAAATAAAAATGCCTATTTAATGTTGCTCTTTGTGTGAATGACTCCCTTGAAAATTTCATAGGAAGAGGGGTCCTCTAGCTAAATGCCATCAAGTAATATCCACTTCCTAATCACATCCCAGAAAAGAGCTGACACGACTTTCATGTAAAAATTGCATTATTTGCATTAACACATATCAGAGCTAGAAGCTACCAAAAAAACAAGGTATTAAACCATGCCTATAGTGAAACTATTTGCAAAATAACTTTAAAGGTGCTTTAAGATTTTTTAAATGATTTAGCAATTAATCGAGGTTATAGAAAATAAGCACAAGCATGATCATCATTGTGAGATAGCCTAACGACCCTTTGTAAAAATATTGACCATTAATTCACTAAGGCAATAGACTGGGAATAGAAATATCTAAGCATAAAATGTACAGCTGAAACTTACCTGATTTCATAAACTAATGTCACCATTAAAAAAAAAATTAATTAAAAAAAAAAAGAAATGTCTAAGCAAGCACACACAATAATTTCATGGTTATTAGGTGTTGGCAGATATTATCATGGATCCCATACATGTATATTCCTGAATAAGCATCTTTATCAATAGTTTTAATACCCACTCCAAGCAAAAGACCTTATTTAAAATACACTGAAATTCTCTTTATCTTTCCTGAGGCTCTAGGGGTAAGACCATGTTTTGAGTCATATCTACCAGATGATTTAAGGAGCATAGTATCTAGAAAAAACAAATTAGGCAAGGGCCCCCTCTCCCTCTCATTAGAAATGGATCAAAATCAAGGTCTCCCCCAAAGGAAGTGCAATGACTTTCTCGGCAAGAATTCTGTTCTTTTCCTCATATCAGCAATTGTGTAGCAACTCTGCATTGCATCTCAAGAAACTGGACATTTTTCTATTTAAAAGTCTGGGGAAAATATATCCAGCATGAATCCTTATAGGAATGAGAAGTTGTGTTTAATCTTGGCCTAGCTTATCTGGGTGCCCTCCTGAAATACCTCAGAATGCAAGGCAGTACTTTTCTTTTGGCCTGGAGGTTGATATTCCAATCTGGAACCCAGAGGCTCTGCAAAGATTTAGGGCTTTTTCCTGGTCTAGTCTCTGTGACTTAGCAACAACTCAGTCTGATTTTGAAATATCTTTTCCAGTTCACTGAGATTTGTCTCCTTTCTATTATCAATCACTGGTCAAAGTGTTTGATGTCTTTTATTTCTCACTAAACATGGCATTTTCCCCTCAGGATTTAAGTCATTGAGGAATTCACTCAATAATGTCAAGGTTTAAGGTATAGAGACGCAAGAATATACTCCTTGCTTCCAGGTCAATGAACCACTTCTCCCTGAAAGCAGCTTAACATTTTAAAGAGATAATTTCTGAGATCTTGGGTAACTTTTAAACTAAAGCCTAATTCAATGGAAGAGAGGAAATTAAGAGCTTCTCTGTGTTTACAGTTTTAATATTTACAACTCAGCTGTGCAATGTGAAAGTGTGTAAAACAGAAAACAAAGCCATGCTTGCCCTATATTTCTTGATGTTTTTACAGCTTGTCAGGAGGCAGTTGCATGCGCCCTGCCCATCTCTCTTCCTTTCCACCCTATCAACTAAAAATAACTTCTCAGAAAGGCAGCCTTGTCTTGCAGGTATTATACAATGTTGTTTTAATGTAATTTATATGGAAGAATAATTATGCAGTGACCATCAACTTTGTTTCCCAGTCATTCATCATACTGAATATTTGCTAGTGATAATGTGCCACTAGAGATATATGGGGTTTCTATTTCAATAAAGAAGAAGAATTTATGAAAGTTTGTCCCTGACTTTGATGAAGCAGAGGTCTAAATGCCATCATAACAGAAACACGGGGCATATTTTTTAAAGCTACCCTGGGGCAGGGGAGAACAAACAATGACAACTATAAAAAAAATCTCTGAGCATTTAGGCTATAAATATTAATAGTGTCTTCTACCTGTATAAGCACTTTACAGTTACAAAGAGATTGCACATTTATCCTTTCCTTTATTCACCACAACACTTTTGTGATAAAGGAAGAAAAGCTATTCTTTTTTTTTTTTTCTATTTTCCAAATCGAGCAATCACGATTCAAAGGCCCAAGGTCATATGGTTAGTAAGTTGTCTGGGCTTGAACCTAGGTCTAGTACTTTCTCACTCTGTTGTTAATAATGTGCTGTCCTTCAGATATGAGGTCAAGGTCTTCGTGTTGCTGTTTCCAGTAACCATGACAGGTAAATGTGCCACAAACATTCTGTAGTCCATTCATCTTATCTAGTATGCACACTGCTTAAAAGGCTAGTCCTAGTTGGGGTTTAGTCTATAAATGTGAACTAGAATGTGTTATCTAACTGGCTTATGTAGAGATCAAAATTGTGATCGTGATTACATTAGCACCATGCTTTAACCAGAATTTTTTTTTCCAACTGCTAAAAGAACTTTATAGGTATCTAACTACACTCCTGCTATGATGCAAATTTTTAACAAAAACAAAAATAGAAGCTCTGACCAGAATGGAGACACATGGCACATGACTGATCACAGTAATTATTAAATATTTGTTATGTTCTGTTGAAATTGGGCCCTAACTATACTCTCTTCTTGTCATCATCCATATTAGTCAAAGAAGGATTTTACAACCTTTCCACCCATTTGAAAATCCATAGGGGGAGGATGTACTGACATGGAGTGCTCTTAAAAGAATGGTAATTAATGGAATTGGGATGAGCTATGCTTACCCAGACCACAGAGAAAAGATTTACCTCTCTGGATGGTGCTTTTACCATTTTCTGTGCTATGAATTTTCTCCCATCAGAGAGGACAACAGGTTATCATTTTAACTTAGAGTATTAGTCTTCAACCTTCCCTTGTTTTGCATGTAGGATCTACATGATTTGCGTATTCTTCTCCCATAGTAGGAAACCTATGGATCTAAATGATATCCTTGATACCAAGATGTTTTGGGGTCCATCCTGAACATTTCCAAAGCCATGAACGAGCCTGTGGATCACAAGATGGCTGGAGAAGGAGAAAGAAATTTTACTGGCTATAACCTCTGAATTGGGAACAAAGGCTGATTTCTCCTATTTTGATAATGACTCAATATTTACAGTGGTAAGGATGGTAGGAGTGTGGGACAAATGTGTCTACAGGGAGAAAGAGTTTAATTTAGAAAACATTGTTAAAATATATTCCTTTGAACTGGGTGTGGGGCTACACCTTGCTGCTCTCACAATGATGGTGGATGTCAGATAGCCAATCGGTATTTCCAAGATCCAACCAGCCACTCTGTGTCTGCCCTCACTAGTTCCCCTAGAACTTCACAGAGGTTACAGCCATGAAAGAGGGATTCCAGTATATAAATTCAATTACATTTTCCTGATGGTGGGGTAGCGGGAGAAAGAGAATGGAGAATTATAAAGGAAGGAAAGAATGTGGGAAAACGCTAAGAGATTGTGTAGTGTTTTAAAGTAGGTCAAAACCAAGGTCACCACCTCCTAGTTCTGAATCTTGAAATAGGCCAATAAAGCAATAAAAACGTGGTTCTTGTTAATATGTATAATTATAGCTAACATGCACTGAGCAGTTACTATATGCCTGTACATAGCACTTTACACAAATCATTTCATTTGCCCTGCACAAGAAGTCTACTAGGTACCATTATTGTCCTCGTTGTACCAATCAGGAAAGTGGCATTTAAGGAGATTAAGTAATTCTCCCAAGGTATACTTCTAGTAAATTCAACAGACTGGTTTCAATCCTGATGTTGGAGTCTATACTGCCTCCCATTAGACTTTTGCCAAAGGATGTTTTGTGTGAGATGTTTCTGCTCTGTGGGGCTCCCCTAATTTGCCCTAAATACTAAGGCAGTTCCCCAGGACTAAACCTTTCTCAAGGACTTAGATGAAAGACAGCCAGGTATAACAGAAAGAAGCTGAACTGAGAGTTCTTTTCCAGAAGACCCACTTCCGGGGCACAAGAACCTAAACTAATCATTTGGCTTATCAGATATAAAGTGGGGATAACATTTTCTCTTCCAATCTGATGTGGTTGTTGAAAAGAGCAAATGAGAGAATATCATATGTGTGAATAAGCTTTGAAGACTTCAAAATACTATTAAGTGTATTAATCAGAGTGGGCTGGGGGGGGGGCTTAATCTATTTGGGTGGTTGGTTTCTACTGGGTGGGTGGTTTCTAGGTATTTCAAGAGGTTCAAAATAAACGTTTATCAAGGAGCATTTTTTAGAACATTAATGTACCAAACTCACTCATTTTCCTTCTCTTCCCTAATTTCTCCTTAATGAAAATTGATAGAAAATAATAATGGTAGATTTGACAATTGTCTTGGGCTTCTCACTTAGCCTCTTGATTTCTTTATCTGCCAAATAAACATAATCTGTACTGGAGCACTAGCCACATGTAGCTATTTAGTTTGAATTTAAATAAATTTAAATTTTAGTTCTTTACTCATACCAGCCACATTTCAAGTGATTATGAAAGACTAGTGGCTACTGTATTGGCAATGCAGATATAGAACATTACCATCATCTCGAAAAGTTATATTGGAAAGCACTGGTCTAGGTAATTTGTAAAGGCCAATCTAGTTCTAATTCCTAAATCATTAAATTCCTTAATTGTTTCTTATATGCTTTGAGTAAGGTCCTCTTATATTTGATATGTAAACATACGAGCACACCATGTTAAAGAAGGTGTTAGTGTTTTAGTCCTCAAAATATATAACAACTTTGGCACATTATATATGTTAAATGATTTTTAAATTTCTAATTAAAACATTTCCAAGGACAATATGTTTATGTGAAAATTCTGAAAGAGAGTAGAAAGATGATCCTTATTAATACCGATTTTTGTTCACTTTCTTTTGAATCAAGGAGGGGGTTTCTCTTTGTTGTTTGTGTCATTTAATTCTATTTCAGACAAATAAAGAGGAAAACTCTGCCAAATAACCTCTTAATTTAAACCTGGAGCAGTTCTCTGAAAAGCAGCTGCTTCATTCCTAGCGGTATAAGCATTTCAAACTGTTACACTAAAGAAAAAAGTACAGTAGTTCCTATCCCATTTTTTAAAATGCTGACACAAACATCACTCAGTCATTCATAAACTGAAAATTAACACAAAATTCTCCTGGTACTTCAAGACCAAATGTCAAAGTTTTAAGTTTTTCAGGACTGTTTTATCAGCTTTTTTTTCCCTCTGATAATCTGACAATACTTAAGAATATCTAATTCCTCCTTTCTTCCTTCCTTCTTTCCTTCCTTCCTTCCCTCCCTCCCTCCCTCCCTCCCTTTCTTCCTTCCTTCCTTCCTTCCTTCCTTCCTTCCTTCCTTTCTAAGACTTTCTTTCCTTCTTTCTCTTCCTCTCTCTTTTTCCTCCTTTTCTCTCTCCTTATTTTTCTGATCTTAAAGTGGACTAGGTATATTTATTTATTCTCCCTATATCCCATGTTTTCAAAAATTATTAGGGATGCAATGACACAACTTTATGGAAAGTTTGGAAAACTGGAGAAAACTGTAACTCCACTGCCCCTTTGGCCTTTTGCCCCTTAAATCTTCTTGTATAAATACTTGTTTTTATTTTTACTATATTGACATAATTATACTATACATGCAAACGTATACTAGTTTTCTAATAAGATTTTTTTTTTCATTTACCTATATAAAATTAGTGCTTTAAATGGAGCACTTATTTTTTTTTTTAAGTAATTCTAAAAACAGCTCTTACGGTTAGGGAAGGAAATAAGGACTGCCCCCTTTAAAAGTAGCATTAGCCAGATAAGCTTGGTCAAGTCTAATGATGCCAAACCATTGGATGAGCTTTCTATAGGGTCAGAGAAAGGAAATTTCTGCACATGTTAAAGTCTTATAAAACCTGGAAGTGGTCAAAAGAAAGCATTGCTATTCCCTACCCACCTCGACAAAAATACAAAGTTGGTCATAGACAATGTAAATGTGAATGCAGATCTTTCACTGGGTTAGTCTAAATCCTACAACTTTCTAATGCATATGTGGCCTACAACTCTTAATTTTAAGAATCCTTAATTTTTTTTCAGTGGGTTTAGCTTAGAATCTAAAAAAAGAATAGTCCACTTTCATGGCCTAAAACACTTATATGTTTAAAGTTCTTTGAGTTGCAAATGATAGAATACACTTCTGCTTAGCTTGAGAAAAAAAAGTAGAGCATTATTGGGAAGATACCGATTAGCCCATGGAACTCGTCTATGACTTAAATTCCATGCCTCCCCTCTTTAGAAAGCTTCTGTAAATATAGCTTAGCTCTGAAACTCCTAGACTCTGTGCCTCTCAGGTGCAAGTTTCAAACATCTAGGTGAGAAATGAAAAGTTCACTTGAAGTCAAGCATGTATCTTACACAAGCCATCTTAGGGGCAGGGGGCAATGTCACATGGAGTTGTCAGGGATGCTGGAAGGCCCTCAATGAAAGCTGGACAGGGACCTCAAGGGATCAAATACTCTCTAGTCTCAAGTAAAGAGCTCCATCTTATCTTGAGCAACACGTTTTAAATGGGGTTCTTTTTACTTGAACTTTCTAGTAGGCTAAATAAAAACATTATAGAGGAGAATGAGGGTAGTCCTGCTTTAAAGAGTTAGAAGCCAATATTGTGTGCAAATTCTGTTTAGGAAGAGATTAGCATAAACACCCTACAGTTCCAAAGAGAGAAGCTCCTCATGTCACTCAAATTCAAATGCCAGCTAGAGTTACATCTGGTCAGTAGAAGAGCTAATCTTTTCACTCTATAGTGAGAATACCAACAGCTTCTAGATACTGCTCAGCAACCTGACACCATGATGCCATCAGCTACATTCTTACAGTGCAAAGTTTAGAAAAGGGAGGCCTGGAAGCACAAATTTTAAATGCAGTCTCATCAACAAAGGCTTCCCTAGGCAGCCAGCTAAAGCTACTCCCTCCTTCCTCAAAACCCTGTAGGAGTGGTGGCCCTGACATCACTGCAAATTGTTCTGTGAATCTACATGTTGCGCAGTCATTATTATTAAGCCAAGTCAGTATTATGTCTCACTTATATTATTTTCTACTGCTTTCAAATATGTTTCATTGTTGTGATCAAGAAAAGCATTCACAATAGCTTTATATAAATATATATATTTCTTCAGTCAAAAAATAATTCAAGTAACCATTACATGTAGGGATTCCCCCAAATGTTTGATGTTAAAAAGGAGCCACTCAAGGTGTTATATAACAGGGAATAGTATAGAAGACCAGCAAATGACACGGTATCAACTGGGCGAAAGGAACAGAGAACCCAACCCATGTCATAATAGGAGTGTTTTTCTCAGCAGCACCTGGCTGTGGCTTTAGTCAGAAGTTAACTCTAGAACCAATCTTCATATTAATTTCACTTTGTAATTTATAAAATTATGTCAAATAAATGCTGTGTTCAAAATTAATGGCTTATTAAATAGCTATATTTACATACATAGTTTAATTTTATTAATTAAAATTAATTAGTATATTAACAAATTTAAATTCAATAGGGAAAAAGAGAGTGTCACATGCTCAAAAAAACTGGAAATCACTTTAGTTTGTTCCATTCCTGTGACAAGCATGACCTTCTAAGTGTCCATTGTCATTACGTACATATTTTCTTTTTATTCTTTGTTGCCTCTCTTTGTCTCTCTCCATTTTGCACAAAAGAAGTACTCAATAAAAACATTTTTTCTGAAAATTTATACCTCTCTGGGGCAAAATAAAATTGTTAGGGAGAACCATGGCAGAAACTTAACATCCAGGTAGGTTCCTCCTTCGGCCTGCTTTGGGGCTTCTGCAATATGGATGGCTCTGCTCCAAACATCATCACTCTGCCATTCCTTCCTCTCTCTCTCCTCACCTTCCCCACTGTGAAGGCTGGCTTCCTTCTCCCTCCCACAAGAAGATCTTGATTGTCCCAGGCTAGGACTAATAAAATAGTATTTCTCTGCATCTAGCTATGGAAAACATTTAAACCAGTAACCCATCTCTATTTATAAAACTTTAATCTGTAAAGAGATAAAAATCTAAGAAGCCAAAACGTTTTACTGACCACTGAACTTTAGATTTAACCAGACATAAAGGAGATTATTAAACTTCCAATGAATTAGAGGTTAACATTGGTTTTAAGATTCAACATTTAGCTTTAAAGATGAATTTCAGTTTTGTTTTCCCTTTTGCTCAATTTGTGGTTTACCTTATGGTGAATAATGCCAACTTGAAATTTGATTTTGCTAAGTAAATTTTTTTTTCTAGCAAATCTCTTGGTGGCTAGGTTCAAATTTTACATAAATGCCACAATTGCTGATCCATAAAGCTGGTACAGTTCTAAAGCTATTTTTTTTTTTTTCAGACAAATGACCATGTAGAGCAATATTTAGTTGTCACTATCAGGAGCCTTGGGTGGCAGGAAAAAGAGTCTGAGGCAGAGATGGGAGCTTTGCCAACTGAAATACCAGCACCTAGACTGTGCTATTCTGCAGCACACTGTGTTTTCAGGGGACATCACAATTACATTTCAGGAACAACCTGAGGCTCCTAACTCACAACCTGGCAGTGCTATTAAAGGCTTCATTTCTTTTGTGCTTCAAAAGAGAAATATATAGCCTGGTGATCACCTGGCCAAAGTAGAATTATACAACAGGCCGGTAAAGCTATACATTCCGATTGCAGGCAATGATTTCCATTCCTTTTCTACTTCCCTTCCCATCACCCTGCATTGTCTGCAGTCTCTGCCCCACCCTCTCTATTTCTCTATCTCCATCTCTATCTCTCTACTCTTCCTAATGATATTCACATGAAAAAGACTGCAGGCTCATTGGACCTCAAGAATCCACGAAAATAGTTAAAAGAGTCTTGAAGTACCACTCAGGGCCAGGCAGATCTGTTTGTGTGCAGCTCCACCATTTTTCACCAAATAAAAGAAAGAACAAGTTCAGGAAGAGTTGCAAGGGATATTAAAGGATTTTTGTTTTTTCTCTATGGTTGTGAATAGTGTCTTTAAAGCATAACCGTCTTAGGTGCTTGATGTTTTACGTCTAAAACATCTTGCCTGTCTCATTAAAATATTAAGTCAGCAGATCGATGACAATATACTCAGAATATATTATAATAAATAATGACAACAACTTTCCCTATTTATTCTTAGCACATGCATTGTGCACTATAATTCTCCTCCCAAAACCTGCATCACATCTGTTATTTCTCATGCTGCCTTGAGAGCAAACACAAATTTGCTCCATCCTGTAATGTGGTTATGGGGTGTTGGAGGAGGAGGTAAAGGAGAAAAACATAAAAGAGAAAGACAGAAAGGGACAGAGAAGCAGAGACACATGTGTATTACAATTAAAACCTGTACTTCAAAAAGAGAGATGTTATCTAACCATGCTCTTTCTAACACATTCTCTAAGGTACACAGGCATACATACAGCTTCCTGTTCATTCAGGAAGAAAAAAATCCTTCCAAAGATTGAAAGAATCAATGAACCTGAAAGAATATACTTCCATTTTGGCCATCTTAATACCATCTGTTCAAGCTTAGGAAGGGAATGTATTCAAGGACATTAACTGTCAGCACAGCAAGTTCCACTCAAAGCCATGGTGGGAGGGGAGAGGAGGACACGTAATACAGGGGGGCCCACCAGACAGCCTTCTCACTAACCAATACAGACTGCAACAGCACTTGCACTTAGACCAATTGTAAGCTTCAGGATCTAAACTCATTTTTTCAGTTCATACTTTGGTAAGTCCTCAGCTTAGGAGCATGAGCTGTATGTAATAGCCCGTAACACAATAAAGGCCATGCGTAAACCTTTTTTTCTCCAATGGTTAATTTCTATTTTACTCAGGTAACAGACTGATCAGATTTGTCATCACCACTGACTTCTTTATCACCATACCATTTGCCATTAAATATACTCAAGCACTGTGTCCTTGTATTTGCTGTTAAAGGTAATCAGAGACTACCTTTATGACCATTCTGGATCATTATCATCGGCATAATGACTACTTTAAAGAACTATAATCATACATATGTGTAGTAGAGACAAGCAGGGAGTCAAATGCAAAAATGTTGAGGAGTAATAAGTGTCTACGAACATTTTACAGAAGCTGTAATACATGATGCAAATTAACTAATTTACATAAAGGAACAACTTTGTATAGAATATTGTTAGCTCAGTGGGTTCTGCAAAGAAGAAAAATCAGTAGAGAGTACCGTACTCAGTACATTGATGCCTGAAACTCCACAGTTAGAAGTAATGTGTATTATGTGGGTTTATGAATTATCTTTAATTAAAATAGATATATCTTGGGAGGATGTACACTGAATCCTAGAGTCTATAACTATGTAAGTATCTGAGTATGTGTATTTATATTGTAAAGGAGAGATGGTATATTGAAATGTGCTCTTAATCCTTTTTTCTTCACTTACTTTCATGACATTTCCTGATTTAACCAAAGGATTCCATGTGTTTTAGGGAGCATCAGAATTGTTACTATAGAAATACAAAGAAAAAGAAAGCATTTGACTTCCAGAACAGGATTTTTTTGAAACCCACAGAAAAATAATAGTCTAGAAAACCTAAAAATTAGAGAGAGAAAAGGAATTTCTAAAGCCTGGAATACTTTCTCTACATCTCAGCAGCAAAATGTGCTGTATTGATCATACATTTACTCTAAGCCATCAGCAGCAAGGACTTAAGATATGCCACAAGGAACATTCCAACCAGAAAGAAAAGTTTGCCTTTAACTTGTCGTTTTATAATTATGAGGTTATGATGGAGGAGTACTTGTGAGATGAATGAGAGAAGTACCTCAAGTATTTAGCACAATTCCCAGCATGTGATAAACACTCACATGTTTATAATAAACATTGTTTCACTTGCCACACTACCTAACAAACTTTACCTACTTGTCTGCTCTCCTCCCACCAAACTATACATCTGTTGAGGGTGGAGATTCTGTTTTACTCATTGTTCCATTCTCAATTCCTATTACAGGGCTTTGTGCTTAATAAATATCTGTTGAGTTAATGAACCTCTCTGCTTCTCTTAGATAAAGATGTGCAGTAAGAGGTGAAAAGTTGAACTTGTTCTTAGTCATCCATCTACATGACACCACCACTACAGCACCAGTCTGTGGTTGGTTGTAGAAAAGAAAATATAAATCTAAATTAATCATCTGCAATTTAGGTTGGATAAGAATGAGATTTGATGTATGTATGTGTGTATGTACTATGTATGTATGTATGTATGTATGTATGTTTGTATGTATGTATGTATGTATTTTTACTCTCAGGGTAATAAAATAAACATATGGGCTACCAAAAAATGCAGAGGCCTCTCTATTTGTCATGAGCTCATTGGGATGTGAATAACATCCATCCTGGATGATCTAGACATTTTCTTGCCTGAAGACAAGAGAGCTGGGCAAGTCATTTCTAAAAGTTCCTTCAGCTCTGTTATCTTATGATTCTATTAACCAGTTAATATTGTCCTGTAATTTGCTCTTAGCAACTGCCTAATAATATTACAGTTTTTTCCATATAATGCAATGATGTGACATTAATCTAATAACATGTCACTTACTCTGTGATCTTGAAGAATTGTTCAAGGACATCTTTCAACTAAACAAAAGCCATCTTTAAGGCCATATCTTCAAAACTTATTAAAAATCTACTTGGAGTTTGATTCTTTATTCACCAGCCCTTAAATTCCTGTTTCCTGCTTTTATTCCATCCAAATTATATTGGTTTTTTTTGTTTGTTTTTTTGGTTTTTTGCTATGGTAAACTAAATCAATTGCTAACTGTAAGGACTGGACCACATTCTAAAACACCTGAAAGTGCCCAAGCTTCACTGTAAGTCTGTGTTCTTCCTTCGCTGGGAGCACAAACTGATATCACCAAGCCCACGAGGGCAGACTAGTGAAGAGAACCTCGAGGGTCAGAGAATCCAGTTGACTCAGAAGCTCCTTTCTTATCCACCTCCCAATCCCAAATCATATGAAACAGAGACGAGAGCTGATTGTTTAAAGGAAACTTATTGAGACAATAAATGTGATAGCTTCACAAAACTGCTGACTTGTTCCTAAGGAAAATAAAAATCTGTGTGGGATCTTGGAAGCCTGAGCCAAAGGTAGCTCTTTTGCTGCCAACAATTTACACACTGTTCAACTTTGCCTCTCTTTGTCTTCTTTATACTTTGAAAATAAAGGGATTGGGATTTAGTGGTAGCCATAATAACTGTCATGTTTGGTGCCTCACATGTACCAGGCCCATGAATCGGGCAGAACCACATACATCACAGCCCATGTGGATAGCAGCCCTGGAGCGGACAATGCTGCAGCCTGGCCCATCATACGCTCATACAATTCAGTCCTTACAACTACACAGGGTAGTATTATCATTCTCATTTACAGTTGACAAAACAGGCTCAGCAATGTAACAAAACAGACTAGAGTCACGCACTAATAAAGAACAGAGCTGGGTTTGAAACCAGGCTGGCTATTGTCAGGTGTTTTGCTCCACTCTGTGAGACTGAAAAATAAGCAAGTCTTTAAGGACTATGATGCACAACTAGAGAAAATGAGACAGAGTCACATAAAATTAAATAGCAATAAAATAATGGCTCAAGTCAAAAGAGAAACTTTGTCACAGGGTGGAACATGATTAATTGCTAAATGGAACATTAGGTAATAATTGGTACAATTATTTAGAGGAAAAGGAGATCTATAAATATTTACAAGCTTTGGTAAACATATTCCATGTGTTAGGAATTTCTAAATAAGTAGAACTAGAGAGAGGACTAAGGCAGAGAAAAAGAGAAAAATGTAACCTTGTGACTACTGCGAAAGGACCTTGTGAAAGAAAAGCCAGAAGACACTTACTTGTAGGGAAGGAAGGAAATAAAAGCTTCGTGGCAAAAATTGTAGAATTCATTTTCCTCTTGAACGTTTTTATTTCAGATTTAGTTTAAGGCCTTGGAAGTTCAGTATTTAAAATGAGCAAAAGATATTATTTGAAATGAAAATGTTGCATATGCTTTGGGTTTTATTTTATAATTTAATATACAATTAGCTTAAAGAGCTATGGTATTTTTTTTTAATCGTGAAGGATTTTTTTTTTAAGTTTAAGACTAATAAATAGGAGTAGCACTGGAAAAATCTAAATAGTAACTTCAAATTTGCTTCTAATGTTGATCAGTATGTGACAGTTAAAGCATTATATCCTTCCATGTTCCAATATATGCATAAAGGACATGCCAATTAATACTAGTTTTCTCTTTTAAATCTGCACTACAGAGAGTAGTTTTGAGCGTTTTTGACTAAGATCAAGTAAACTAGGGCTTATAAGAAGCCTAGAAATGAAATGTCACATTTAGATCTGGGCTCTGATTCCTTCCTCTGCCTGAATGATGCAGCTTCCTTTGAACAGTTACCCAAGTGGTTTAAGCAAAATGTGATACAGTAATAGCCAAAACTATGATAGGAGAAAAAATATGCCCCTACACAGTTATATATGACTAAAGAAGGACTAATATCTTATAAACCTTAGTATGAAATTATTTTCACATGTATTTCATTCTCAAAACTACCTCTGGGATAAATATTATTATTAGCCCCAATTTATAGATAAGAAATTAGCTCATAGAAGTTAAATAATTTATTTACTAAATTGCAGAAGCATTCTTATACTTAGATTCATATATCCCAATTCTAACTTCGAGAGTTAATACCATTGAGGGTGACTTATCCTATTAGAAATATACATACCCTTTCATCATATTAATTGACTGCTGTTGGAAACTTGATTAACCCTTCTAAGTCAATTTGACTTCATCATTTGAGGCAGAAAGAGCTCTAAAATATGATTGTATTCTGATGCAAAGAGTCAAAAGGAATAAAATTAGACAAAACTACTGGCTTCAGACAGGCTGCTAAACTTGACCTCTACTTTTTACTACTAATGTGACCTATAGGAAGTAGTTTATCCTCTCTGGGTTTCAAGATCCTCAATTGTAATATAGGGGTTATAGGACCTAGGTCATAGGGTAGTTGTGATCATTGAAAAATGTATTGTATAGCAAGAGCTTAGTTAATGCCTAGAGACTATAACATGTGCTCAATAAATGATAAGTCTGCTCCCATCATTTATTTTAAAAAATATTATATTGAGCAGGTATTAATTGATGGAAATATGGAAGAAGAGAATGTAGCTCCAGTCCTCATAAATGATATATTTTAGTATCAGTTGCCTCCACAATTTTTATAAGCTCATAATTTAAAAAATTTCTCAGCACCATCTCCAATACATGAATGCATATATTAATTTATAAATTATATGTACATAATACTGTGCTAAATATTATTTACTTTATAAAATACACACAATAAATAATTGCAAAAGAATAAACAATTAAGATACCACTGGATTATCTTGTACACACTTTGAAATGTACACTTTGGAAACTACTGCTTAGACCAAGAGTCGGCAAACTTTTCTGTAAAGGGTCAGATAGTAAATATTTAAGGTTTCGCAGACATCACAAAGTCTCAGTTGCATGCTTTTCTTTGCTTTAAAAAAAAATTTTAATAACTCTTTAAAAATATAAATCAATTCTTAGACCCAAGGCTTGAACTGTAGTTTGCCCATTCCTACTTTAGACTATAGACTGACTATACTAGAAAAGATGATTCCAGACAATGAACTAGTAAGTAAACAAATGCTATAGTGCTATAGTAAGTACTATGAAGGAAATCAACAGTCAGATGCAATGGAAAGTAAAGGAGAAGGGGTCAACTTTAGCTGAGATGGCCTTAGCTAAAGAGAAAGCCTGAATGACAGGAAGGCTAGTCACAGAAGAGCAGAAGAAAACCTTTCCTGGCTAAGGCAAGAACCTATAAGTGCCAGCTGCTGAGGTGGAAAGAACTTATTTGTTCAAGGACTGAAAGGAAGTCTGTGTGTCTGGAACTCGTGAAAGAGAAAAGAGCAAGGTGTGACGTGGTTTGGGGGTCAGCAGGAGCCAGCTTCGTAGACTTTTACAAATGATTCTCATAAAGTAAAGCATTTGCAGCCAAAATGGAATTAGAGAAGATAAAATCAGCGGATAATATGTCTAGGGAATGTAGACAAGGCGAAGTAATAACCAGAATGTGGTAGATCAAGGATTAGCTTCTGGGGCAAAACTAAAAGTTAAAGAGATAGAGACAGCTTTGATTATGTCCTCAAGCTATTTAAGACAATTATTAAACTTTGAAGTTCTTCACTGTTACTTAACTTTGAAATAAAGTCATCACAGAGGCATATGTTGTTCTGACTTTCATTAACCATACCAAGTTTATAACAAAACTTTTGTAGTTCCACATACTCATTTATTTAAAGTTGATTTTTTAAATTAAAATTGCATTAAAATGTCTTTTTTGAAAGATTATGTAAGAAGTAAACAACACTGTTGCCTCCAGTCTGTTGCATGGTGGAGGGAGAGGTACCATACACCATGTACCTTACTATGTACCTCCAGAATTTTGAACTGTGTGGCTCTAGTACCTACTCAAAAAGCAAATAAATAAAATTATATTCAAATTAAAAATTAACTGAGTTAAAAATTTTCTTTTTATTCAGTTAAAATAAAAATTTTATTTTCTTCTGCAACCCTAGAAAAAAATGAAATGGTTCTCTAAAAATTCATCTGACTGAGAAAAACAGGCAATTTTGGCATTATAATATTTTCAAAACATGATTGAGTTGATGACTTTACAAAGTGTGTGTATACATGTAACAATATGATAACTAGAAAGTTTATAAATGAATGAAAAAATTTAGTCTAAGAGAGAATGGCAGCAGTACAGGGAGCATTTTTAAAGTCAACTTACTTTGGAAAACAATTTGAAAGTTCTTCAAAAAATTAGTTACCATAAGACCTAGCAATTCTACTCCTAAGTATGTACCCAGGAAAAATAAAAGCACACATCCACATAAAAATTATGTGCAGATATTTATGGTAGCATTATTTATAATAGCCAAAAAATGGAAACAACCCAATTGTCCCTTAGCTGATGAGCAAATAAATAAAATATGGTTATATCCATGCAATGGGATATTATTAGGCAATAAAATGAAGTACTGAGAAATGTTACCACATAGATGAATCTTAAAAACATTGTGCTAAATGAAAAAAGCTAGTGACAACAGACCACATATTGTGTAATTCCATTTTATGGAATGTCCAGAGTAGGCAACTTCATAGAAACAGAAAATAGAATAATGGTGGCCTAGGGTGGACGAGGGAAGGCAGGATGGAGTGACTGCTAGTGGATATTGAGTTTCTTTTAGGGAAGATAAAAATGTTCTAAAACTAAATTGTGGTGATGTTTGCGTAACCCCATGAATATACTAAAAAAAACATTGATTTTTACTCTTTAAGTGGGTAAAGATGTATGGTATGTGAGTTCTATCTCAATAAAAATTTAAAAAAAAAAAAAGGCAGTGTATAAAGTGCTACCCAACATCATATTGTAATTTGTTAGGAAAACTGCCATTTAAAAGACTAATACTTCACCTGAAATTAATATAAAATTGTATCTCAACTATAATTAAAAATAATTTTTTAAAAAGACCAACAATGTCAATAAATGAGCGCTTGGACTTATTAAAATGGAAACCAACAGGACATTTTTGTTACAAAAAAAAAATTTAGTTGGATTATGTTCTTATTATGCCAAAAGTGTGGCCTCTATGGAGTTAGTTATTCTGAAACACATCAAGTTGCCTGCAGCGATCCTCTTCCCTAACTGCTCTTGATTGTGCAAGGTAGCAGGCTAAGTGGTGAAAACATTACAAAATTATAAAAAGCCCTGAAATCAATAAGAATGGCCTTCAGGAACCACTTTGATACACACAGATACTCAATCTGTGTGTGCCAGGACTGCAATTCCCTTCTGCCCATAAAAAAGAACATAGGTCATAAAACTACAGAAAATCTGACGTAGAAAATCTACTTGGGGACAGTGGAGAATTGGCAGCACGGCATATTTACAGCTGATTCCTATAAAATGCCCTCTGTTCCTGACAGATTGTTTTACTGATGAAGATGAGCAATAGTTTCCTTTGTATTATAAAATGTTTCTGCTATTTTATTTATCATAGTCTTGTTATGCCACCTCTGTGTCTCTATTTTGTCAATAGTAAAGGATTATAAAAGAGTTGTTATGAATATTAAATCAGTTAATATACAGAAAAAGCTTAGAAGAGTATCTGGCGCACAAGATTTGGTAAAATTTTAGTACTGCATTATTAAATAGGGCATTTAACATCTCATTCTGTAGCATTCTCACTTAGGGTATGTCATCAGTTTTAGCCATCCACAAGAATAATATTAAGTTCTTATGACTCTTCTCATTACTTCTGCATAAGTAAAGGTGACTCACAGAATTGTCTCTCTGAACAAAGGGAATTTCCAAAGATAAATTTCATTCTCTACCCTAGAAAGCAAAACAAAAAACACACAACAACTGCTGGTAACCTTCCCCATGACGTTTTCCAAATTTAAAAAATTTTAAAGACCTATCCTTATTGAACATTGAACACCTTGTCTGGGAATTAGGACTTCAGTCTGACGGCAGTCAGTAGCCAGAGCAGAGTTTAAATGAAGTGTGACTTGATCGAGCTGGTGTTAGAGATCAATCTGGCAGCAGGGTGGAGGACAGATGGGAGGGGTTGTTGAGAAAGAGGCCCAAGTGCAAGACCATTTCAATTATCCGGACGAGAAATAAGAAGAACAAACCCCAAGGCAGCAAATGACTGCAGAGATTATGCCAAACAATCTTCAATGGCCATCACACTTCCCAAAATTACATTTAATAATCACCTGCTTTTTGGTTTATTTTAATTAAGCTTAACTTGCATAGTGTGAAAACATGATGTCCATTGCATGGGTTTAACACTTGATTTCCAGATCTCATATAGAAAAATATAAGCAAATGTCATCTATTAATTTATCTTCTGTTATCTGCTCATGAATTGCTTTGACTTTACACAGTGGTGATTACCCTAGAATAAAACTTAGCTTTGAAACTCAAAATGATTGGCATCTTCCTCTGTGAGGAAACTCCCAGAACCTGGGCCAGGGGTTCTGCCTAAGAATCAGGCACACCTTCTCTGAGGAGCCAGTGGAATAAGGGAACAGGAGGACCAAAGGTCTTTGTCAGAAAGAATGGTTGTTGCTGCATCAGTGGCAACCCATGTTATCTTCTGAGGGTGCCAGGGATTAGCCCAACCGCTGTCCTTCTACTGCAAACAGAATTCAATTTCTAATTTTTTTTAATCCTCTTTTCCTTAAAACAAGAACAAAATCAAGAATTATCTATTCAAAAATATTCTGCATTAGCATCTTTTCTTTGTCGGCTATTCAAGTGCGTTTTAATGAGTAATTTCATTAGCTATAATCTTATTCCTACAGAACAAATAAAGGTAGTATGGAGAAGAGCAGTGTATTACTCAAATTCATGCAGTAAATCAGCATTCAAGCTGATTTTATACACAACTTTAAAACTAGTACAATTAGTAGATGCTTAGTGAGTCCTTGAATTTCGATCCAGGACTCTACCAGATATTGTTTTTATAAACAAAAGATAAGCCAATCCTACCTTTTGGGAGATACAGAGCAGAAGAAAAAATAAATGTTAAAATTAGATAATTCGAAAAGTGAGAAATAAGTAAAATAAGTAAAAAAAATTAATCGTCAATGCCAGAAAACATATTTTTATGCTCAAACACTTTAACAAATAATATTCTCAATGACGCTTCATAAAACATGAAACTCTATGTGCAATATTTCTCCAGTCTCAAGAAATTTTGTGTATCAATTATATACAAAGCAATGTTTTCTACAGCAAGCCTGCTCTTTACCTTGTTTTATCCAACATTATACCTCCAAGATTTTCTTTTTATTTTTTATGCTAAAAGAAAGAAGTAACTCTATGTATGACTAATGTCCCAAGATAAAAACTCTCAAATAAACAAGCACAAACCGTGCAATACTGCATGCTATAAAATATTTTTTCAGGGAACAAAAGATTAATCTTATCTGGTACATCCTGGTATATTCGAGGCCATAAATTCTGCTGTACTCATCTATTAGATTTTCTTCCCAGGTCTCTTTTTTTTTTAAATAGACAAATAGTGGTTTAAATAAATAAACCAGTTCTTCACAACCACAATTTCAAGTGTAGTCTGTCTCTTTAGAAAAAAATGCACTAATATTGATCTAGTTCTTTTCCCTTTTATACTTCCCAACTATCACCATTCTGCAACACAACCAAGAATCAGTTTAAAGAGAAATAAATACATGTTCCAAGGGTATTTACCTGGGAAGGGTTTTGTTCTTGGAAGGACAAAGTATATCACAGATCCATTCTCCAGGCAGGGGAAGGAAGGGCAATTTGCAAGACACATACACAAGCATGTCCACTTGCATGTTCTTCTCATAGTGAAACAATAAGGAGGAAGGTCAAAACATCTCCCCTCCCTTGGGAAAAAGATGGTGTGTTATTTTTAAGAAAAACTGAAGCTTGTGATTTTTTTGTCCTTTGAGTATCTCACTAAAACTAATATTTTCATGAACCTTGTAAACAGGAGATTCTCCATCACCCTGCATTCTTGGCTCAAGAAAAGTCACAGAACAGGATTTAGGCTAGAAAATCTTTCAGAGCTATAAATAGTAAGGTATGGATTACTTAAAATCCTAAACCAAGCTGAAAATCATAGCCATCATTTACCAAGCATTGGCTATATGCCAGGCACTGTACTAGGGTCTTGAATATACTATATCCTCAACACAACCTGCTGAGATAGGTGTCATCAACATGGTTTGACAAAAATCAGGTTAAGAGGGTTAAGGAATTTGCTCAAGATAACGCAACCAATAAATAACCAGGTCTGGATTCAAAGTCACATCTACTTTAGTCATTTGTTCCACAAACATTTGATAAGAGCCTGCTATGAGCTAGACACTGTCTAGCACCTGAGAATATAGCAAGGAGCTTACAGTCTCATGGAGTAAAAGAACAATAGACAAATATGTGTGTACCTGTATAGAGACAGAGATAGAGATAGAGATAGATAGAGATAGAGATAGAGATAGAGATAGATAGAGATAGAGATAGAGATAGAGATAGAGATAGAGATAGAGATAGAGGCAGAGGCAGAGGCAGAGGCAGAGGCAGAGGCAGAGGCAGAGGCAGAGGCAGAGGTAGAGGTAGAGGTAGAGGTAGAGGTAGAGGTAGAGGTAGAGGTAGAGATAGATATATAGTCAAGAGTGAGGATTATCATAAAGAAAAATAAAGTAGACTAAAAAGATAGAGAGTGACAGACAAGGGGTACAATTTTGAATGAGGAGCCCAGGGAAGGCTTCTGTGGGAAGGTGAGCCCTTAGCAGCACCTGAATGAAGCGAGTGAAAAAGACATGCAGGTATCTGGGTAAAGACCCTTCCAAGCTGGGAGAATAGTGAGAGCCAAGCCTGTGCAGTGGTAGAGGGTGCCGTGTTTTGGGGCAACAACAGCACAGAGACCACGGGGCTGAAACAGGGAGTCTAGGGGAGCAGGATGTGAGATGCACTGAAGGTGGAGCCAATGGAAAGAGCTCTGGATCCTACCATAAAGAGATGAGAAGCAGATTGGAGAGTTATGAGCAATGATTGAGATGATCTGTTTAACTCCTCTCTGCTCCACTGCCATCCTCAGAAGAGACAATTTCCCCCCTCCCTTGCCCTGTACCTACTTCTTTCACACCTGTCTTAGGACCCAAACTGCCCTAGCCTGATTCTCAGACCGCAGTCTTAACCCACGCAGCCATCCATGGCTGGTTACTGTCGTCCTTCCTTGTACTCTGTGGAAACTTATGAGCATTGTACATCCTCTGCTAAGGGCAGCTTTCTGAGTTCTCTCAGGAAAACACCAACCCATGTTGACAAAAGAAGACTAGAACAGACTTTCTAAGACACAGTCCCATTCCTCCCACTTCTCTGCATATAAAACAGCCTCACTGATTTTGTGTTTTTATCACAGAACAAAATTCATTCATATTCACAGTCCCAGCTACATCTTCCAGGACTAAGGAAAACAGGTACCCCTATTATGTTCTAGATACTTCTAGGAGCTGGAGAAACAGCAGCCAACAAGGTAAAGCCACTCTGTACCTGGAGCTTATATTCCATGTCTGTCTACACAGTGGTTCTCTAGCAGAAAAGAGTGGGAGGGCCTTTGCAGATAGAAGAAGTAATTGCAATCAAATATTTATTTTTAGTTACAACATTTTATTTAAACAAATTAAATAACTTTAAAGGAGGGCGTGTTTTGTGTTTGCCAGGGGAAAACAGGTTTTAATAGGCTGAAAATGGTGGAACAGGGAGCATTAATAATACCCTTATTTTTGTTATGTAAACTGCAGAAGTAACTTTAAAGGGAAAATTTCAAATTAAAACAGGAAAGACATTATGAAATGGGTAGGGAAGATGCTCTGAGAGCAAGCCAAGTCTCCTGACATCACCACTGACTGCTCCATGCAGTCAAGGGCTGGCCCCAATTAGAAGACTTGGCGTCCTATCTGTCCATTTGCACATCCCTGATTCAGGGGTTACACTTCTGTTCTTACTGGTACTTTCCTGGCCAGGACTTATGATTAGATGTTTCCAAAAAGTTATATTCAGTCTCTTTTCTTTATTAAAAACCAATCCTAAGGACAAGGAATCTAGAGACCTGGCCCCGTATATTTATTCTTTAGCACATATAGCACAGCACAGGTTACACAGCAGAGACCTCAAAACTATTGATAGATTAATTTTTTATCTCTTACTTGTCAGTTGGCCTCCGTGATACACAATATTCACATATCAATTATCTGTCAATTATATACATATATATAAACATACCAGTATAGATATATTATATGTGTACCTTTACCAATATATCTTATATTCAGTAACTCCTCATTTTTTCATTGGCATAAGGTTTTTTTTTCATCAAAGCTAAAATTCCCTTTTATCTTCTGACAACACACATGGTAATCATCCCAACAGATTTTGTGCCTTAATTTTTTTCATCACAAAGCAAGATTAATTCAAAATCACAGTCACAGCCACACCAGAACAAAAGGCAGTACTCAGACCACTGTTCCTCTAGGGTGGAGGGCATCTTCTGGACACTGACTCCCAATACTTCTTTCCTGCTTCCTTTCAGAAATAGAGCAATGTCAAGGAAAACTTCCCAAACTCTAAAATCCCCGGAAGGAGAGGAGGTGGAGGAGGAGACCCTCGCCTTCTGAGAGGTGTCCATGGATGCCATCTTCTCAGTGCCTCTCACCAGAGATCCTGGTCCAGACACACAAGTTTCCCCCACCTGCTTCCTAGATCAGGGGACCCCCACCCCTGGGGCTATGGACCAGTACTGGCCCACTATCTGTTAGGAACTGGGCCACACAGCAGGAGGTGAGCAGCAAGTGGGCAAGTGAGTAAAGCTTCATCTATATTTGCAGCTGCTCCCCAGCGCTAGCATCACCACCTCAGCTCCACCTCAAATCATCAGGCATTAGTTTCTCGTAGGAGCACCAGTCCCTGGTGCCAAAAAGGTGGGGGACTGCCACCCTAGAGAATTAAGCTCAACAGGGGGACAGCCCATATGGTCAAAGACCAGACTGATGCCTGAGAAAGAGGTTTAGTCTGGAACATTTTTACCCTTCAGCTGTTGCATGTGGAAACAAATATACATTCCACTCTCTCCCAGAACAGGTGAAGGCATTTCATAAGCAAATGGTCAGCTTTACACTGAGTTTCCCACCCCTTCTGCATTTCTTCTCCCCCCTCCTCTTCTTTTTGGCAGTAAATTCTTAGTCCTGATTGTTCTCTATGGCTCACATCTTTATTGAGGAATCCACTGTGTGCTCTGTGTTAACTGCTGTTTGACCGACCATAAAAGACATTTACTAAAGATATGGTCCCAGACTTGGAAGTGCTTACACTCTAGGTGGAAAACGAAAACAAATAAGAAACACATACAGCATCTATGTAATAGTGACACAAAGGAGTTCAGAAGTGCAGATTGGAAGGCTTTGTGGAGTGGATAGAGACCTAAGTTGAACTTGGAAGGGTTGTAGGCATTTGTATACAGGAGTGGCTCAGAAGGTAATTCCCAGTGAGACAAGAGTTAGGCGTGAGCAAAATGAGGGGGAAGGTGAGTGAACAGACTTGTCTGATTTCATCAGAG
>CM053512.1:24598905-24625481 GCA_028627145.1 Eidolon dupreanum
ATACATTTTTTTCTAAATAAAAAAGAATAGTCATGGTGGTAGGGAAGAAACTAACCTAGCAAATAGTAGAACATGCCCAAAGCTACAGTAATTTTAAAGGCGTGACATTACCAGAGGAAGAAGAAAATAGATCAAAGAAACAGAATAACGAGTTCAGAAATAGACACATGTGTAAATGGGAATCTAGTGTACAAAAAGTGTGATATTCAAATCAGTATGAGAAAAATGGATATACCGGTTACATTTTATGGAGAAACACAACCCACCCAAAAATGCAATACATTAAAATAACAATCAATTAATTCATGATTTGGTGGTTTGTCAATTTGGGCTGGAGTAAGCTGGGTAGGTTTTGGGGTCTGAGCCGGGCTTGGATGATCTTGACTCAGCTTGCTCCTGGGTCTGCAGTCAGCTGGTAGGTCAGCTGGAGCTAACTGGTTTTAAATGGCCTCATTTATATATCTCATGATTCACTGGGGAAAACGGGGTAGAGTAGGCCACATGTCTCTTATCCAGCAAGCTAATTTGGGCTTGTTTGTACAGCAGCAGAGTTCCAAGAGCAGCAAACAGTAAGCTTCAATACACAGAAACTTTCAAATCTCTGCTTACATCATGTTTGCTCTTGTCTCACTGGCCAGAGCAAGTTCTACGCCCAAGTCCAGAGCCAGTGGAGGAGAACATTACCAAAGAAGAGCTTGGCTACAAGGAGGAGTGAGCAAAGTGGAGCCATTGCTGCCATCAATCGCCATAATGAATTATTCATTAATAAAGGAGGCAGGAAAAATCTAACCATTTGGGTGGAAGGTAGGTTAGATTACTATTTTATAACCAAATAAATTTAGAGTATTAAAAATTAAATGTAAAAATGATCATTTAATAACAAAGTTGACAAATGATGATATGGAGAAAATATTTATAACATATATTCAAAGAATTAAGAGCTATAGTATCAAAGAGATCTTAGAAATAAATAAGAAAAAGAAAAAACCTCTGTTAAAGCAGTCAGGGAAATTATAAATGGATAATTCATAGAAGAAATATAAGTGGACATTAATCAAAAGAATATATGCTCAACATCAGTAATAATCAAAGAAATACAAATAAAACCAAAACCAAGGTATCGATGTTTGCCAACTATTTTGACAAAATTTAATGGTTAATGTCAAGTGCTGAAGAGTATGTGGGAATAGAATGTAAACTTACATAAAATTTCTAAGGAGCAAATTAGCACTCTATACCAAAAATGTTCATTTACATACCCTTTGATCCATAAATTTAATTTCTGAGAATTTATCCAAATAATAGGTATAAAAGAAGTAGATAAAATATATGTATAAAAATAATATATGACAGCCCATTTGTATAAAAACTAAAAATTAGAAATAACTTCTCCATTAATACAATTAAATCATGAGGTATATAGGCAATACAATACTATGCAGCGTTCAGATGCATAGAATAGATCTTTATGTATTACTACAGAAAGACATCCATGGTAGTTTACTGAAAGACATATGTAAATTAAAGAAAATATGGCCCAAGTTATGTGTAAATTTTTGTCATTTGCATAAAAAATTATAGAAGAATATTTACCAGACTGTGGGGGGTTTTTTATTTCCTCTATTCTGTTCACAATTTTTTAACAGTAATAAACTGTCAACAAATTTTTTTTGCAATGCAATTACTAATATTATTGTGCTTTTAAAAAAATCACCTCAAAGAATTCTTTGACCACAAATATTTTTATGCTACAGCATTCTGGAAATTTTAAACAATGTAGTTAAAAGTTTGTGAGCTTTAAAGACAGAAGGTGTGACCATGACCAATGCAGAATGCTACTCCTAGTAACAATGGAGATCATAAAATTTTGAAGGTCTCAAAGAAGAGAGGTCATTAGAAGAAAAAATATTTAAAGCAGAGTATAAGCTAAAGTCTCATGAGAGCAAGAATCATTCAGTGGGCCTGAACTGAAATGAAACTGGTAAGATTAAGAGAGAAAAAAGAGTACTTTAGGAATCCAATCTTCCACTGAAGTCTGTCTATATTCTGTAAATCTGTGTCATCTTTGAGTGACAAATTTTCATCCATCTCTGTATAAGGCAATTAAGAGTTACATAAGTGAACTAAACAAAAATCTGTGGCCCTAAGTAATACTTGAAGTAATTCTGCACTTTCATTAATGCCAGAGCCAATTTCAGCAATGAAATTCTCTCTCTCTCTCTTTACATAGGAGGGTGAGGGTTTGCAGCAGAGGCCAACAAATACATTCTTCTAATTGCTTAGGCACAGTTCCACAATGACCAGATTGTTAATTCACAAATTTGGAAATAATTGCCATGAGGAAATTAAGGCCTCATAGGTCAAGTTAACAAAGGGCCAAACTCAATGACATTTATTAAACATGAAAATGTTTTTTAGATGAGGAAGGTGTACTGTTTGGCAAACAGGATGAACTGACAGTGATCCAAAACAGCTATTTCATTTTGAAGATGCATTTGAATTTCTTGTGCTTCTATCTTATCATTTCTCAAATAGGACTACTGTTCATTTGTAAGTGCTATCTCACCTTTAAAGCTTTCACAGAAAAAAAGGTGTGGTAGAAAAAGCATAGATTTTGGAATCTGAATCTGCATCCCAATACCCTCTTCTGAAAAATGGGTAAAATATTATTCACTTCATAGGATGCTATGAGGATTAAATGAGATGATGATATATAGGTAGAGTCTAGAATGTTATAAATATTTAGTAAATATTTTTCTTTCCATTCCCTTCCTCCGGCCATTCATTCTTACTTCCTTATGTGACTTCCAAGGTCTTCTCTGGTTGTTCGCATCTTTCAAAGCCCTGCTCAAAACTCACCTCCTACACCAAGTTACTTTTCCTTCTCATTTAGTGTCTGCACCACATGCATGCTTGGAGGATGGGGGGAAAAGTTGCTGGTTCACTTACAGTTATGAAATGAGCTCCCACTCTGTTGCCAAGAATTTCCTTGTCTCTTCAACTAGATTAGAAGTTCTCATGCTCTGGGTCATTACCTTAAATTTCTTTGTCTCCCCCAACAGTACCTAGCATATAGTAATATGTATTAATTAATCATGAGCTTACATTGCTTAACTGAGAGATTTTATATAAGGCATCCAAAATGTTGTCATAAATATTTTAAAGGCAATTTGGTGCATGAATGTCAATCACGAGCACCAGTGCTCTATGGATAGTTTCTGAACGGTGGAAGAAGCCAGTCTTCAATCTGTTCTCATGAAATGATATTCATATCATGATCTTCCAAAATAAGATTTACACAAAAGCTCCATATACTAATACTTCTTTCAGGTGATGTGTTGGATAACATGTTTTTGTATAACTGAAGAACCAATATGTATGTTTTTGAGTATATGGTTAACTTAAAAATATACTTTGACTTAAAAAGTAAATTGTTGAACATATAAACTTTGACTTAAAAAATGAAAGTTTTTAAATTCACTTTCAAAATTATATTTTTGCAAATTTTATTTATTAACCAGAAGTCTTTGTTTTCTCTTAACCTGATGTAAAAGACAAAAAGAGCAATCCAGGCATTGCACCAACATTTTCATTATCATTGTATACTGGCTATATCTCACAGAGAAATAGCTTTTGTTCCCTGGCAGTAGAACGATTTTAAATTTACTCTTCATTACCTGGATGTTTAATTATAGTTTTACATTTTCTATTCATGCCATAAATGATTAAGAGTGGATACTACACAGATAAATTTGTGTAACCACTATGGTAAACAGTATGGAGGTTACTCAAAACATTAAAAATAGAACTACCACATGACCCAGCAACTACCCACTGCTGGGTAGTTATCTGAAGAAATCTGAAATACTAATTTAAAATGATATATGCACCCTTATGTTCATTGCAGCATTATTTACAATAGCCAAGGTATGGAAGCAAGCTAGGCGCCCATCGACAGATAAATGAATAAAGAAGGTGAGGTGTGTGTGTGTGTGTGTGTGTGTGTGTGTGTGTGTGTGTGTGTGTGTGTTACTAAGCCATAAAAAAGAATGAAATAATGCCATTTGTGACAACATGGATGAACCTACAGGGTACTATGCTAAGTGAAATAAGTCAGAAAGAAAAAAATAAATAGGATATGATTTTTACTGATATGTGGAATCTAAAAAACAAAATAAATTAACAAATAAACAAACTCATAGATACAGGAGCAAACTGATGATTACTAGCTGGGAGTAGGGTTAAAGCAAAGGCAAAAGTGGTGAAAGAGATTAAGAGCACAAATTTCCAGTTACAAAAATAGTAATGGAGATGTTAATTATAGCATAAGGAATATAGTCATTAATATTGTAATAACTATATATAGTGACAGATGGATACTAGACTTATAATGTTGATCACTGCATAAGGTAAAAAGTGTCTAATCACTGTGTTGTACTCCTGAAACTAATATAATATTGTACATTAACTACAATTTAAAAATTTTTTTTTCAAAAAAAAATCACATTTTAAAAAGAGTGGATACCACAACAGGATAATTTTAAAAAACCAAACACATTTTTTTAAAAAAAGCAGATACCACCAAAGACCACTCTAGAACATTTCATGTTGACTAGCCCTCAGCTAGGACACAGAAAAATAAGCATTCAGCCACCCCAAATAATTGAATGACTTTTTGTTAAGTGATGGGAATAATTTCTTCAAGCAATATCTGAGACAATGAACAGCAGCAAATTCCCGTTGAAAGGACAAAGATCTGAGACCAGACTAGAATGGAAAAATAAATTGGAAGAGTAATGCAGTAATCCAAACCCAGTTGTTATTAATTGTCTCAGCATTTATGTTTTCAAAAAGAAGAAAAAGTATGTAGAGCATGTGAGCAGTCAGAAAGCAGATGAGCTCTGTTGAGATGAGCACAACTGTAGTATTCTGGGGCATGGTAATCAAGAAGGAATGTTTAAAAACACACATACATAAACACAATTGGGGTGTGATTGAAATATCCTAGACTGGGCATCAAAAGGTCAAACATCATTCTGGTCTTGATAACCCCTCTGAGGCTTATTTCTTCCTCTGCAAAATAAAGGAAATAATATCTGCAGCACTAAATTGAGAGGAGTAATACATCCTTGGGAAAACCCTTTACAAACTCTAAAATTTCCATATTCAGTATCGCTTTGGATTTCTGAGTTATCTGCGGGCTCCTATCTGCTCCTCCTGCCCACTTTCTTCCCACTCCAAGGATGAGTCAGGGTTAAAGGCAAGGGTATTTTATTGGCTCTTGGCACTAAGAGGTGGAGCTTTCTCTGTGAGAAGCTGAAGGACTAAGCCCAGATCAACAGGAGTACAGTGAACTACCTCTGTTGATCTGCATTCCTTAATTCCAGGTATGCATCTTAAATTTTCATTAGCTTTTTAAGCAGCTAAATCAGTTTGACAGTTTATATTGAACTTGCATTCATACACAATTATAGACTTGCCTTTTTCTAAAAATCACTAATTCTTATTTTATGCTTAGTCTGATATTTAAAACCAATGTGCAACATTTTTATCCCTGTTAGTTAAATTGTATACTGTTGACTTTACACGTTGGGTCCAGCTAGCTGACATCTGGCATCCTAAGTATTAGCCCACCTTCCTAAATTTGCATCATCCATGAGAGACAGCATCCTCCCTGCAGAAGCTTGAAATTAAATAAAGTGGTAAACTTGGTTTGGTAAACACTCTACTCTGAATAGCCCTCTTGGAGATTAATAATGCACATTATCATACTAAAAGCTCTGATAGTCCACAGTAAAGAGATCTAATTAACTGTGTTTAACCTAATATTTCCCAATTTTTTTGACCATGGGATACACAAAATTAGGAAATTTTGGTATTAATAGGGAATTGGAGATACTATGCTGCCATTAAAAGAATAAGGTAGACTTATTTGAACTGACATGTAAACATCTTCAAGACATATTTTTAGGAAAAAAAAAAAAAAAGCAAGACCAAAACAATAAGCATAATGTAACTGCACTTTAAATAAATAATATATGTGTGTATATGCACATAACACCTAAGAAGTATATGTATATATATAAAAGGCTATAATGATAAATACCTACTGCTTTTAGTGGTGACATCTGGAAATAGGTATAAAACCTATTGGAATGGTGATGAAAGTCAACAAACAAGGCTTTGTGAGGTGAGTCAAACAGATTTGAAACATTTGGTGGAAAATATCTCCTACGTGGTTTACTCAAATAAAAATATGGGTACAATACAGAGTAATTTTTACAACCTGCCCTGACTGACATGATACGGTGACTAAAATGTAACCTCAAAGAAATATTAAAGATTAAAATAAGAGAACATTGTAGAACAGTGCAAAGAACTGACTTTGATGTTGGTTAGTTCTGGGTTCAAATCCAGAATCCTCCACTTTCTTTTTAAGCTTCAGTTTCCTTGTTTAAAAAAGGAGAAAAATAAAGAGTAAAATATCTGGCTCAAAATTTACATTTTCCCCTTACAACAAATTCCTGAACTGCTTTTGGGAGCAGGCTAGAAGTCTGAGAAAAATTAGAGCTCTGTCAGAAATGAACCAAAAGATGGGCTCGAAATCCAAGAAAACCCATTTCAGTTTCTTTCTAAGCAAATATTAATATTAACAACTCTATTTACTAGCGAGCATGAGTGAAAGAGGTCCTGACAGAGAGACTTAAAGCTGTGCTCTCTGGTCCTGGCTTGTAACCACTGAGTCCTTACAGAGGCAGCTGAGCTGTTCTGGCCCCAGAAACACTATTCCCAAGAAATTAGAGCCAACGATTTCAGAGGCACAGCAGCTACACAAAGGTGCGTTTATGAGAACACTGTGTCTTAAAGGATTCTTAACAGATACACAATGTCTTTCGCAGGCTTTTAGGAACATAATGAGTCACTAAACTAGAAGGATGAGAAAGAATCTAAGACGAGAAAAAGGACTGATGTTTATAAATGACCTAGGAATGGGAGTGGTAAGAAGTACTGCAAAGTGGTCATAGGTTTGTGACTTAAAGGAGTGCAAGCCAAAAATCATGAGGAAAAAAAATAAGATTTCAGGAAAGTGAATAACAATAGATATTTTTAAGTTGTAAATTTTAAAAAGCAATGTATTTACCTCATTTAGCATCATCTACAAAGGTAATGTCTTAAGGTGGACAGACCTGACCTTTCAGTGATTTTTATAAGCCTCTGGGAATCTGACTGTAAACTCCTTAAAAATATAACCTTGTTACAGTGAAGAATATCACTTTCAGGTATTCAGTAAATTGCATGTAATTTCCAAAGGAAAAGTTGTGTTCTGAGCTGTGGAGGTGGAGCCACGTTGCCAGGGAACAAGGTGGTGTCAGGAATGAGTCCCTCATAATCAGCCTCCATGGTGCCCTTGTGATGAGGGGGGTGTGCTGCCCGCACCAACAATTCTAGGGAGGCAACTGGGTATAAATCACTCCAGTCGAGGATTTTTCATAACACATTTTTAAACTGGCTAGTCCCTCTTATATCCAAGTAAAACACCTATGATCTACAGTTAGCACTGCTGAGGGGAAATATTTTGTCATCTCCTGGTCTCCATGGAAGGGATTTTCTCTAAGCCTCTCTCCACTTACTTCCTCTGCTGTTGGTAAATTTGGAAAATATATCTGATCTATAGCTTAGCTCCACTCCCTTCTTCTCCTCAGAGGGAACCCTCCCTTCTGTCCTTCCTGCCTTCCCACTTCTTAGTACTTCTCGCCTTAGTATTTACCCAGGTAGAGACATCAGCCCTAGTCTGGACTGCCAGGGCCCAGGTGGGTAAATCAGAATAATCCTGGGGTTCAGTTAAGAGAACTATTTGGCTCCCTACTAACCATATCCTCCAACATGCCCTCTACTTATAATAAAGAGGATTTCTTTAGACTTCACACATTATTTAAATTGATCAAATTATTAAAGATTCAATGGAAAAGGTGGGTGCATTGATTGAAATCCCCTCAGAAATCCTAACAAGGATGTTCAAATATGATGAATTTAACTCTAGCCCAAATATTACACAATTCAAAGATTCCTCACCTGATGTCTTTGGTGGGCTCCAAGATGTCTGTGGACTCCTCGAAAATGTATAGAAACCTTTCATCTAAGTGCATTTTTCTGTACTTAAGAAAAGTTAAGAAACACTGCCCAATTACTGACAGGATAAAAAAAAATTCTGCATAAATCATGCAAAAACCTCTTTATTATTTATATCTAGCCTATAGCAGTCAGCTTATTTTGTTTTGTTTGAAGTTTTTATGATAGTTGTTTGACTAATTCATTACCATCTTTAGGATAAATAAAATCAAGACATTTTCCTTAAGTTTAGAGAGTTTGTTCAGTTTTTGTGTGTGTGTGCATTGTAAAGAAAAGCCAAATATTGAATAGCTAGCTGCAAACTAAAAATTTACCATGCACATAGAGAGAATAAAAGACTCCAAATTTCACAGCCTTGACTATTGAGTAAAATATAATTACACACACACACACACACACACACACACACATATACATATACAGGCATATGTACTTATATGTACACAAAAAGTACCCTAGAAAAGTACAAAAAGTGCCCTGTAAAAAACTGCAGGCTTCATCATGGATGGGTCTAGATTCCATGATTGAGAAATTAATGTAATTAATTACTTCAACCAGTGAAAACTCGAGGAGAACCAACAGAAGCAAACCCCAAATTACTCAATAAACCCAAAGCATTTGAGTTTCTCACATTAAAAATAAACCAAGCTAAAAATGAGCCAAACATTAAAAAATTACAAACCTCCCAAAGAAGGAATCTGTCCTAAGAGAGAGTCAGCAGATGCAACCACAGGAAAATTAATACCTCCAAGAGCCCAAGGTGGTAGAACTATCTGAGAAACTATACAATCAGTACGTCAGAAGTTATTAAAGAAGGGATAATAATAACTAAAACTTATTTAGTGCTTAATTTGTAAAATATAATCAGTGACATTAACAGAGAGGTTAAATGGCTCAGATCAATTTGAAGAAATTAGTAGAAAAGGTACACTATGGCTTCTTTAAACAATCACCAAAGGCTAAAGACTGTGGGTGATGCTGGTGCTTAGAATAAGCAGAGAGGACAAGGATAGAGACAGGAATTGGTTTTGGATACCAAGCTGGGCCTTCTGGTCAAGGACATGATAATGAAGTTCCTAGAGGAGAACTCTCTCGTTTCCTTCCTTGACTTCTTCCTGGGGCCAGTTCTTGAGGACGAGTTATTAAAAATGCTACCCTTTCAGAGACATGAAAGGAGTAACCAGCAAACCAGTTCGAAGGTATCCTTGGCTAGTGGGAATCATAATGATTCATTGATCTAGATGTTGAATGCTCCAAGGAATCCATTCGTGGGTGTCATCACCTGGGTAAGGCATGCATGATCTGAGGCAAGACTACTTAGGAAACAAATCAGTGAACCTTACTCCCTCCTTGCAAGGTGCCTTGGCCCAGAGTCTGTGTTTATGCATCTGGTCCTTTCCTTCCATAGTGGCAATTTCTCTGTCCCTTCTCCCAACTGGCTGCTGCTAATCAGCGATATTTTGCTGCCACCCTGGGTAGCTTGGCTAAAGCCTTTAATGCCATCTCCAAGGCACAACACAACTTTCACACTCTGACCTAGGAAGAGACAACACTCAGTCTCCTGATCAAGAATTCCCTGATCATTTTATTTACTTACTTACTTACTTACTTACTTACTTTACTTACTTATTTATTTTTCCCTGATCATTTTAAAGATCCACACCTGGTGTCATTGCAGAGCACTCAGGATTCTGCTGTGGCCACCACAATGTTTTTTAAACCAGCAAAACAAAGTGAATTAAATCTAAGGAAGAAAAAAAAAAAACTAGATATACCAGGCAAGGGTTAAACAACATAGACTTTTGGGGGAAAAAATAGTAGGAAAGGAAAGATCGATAACAATTATTAAAAGGAAAATTTCACCATGAAGGTAAACCAATCCCAAAACTGTGTGAGTCTAAGACAGAGCTTCAAATTTTTCAAAGTGAAAATTTACAGAATTACAAAGAAAGAAAAACAAATCTACAGTCTCAGAAATTTTATACATCTCTGTCAGCAACAGATAATTTAAACAGTCAATAAAATAAGTGATATGTAAGAATGAAAAAATATTAAATTCTCAACTTCCAAATAATCCCTTTTGGAGAAAAGACTAAATCCTCTTCCTGCCTTATAAAGAATTTTCCTGAGAAAAAAAAAACTGAAAAACAACCAGACTCCACAGGGACCAGCCAAATGAGGCCAGTTTTACCTTGCGCCTGAGAAAAAGTCAGGACTAGAAACCCTATCGGGGCATTAAGAAACAACACAAAAAAGAAAGCTGAGAGCCCAGTTTGACACTGTAGAGAAAGAATAGTGACCACAGCACTTAAAAGGGGGTGGGGGTTCCTCAAAGTCGGTACTCACAGACTCCAGGGAACTAAGTTTCCAGACTCAGTGGAACAGACAGCTAAGGGAAAGGCAGTGAGCATGAGGTTGACCAGTCTTATCTGATAGAAGTTTAATTAGGCCATGTTAGATGATTTTGACATTCAAGCCAGACCTGGTTGGTCATCAGAATAGAGCAGATGCTTCTGGGAAGTGAGAATTTTGAACTTCTGTAGATCGGATTGAAGATTCCTGTCCCCCCATTTCTATTCCCTAACCAGGCTTACAGAGAACAACAGACTTTCACAAAGTAGAGATTTTAGTTCTTAACACACCACAGCCTCCCTCTTTGCCAGTTCACCCCAACTAACCTCCTAGAACACCTCACTTGATAGCCAAGAAGAAACTAATGTGCTTTTAGAACAGTCTCTAAATAGATTTTGGGATTAATAACTCAAATGGGTTAATTCTGTTGTTAAGAATCCTAAAGATATGGGGAGGTTCATTTTTCAGATAAACGGTAGGTGGAAATAAAGTCTGAAGTCCCTACTCCCACACACACAAGCTATGTGTCTCCAAACTCAGGTTACAGGAAATGAGGGCGGAGAGATTAAATGGCTAGTTTAGCCAGTGAGCTGCATCTCCAAGATTAGAACTCCAGGGTCCCTGAGCCACTTCCTCCATATCACACTATTGCATTATTTCCTGTTTTTCCACTCAAGCTAATCATTACATGACATTTGAAAAACAATGACCAGGCTGAAGAAGTAAAGTTTTCAGGTAACTAAGGACATTGTTTATAAAGAGTCAAGAGAATGCAATTATTAAATAATAAAATATTTCTTCATATATAAAATAAATATATATGAACTTCACCTATTAGGATTAATATCTTGCTTCTTATCGCATTTGGCTGATAGTTTCATCAAAATCTGATGTTTTGAGTGAGGTATACTGAACTTTTGTTTTATTTTGTTTTTGGGTTTTAAGTTTTCAACAAAACTACTTGAAATGGCAAGAAATGTGTCAATCAATAAACAAAGCAATCCAGAACCTATGTTTTTGTCACAGCATTAAAATATACATTTACTTATAATTTTAATAAAATGTAATGGAAATAAGATACCTTTCATAAGAATTAAGGCATTTAATTTCTCGTGTAAAGGGCTAAAAATATATTTGTTACAGCAGATGGCTAGTTCTGCTGTATATTCGTTTGTTATATGTTCACTTCTGCTATTTCTTCATTTTTATGCTCTACAGCAGAGATTGGTAAACTTTTTCTGTAAAGGGCCAGACAGTAAGTATTTCCAGCTTGATAAACCATATAATCTCTGTTGCAATTAATCACCTCTGCCACTATAACAAGGATAGCCATGGGTGATATGTAAACACATGAGCATAGCTAGAATTGGGCATAGGCTATAGTTTGCCAGATCTCTGCTCTACAGTACAAACCATATTGTGTGGCAAGATAGGACAGCTTACCAAGTGAAGTATGTAATTTAAACCAGTTGATTGATATTTTTGTATGCAATTAAACTTATTTCTTCTTTTTATAACCTATTTGTATGGCTTATTTCATCCAGGAGAATATAGACTTTTTTGATGATGGGTACAATACTTTATTAATTTAGTATGCTCCCTGAACTTCACACCAGACAACACATCCCAGAGAAAATATAACATGAGCTTCACTGTCAAACTCATTGGAATTCAAATTCTGATCTTGCCATTGATTATCTGTGTGATGCTGGACAAGTTATTGACTCTGAGTCTCCATTTCTTCACCTGTGAAAATGGAGATAATATCTACTTCATAGTAAGGATTTATTTAACACAGATTAAGCATTTTTATAAAATTCCAAAATATCAAAAATCACTAAACCGGTGACCCAACCAATGGAAGGCCTTGCATTTTTCTTAATAAGTTTCTCTTTAGGATGATGCTTGAGAAAGAGTACCTGTATCTGGTCACAGACAAATGACAATAAAAATTCTCCTGGCTCCCTTCAGCTTAAAATATGTTACTACATGTGGCAGTAGTAACTATTTCTACTCACATCCACAGAAGGCAATTGTTTGCTTTCTAAGATGATGCAACAGTTTCCGCTTGTCATTTTTGTATAAATACTTATTCAACATGGACTCAAAGGGCTAATACAAACTTAAAACCAATTTATTTGGGGTGCAACTCCTTAACAATCCACTGATAGAAGAAAGTTTGTTCTATAGTAATCACCATGGTTTACTGGACATCTTGGTTTACAGTATTGCAGAGTTTACAACCCCAATATTACAAGGTCAGAGGCAAGCAATAAGCAATGAAAGCAATGTTCCAGGCTTTATTTGTCTGCTTGCTGATTATTAAGATTAAATAGTATTACGTAGCTAGTATTTCTTCCAATTAAAATGAAAACAAACAAGGTGAGTTTCAATATCTAAAACACTGGAAGTATGTTATTTTGGTTAGGATAATGATGATCCAAACACCGAGGGCCACATAGCCGAGGTCAGAGGTCATACTGCCACAAAGCCAAAGGGTAGGCATTAAAGGGATGCTTGATCGTTGAGAACATTCTGCCATGGTTTTGTTTTTTTTCTAGATGTTATAGAAGAGATTAAGTGAAATCTGAGAAAACAAGCCTCCTGGTGCCTACGGGAGTGATGCAATATGCTATATAAACTCAGAGACACAATCATATCATAATTTGCAGAACACTCAGGGGGAGGAAACTTATTTTGGTCCTACTAAGGTCACAGATCACATGAAAAGTAAAGGAAAGACTAAAAATAAACAGTGAACACCTAAGGGGGAAAAAAGTTTCCAAAGGATTTCTCCTTAATAGGTAATCAATTTGGGATGGTAGAGGAGACCACTGTCACCGGAGCTGAATTCCCTCAACACATTTATTCCCAAACTCCTCAGAAGGCTCTGGGCCACTGCCCGTACCAAACAAGCTATCAGAGATTGCTGAGAAAGGCCAGCTAATTCCAAAATTAGCCAGAGTGGCAGGTAATTGGCAAGGTAAACAGGCTTGAGGGAAGATGTGCAATACATTCTACTTCAAATATAAATGATTTTTAAATATCCATACCCTGTTTCCTTTTGCTAGCTCTAAGTTGAGAGCTTCAATCCATGCATAAATTTGCTCCTGTCTGAGATCTGCTCACTGATAACAATACCTACAGTTTATTGAACACCAGGCACTTCTATTCATCCCATTTTATCTTCATCACAATCACTCAGGATAGATTGTATGCCCACTTAAAAAATGAGTAGAATAAGCCTCTGAGAGATTTGGAAAGTGACTAAAGACACACAAGTAGAGCCAGGATTCAAGCCAAGGCTGTTGATGCCACAGTTTGTGTTCTTTCAGCTTTGTCACAAGCCACTGAAATGTTTGCTCACTCTTTAGTGTCTGTCACAGAGTGATGCTGACAGAACATATGTTAATAGGTAAGTGCTGATCAGCTGCACATTGACTCCTACTAAAAGTAAAAGAATTTCAGTCATAAATTATGAAAATTGTATGAGAAATACCTGAATAGACTGCATTTGTGAAATGTATAAAACTTGGAAAAAATGGAAACCGGGGAACTGGTTTTCTTGTGCTGTTCTTTCTTTAGCAGAATCAGGACAATAACCTGATTTCCTTCCTGGTCATCTTCCATCCTTTCCTCCCCCCAAAGCAGGACCTTCTCCCACTGTCTGGCCACAGAAAAGTCTCCAGCTTACATTGACCAGCCGCCTTCATAGAACCAGTGCTACCGAGTTTCTGCAAGTCCTCCACTTCCCCAGAATTTCCTCAACCCATTTCTGGAGCAGAATTTCTATTTCTAAATGGCTTAGGGGCAGTAGTCTTATATGAAAGAGACAATTGAAACTCCAACATTATAGCACTTTACATAAAATGGGAAAAGCATCATTGCCTATATCAAAAAGGAGAGTTAAGAGTCCCCTAGACCCCCTCCCTGGGAGGGCCTCAGCTCTCACCTCTGCTGCACTTCCTTCACTGGCACGTTCCTACCTGCCACTTGGACCTGAATCTTGTTTTTCTTGTTCAACTATTTACATTCCCAGACTTGTAAAGATGTGAAAAGAAAATGAGGGCAGATTTTATGTAACAGGCTCCAGGCCCCACCCTAGCCCCAAGTTTGTTCTCTTTTCTCAAAAACATGTAGCTCAGCCTGCAGTGTTTGACAAAATCTAAGAAAAGGATCATTTCCTGAGCTTCTTCTTCAACTCTGCAGGGTTATTTCAAATTTTGATTATCACCGATCAGCATATTTTATTATCAGACAGTTGTTTACACAGCCTAAGAACACCGAGACTGTTCTCCCAGGTCAATGTGTCAAAATACCAAAGTTATCTTCTCTTTCAGCTACCACCACCTTTGCCTTCTGCCATCCATCTTCAGTTTATGTGTAAGGTGAAAGGCTGTAGTTCAGGACTCTTCCACCACAGATACTAGAGGACTGAGTGTGGGTCTCTGCAACCTGCCTGCCTGCTCACCACATAGCAGCCATGTGACCTTGTACAAGCTCCTCATTCCTCTAGGCCTCAGTGTCTCCACCTATCAAACAGAGAAAATTTATAGTACCCATCTCGTAGAGTGTTGTGAGGACGACATTAAAGAATCCATGTAAGCTGCTTAGCTCAGAACCTGCATTTGTATGTGCTCAATAAATGACTGCTATACCGTCACTCCCAAACATCCTTTTTCTAAAGTCTCCTCTTATGATAGGCCTGAGAGTTGCAGTGTTTAGATTTTAATAAATGCTCAATTATAACAGACGTCATCTATGAAAGAATTTGAGTATGAGCTTATTTCCAGTGCAATGATACTTTCTACCACTGACTTTTGCTGAGAACCCAGAGATATACTCTCCTCAGGAGCCAGCCTCACACATAAAGAATACCATTAGTTCTACCAAGATCACCCAGCCCTGTGGAAGTCCATCTCCCGCCTACTTTAATCCTCGAAATCCCTTTATATGAGGGCAAAACCCTTCACCTCTTAATTGAAGATAATGCTTAAACTCTAAAGATTCCCTTTCTGTGCACACCTCTGGCATTACAAACACTATGAACACAAGTGATGCTTTGTTTCCTCATAAAATGTCTTGGTACCACCATAATAAATGAAGAGGATGTAAAAGCCTAAAGGGAAAATAATTTGTATACTGTATGTTCCTGTCTATCTATTCAGACAAAGACGGCAGCATCTGTCCTACCTGTGCCCCTTCTCAACGTAAGAGTGGTGGGGAGTTTCTTCCCTTCTCCTTGTCATGGTTAACTTCTTATAAACAAAAACAAGGACAATCAGCTATGTCTAGTCTTATCTCAGAAAAAAGACTGACAATTCTGTGTGGGTAGTACAAGGAGGAAAATACTGTTTCTGTAAAATTTCTACGATATTCTCCAGGCCAATCCTAAATATCTCTGTGTTAGTGAGCCATTATTGATCAAAGCTGAGAGTAAATGCAGAAAGAGCCTGAGGCCGACGTGATGGGGTGAGCATGCCAGGGCAGGCCCGCAGGAAGATGTAACCAAGCAGAGAGAATACACAACAGAAAAATGGGAGGGAGAGATGGATGGGACTTGATGAATTCTGTACCATTCACATTGTCACATAATCCCGATCCATGTGAGCACACAAGATTTACAAGTATTTTAAGCTCCTCTATGTGAAACATTTGACAGGACATCTTGGTAGGGTGTGAAGAAGTGCCTTGTAAAATCAGGTTGACTGTAGAATCTTAATTTCCTCACAAAGCCAAGAGTTGGAGACTAGAGGTGAACCATCTAAAGACAGTTGAGAGCCAGAACAACTAAGAGAAATATTATAAGTATAAGGATTTCACCTAGTGGTATAACTTTAGACACCATCTGGATAGGGGTAATGAGTCTTAAACTTTATTGAGAGAATATTGTTTTTTACTCTTTCCACATGCAACTTTTCCTTATACCTACTTACTTTTTGGTTTTGGCTATAAAGACGTGCATCCTGTAGAGATAAAGAAATGTCTAGTGTTAAACAACAGGAAAAAGTAATAATTCTGGAGCACTTGCAGGTACAGTACAAATGTCATTACCAGACTCTGGAATAGTACGACCTCTAATTTTAGCTACTTCCTTTTGCTCCTTTACTGCTGTACCTTGTCCTGACTTTCACCAGTTTTTTCCCATAGTAAAGATTGCAAATAACAACTGTTTTGGAATTAAAACTCTTTACCCTACTTATTAGAGCTCTTTTGCCACTGGTTAAGAATAATACATGTGATATCAAGGTTTATCTTTTAATAGAAAGTACTTATGTATTCATTTTTCCATCAGATTGTAATAATACCCTTTGACACGACTTTTGTTCAACAAAACCATATCTGAATCACTGACAGAGTGTGCATTTATTGGATATTTTTCTAAATTTCTTCCAGAGGAAATTTCTTTCAGAGGAACACTGTTACAGTTCTACAGTCCCTTATCCACCATTCCAAAACCGCATAATATAGTTGCCCTCAAAACCTGATCTGATCTAAATTTATTTGAGGCCAAAAGCTGACCAGAACTGACATAAGCCTACTTATAGTTTTCATTTATTTCACAACATAGTGTGAATGTACTTTTCTGCTGAAATATTATTAATGTGTTTTATTAATAGTGCTACACATTATATGTTACATTACCATTCTAAAACCTGAAAAAAAATCTGAATTTCAAAACACATCTGGCCTTGAAAATTTCAGATCAGGAATTGTGGCCCGATAAACATCTGCTAAATCAATACATGAATGTACTGAGGACTTTACAAACACATGTTTTCTATGCTATCCCCAGGCCAGCTTTTGAGTAATGGCTATGAGCCCCTTTGCAATCTCATTAGACATTCATCTGAAGAGAGAGGAGCTCTGTGTCTTTGGCATTGCCCATAGCTTTCTTGGTTTCTTTGGCTATATATAGTGGTGAATGGAGGTTGAGCTTTGGCATGCACTGGATCATTATACCTCATCATCCATTCAACCACTCACTACTTCATTCATCCACCAAACATTTATTAAGTGTCACCACCAGGCACTATGTTAACATAAGAAATACAAATATAAATGAGACTTAGTCTCTGCCCTCTAAAAACTCCTATTTGTATACAAAGTACAGATTTGTGGTCACCAGAGGAGGGGGTTGGGGAGTGAACAAAATGAGTAAAGAGGATCGAAATGTATAAACTTCTAGTTATAAAATTAAAAAGTCATGGGATGTAATACACAGCATGGTGTCTATAGTTAATACTGTATTGCATATTTGAAAGTTGCTAAGAGAGTAGATCTTAAAAGTTCTCCCCACAAGAAAAAATTTTGTAACTATGGTGACAAATGTTAACTAGGTTTATCATGTGATGATCAATTCACAATTATACAAATATCAAATCCTTTTGTTGCACACCTGAAACTATTTAATAGAGTGTTATATGTCAGTTATACCTTAACAAAAATAAAAATAAAAAAATTTAAAAGTGAAAGTAAAATCATGAAAAATAAAAACTATTTATAACATTACTATTATAAAATAGAATGTTAGAAATCTAAAATTATCTTCTATATAAAATTCATTCATTCTTTCTAATACACATTTATTAAATTCAACACTGTGTCAGACACTAAGGATACAAAAGTGAACAGACCTTGTTAGGGCACTAAGTCTAGTGAGGAAGGCTGATGCTGAGGAAAATTTGTCCTTTTGTAACCATCCTTACATAATACAGAGAAAATGCCAGCCTCTGGCTAAGAAGGTCAAAAAGCTTTCCCAAAGGTGCTGATATCTGAGTCAGAGTGGGTGCTTATTTAGGGAGACAACCAGAGAAAGGGTATTCTAAGAAGAAGGCACACATGCAAAGTCATTAAGCCTAGAAATAGCTGGGCATTTAGAGCTGGAGTCCATTTAGAATGGCTGCAGTTCAAGATACATGTGGAAATAGAACATTTTTAAAAATCAAGAAGAGATAGATCATGAAAGAACTATGTTCCAAGCTAAAGAGTCTCTATCTTTTCCTCTAGGTAATGAGGAACACCTGAAGGATTTTAAAATAGCCGACTGACATGATCAGATTTATACATGAGGAGGATTCCTTAGATAGGGAGTAGTTTGGAGAAGAACAAAGATAGTGAATTTGTTTCTGGCAAGATTCTGTTAGAATATGCAAGTAAGGAATATTTGTCTTGCAGGACTGGCCCTAAGTGAGAGCTTTGAGGTCCTAAGTGAAATTATGAAGAAAGCAAAGTGGATTTTCACAACCTTTCTATCTCTCTACTTCCCTGTGTCTCACCTCCCATGGAGGTCTTTGTTGATACTGTGATGCCCAAACTGGCCAAGCTACATGGAGAAAAAAATATGATTGCATTTCTTTTATTTTTTTTTACATTTCTTTTAAAGTGAAGGATAATGTACTTTCCCCTTAAAATATTTTTTTTTTGCAGCAAAGAGTAGATAACTTATACAAAAAACAAAAACAAAAACAAACAAAAAAAAAAACAAAAAAAAACATCATTTTCTCCTCCCTTTTTCCTGAGTGCTATGTTTCATACACTTTGAAAGGTAAGGGGTGTCCCATGAACATAGTAACTATGGATTGTCCACATGCAGCCCCCAGGTGTGAATCCTGGTTTAAGTAATAAGATCTAAGTAAAGGCAATAAGGCAACAACTCAAACAACTGCCTGTCAGTTCCTTTATATAAATATGGAACAAATGAGTGTTATTAATTCTTACATAGAGCTCAGAAGCACTGAGGAGAAGGAAATGTATATTTTTATCTTTTGATGGGACAGTATTTAACAATGACTAATCATATTTCTTGGTTTGAAAACTCTCACTAGCCTGTTATTGGCTTCAAAAGCATGGGATGTGATTGACCAGAGTCTTTCAAGTCACTTAGTGTGGCTACAATCATTTGGGCATCTTAATATACAAGGTGATGATATGGATATAGTTTGATCTAAGATGCTCTTCTGAATCATTTCTTTCACCTGTGTACCATTTGGCTCCACTGAAAATTGAGTTAGAATGTTGACTTCTTTAGGTGTCCTCTTTTAAAATTTAGATACCTTGGAATAAGTCCTCCATGAAGCCTCATCCAACAAGTGGCTTCAAGTCACACAGCTAGCTTGCAAAGACTTGAATCTAAACCTTGATTTCTGATTTTCTATTCATTCACACATTTTCTATTGCCGGGTGATAATTTCATAAAGAAGCTTGAATAGGAAGATGTCTGAAGCTTTGAAGTTGTACGAAAACACTCAAATGAGAAAATATTTGCTAAACATTACTATAAATTGCTCTCCCTCTCACAGACCTTAAAACACAACAATAAAATGTCAATGGCATGAACGTAATTCTTTATCTAAGTTCAGGTTTGCAAATCACTCAGAACTTCATGGATAACATGGAAGCTCATGCAGCTCACCAAGTCTCACTCTCCTTATTTGCAAAAACAACCCCCTTCCCAAAAATAGTAATAATAGTAAAAGAAAGAAAGAAAGAAAAAGTGAAGCAAACTCAACTTTTCAGGATGATTACACAGTTTAGACCAGGGGTTAGCCCACTTGATCTGGTTCACAGGCCAATCTTTGTAAAAAGATTTCTGGAACACAGCCACACTCCTTTGTTTATATATTGTATGGTGGCTTTCAATAAGAAGTAAGATCATGTGGCCAACAAAGTATAAAATATTGACTATCTAGTCCTCTACAGAAAAAGTTTCCAACCTCTGGTTTTGGTAATTATTGTATATATGTAGAAATTTGCAATATTGAACATTTATATCTGGTGAAGAAACAGACCTCAGGCTAGGTAGAGTACGTGTCCTATTAGAAGATGAGACACCTTGTTTACTAACCGAGGATTGACACAGTTGCGGGGTAAACACTCAGAAACACTCAGAAACATGCTAGTGTCATCACCCTCCACCTGATGAGTCTCTAGAACAGCTAAGAAGAATCAAGAAAGCATCTTAAATAAATATAATAAACTTGGAAACTGTAGGGTATTACAGAATCTGACAAGACCTGACCCCTAGTAGGCTCTGGGAATAAAGGGACCAAAGAAGTAAATTCTTCAGACTAGGAACGTGCTAAATTGTTTGTACCAAGAAGTCCTCTGTGTGCATCTATGTCCAGATAAATGTTTTTTTTTAAATTGAGATATAATAAAGTAAACAACTTTTATACACACCTCACTACATTTTTACTTATGTATATACCTGAGTAACCAATACCTAGATGAATATAGAACATTTCCAACACCCCAGAAGGCTCCTCAGAGCTCCATTCAGTGATAACCTCCTAAAGAAACCAAATATTCTGACACATATCATTATAAGTTAGTTACACCCAGTTTTTGAACACCATATAAAGGAAATCAGACAGTATATGTATGCTTTTTTATGCCTGGCTTCTTTTGCTCTGGACAAGCCACATGTATTCAAGATCAGTCATTCCCTCTCTTGGCCAGGAAGGCAGTCAAAACAACACAAGAACAGACCAGAAATTAGGGCAGCCCATGCAAAGACCAGCTTGTTGCAGTTTTCAAAGAGTAAATATTGTTCTGCCTCATAATAGCTAAAGGCCATAGGGCAAGACTCTCCTCTATAATCCAATGCTTGCTGCACCCTCAGCAGTCTGCCATCTAAGATCTCCACAGATCTGCCAAAGGCCTCCAGCTCAGTGTAGTCCCTGATGCCTGCATCTTTGCCTCTAGAGAAACATGATCACCAGTATAAAAGCAGCCCCAGCCCCTTGACTGTGGACAAAAACGCCAAAAGCTACAGCAACTCACCACTATGAAAACTGAGCATGTTTAGCATTTAGTACAGAATCACCAACAGTAAAGGCACCAGCCAAGCTAGAACCTCACAAACTGTACTTCTTGTTAATGTCCTAAGACTCAGCCCATTGGTGCAGAACTGTTTGGGTCTGTGAAGATGGTCTGATAACTGGAACCTCTCTCCACATTGAATTCTGAACCAATTGGGAAATAAGACAAAAGAGTCAGTTGAGGGAGAGCAAAATATCCCATATTTTACTGGTAAAGCCTAGATTGATGGACATAAAACGTATTTGCTGGCAAATATACTTCCTAATACCAAACCCTAGAATGAGACATGCACCAGTCCAATCACAGGCAAAACTATATCTTCACCTCAGGCCCTTCCTGACAGCATGGAAAAGCTGAGGAGAATGTTGGCTCCTTGTGAGTAGCTATCTCCCTTGAGGCAGGGGGATAGGAGGGAGCTGAGTTATGTGTGCCCAATTTCTTCTTCCAAACTTCCAAACAGATGAAATCATCTGGGGAGAAGTGAATAAGAGGATGGAAAAAAGCTAGAAGTTTTATAATGAGTGGACTTTCCTCCACAAAGAAACATCACTCTAACAGAAATGTAAACTACCAATGAACTATTAGCTAATATACTATTAGTGAGTGTTAAGTTAAAAATTTAAACCATACTTAAAACATGGAGTAAATATTAACCAGACTATTTTATTAAATAATTGAAAACCTCTTTCACTGACCATAAGAGATGAAAAGTTTTTAATTTTTGCAAATGGCTTTAGGTGTCAGAACGACAATACAGTTTACAAATGGGACAGCTATATTTTAAACAGGATATACTCATCTTCTGATTCACTTTAAAAAGGAGACTTTCTCTTTTTTTCATAACTACTATAAAATAGGTGGTAGAGGCCTTGTCACAGGGAGAATTCAAAGAGCCAAACTTTACTATTTAAGTCTTTTCATCACCAACTCTTACCTTCTCTTTAGATATTTTCATTGCCAATTATTATGAACTAGAAATAGAACGGCTATATCTAATTGAAACATTTCAGGGGCAGAGCACTATTTCAACAAGTCTGCACTCTTTATCACAGTCTAACTTAAACAGATTTAAGACACCTGTGATTATATAGGCCTGAAAATATTACTTAATATCTGGGATACTGATTATTCCAAATGATATTAAAAGACATGAATTACCTTTTTTCAAGAGCAATCTCAAAAAGTGGATTTTAACAACAAAGGGGAAAAAAATGTCAAAATATTTTAAATGACAGATAAAATATATTTTTTCAAACTAGAAATTTGCTTTCTACATGCAAAATACAACATAAAAATGATAAAATGATCACATTCAAAATTTTTACAGCTAAGTTAGCAAAGTCAGTTAAATTTTGCATGTTATAAACTTCATTTTTTAAACTAAGAACAAAAATATTAATAGTTTTGGTGAAGTTTTGTTGCACCACCATGCCCATAGACTTTTTAAACAACTCATTACTGTTATAGCCACCAGCCCCCAATAAACACACGGACCACCAGAAATCAGTGAGTTATAGGAAACACACTCTTTATTCAGACAGCTGGGTCTGCCAGGGGTACACAGACCCCAAATTAAGCAGCCCCAAAATGTAGAGGTACAGGGTTTCTAAGCTCTAAACTCCATTATTCATTCTGTCTGAACATAAAAGTCTATTTTTCTTCTGTTTACTAACTGTCAACCCACAGGTCGGTTATGTAAGCGGGGGGGCAGGGGGGGCAGGGGGTGATAGTCTATGTTCCCATGGGCAATAGCCAAGCAGTAATATTCCAGCCAGCACATTCCCCACTGGCCTTAGCAGAAAATCAAATCCTTGATTCTTTATGAGGAATTTGCTCATAGCCTCCTATTTTGTAATACTAAAAGTTTAATAGAATTAATTCTCTTCCTTATATATGCAAACAAGAAATTGAGGAAACATGGGCCAAAAGTTAACAAGAGGAGGAGGAGAATTAAAGGTCCAGCTACAGCAGATAGAAGGGTTGTTAGCCATGGTGACCAATTGAGCATCCTACGAAACCAGTTATTTGATTCTACTCTCTGTTTTTTTCCTGGCATCTAAATTTTTCTGTACTAGTAGCAAACTAGAGTTATTGGCATAGAAGCAACAGGTTTCACCTAGAGCCATACATAATCCATCTTGTTCTAAAAATAATAAATCTAAACTTCTTCTATTTTGGAGGACTACTTCTGCTAGTGAATCTAATTGAAGTTCTAGCCTGCTGAGCTCAGTTAAATTTAGAGGAGTTCCTACCCCGACATAATAAGGGGGTTTTGGGTTTAGGCACAACCAGCAATCTTGTCCTGTGTCTAGGGTGGTCTTATTTAAGACCTTGTGTACGGTCGTTAGCAAAGTTATTAATGTTCCTTCTGGTTCTGGTTGTGGCTGGTCAAATGTCTGGGCTAAAGAGGAAAAAAGGCAGAAAAAGAGGGTTAGACTTATGTACACTTGAGTCTTAGTCTTAAGGGCCCGTCTTCCTGAGCTGTCCACTTTCGTGCTGCCTTCACGTGGGAGTGATGAATCCATGATGGGATGCCGTCTACTTTAACTGCAGTGGGCGTCATCAGGTAGACAGTGAAAGGTCCTTTCTATTTGGGTTCTAGTCCTTTGGAAGTGAACTTCTGGATCCACACAGAGTCCCCAGACTGAAACTGGTGGGGAAGTCCGTCCCCCAGAGCTGAGTGGACAGCACAAACCTGGGTCCAAATCTCCTTCTGTACACTTTGAAGGGCCTGAAAAGACTTAAGTAAGACAAGGTTCGCAGTTCTGCCTTTTTCTGATCTTCTATTCTAGGTACTAAAGGTGGGGGTTTTCCAAAGAAAATTTCAAATGGGGTGAATCCATTCATATACGAAGTACCCCAGGCTTGGAGAAGAGTGAAGGGGAGAAGTTCTACCCAGGTCCCACCAGTTTCTAATCCTAACTTGACTAATGTCTCTTTTAGGATCCAATTCATTTGCTCTACTTGGCCTAAACTTTGGGGCCGGTAGGCACAGTGGAGTTTCCATTGCAAATTTAGGTAGCTAGCCAATTGTGATACCTTTGCTACAAAGGGTGGCCCATTAGCCTAAAGTTTCAGGGAGACCAAATCGAGAGAGGATTTCTTGTAGTAGATTCTTAGTAACCACTGAGACAGTTTCTTTCCTGGCAGGGAAGGCCTCTACCCATCCTGAAAAGGTGTCTATAAAAACAAGTAAACATTTGTAGCCCCCCACAGTTGGGGTCACCTTGGTGAAATCAACTTCCCAGTGGTCTCCTGGATAAGTTCCTCTTTCCCTATGCCTAGGTTCTTCTATCTTCTCCTTCTTTGGATTAACTTGAGCATAAGCCGGGCATCGTGAGACAATCTCCAATGCGGTTCTTCTCCCTTCTAACAAGTGAAAGTAGAGGTCTAAAGCTTGGAACATTTTAGTCCATCCTAGGTGCATGGTCTGGTGTAGTTGGTGGAGGAGAGTCCTTCCAAGGGCCCGTGAGAGCCCGATTTTTCCATCTGGGGTCATTCACCACCCCTGTTGATTCCTAGTGGCTCCCTTGTCTTGAAAATATATGTTCTCTTCCGCCATATAAGTCGGAGATGGAGGCAGTTCTGGGTAAGGGACAATAGTCAGTAGATATGGCGGGGGCCCCACTGGACTTGTGGCCACTGTTCTTGCCTCTGCATTGGCTCATCAGTTTCCCTCAGCCTCAGGACTATTCCCTTTTTGATGCCCTTTACAAAGAACAACAGCAAGAGCCTTAAGCATTCTACATGGCTTCATGTAAGGCTAAGATCTCCCCCTTGTTCTTGATGCCCTTCTCAGCTGAAGTCAGAAGCCCTCTTTCCTTGTAGATGGCTCCGTGTACATGCACAGTGGCAAAGGCGTATCGGCTGTCAGTGTATATAGTGACTGCCTTATCCTTTCCCCATCTTAGTGTCTCAGTGAGGGCGATGAGTTCTGCCTTTTGAGCAGAAGTCCTATGGGGAAGAGCTTGTGACCAGATGGTGCCAGTTAGAGTTATGGCCGCTGCCCCAACATACCTCCTTCCTTTCTGCATGAAGCTGCTCCCATCCGTGAACAGAATTTCATCGGCCTCAGGCAGAGGGGAGTTTTTGAGATCTGGCCGCGAGGAACACACAGCATCAGTGAAATCTATGCAGTCATGAACGGGGGACTCGGGGTCTGGGTCTGGCAACAGATTGGCTGGGTTGATGACAGTAGCTTTGGATTTGAGTCATACATTTGGGGTCATCCGGTGCCTCCCTGTTGTTGAACACCTTCTGGGCTATCTCAGCAAGTTGGGACAGGTTCATCCCTGCAAAATCTTCTAATTTTTGCAATTTATGCTGGATATCAGGGGCTGCCTGAGTAGCAAAGGCTATATTAATGGCCTGCTGGTTCTCAGGGGCCTCAGGATCAATGGGGGTGTATACTTGGTATGCCTCATTCAAGAAACGCTTCAGGGAATTCCTGAGGTCCCTACCTGTATAACTTCAGTTACTTTAGAAAGATTAGTTGGCTGACGAGCAGCCATCCTAATTCCCCCTATTAGAATCTGATGGTACCGATCTAATGCCATCTTCCCTGCCTGAGAATTGTGTCCCTAGTCTGGGTGGGTGGAGGGAAATTCTTCCTCAGTCTGTTCCCCTGCTTTCTCAACTATCCTTCCTCCCACAGCTATCTTTTGTGTTTCAGTCTGAATGCGTTAGCTTTCTTCCGAGGTCAAGGGGGTAATTAAGAGCTGTTGGCAATCCTCCCAGGTGGAGCAGTGAGTCTGAAAGACACTTTCTAAGAGTCCCATTAATGCCTGGGGTTTCTCAGAGAAAGGCAGATTCTATGCCTTCCAGTTGTACAGGTCACTAGTCAAGAAAACCACATAAACCATAAAGGGCCTGTCAGTGCGATGGCCCTGGGGTGGTGCTTCTCACAAGGGGAGGATGGCCAGGGTGGTGGTATCGGCTGGTGCTCCATCCGGAGTGGGAGCAGGGGGCCCATAGAGGTTACCTGCCCATGTCCAAGGAGGTGAGGTGGTGCTATTTGGCCTTTGTTGTCCTGGATTATAGGGTGGGGTAAGGTCACTGTCCTCTGGTGGGGACTGGAGGACTGAGGGACTGGGCTGTCTTGGAGATTCAGTTGCTGCATGTTTCAGGGTGCCCACAACTAAGACTCATGCCCCTAGAGAAAGGGCACACCAGTGGAGCCAAGGAGGGGGTTTCTGAACAAGGTTTAACTATTGATCAATGTAGGGAAACTGATCAGGATGTCCCAGGTCTTCTGTGGCAATCTTCCAAAC
>CM053512.1:24625981-24934210 GCA_028627145.1 Eidolon dupreanum
TTCACTTTCTGCACTTTCAGTTACCTCACACCTACTACAGCCCAAAAATATTAAGTAGACATTCCAGAAATAAACAACTCACAAGTTTTAAATTGTGCATCATTCCAAGGCGCGTGATGAAATCTCGCGAGGTCCGCTCCTTCCCGCTCTGTACGTGACTCATCCTTTTGGCGTCTCCACGCTGCATACGCACCCTTCGCGGCCCTCACCCCGGCCACTTCGCCATCATTAGTCACTTAGTAGCCGCCTGGCTATCACGGTATGATACCTCAGTGCTTGTGTTCAAGTCACTCTTATAGTGCCTTCACGTTGCCTCACAATGCTTACGTCATTCACCTCGCTTCATCTCATCGAATAGACATTGTGTCATCTCACATCATCATAAGAAGGGTGAGTACAGTACAATAAGATATTTTGAGAGACCACATGCATATAACTTTTATTATAGTACATTGTTGCAATTCTATTATTTGTTGTCATTACTCTCTTACTGTGACTAATTTATAAATTAAACTTTAGCATAAGTATGTATGTCTAGAAAAAAACATAGTATATATAGTATCGGCATTACCTGAGGTTTCAGGCAACCCCTAGTGCTCTTGGAACATATCCCCCTCAGATAAGAGGAACTACTATACTTAAAAATATCTCATTAGTCTATCCCTTTTACTTTTGCACCATGTCATCATCTTAGGATATGCCCTTATCATTTTTCACCTATTTGCTCCTCTCAAACTCATTCTTTACACCATGCTAGGGAGATATTTCTAAAATACAAATCTGCCCCCAACCCCTCTGCCACTAATACTTCAGTAAATAAAGTGTGGAGTATTTTCCCACATTGTTTCTGGGCTCTGCAGTCCCATTTCCTTAGATTTGGAGCTATTCAATTTCATGAGGTATTAATGTTTCATGGTCAGGAGACTGCCCACTCCGGCTCCAGCTCTGCCACTAACCAGGTGTGTGTGACTGAGAGATGCTCCCTGGTCTGTGAGTCCTCATTAGTAACATGAAGGCACGCAATGAAGTCATCTTCAAATCCCTTTCAGCTCTTTGACATGGCAGAACTGGTGAAGTATAGTGGAGACAGTCAGATTTAGTTTTGAGTCCTGGCTTTGCTAGTTAGCAGCTGTGTGCCATTAGTTTCATCATGAATAATATGGTGGTATATAACCATATTATACAAAAAAAATGGGGCCATATAATGGAGTTCTGCAGGTATAGAATATGGAGATATAATAATACCTTCCAAACCCAGTTCTGTCGAAAGATGAGATTAGTTATATGGTAATAATTATATACACTCTGATTTCTCTTTTCATTCAAATCTTGTTTGTTGTAAAATTGATTTTCTGCCTTGTGTATTATCTAGGGAAATTCAGAGTTTTATATTCCTACCACACAATTAAGCGTGAATTAGCAACAGAAACATTCAGTTAGTAATGTAATGTGGGAAACACAAAATGCTGTGAAAAACTATATTCTTAATTTGGAAGCCTCTTATTAATTTCATAAACCTGATAAAAATCATTTTTAATTTCCTGTTATTTAAAATTATCCATGCCTTTATCTCTTTATGTTGTTGTAAACAAATGTTGACCAGCTTCTCTAATTACCGAAGTTATTATATTAGGAATGATTTATTCTTCAAGCATTTATTGTGGGTGCCATGCAAGGTTCTGGGTATATAAAATAGATAATGCAGTCCCTGACCTCAGGGAATTCACAACCCAGAATGTTGGAGGTCAGGACTTTTAATTATGAAAAGCAGAGTTTTTTCAAAGACTTGAAAATGATATTAAAAATTAACAGTAAATTTTTGTATCTAAGAAAAAGGCAAAAGGAAGTTTGAACTAAATGATATCAAGATCCCTTTTGAGTTTAAATTCTCATTTTGTGAATCACTTTACCTATCAAATGCCAAAAAATAACCTCATAATCTGGAGCAGAATAAACTGATCTTAAAAGTCATTAACAGGCTTTCCTTGAAAGCTGCTATTGGAGAAACACATTTCATTAGCTCTTCTGGGAGAAAAGGAAGAGAAAGATATATACACACAACAGGCTTCTAAGCAGAAATGGCCTTCATTTGAAGGATTCCATTTATTGATTGGCATTTGAGAGACTTAAAAGTACTTGAAAGGAGTCCCTCAACACCTTTCTCCTTGACCTATTTGTTAATCAGAAAATCCAGGGACTTCTTGAATGGCAAACTTGATGGCTGTTATCCCACAAGTTTAAAACTCTAGGTGGAGGTAGTTTTCCTTTTTTTTTTTTTTTAATGTGGGTTCTGTACATTTACCATATTAATACCAATTAACAAAAATTAAAGAAGGCTGTTAAGGACTTATTTGTTTCATGATAGAAAATTCTCCCTTCAGGAATTGAGGAATTAGTCATTCTCCCATGCAACAGTACGCATGTACATGTGTATATTCTTTGCTGTGATGATATGCTACTCATAAGTTACAGGTACAACTTCTACTGATATCAGCTAGACTTGAATTCTATAAATGTTACTGAAAGATTCTAGCTGCAGCTATAATATTACTGTTTTATAGATCAGAAAGGGTAGAAAACTTGTCCAAGGTCACCATCTTACAGAGCCAAGTGTCAGAGCTCAGGTCTGTCAAACTCCAGAGCGCCTGCCTTCTCCACTCTGCCAAACTGCTCCACCAGTGGAGGTGCAGATGGCATAATGAGTCATTCTGTCTATTTGCATAAAAAGCGAGGCACTGATGCAAAGGACATGCATAGATGAGCAGATCATTCATTTATTTATTCATTCATTTTACAAATAGTTTTAATAGAGTCTACCATGAGCCAGATACTGGGTAAAAGGGTGAATAACAAGGACCTTATCCTCTGGAGCTTACATTTCAGTGGGAGTTGTTAGGCACTGAACTAGAAAGCAATTAACACAATAATTCAATTAGTGATCAGTATCTCAAAAAAAGCAAAAAGCAATGATGTGATTGAAATTACTTAGGTTGGTCAGGAAAGGTCTCTCTGAGAGGGTGGTATTTGGCCTAAGACCTAAATAATAGGAAGGAGTCAAGCACGTGAAGACATAGGGAGGAAAAACTGAAAACACAAACACCTTGAGGCTGGAGATGGATTCGTGTAACCATGTGGCAGGAATGTGGTGAACCAGAGCAGGAGAGAGGGAGGAGGTGTCAGCAGAGAAGCAGGCAAATGCCCACTAATGTAAGGCCTCATAGGCATGATAAGGAGTTTGTGTTGGGAAGAGGTGAGAGAATCAGCCCCAAGATCCTCAGGCTCTATTAAGTTTACTAACTTCCTCAAGAAATTCCTGTTTATTTCTGATTTATAAGATGTGCTGTATATCTGAAAGCCATGGAACACACCATTTGTCATTTGACATTAAAGCCATTTCTTCTACATCTTGATATAATAATAATTATAATTATGATGCCTCAGTGTTTTCACCATTTCATATGTTTAAAATAATTCTATAATGCCATAGAATTATTTAAGAAATAAGATGAGGAAAATTATGACTCATAGCTGAAAGTTTATTTCTCTTAGTTTTCTCTCTTCAAGTCAGTCAACTTATCATCCATCAAATAAATTGTCTTTGTCTTTTGTCTCTGTATTTACATTTTGTGGCCAAATTTTGTGACCAGATGCTAGCACTTTCCACCTCTTTCTCCATATTTGGATGCAAACATGAAAAAGCATGATGTCATTTTGAGTGCATTGGTGCAGTAAAATAAACCAGATTTATAATAGCTATAGCATTTTCTTGGAAGATGTGTTGTAATCAAGAGGAAACAGAATGTGCATTCAACATACTTTGGGAATTTTAAAAGAAATATGACAGTAATAGGCAAAGTATTTTACATTGTACTCTGGACAACTATGTACACTAGAAATTATCTCCTTGATACTGTCATTCACTTCACCACTGTATTATAAACGACCTGAGGTCAGGGCAGAGATGTACCTATCTTTGTATAACTTGCATGCATGAATTCATTTTTTCATTTACTATGCTAATAATTATTAAAGACTTACCATGTGCTAGACACACAATACTGGTCCTTGAGGAGTTTACAGTTTAATGAGAGATCTGAGATCTGCCAGTATTTCACTATGGCTATGGCATAGGCTACAGAATGACAACTTGAAATGAGGCTACAAAAGTAGGCAGGGGTTGGATTGTGAAGGGCCTTTCTTGCTATGCTAAGGAGTTTGGATTTTATTTTGAGGTTTCACTGGAGATCTTAAACAGGGGAAGAATTTGATCATATTATATGTTAGAAAGATAAATCCTCTAGCAGATTGGAATTAGGTTGAAAGGGAGCAAGAGTGGAGAGTAGTGGTGAGTTCAAAGAGGAGGTCATTGAACTAGACTGAGAAGAAATGGTAGATAACTCACAAGTCCCTATTTGGGCTAACAGATGGGAGAGTGATTCATTTTGATTCTGAATTCAAGAAAAATGATATATATTATTTTATTGTGGGTTGTGAAGAAGACAGATATGTGTTCCAAACTAAAATTAAAGATTTCCAGATTTGGGTATCTAGTAAGTAGTAGTACATAGGATTGTAGAGTTTAGGAGATAATGCTGTGCTAGGGGAAGTATAATTTAGGAGCCATCATCTCATGGATGGTAGTTGATGGGAACAGATGTCTTGCCAAAAGGACAGTGTAAGTCTGGGGTCATAAAACTTGGACCTTCAGATCAAGTCTGGCCCATTGCCTATTTTAAGAATGAAGTTTTGCAGGAACACAGCCATGCCCATTTTTTCACATAGTGTATATGGCTGCTTTCACGCAATAGCAAAGTTCTGTTGTTGCAAAAGAGGTCCTATGGCCCACAAAGCCTAAAATATTTACCATCTGGCCCTTTATAGAAAAAAATTTCCAATCCCTTGTATGGAGTAATAAAAAACTGACTGAAGTCCAAATCTGGGAAAACATCCATGGTTAAATGGGAATCAAAGAAAGAAAAATCTTTAAAGGATGCTGGGAAGGGGAGAAATTAACCAACAAAACAGAAGAGAATGCTTCCAAGAGAGAGTTAAGTCAGAGACAGCATGACATTGTTTGAAGATTTTAAATAGTGTCTATAGGATTGAACCAAAAAGAAAACTTGATTAGCTCTGCTGAAGCAGTGTTAGTGGGGTATATGCTATAAACATCTCTTTCGCTGCATATATCCCCCTAAAACTGCTGGTACCACCATTCTTTCATAGAATCTTGGCATCATTTTTGACTTTTATATTTGGCCACTACCATTTCTCCCATTCTTTCTTATGAATACCCATGAATTCACTCATTTTTTTCTACTCCATTCCTCCTGTCACCACTCTCTCCTGCCCCTATTACCTAATCTTATGAGTACTCTATCTACTCAATTTTACTTTGTTACCTTAATTTTTTCTGTAGTATTTTTTACTTTTTTAAAAATGATTTTATCTTACTACATCCTTTATGTCTTCAGTGAGTTTGTGAAGGGAAAATTATTATCTCTAATAATCTTCTAATAATAATCTTGCCCATGGTTTCTTCCTGTATTATATAGAGTAGGCTAAACACTGTTTCATTTTTTTTTTTAATTCTCATAGGCTTAACACAACAGAAGTTTATTTTGCGATCATACTAACTGTCTCAGGAGGGTACTCTACAGGTGGCCTTCTACATGGGATGTCAGGGATCCAGGGTCCCTTTATCTTGTAGCTCTACCTATTGTCAATACACTTTCTCCAGAGTTGCTGCTGAAAGGAAGAGAGAGACAAAAAAAGAGAGTGTTACATAATGGCCTTTGTGGGCCAGACCAGAAAGTAAGTCATATCATTTGCCTTCAACTGGCCTGAACTCAGCCACATGGCTACACCTAACTTCATCTGAGGCAGGGAAATGGCATTTATCAGTGTGCTCAGTAATAAAAAGAGATCAGATATTGGTGACCAATAGCAATTTTTGCCTTCCTTCTTTTCTAATCTGTCCTGAACCCCACAGCCAGACAAATCTTCCCCAAACCTGATTTTCATATGTAACTGCTGTCTTACTTCCTGTCCCTTTAATACACCAGCACATTTTTATCTCAAGGCCTTTGTCTTTCTGTTCCCTAAACCTGGAAAGTCCTTCCTCCAGAATTTAGACTTCTTCCCTCAAGTTTTTATTCAAACATTATCTTCACAGCTAAGAATTCCCTGATTGCTGTATTTAACACTGTAAACCCTCCACCTTAACCTCCTATCACCCTTTATTGCCTTATGTTTCTCCATAGCACCATCTAACATACTACATGTTAATTTTTATAATTTCTTCCCCTCTCTCCACTAGAATGTAAGCTCCATGAAGCAGGCATAATTTGTTGTTTTGTTTGCTGCTCTTTTCCTAGAGCCTAGAACAGTTCACATGTAATCACTATGCTGTAAAAATCTGTTGGCTGAATGAAGGAATTTCAATACACCATGGGAAAATCTTACGATGGTTGATGTCAATGAAAAGCAGAGCAGGGCTATGGGTAGAAGAGAATTACCTGAGGTCAGACTGTGAAGGAAGCCCAGTGAACTACTCCATAAATACAGAAAGAATTTTGCAGAACCCTGGACAGAAGGAAAGCCAAAAACAGGAACCATGTCAGCCTCATATAGAGGAAGAACCTGGCTTTACCCAAAGGCTTATATCGAAAGAACTGAACCTCCCTAATAATCAAAGAAAATTGAAATAAAAATGTAATTTTTTTCATTTTAAAATTTTCCAGAAATTTATATCAATCTTTAGTGTAGTCAAGGTTATGGTGAAATTTTCATATAAATTGATACCATTTGTGAGGGAAGTCAATATCAACTAGAGCTATATTGACATTAATATTTATTGTTCCAGTTAGTACATGTCTAGAAACTTAAGAGGCTCTGTGAGTGGTAGAATAGAGATTTAAACCTAGGTTGGTTTGACTCCAAAATCTAGATTCTTAATCATGAAGCTGCTTTTTCCATTTACTACTACCTTGTGAGCATTTTCCCATATCCTAAAATATTTCTATTAAAACGTGACTAATGACTGACTGCTTGCTATTCTACCATATAATAATTTACTTAATCAGCAGCATTGCTCTGCTGAACATTTCTTTCCATTGTTGTTTATATTACAAATAATATCATTATTAGAGTCAACCAGCTTTAGCAAGAATGCACATGACTCTGAGAAATTTGGGAGGTAACTTATGTTGATAGGAAATTGGGTGTGCCTTGTCTTGATGTGACAGCCAGTGGCCATCAAATTGCATGCCACCTGAGTTTATGACTTTTTTTATGCCTACAGCACCTAGTCTTCCTAGGTGGTCTCCCATCCTAGTACTAACCAGGCCCGACCCTGCTTAGCTTCCAAGATTAGATGAGATCAGGCATGTTCAGGGTGGCATGGCCATAGTCCACCTGAGTTTAGAATGTGAGTATTCCTCCAAGTTAGTACCTCCATGACCAGCAATTGCTGCTTGTACTTGAACAGAAGCCTGACATTATCACAAGTACTTTAGCATAGATAGTCAGAGAGCTTGATTTTCTTTTCATTTTAGAGATGGCTTCTTGTGAGCTATATCCCCAGGAGTTATTTATTCAATAGCTCTGAAGAGTTATAAAACTAAATCAAAGGTTCATATGAGTCTTAAGGTAAGCTTAGTGGGGAAGGGGTGAGATTTAGTCAAGAATATGTGGACTTCTCTAGACATTCCAAAGGGAAAGTTAGATCAGTTTCTTGAGAAGTTGTTGTTTGTTAAAATAGTTTTTCACATTACATTTGCTTACATGTTAAACATTAGTGGTTAATAATGACCCAGTAAACTTAACTTTCTGTTGCTAAAAGCTCTTTCAACTCTGTAGTTTTCCAATACTTAGGCTGGAATTAAATATGTTTTAAACAAAATCAAATAATATCAATGAATTTAAACCAATTTCATTTAAAGTGTGACACACTTTAAATGAGAGAGCTAATATTCCCTAAGGTATGATACAAGATATAAATAAAAAACATTTCTAGAACATTCTTTCTTATAAAGCAGCCACACTCAAAAACAGGTACTATGAGCAGAAGTATTAAATTCTTGTGACAAGAGGGAGAAATAGTGTGGCATTCCTATGATATCTAAGGTAATTAGAGCCTAGTAAATATGTGGATCTGTTTATCAATCAATTTATTCATTTATACCTTGAACTAAATTGCCCCAGATATAATATGTCTCAGGGTATGGGGTTTAAATTTTGTTTATTGTGGCAAAAAAAATCATATAAAATAAAATTTACTATCTTAACCATTTTTAAGTGTTCAGTAGTGTTAAATATATTCACATTGTTGTGCAACAGATCTCTAGAACTTTTTCATTTTGCAAAACTGAAACTCTATTCATATTAAAAATGACTCCCTATTTCCCCCTACTGCTACCCCCTGGCAACCCTCACTCTACTTTCTGTTTCTTTAAGTTGGACTACATTAGATACCTCATAGAAGTGGAATCATATAGCATTTATCTTTTTATAACTGGCTTATTTCAGTTAGCATGACATCTCTTTTAAGTTTCATCCACAATGTAGCATGTCAGAATTTCCTTCTTTTTTAAGGCTGAGTAATAGTCAATTCTATGTACATACCACATTTTCTTTATTCATTCATCCTTTGATAGACATTTAGGTTGTTCTTATATCTTAACTACTGTGAATAGTACTGCAATGAACAGAGGAAGTGCTAATATCTTTTCAAAATCCTGCTTTCAAGTATTTTGGATAAATACCAGGGTAGGATTACTAAATCATGTGGTAGTTTTATTTTTAATATTTTGAGGAACCTCCATATTGTTTTCACTGGGTATGGATTTTTGAGTACACTTTTCTCCAATCATTCCTCGAAAACATTTAGATCTACAATTTGCTTTCCATTGAGTGAAAGAAAAAAGCAAGAGGAATTAGACCCAACTCTGAAAGGAGCCAAGAAATTAATCCAAGACAGTAAACCTCAAATTCCTACACTCACTCTCAGAGATTTTCATCTTGACATAAATGACTGATGCAGATCCAGGTTTAGAAACCATTGATCTAGTGTATTACTAGGGCAATTGTCACAGCAGACATTGTCACGCTACAACAGGCACAAGTCAGGTGAGGCAAAGGTTAGACAAAGCCCGGTCAGGCAGAGGTCAGACTAGCAGGACAGAATTTGGTTCAGGCAATTGGTAGGCGTTGACTCATTTTTAACAAAATGGCAAGTGTCAGGGCAAGCAGAGTAGCAAAAAACAAACAGCAGAGTCAGATCTACATGGTCACCAAGTGCTGATAGAATTGTCCAGCACCCTGGATAGCTCCCTGTTGACAACACTAATTCAAGCAAGCCTGCCGTCTTTTATTCTCAGAATACAAGAGTTTAGGAAATAGACTCCACCTGGTGAAAGGCCCACACATATGCCAGATATAGTTACAGTAGCATAAGATAATTATGCTTATTCCATCACCACAACCATTTCCCAAGCTTTTGATCTATCAAATGAGAAGGACCTAAAGGATTCCAGTGGGTTGGCCATGACTCTGAAGCGTAAACAGGAAAGTTTGGATGTCAGAGTACATGGGAAATTTATCTTCCCAGTATTGTATCTTTTCTAGCTAAATTCCAGGTCCTGCCAGATTATCCTTCCAATGACTTTTAACACTGTCAATAATATTGAAAACAGCTGCTAACTGAAGGATCAACATAGATATATTGATACCTGGGCACTTTAACTCAGGATAATGAATGATCACATTCAATGACACCTTCACTTCAAAAGTAGGTCTCCAATAAATGAAAGATATCATGGTATTGAAAAAACTCAATGAAATATAAAGGCTATTTTCACTATCCCCCCCCCCCACACACACACACGTTAATTTTAAAGGGGCATTGATACAGAAGTCCAAGAAGAGTGATGTTTTTTAAACAAATATGTTATCTCAGAATCCAAAGCTTAATACAAATGTATTATAGAACAGAGATAGTCACAATGACAATTCAAACATGGCCTGTTATGTCATTTTTATTCTTCTGTCAGATTTTAACTCAACCTGCAACCAGCAGGCTATGTGATATAAATTGGATGCTGAGTCCTAGAATAGAATTTTTAGTACTGAGCACTGACAAATCTGGGAGCTTGCATGAAATCTCTCAAGCAATAATTGCTACACAGAATATAGCTTAGAGACAGTAAATTGATCTCTTTCAGGATGCTTAATTTAAATAGTGGTAATTTTCCAGATAGTTACAATGGAAAAGTTTCTCAAAAAGACATGATAAAGTGCATTTATGTCACCTCTAACAAAAAATATAATAAAGAAACAGACTAGTCAGAAGCAGCTCATTCTCTTAAGTCATACTCTTCATATTCTTCCCCTCACATTGTCCCATTAAAGCAAAAGTCCAGAAGATACAATTTGCTTCAAGTTTTTCCCCAAGTTGAATAAATTTAAATAAGGGGGAAAAACATAATCTTTTGACTCAGAATGACTATTACCTAGTGTGAAATTAGGTGAAATTGGGTGGTCATCCTGGAAGACATATAAAATTTTCTCCACCCTGCCTAAAACACACTAAGGTATGTCTCAGAAGTAACACTAGAGTTCCTGAGCAGAAATATGTGTAGCACTACTGCCCATGCTGGTGGGAAGGAGGGGTGAAGTAAGATTTTCTATAAAGTCATAATTTCAAAAATTAGTCTTTTGCCATCATAGCCAGTTTATATATTCTATCATATACAGCAACACTCATTGGTCTACTAATTTGAAGAGTGTTAGGCTCTTGGGTTTGTTTACTATTTATTTATTTATCAATTTATTTTTTATGCATATTTTTTATTTGTACTCGAGAATATTTACAGGATAAATTTCCATAGATAGGATTTCTGGGTGAAAAAAACAAATGCATTTTAACCTTTATAGATGTTTCCAAATTGTTCCCATAAGGGTTGTATCATTTTGCACTCCTACCAACAATCAATACAGTAGTCCCTTCTTATCTGCGAGAGATGTGTTCCAAGTTCCCCAGTAGGTATCAGAAACTGCAGACTTATTTACTATTTAGATAAGCGTTAAAGGCCAACATTATAATTAACTTTTTCAATTATTTCCACAATTTAATGACTACTCAGTTATAAGGAGTTTATTTCTAAATTTTCTTTAAGGTTGTAAACCTGTTTCCAACCTTATAGCTATATTGAATTTGGTCACCACATCCAGACTGCTTCCATGAATGCAGTTGCTAATATAACATTGGGAAGGTTTTATGTGAAAACCATCATCTCACAGCAGTGCTTCTAGAAGAGTGGTCCTCAAACACCTGCATCAGAATCACCCAGGATGTTCATTACACGTGCAGACTTCTGGCCACTGTTCCAAATGTATGAAGTCTATGTTTCTGAGAATGGAATCTGAGAAGCTGCATGTTTAGAAAGTTCCCCAGTCAATGCTGTGTACAATAATGTTTGAGACCTATGGGTACACAGGCTAGAATCAACAGTGCTCCTTATTTTACCATTTGAATCATTTAATAGTCAAACTAAAAACATTTAATTATACTTAAGGTTATGGTGTGCCTTGGTTTTCCATGCATTTATTCAACAAATATTTCATTGCACGAAAGCTACAATCAAGATACTTAGCTGGGCTCTGAAGAAACATCAGTGCACAAATCAGAAATATTCCTCAGAAACATGGAGCTCATGTGGAGAAGACAGTCAACAAATAATTTCATAAGTAATTGCTTGATTATAATTTTGACAGGTGCTACAAAGGAGAAATAAAAGATATTAATGCCAAGGGGACCTGACTCAGTCTGAGGGCTCAGAGAGGTCTCCTGTGGGAAGGGATGCTCAAACAGGGATCTGAAGACTGAGTGGGGAATAGCATTCTAGAAAGAGCATTCTAGGTGGTGGGAACTTGTGCTAAGGCTATAAGAAAGGAGGTACTAAAGGGAAGGACTAAAGCAGGAAGAATGCAGCTGTAAGAGTAAGCAAGGGCCAGGTCATTCCAGCCTTTTGAGTCCTGTGTATATGAAGGAAGGAGAATGCGGGGAGTCAGAATACAGTGAAGGCTCAGAAAGGGTTATACCCAACAACAATGGTTCAGAAATAGGAACTATTTCTGTGGTAGAAATAAAGCTTACAAATGAAGATGTTCAAATTTTGTCTGATGAAGGCAGGGCCTTGGAACATTTTAAGGACCTTGAAATCTTGACAACCTAATTTTACTACTTTAAAATAGCTCTGGCAACATAAAATTGCCCTTTATAATCAGTGATAGCCATTCATTAAACAAAAAACAAAAACACCAATGGACGTCCATATTGTTCATTCCATTCAAGCCACTGACTTTATGTGGTTTGTGGCTGCAGCCCTTTGCCTCTCAGGGAGACATTAGATTTGGTTGGGGCTCCCACACCCCAGGGAGCACATCCCCTGTTAACATGCAAACTGTAATCATGGTGGAATTGAGGAACACAGTGCTGAAATCCTGGGACCTATTATTCTACAGAGTTAAACACAGGATTAAGTTAAAAGGGATTGTGTTATTTTAAAAGAATCATCAATCACTTTTTTAGTCAAAAACACATAGTGAGTTAGAGTAGCTGGAAAGAAACTTCAAAGGAAACAGAATGAAATCATTTTCAAACTTCTAATCTATGATAGGGCAGTCTCTCTTTTTATCCTGAGCTATAACAAACAACAAAGCCTTTTACTTTCCTTCCTCAGCACATTGATAATGTGGTTTGAAACTCTGATTTGGATTATATACTATTATAGTTATACTTTGAAAACACCGTCAGCTATCATTGAGATTCTCTACTGATAGAAAAGTATTTATAGCAACCAGACTTCAAAAACAAACTTTATTTATTTGACTACCACTGAATCAAAATCTGTGAGATCCAATCTGATCTAAGGTTTACATGTAATCTGACTATAATCAAAAAGTTTATTAAGCAAATTTCTAACATAAGCAAGATTGGAAGAAGAAAGTAGAAACAAAATTCTTAAAATATAAAAGAGTTCAAAAGATGTCACTATAAAAACAATTAACATACTATTCACAAGTGTCACCTACTTACTACAACAGAGCCAGTGAGACCTCTAATAAAGTTCCTGAATATTTCAGAAAATATAGCAAGTTTTTTCTTATCTCCATAGTTTGTTAATTATTCCGATTAATTAAATATGCATTAATACATAAATAATTATATATAACTATTAATTATTGTATATTAATTATAGTACTATGCATGAATGTATAATTAATTATATATTACTATGCATGAGTTAATTACATAAAATATTATTATATAAATTAATTATTTGTATAAGTATATATAACTGCATGAATTAATTATATGTTACTATATTATTAATTATATATTAATTAAATATATCTATATAGACTTGTCATATAAACCACAAAGAAATTGCCAGCTTTTGAAAAAATAGATAACAAAAAAGTATTTCCAGAGAACTATCTAAACATAGTTGAAACTTTTTTTTCTTATTCATTTATGTTTTAAATTTACACACAATACGAGTTTTGATGTTCATTTCTATGAGCTCTAACATGAGTATAGATTCTTATAGCTACCGCCACACACAGGATGCAGAACCACTCCAACACCCCAAAGAAGTTCCTCATGTTGATCTCTCATAGTCATACACTCTCCCCACCCCTAACTTCTGGTGACCACTGATCTATTCTACACCTACATACTTTTGCTCCTTTCGGAATGTCATATAAATGTATTTATATGGTATGCAATCTTTTGAATCGATTTCTTTCACTTAGCACAATTCTTTTGTGGTTCATCCATGTTGGTGCGTATGTCTCCTTTAGATGATTCCCTAAGTAGTACTTTACAGCCCTTATGCCATTCATACAAACAACAGTTATATATAAGAGACAAATATGTAGACAGTGTAGGAAATATTAGTTATCTCATGACTAATGTGATACAATTTCCATCATTCTTTATGTGAATAAGAGCTCCACATCAGCTAGCATGTTTACCATTTGTTTATTTCTAATAAAAGTGCCACATAGGAAAACAATGGTTTATTTGACTGCATATCACTCCTCTGCTTAGTGATTTTGAAGGCTTCCCCATTTCCTATCAACTTAAGTCCAAACTCTACTCAAACAAAGTTCTCTCAGAGCAGTTTTTCAATCTTATCTCTGCCAGCTCCCTTAAGTCACCTACTTTCCAGTCAGTCTGGCGTATTCATTCATCCCCCATATATTTCTCAGCTTTGCAACATTGTGCCTACTCATTCTTCAAGGACCAGTTCAATGCCACCTTCTACGTGTTGTCTTTCCTAATTCCTCCCTTTCTTTCCTCAAGGCTTCCCCAAAGTGGATTCAATCTCCAGTTAACATAGCATGTTTGAAGTCCTCTCTAGTTACACCCTGCCTTGAGGTAAAGGAATCTCTGTACTTGTCTTATCCCCTCCTACATCCTTCCCCTCTCTTGCTCTTCCCATCCCCACAGGATTGAATGCTCCATCAGAGAAAGATATGTCATTCTCTGTAAAACATAGAGCACCCAGCATAAAACATCGCTGACTATTATTAAAATAACACTAAAGGGTCATATAACAAATAAATGTCTGGTCCTGGAAGACACAAGAGAGAAAAGAGCAGACAGACATCTGAAAATTGATTGAAAAAGAAAAATGCCTATAGTGTCAATGGAAAAATATTTTGCAGTATATTATTTATATAACTATATGATGGCAATTTCTGGACAAAAAGTTTAAACTTGTAAAAATTTGTCTGTAGATCACTAGGATTTTATCTTCTACTAAATAGGAGTCCTATATATTTAAGACTCTTAAATCTTCTTATAAGTCAAATATGCCATCTTAATGAAACAAAACAGTTTTCCTCATTGGAGTGACTCATGGAAGCTGGTTCACCTGAGGATCAGAAAAATGGGCTACACTTTAGCTTCAAAAACATCACTTAAGAATTGGTTGCCTATAAGATGGTGAATCATCACCCTCTTATGCTTACTCATGTAATGGTTCTCCCTCCTTCAAGTGGTTTATAAACACTGTATATATAAGCAGGAATCAAGTCCTAAGCTCTTGTATAAATATATTTTGTATGGTGCTCTATCTCGGGTTTTATCTAAATATATTTTGTATAGATATATTTATAAATATATAAATATAATTATATGACTATATTTTATATTCATATAAACATATTGATTTTATATAGATAAAAAGATATTCATTTTGTATCATGCTCTACCTGGGGCTCTACAATGTCCAATGAAACCCTGCCCCTACCATGCCCATCACCCACACATGCACACTTTCTAGAAGGGATAAACTGAATGTAAAAACCACCCTGACTCTTAAAACATCTGGACATTTGAAGTACAATCCCAACCATTTCCACATTTACTGAAGTTGCACTCAGCCCTGCAAAGGTACATCATCCTTCCTCCGGCTTCTCTTTCCTAAAAGGTTTAACTTCTCAGCGAGTATCAGGTTGGCATTTATGAAGGATAGCAACAGTCATCTCACAAAATCAACAACAGCCAGAGAGACAAGAGAACGAGATTCTGATTCCTGTTCCATCACTAGCTGGATATATGGCCTTGGGCACCTCTCCAGATTATCCTGGACTTTGGTTTCCTTGTCTGTAAACTGGCAGGTGGTATTAAATGTATTAGATCTATGCCTCATTCTAGTTCTAATATGATCTGGCTCTAAACTTGGGGCACTCTTTTATGTCTAAGAGGCAAATAGACTTTCATATTTGGCCTTACTCTTCACTCTCATCTGGTTTCCTCTCTAGACAAAGCTAAGCCCAAAGACTTGGCTCTGAGCTTTCTTTTCCCTTCTCTGGGCTTTGCTTGAAATAGGAGAATAGGAACACTCTATTCTGATGGCCCCAACTCTATTCTGATGGCCCCAACTCTATTCTGATGGCCCCCACAGAACAATCTTTAGAGTAAATAATAAGATGAAAAAGTTCTATTTCTTTTCCTCCTGTTTTTAATGATTTTCAGTATTGTAGACACCTAGCTCTTGGTAGCTTCAGATTTCAGTGTTCACAGACCTTCAATATCTCAGCTGTTAATAGGTAATAAAAATTATTAGACCTCGAATTTATATTCAACAGTCTCTCTGACATATCTGGGGCTCTACATAAATAACTATTCTCCCTGGTACTCAGATCTTTCCCTGGGGGTGAATGAGTGTCTTGGGAAGATTCATTAACTACCAAAAGTGCCTCTGGGGAGCTGTTTAGCTGGTCATCATGGTCATATCCTAGTGAGGGAGCCCCACATCCCTTTCCTACCATCACCTGTGAGTAAGTGAGAGCTTCCAGCATTCTAGAGAGCAGTGGTGGCACAAGTGTGTAACCCAGTCAAAGGGTCATACATGACAAGAGGCCCTTTACTGCCACACCTCACAAGCTCTCCAACCCCACCCACTAGGAGTAGGTCTTGCTTACTTTTGATATACCACCGAGTGGTTTGACTTTAACCAAATCACTTACTCTTCCAGGACTTAGAATGCTTAATAAGCTTAAAAATGCAACCAAATGTCTATGTAATCAGGGTGTTAAGAAGAAAGACATCTACTAAACTCTCTCTGCCTCTGTCTCTCTGTCTCTGTTTCTCTCTCTCTCTCTCTCTCTCTCTCTCTCTCTCACTCTCTCTCTCTCTCTCCTACCTTTCAAAGACCTATCCACAAGATGCTATAATTTTCAATCCTTACAATTCTTTAAAATAGATGAAAAAAAGAGTTCTGATGACACAGAAATCTTCATAAAAGAAGTTTAATTATTTTGCTAAAGAAAGGTATATTCTGTGCCAAGTGCTTTCAGTATACTATCTTATTTAGGTCTCATAATAACTACTAGAATACTGTAAGGAGTTACTGTCATCCCCAATTTTAGAGATGATGAACATTAGAAATAATAATAATAATAACATTAGCCAATATTTATTGAGTATTACCCAATTATTAAATGCTTTAATGCATTAACTCATTTAATCCTGACAACAGAACTCTGAGGTAGGGGATTCCATTACTATTCCCATTTTACAGGTAATAAAATTAAGTACAGAGAAGCTAAGTAATTTGCTGAAGTTCACATAGCTAGTAAATCCCAGAGATCTGGTTCCAGGGTCTATATTCTCAAGCATTAAGCTCCACTGATTAATGAGACAGGGAGAGGAGATGTGGGGCTTTCAGACTTAGCAAATACAAATATAAGCCACCCAGTTAAATATAAATATAAGCAATGACTAATTTTTAATATTAGTATCTCTTGTACAATATTTGGGACATGCTTATACTAAAAAAAAAATTATTCCTCATTTACCCAAAATTCAAATTTAATTAAAAAGCCTATATTTAAACTGGCGACCCTGTGAGAAAAGGGTGCCTGAAATTTGAGTCTAAGCCTGTCTATTTCCCAGAAAACTTTCTCAGATCTGCTGCCATATTTGAATACATGTTTCTGAGATCAGAATCATGTCCAGTCCCAGTCCTGGTGCTGGACTTTGATGACCCCTGAAGTGAAAAGGCAAGCAAGCTTGACCCTGCATTAACAATGGAAAATATAGGAATCCTAAAGCACTATGATTTTCAGTCCTTAAGAAACTCATTCAAATTCTGTGCCAGGTTTATAAAAACAAAACAAAACAACAACAATAACAACAACAACGACAAAATACTTTTGAGTAGAGACAAGGAGACATTAGAAAAATTAAAGGATGAGAAATGGGTCATTTATTTTTACATGCATAAGTACTCATAAGAAAAATCAGCAGTGTTTTCCAAGTGCTCAAGAAGCCCAGTAAGGAATAGGGTTGAGGATAGGTAAGGGTAAGGTGAAAATTCAGTCAGACAATAGATGATCATTAGCAAGAAGATTTCAACCCTCTATTCCCATTGTAACTCATGGGCTGCCACCCTACCCTGATGATATTTAGAAAGATGATATTTAGATTTCTGTTTATAGGACATGTTTGTCCTACAGAACACATGCTCAGGCTTTAGACAACTATAGTAAAATGTAGGAATTTTTAAAAAGTCATCAGCTTAGAACATTTGTGATGACTTCTCTTTTAACATTAAATGGTGTGTGTTCTTCGTGATTCAGATAAGTTTATCTCTGTTCCCATATTGCTTGACATCACACAGATAAGTCAACAGAAAATCAGCATCTTTACCACATTTTCTATTTACTGACAATCGTCCAGCTATAACTGCTCTTTTACAACTATAAAAGCTTTCCTCTCCCTTTTTAAGACAAAACATTTCAAGGGAAGGAGAGAATCTGGGCAGAATTCAGGTACTCAAAATAAAGATGGGAATGTACAAGTGTTCCCCATTACAGGGAAAGAAGCATTTTACCCAGAGTCCCAATGATTTTACCCACAATTAGACTTGCCAATTGCGTAGAATTCCATTTCTGGAGACCTACCCTGAAGGGGGATTCAAATTATGGCTCCCCTATTTAACAGCTTATGCAAGTCACTTAACCTTTCTCCCTAAGCCTCAGTTTTCTCCGCTCTACAATGAAAACAGTAATAATTGCTACTTCACAAGATTGTGAGGAATTAATGAGCTAGTCTATGTGACATGCTTTGCACAAGTCCTGATCTCCATGAATGTTACTAGAGTTGTTATTACTATTGGTTACTCGATTCCAAACAGGGCACCTATGTCCCCCTCACTAGGTTCTCAGTTAAAACATGCTTTTGTCCTTGGGCCCAGTCTCTTTCTACAATTTGACTGCCTTCTCAAGGCAGCAAGGAGGGTTGGCAGGTGTAGCTACTTTATAACTGAATTCTTGATATGTAAATATGTTTATAATTAGATTTCAATCTTCTGAAGAAATAAGTTTTCAAGCCACAACTTGTTCACTTTTTTTAAATCCGATGATTTTCACAGATATTTAAATATTTAAGATCTTATAGACTAATTATTGAAAGTAATTTTTAAAAGAAAAGCTTATATCCTTCCTCATGCTGTTTATTAAGTATCTAGAAAATAGAAGCATTTTGAAAGGGATTTTCATTTCCTGGTCACTTAGTCGCATACTTATAGTTCTTCACACTAGTTAAGTTAGGCTTAAAATTAGATTTTAAGGCAAAAACAATTCTCTGCTTTTAACAACACTATTTAAAATGCAAATTACATTGCAGATAAAAAGAATTGGAATTTTTGTAGCTTAAAAATAAATGGAATTCCGGAGTCAATATCATATAAATAGGTGTCCATCTGGCCAACCTTAAGATTGCCAAATTTCTTCTCTTTCAATTGTTTCTTTACATTTAACAAGAATCTAAACAGCTCCCTCTTGTGGCTGAAAGAACCCTTAGAAATCCAGAGCTTGGTCAACTTCTTATGTCATTTTATTCACTGCACATTTACTTAATACATTATATATTGTCTATTTGCTGCAGTGGTGGAGAGGAGACCAGGAACAGGGGGCTGGGATGAATGTGGTTGCCTAAAGATGTGGTTCGTATAGATGTAGTCAGCTTTAAAGTTTGAGACAGAAACTCTGGCGTAGTGTTTATGCTGCTTTTAATTCAAGGGCTATATTTCTCTAAAATGAAAGATCAAGCTTTGGCCAGAGCAGCTTATTGAATAAATGGTTGCCTACATTGATTTGTTGAACAGCAAGGTGCTCAGAAATCCTGATATCCAATTTACCTATTTTCAGCTGAACAGCTCCAGATCCAAAATGTATAAATCAAAAGTCCCTTTAATACATTTTTTGTTAAACTTTTCTATAATCCCTGAAGTGTCACTTTAACTAGCTGTTCATTCTAGAAATATGTTGGGGCTGCCATTGTGAGTCTACTAGACACTGCAAATACAAAAGTAAATAAAACAGACATGGCCCCATAGTACCCGCAGCCTGGAGGAAGACAAGCATTAAACAATCTCATTTTAAAATGTTGGCCATGGCAATCACTGTAAATGAAAATGACAGGGAGCCTTAATGTAGGCAGTGCCTCAAAGAAGGCAGTCTCTCTGAGAAATGACTGAGTAGGAATTTGCCAGATTAAGGGAGGATGGGAAACTAGTTCAAGTAGGAAAAATAACCTATACCAAAGTTGAGAATGGGGAAGAACTTGACTCTTTGGAGGAACTGAGAGCACCTGATGGCTGGAGGAGGTGGTAGGAGGTGGCGGGGTGGGGGTGGGGGATGGCCTTGGGTGAAATCCAGGTCATGCAGTGCCCTATAGACTAGTGTAGGCTTTGGGCATTATCCTGAATGCACTGGGAATCCAGGAAATGTTTCAAGTACGTGACTAATCTGCTTTTGTTTTAAAGTCACGTTGGCTGCATATGTAGACAGAATTGGAGGGCAGCAGGAATGGAAATGAGGACACTCATCAAAAGACAACTGCAGGGTGCAAATGTCTAATCACTATGTGATACACCTAACACTAATACTGTATGTCAACTATAATTTAAAAATTAAAAAAAAAAAGATAATTGCAACATTCAACTAAAAAGTACTGCTGTCTGGTACCTGGGTGGTGTTTGAGAAGATGGCAGGAAGATTTTAGATATATTTGAAGATTACATTAACAGAATTTGATAATGAAATAAAAGCAAGGTGTGAGGAAAAATGGTTAAAGATAACCCCCGACACAGCAAAGACAATGAATAATCTACAAACATATGCAAAAATATGAATGAATCTCTCAAATAACATTAAAGAGCTAGAAAAAAATGTCGAACACTGAAGAATAGCTCCCTGCAGCTTCCACCACCTGCCTTCTCTGAAGCTCCTGGGTACCCACAGGACCTGTTCAGGTCTTCTGCCTTTCAAAGTTATGCCACAGAGAATCGACATAGAAAAAAATCAAAGCCCAAAGTCAATGGTAGGAGACAACCAATGAATTAAGAAGTTTATGTTAAACAACTTGGATATTTAAGAAACCGCTTAAGCTCTGAGCAAAATATAAATGAGACATGCCTTTTGAGCATTATGTTCAATAATGTAACATAATCTGAACATTTTGGTCAACAAATTAGGGTGAGTGAAAAAACAGAATCATATATTTTTCTGTAAAGATAAAAATGCTTAGTGTGAATGTATGATAAAAGACCCTCTATGCCATGTAAAACTATAAGCAATATTACTTGGAGTTTTCTGCTTATTTTTTTCTGTGAATTTTTCAGCTGCTGGTATGAATTCAAAATAGATTTTCTGGACCCAAAGCAGAAAGTTTCTCCTAGTCAGGAAAAGCAATGCCAGCCTTTTAAATTGTCTGAGAGCTAGAATTAGTTTGAATAAGGAGCTCACATTTTTCAGCTGAGGAATCTGAATGTGGGAGATCATGTGAGGACAGTATTTGAGAATTTCCAATAGAAGTATCTGAAAAGAAGGGGGAGAAAACAAAATTTCCATGTGAAACAGGGAACAAAATTTGATGAAGAGAACGAGGAGTTGAGTGTATAATTTATTGGCTTAATTCAATGATTTGATTCAAAGGTAAATGAGAGGAAAGTGTTTAAGCAAAATTCTTTTATTTGTTCTGACAGTTTCCACACTGAATCAGGAATTTTATCACCTCAGTCCCATAGAGAAGAAAAATTATCTTTATTAGGGCAGGAAAGAAATGTTCTTCTATCTGCTATCTGACTATTTTCAGATTTTGATACGTTGGTCTTATTCTTCATATTGATTTTTAAGGGGAAAAAAAAAAAAGAAGAGCAAGACTAATTGTATAAGAACTCCACTTTACTTATAACATTTAACATCACAAGCTTAAATCTACAGTGCACTTGCTAATTTTAAGCAAAATACCAGGAAAGCAGATTTGAGATGCAGTGGACAGACACCATAATGAGCCACCCTAATCTTCCTTCAGACGATGGCCCCTACTCCCCTGGGTGCTGGGAGTCCTGGCAGCTCACTGCTCTCATCTGAGTCCCTCTTGGAGAATCATTTTCAGCTGATAAAAGCTAGCTTACTCAAGGTCATGCTCTTCCTGCAAGCAGCTTGCACCCAGTGAGTGGTTAATGTGGGGTATAAAAATCCAATCATCACTCCTGAAACTTGGGAAAATTCAAAAAGGCTTCAGTTTCAGTGCTCCCCATGGGGTCAGCTGAGGCCTTTATCAAGGTTAATTAAAGCCCAACTTCTTCCTTTGCACAATCCTGCTTCCTTGCCTTCTCGTCCACAGATATAAATCCTGAGAATACTCCCTGATCCGCCTTGTACCTGCCACCTCAGTTCCAGGTTCCCAAGGAACACGACTGCAACGCTGACATTACCAAACTAGTAATTCTATTTGTTTGTTTTCCTAGGTATAGGAGTGAGGAATGGAGGTTCTTAGGTCTGACTCCTAATCATCTTTCATCTTTCTTTTCTTTGGTGGAATTGAAAGAATGGAATTACAAGAGGTTCTATTTAGAAAAACACTCAGAATCAACCTCATGTGATTACCAAGCAAGGCAATCCTCAATCTTTACATTAATCTGTATAAAAATGAGGAGCCGAGGCATAGGATACTGCCCTCCTTCCTGACATTCTCTCTTCCTCTGGCCACCAGTACATAAATATTCTGTTTTCCTCCTACTTCATGATCATTTAATCACTTGTGGTTTTAATTCACATTTATTGATGAATAGTAAATTACTTAAAGACATACAGAAATCAATGAAAATATTAATTGTGACACAGGGTCATTAAAATTTCTCTCCTTCAGCATTTCCATTATAGTAAAAATAAAAGTATATCTAAGTAAAGCCTTTATTTAATTAACAACTATACATTGAACACTTTCTACGTATTATAGATGGTATAGAGTTTGGGGGAAAAAATGAATAAGGGACATTCCTGCCCTTAAGAAGTTTAATATCTAGTGCAAATAGTCTCAACCCTATCAAAACCAACACCTCTTTTTAAAACAAATATTTCATAATGCTACCATTATGATCATGATATAAAACTCAGGTACTTAATCCATAAATTCAAATTGTAATATAAATTGTAAAATATAATAAAATCATGACATATTTTAATTGTAAACTATAAACAAAAGAAAGCAACTTATAATTTTTTTAAATGTAGTTTGATATGTAGCTGCTACATAAGTAATCAGATGCTATGCGTTACATAATAGCATGCTCCAATCATAGTGACAACCAAAAACTTCCAGAAATTTTTTGTGGTGCTATCAAGAGCTGTTCTGCCTTCACTGGAAATCACTAATTTAGTAATTTAAGAGAAGAGAAGAAAACTATTTGCTATGTATTTGAAAGTGGCATCTACTCCCAATATTTCAAAAATTATGCTTGGCACATAATGTATATTATTACAAGACAGAAAATGACATTTTAAAATAGTACCTTTTTGTGGGCTGAATTTATCCCTGCAAAATTCATGTAAAGTGAAGCTCCAACCCCTGCACTTCAGAATGTGGCTGTTTGGAGATAGCACCTTTAAAGAAGTAATTAAGTTAAAGTGAGGTCATAAAGGTGGGCCATAATCCAATATGACTGGGGTCCTTATAATAAGAGATTAGGACACAGAAAGGTAGAAGGATGAACATGTGAGGACACAGTGAGAAGGCAGCCATCTGCAAGCCAAGGATAGAGGCCTCAGAAGAAACCAAACCTGCCGACAGCATGACCTTCGACATCTAGCCTCCAGAATCCAAGAAAGTAAATTTCTGTTGTCTAAGCCACTCAGTCTGTGACAGTTTGTTATGGCAGCCTTGGAAAACTAATACATATCCCTAGGAGGGAATTGGGAGGTTCCAACAGCCCTAAATCTCCTGCCCAGGACTGATAAGAGTGAGAAAAAAAAAGAAGGAAAAGTACTGAGAAGGAGCTTTTGGATGGAAGTAGCTAAGTAAGAGGCCTGAATAGCTTTTGTGTTTAAGGAATTACATTTTCCTGCTCTTTAATTTTAGCATTGTGTTCAACATTTGCAGAAAAGGCATAATCCTCATGAAGAAGGCTGTTAACAATGTCTATGTCAAAGTAGGAAAAGACAGCAATTGTGAGCAAAAACCCAATTCCCAATTGCATTCTCAAAATGTAGTATGTGTAAAATTACATAAGGGAAATTATGTAAGTAAATGTCTAATTATTGCATGATTAGCAGAAGTTTGCTCCAACAAAATGGAAATGAAATGAGGTACACTTATTGTATAAATTAAGGAGAATTCATCTTGTTTTTAATTTCTGCATTCTGTTCTACCACATGTTCATTTTGATGCATTTGTCTAATGTTGCATTGCCATTGCATTCGACATATTTTCACCATCACTGCTGATTCACAATAGATCTGAGTTTAACAAATAAAAGACTTGCTTTCCTGTAAATCCTCATTCCTTGTCTTAGTATTATTGACATGACAGCAGTATCGTCCCTAATACATTCACACCAGCCACATTCCAATGGAAGGAGGAGTAGATAAGACTAATCCCTTCTTACAGTCAAAATAGCGTAAGAGCAAGAAGAATGTAAATGCCACATGAACCGAAAGAAAATGTTTGCTCTATTGTGCTAATTTTTTTTTTTTTACAGAAGCAATTAAATATTTATTAAGCTTTAATATGTTCTGGACTCTGGTTAACATTATAGAAAACCCCACGAAGTGTAAAAGGACTCTTGATCATCTATCTGGGAAGACAACACTAGCATATATGAAGCAATTGTTTAGAGGGCAATTAAGTGCTAAACTCTTAAAATATTCATCACAGGTCTACCCTGACTGTGACAGCAGAGACAAGATCAATCCTCAAGCACCAAGAGCCAGTTTCTTCATTCAACAAGGAACACGTGTTGGAAGCACACCCCTATCTCTTCATGCTTATCTAGCATGGAGATGACACCTGCTAAAGTAAGTTACATCATCAGCAAGCACAGCGGCATCGACCACTGCTCCAGTATTAGATCAGCTTTGCCAATGATATTTTTATTAGTTGTTTACAATAACTTTATTTTTTTAATGAGTAATACTGAATATGGAGGTCCTGAAGCCAGGAGTTCTTGCTTCACCAAAGTCATGTTATAATCCTCAAGGTCATAGGCAGACAGTTCTTTTCCCTGAGTCACACTTCTCAATGAGGAATAAACACAGTGCTGCCTGTGTTCCTAGGTCTCACAGAGGGTTTCCTGCTGTCCCTTTCCTGACCTGCCTCAGAAAAGAGTCCACTGAAAAGGGCTGGAGAAACATTAAATAATATTAATAGCTGACACTTACAAAGCACATACTATGTGCCACGAACAACAAAACACTCCTGAGAGGCATGTTCCCACTAGCATCCCTATTTTCAAATGGGGTACAAGAAATTAAGCACCTTGTCCGTGATTGTCACCAGCCAATAAGTAGTGGAACTGAGACCAGACCCCAGGCCCTCTGGCTATAGAATCTGTGCTCTGAAAAGCTGCAGCTGGCTCGGCAAACATGGTGTCCTTGGCATTTCGTCTTCCCCCAAGAACCACAGACACCTCTTACTCCAGCCAAATTATTCCCCAATGAGAGTAAATTCCTTAGAGTATTGGTTCAAGCTGAGACTGATGCTATTCTAGCATCTTCCAAAGTTTATTTTTTTCTTCACAATTTAAAAATCAGTTCTCTCAAGTCCCAAATGTCATGTACTCAGTCATTGACACTAATAGCAGGAATTTGATTTGTATGTCATACTTCCTAGCTGTTTTCTTAGCATTTGGTAAGCTATCATGGAAGAACAGAAAAGTTTAAAATAGGAGCCACTACCCAGAAATTACAAACTGGCAGGGCTATAAAGTGGGGCATAATGGGAGACAAGAGGAACTAGAGAGGCAATAATGCACAGATGAACAGAAATCAGAGATGACAAACATCCTCAACTTAGCTTCTACCTTTGGCCACTGACCTAGTGGTTGTTAGGATGCTACAGCCGAACCTGACTTGTGTAATTATTACTCAAATTCCTAGGCATTAGAAGAAAACAAATCTATGTAGTTCCTATTTTTGCCAGCCCTCAAAATATTTTTTTTTCCTCCCCAAGCCAATCCCAATGAATGCTTAAGAGTTCACCATTTCACATGTAATAATTTGTGAACACTGGCCTCATATACATCTCAGATACAACTGATACATATGATAAAATTTCAAGGGCTTACCAGCTAGAGGTGCAATCTGTCAACAAACTGATTATAATAGCAATTCATTCTGTGACAGACACTGCACAATGACTTCTTTAAAAGCATCCCACAGAATAAAAGAGTGTCTGTTTGCACAGAATACCATAGCAACTGACAATTGCATCCCAATAGAAGCATTTTTTCTTTAATCTAAAAAAGATTTAGAAGAATCAGAACTTTCCTAACAGTCTAGTAAATTTGAGTGCTTTGTTCCTGGCTCCTGCCGTGGGACCAAGAAGCAAAAGTTGGGCAGTAAATCAGGTGGTAGCTGCAGATGAGAGAGATCTGTTCACCTTAACCACACAGCCAGCCAGATACTTCTCTAGCAAAATGGGTTTATTTGGGAACAACAAAGAATTGCAATTTAATGGTGAACCATGGATAAGTCCAGAGAAACAAAGGAGAAGAATGCTCTTTTATGGACTTGGGAGGAGGTGTTGTCAGCTTAAGAGTTCATTGGCAGAAACTGAAAGTTCGCAGTATAGTGACTTTTCATTGGCTGAATTATGGCCGGTAGAGGTAGTAAACTGGTATCGCTTCCTGGCGGGGATGCAAGGTAGTCTGTTCCTTTACGGTCAGTAGTGTGAGAGTTTTCTGGCCTCCTGACTCCATTTTAAATGAGGCTTCTGTTTATTAATTTTCACAGATTTATCAATTGTGGGGGAAGCTGGGCGGGGTGCGGGGAGAGAAGTAAAAGAGGAGGATAGATGTAATCCTCCTACAGGAGCATTTCTTTCCTTTCTGCAAGTAGCAGGTCGTCCTTTCCTGACCTCCACTTCCCTTTGGTGGCTTTTATTCCCCTCCCTACAAACTCTCCTACTTCTAGTTGCTTTTCAACAGGCCAAAGTCAACACTAAGTCAGTCTCACAGAACCATCAGCAATGGGACACCTGGAGTGAAATCAGAAAATAACTTTGTTTTCCTACTTGTCCATTCAAATCTACTCTTTTTTGGGCAGACTCTTCCTCTTGCATTTGGACTATAAAAAAATTCTTATAGTCACTCTCAAATAACTAAAAGTCCTCTGGCAATGTCAAGTCATTAAAAATTAGTCTTGATTAAGTGATGCATATGTTCTGTCTGGTGCAATAAGTTAAAATTTCAATCTTCATTAAAAGTTAGTCTCCCCTCTTGGCAAAGACCTGCCATGGGAAAGTGAAGCTGTTGGCTTCTCTCTCCTTTCTAGGCCCCAAGTCCCACCCCTGGGCACCCAATCTTCAGGTGCCTCTGCATCCCCAGGAGCTGAATTTTCCAGAAATCCTCTTTACTCCTTCAAACACTTTTAAGCCTTCCATGTGAGTAACGGGTTAAGAGTTGTGAAACTGGTTTTCAACCACCTAAATCATTGATTCACTCAACCAAGTCATTAAACTACCCATTTGATTTGTTGATTTAATAATAATTTATGGGATGTCTGCTATATACAGAGCACTGTGTCAGATACTGCATAAAACACACTCCCTGTCATCCATAAAATTTCCCTCTAGTTCAGATGAGAAAACATATACACAAATAACTGGAACGCAAGGCCATGTATACTATGTCCCAATGGTCAGAAGAACATAAGTGTTACAAGAAATTAGTAAAGGAAACTATATTTCAACGTGGATTATAAGAGAAGACTTTATGAGGAAGTGGGATGCAAATTTGGAACTTGAAGTCTTCGTAATTCTAATAGCTCAATATAATGTTTTATATGCATATTATTACTTAATCCCTTCAACAAACTTGTGAAGTGAGTACTGTTATAATCTGCAGTTTCAGGTGAAAAAAATTAAAGCCTAATGATATCAAGTCATTTGTCCAATTGCATAGCTGGGACGTGAAGGATCAGGGATTCAAACCAACATTGTCTACTTTAGATCCCTGAGGAGAACTTTCCAAAATGGGAAGTGGAGGTAGAGGTGGAGAATAACATAAACAAGGCTACAAAGTGAGGGAAGGTAAAGGATGGTCAAAATATGGGTTCATTTGACATCTCATTTTGACTAAAGGAAGTAATCTCAGTGGGAGGTACTGGAAGATGACATAAGAGTTAGATGGGGCAGTGAATTCAATTATCTCCATATCTGGGCAGCCTTTAAGAGAAACCTCTAACAGAAGAGCATGTCTGGCAGTTACTTGTGTTCTCACACCTCCCCTATAGCCAACTACACAGCAAGTTTTACTTGAGCTCAAGCCTGTGTTAATTTTACCTCTTTATTTCTTTATTGTCACATTAGGTTTTGATCTGACACATCCTATATGAGGAGACACATCCATTTGCACAGTCCTGTGTTCAGATACCTCAGAAGCTCATTCTCACTACTCTTCTTTTCCACAACCCATGTAGATAAAAATGCCAATCGAAAGACTTCAGGAGGGCAGGTTGCTTTGACTTAATCTCTTGGCGGGTTTAGAATGTGGGGTGTGAAGGAGGAGACAAGTGAGAGAGGAAAAAGAATAATCAATAGAATAATCATTCTAGGGACAAAATAGGGGGATAACCTGAAGGATACACCTGTTAAAACTAATAAAAATTGATTTATCTGCTCAGAGAAAGACAATCGTTCATGATTTTCAGTGAATTCTTAGGAAGTGTGATATAAACTGCCATTTAGCCACAAAGATGCCTTTTTACTTTTTTCTTACATGCATATTACCTATTGTTATGTTTGGTGATTTATAGAGCAATACCCTTGTAAAATGGTTAGGACTAATGATTTTTCTTCAAAAATCAACAGTTTGAAGAACTGCTCCTTCATTTCTCCTACACAACCATTTCTCTCCCTAGAGCAAATGTCTATCCTCATGTGCTTTTAACCTTCAAAACATGGTCCTTTCCATCACTGAGAATTTGTATTCAGTAAAATCTCTGCCTACTACTTCTTTTCCAAATTAAAAAATAAGCAAATAAAGTAGAAAGTGCAATCATTTATAGCTGCAGGAGAATGAGTTAGAGCTTCAAGACTGGCGTCCAGATTGTTGCTTGGTCTGGCCCCATATTGTAATTCCTGTAGGAGTTTCTGTAACTTCCTGTGAGTGAGGTACAAAAGACCAAAACCATCAGGTATAGAATAATTTTTATTTTTCATGTGTTTTTCACCATTTCTCAGAATAGGTAAGGTCTCAGATTTTAGATTTTTTTTGTTGTTGTTAGATATAGTAACTTTAGAAAACTTGCTTTTAGTTCCAAAAGAAGAGCCGCAAAGATCCTTAAGATGCCTCTCTCAGGGATTCAGAATGAGGTGCTGATAAGTTCTGCAATAAGGCATTCAATTTTGTTTCACCTGGAAGTCACATACTTTTTCTTCTTGTAATAGCTATTATCATACTGTCGACACATGTTAGGAAGCACTGTTATAGATGAAAATAAAGACTTGTAATATCTGGCCTGTCAAACTGGATTACAGTAAAAGTTTTCATGATTGACAGGAAGAAAAATAATGGGTAATTCATAGATGTAAGTGTATTTTTTATGTATTAGACACCCATAAATTGTATATCCTGAATATAAATTGTTGCTATGAATTTAAAAATGCTTACGATAGAAATAAATCAGAGTTTATCATTTCAAGTCTCATTTTTATGCTATTTCCCACAGAAATATACTCTAGGTTTCCAGAAAATTCTCTGGAATTTTTTAATGAACATTCTAATTGTGCCTGAGCTGCATGCCCTGGCTTGTTATTTCACTTTTATAAATAGGTATGAACCACTGAGAACTGCAAAGATACAATTGTGTGATAGGACAGTAAAACTGCAAAAAAATTTTTTTCCAGAAACTGCAATGGAGCCCTCCTGTGGCTAATTTAATCCAGCAAAATTTCCCTGATCTAAGCAGAAAAGCTTATAAAAAAAAAAAAATTTTACTGCATCTGTAGCCATGACAATGTACTTTGAGTCTAAGAGCCCCAGGAATAAACAGCCCTATGAAAAACTATGTATTTCCTTTGAAAGAGAAAAAAAGCCTAAGGAGAGAAGAAATCAAGTTTATTTACCTCTATTTTGCAGTTAGCATCTAGAGTCTGATCAATTTCATAGTGGTGGTTTACCAAAAGGAAAGGCCTGGAATTTAGAAGCTATGTCAGCAGTGAGAAAATATATGTACCTAAAAAGAGGAAAACCACCTATTTCCATGACTCAAATTTCCCAGATGTTAAATGAAAAAAAGAATTTTCCATTTATCCAGAAATAATTTATCAGTAGCCTTGAATGTTTGTGCCTCCCCCCACCTCCCAACCAATTCGTATGTTGAAAACCTAATGCCCAATGTGGTGGTATTAATGGGTGGAGTCTTTGGGAGCTGATTAGGAATTAGTGTCCTTATAAAAGAAGCCCAAGAAAGCTCCTCTTGCCTCTTGTGCCTTGTGAGATTACTGTGAGAAGATGAGGAAGTGGATCTGGAACAATGTCTAGAAGATCAGAGTGTGATGATGACTTACATTAATTCTTATACCTCTTTTATGTGAATAACAGGAATACCAACTCTACTAAGTCTATGGGACTCTTCTGTAGGCTGTGAGCTCCAGGAACATAGGAACTGAATCATCTTGCTTTTTGAAGTGCCGAACACAGTTTTATTACACAGTCGGTACTTATGTGTCGATTAGTTTTGACCAACAACTGCAAGGCAAACAAAAGCTTTATGTGAGTCTCTTTTTAGGAATTGTATATCCAGGAGTCACAGATTTGGGTGGAAATCCAACTGTGTTCCGAGGGAGGAAGAAAGGGACAGAGTTTATAAAGACGGAAAAAGGGAGGCTTCCAAAGGGTTTATATAAGTTGCTTTCAAAGAACTGTGATTGGTGCTGGCAAGCCGACTTGCACTCTGCTAAACATGATTAATTGCTTATGTCCATTGCGAGGTGAAATTTCAATTTTTAATAGAGAAATCAGTGATGCAGAGCCAGTTCAGGAACTGTATCAGGATGTAGCCGTTTGGTTTAGTCCAGTACAAAAGTTCAGTTTCCCATGGAGTGTGTGTTAGTTCAGCTTCCTGAACGCCTCCTGGCTCCATTTTGGTATTTCTCTCTTGACAATACTAACTCCATTTTGCTTTCTTTTTTTTTTTTTTTTTACATAATAAATAAGATGTTTCTAATGGGTAAATGACTGAATGATGGAAGGAAAGGTAATTATTTAATGATGGTAATTGCTATTCACTGATGAAGATCAGTCAATCAATTAATATTTATTATTTATTGTACGCATAATGTGCTAGTTTGTACTTGGAGCTGAATTCCAAAAAATTATAGTAGAAAAAAAGTGGATTTGTGAATCAGCTGGAGTTTTCATCCAATGTAAACATAAAGATTTGAAGATTTGGGACCCTTGGAAGCCTTTTTAACATGTTTTTGAATCATCCAGCTAGTGATAACTAAAGGCTATGTGGTCCCGGGGCTGCTGATAAGGATTAAGCAGAGTTGGGCAGACCAAGTAAGTGTTAGTTTGGTCACTGCTTAGTCCAGTAGTTTGCCATGGTCAAGTGGTCCCAGGTAGGGTCAGCATGTGGTGTCAAAGGTTAATGTGACAGTTCATCTGCAGCTCATTAGTGTATCAACCTCTGGTGTCAACTCTGCTTGAAGCTTCTGCTGACTTTTAATCTGGTAATTTAGACAAAAATTGACCCTTCCCACCTTTCCATTTCCTCTGGATTGAATACAACCATCTGGATCTCTATAGTGAGGTCTCTCATGATCAACAGTTCCTGAAAAGATTGACTGGGAATCTGAATGCCCGAGGGGTCCTGGGTCTTTTCAAAGCTAATGCTATCCTCCAGGGGTAAGCAATAGCCTTAGTCAAGGGGAGTCATCTCAACCCTGAGTGCTAGGATAGGATGAATGGTTTCTGCCATTCTGATGGCCTTATGAACTGATTTGTCTAAGACTGTAAGTCCTTACTCATGTGCCACTTCATGTGGTTATCAAGCCCCGAATAGTGCTTCAGTGGTAAAGTCTAGCTGTACCCCCAGACTAAGTGGCATCTTGTCTTGTCTTTAATTTGTGGCAGCTCTCATAACAAGTGTAGAAAGAAGCGTTTATTCAAGAAAGTAGATGTGACATTTATGGTCTTTAAAGCATGCAAAAGATTGGAAATAAATACTCTTTTAAAAAAATTTCTTTGATCAGGAGCTTAAAGTTAGCTGACTACTAGAATCAGTCACTTTTATAAAGAATACATAGGAATGCTTTATTCATTTCCTGTCTTTTATTGATCCATGTTTCATAAACAGCCTAACACCTAGATAATAAATTCAGTCACTTTTAGCTCTAAAAGATACACACACATACACACACACATATTTATTTGTTGCAGTGTGTTTCTCAACATGAATTGTGGTTAAGATTTTTTATTATTATTAGCATTCTATTTGGTGTGAGAACCTTGAACTATGCATCTTAACATTTCACATATTTTACAGAAAATTTCACTTTAATGGAAAATCAAAGGTCCTGGCAATCACCAATCACTTTTCCTGTTTTCATGTAGAGAATTTTTCTATACAAGTCCACTAGCACCATCACTAACAAAAACATCTAGTTTAAGGTATGCTGATGATAATTATGTTACCCCGAATTTGGCAAAAAGGGAAAATTAATCAAAATAAATGTAATTTTCTCCTCCAGCAAGGTTGATAATCTTATATAAGTCTATGGACATACTGTAGCTTAATTCTAGGAAACTTTGGTTTGTCTTACTGATAAACTTTTATTTAAAATTATATATATATATATATATATATATATATATATATATATATATATGTATCAAAGATACAAATCTCAAGAGGACCTTATGTAAGACCAATTCATTAAAGGAAGACAGGATTTGAAGGACAAAAATTTTGTAATTCCAAATTGTTCCCTCTGATTTTATTTGAGAACTTCCTGGAAATCATGTAGACATGAGAAAAACACTAATAGGTCTTAGTAGGCAAGAAAGTAAGTTATTTTCCTCAAAGTTATCACAATGAAATCCCTAACCAATTTAAGAAAGCAGAAAATAATTAATTGTTGCATATCTTCATTTCTTCTTTTACTGATCATTTAAAAATCAAGGAATGCAAAGCTCTGTCCACCCTTATGATTAAAGGGAGATTGAGAGGATGCAATGAAAAAATGAAACTAAACTGTTGTCTATCACCACACACCAAAAATAACTCAAAATTGATTAAGGACCTGAATATAATGCCTGAAACAATAAAATGCATAGAAGAAAACATAGTTAACTAAACTCAAGAACCTTGGACTTAAAGAGGATTTTATTTGAAAAGACGTTCAACATCGCCAGCTATTAGGGAAATGCAAATCAAAACTACAATAAGATACCATTTCATACCTGTTAGAATAGCTATAATCAACAGGACAAGTAATAACAAATGTTGGAGAGGATGTGGAGAAAAAGAAACCCTCATACACTGTTGGTGGGACTGCAAACTGGTACAGCCACTATGGAAAACAGTATGGAGATTCCTAAAAAAACTAAGAATTGATCTACCATATGATCCAGCAATCCCTCTACTGGGTATTAGCCCCAAAGACCTGAAAACCCATATCTGAAAAGATATTTACACACTGATGTTCATAGCAGCACTATTCACAGTGGCCAGGACACGGAAGCAACCAAAGTGTCCTATGACAGATGATTGGCTAAAGAAGCTGTGGTACATATATACAATGGAATATTACTCAGCCATAAGAAGAGATGAAATACTGCCATTTGTGACAACATGGATGGACCTTGAGATAATCATGCGAAGCGAAAATAAGTCAGACAGAAAAAGTTGAAAACCACATGATACCACTTATATGTGGGATATAAACCTAAAAGCAACAAAGGAACAGGACAAACAAATAGAGACTCATGGACATGAACTATATAGACTAGTGGTTATCAGAGGGTCGGAGGTGGGGGAGGAGAGGGGAGGTAGGTGGGGTTAAGGGGGTCAAATATAGGGGAGTAGGGGGAGGGTGAAGTGGGTAAAGATGATCAAATATATGGCAGCTGAAGGAAACTAGACTTTGGGTGGTAAACACACCATAGAATATACAAATGTCAAATTATAATATATACCTGAAAATTATATAATTGTATTAACCAATGTTACCCCAACAAACAAAAAAAAACTCACATCTTTTAGCTATCAATTTCCTAAGTTAATTCAAATAGGATAAAAAAATTCAAGTGGCTTTCTGAACTGTGGACTTTACTCAGTGCAATTACATAGTTCTGTAAACTCCACTGATTGCTAGAGAGACAATATTAAATAGTGTTGAGAGTACTCTGGACTCTCAGACTATTTGGGTTTGAATCTCACCTCCTGTGTTTGCTGTGTGACCTTGAACAACTAACTTAACCTCTCTGAGTCTTAACTACCTTATCTGTACAATAAGGATTAAAAAAGTAATGACCTCAAGGAATGTTATGAGTATTAAATGAGTCAATATGTGTATGGCACTAAGAACAGTACTGTTGCATAGTGAATACTGTATTATTATATACCAATACTAATGATAAATTTCACTGAATCTGTCAAAAATTGCTATACCTGTGCCTATGCAAAACACTGGAAAAATGAAAACGTTGATCAATAATTACTTTGTTTCAAGATGATGGTTACTGATACCCTGAAGTATACAAAATTTGGTGAAATTTATCAGTTTTTTCAAAATCATTGTGGAATAAACATGTAAACAGAATAAGACATTAAATATAAAATGTTGAATTTAAATAGAAATTTCATTCACGTTATCAAAACTGTTAAAATTTTTTAAAAAGGAAGCTACAGAGTCAGGAAATAGAGACTCCATATCAGGAATGAGGATTAGGAGGACATTTCCAAGATGGCAGTGAGGGAGACCCCAAGACGGTTGAATGCAGTGCCTCTCAAACTTTGTCGTGCATAGGAACCACCCGGGATCTTTTTAAAGCGCATTCCGATTCAGTAAGTCTGGGTAGGGCCTAAGAGTCGAAATTTTTAACAAGCTTTCCACACGGTGCTGATGCTGCTGGTTCAGGGACTACACTTTGCATAGCCGGGTGTAGAGAACAAACAGTCCAAATTGTAACAAGAAGGCAGCACAGAAAGAATGAGAGAAATTCACTTGCTTCTAGAGATAACTGAGGATGAATTAGTGTTAGGCAACAATAGTATAATATAGGAGAGAGAGGATGGAAGACAGGAAAAGATTAATCTTTTAAATAAATACAAATCAAGGGAAAACACAGGCTGGGGCGAGGGCAGTGTCCCTAGTAAACACCTGAGGAGGAATGCAGGACCGCCTTAACGGAAATAAATTCGGGGCTCTGGGGTAACCAGAGCATCCCCAGCAAATGCTCGAGATGGGGGGACTCAGCCCTCGCGGAGAAGCAGATTAGAGGGAGAACGAACCTTCCTCGCGCGGGCAGGGGGAGTGGGCGGAGCCTAGGCCAGCTGCCCCTTCAGGTGCTAGGGGGCGGGGTGTGGGCGGAGCCTTGTCCCGAAATTGGCGTTCCCAGGCTGAGCAGGGATTCGCATCCGTGGCTCTTGAACCCGGAAGCAGTCGGCGGCGCTCGGAAGCGCCGGCGGGACGAGGGATTCCGCGGGCTCCACGGCTGCAGAATGGTCGGTGGCGGCGGGAAGCGCAGGCCTGGCGTGCAGGGACAGCAGGTACTGCCGCAGAGGATGTGTGGGCTCCGCGGGCACTTTGGGTCATAGTCACGGCACCAAGGCGCAGCACATCGCATTTATCCAGTAATCATTGAGCGCCTGCTGTGTGCCTGTGAACGGCGGGCTGCTCCAGGACCCTGCTCAGGGCCCTGCTCAGGGCCGCTGCTTTTCAGAGCTCTGCGGGGATTTGGACCGGAGAAGGAGCGCCCTGGCATCCCTTCTTCTGGCGTGGTTCCTGGGAAAGCAGATTAAGACAACCAACGGTTCATTCATTCAACCAGCCACACTGATTGGAAACCGAGTACAAGCCAGGCGCTGTGCGGGGCGCTTTGGATTCAAGATGAATCCTGCCGCCCCTGCCCCTCTTGGGGCCCCCATCCTAGGGAGGCGGGGCACAAGTGAATATACGTGTTACTGTCACTTTTCTGTTTGGCATTGTAACACTAATGTGTAGGAAGTGCTGTGGAAACATTAAAGGAGAATTTAACGAGTCCCCGGGCGCTGTTAAGGAAGTCTTTTAGGACTACTCGCGTTTGAAAGGGCTCTTGAAGGCAGTGAAGAGAAGGCGTGAGAAATAAGTGTAGAGGATGTTTGGGCACAGCGGGAAGTTTGGCTTGGCTGGAGGCTGAGGGATGGGAAAGTAAGGGGCACCTCGTCGTAAAGGCACTAATGAAGGAGGGGAACATAAAATATGTGCATTTTCTCATACTTTTAAAACGATTTCAGAAGTTCTGCAACCACTACAGTAGCAATAAAGAGAGTTAAGAAAGAAGTGTCACTGTGATAAGTAAAGTTTTAGAAAAATTACTCTGGCCATATTATAGCTGGATCAGGTGAGACAGTGTTAGAGGCCTAATTAACTGTTAGAAGGCCATGGTTCTGGGCATTCATTATATTGGGTCATGCTTTCTAGAAAGACAAAAGTGAAGTATAAGTGCAGCCTCTGAAGGGAACAGCTGCACCAAAGTCTAGTTATTGGGGATTTGGAGATGCTGGATTGGTGTTTGATGTAAGGCAGAGCTGAAAAAAATCTCAATCACCCTTTGATGCAGTGAACCTCTTTGACATAATGATAGTGTTGGAAACAAAATATCAAAAATGAGGATGAGTCTATAGAGACTATAGCTAACAATAATAGCATTTATATATTATGTTCTAGGACTGTTCTCTGTAGTTTTATAAGTAACTTATAACAACACTATGATATAGGTAGCCTTTTTTTGTAGATGAGAAAACAAGGCACAGAGAGGTTAAATAACTTTCCCAAGGTGACAGAGCTGGAAATTGAAAGTCAGAGTCAATCCATGATGCAAAACTGCCTTTTGGCAAGGTAGATTGAAGCTTTTCTTCCCACCCTCTTAAGCCTGAGCCAGTCTTTGAAAGTCTGGCCAAAAATGGTTGTAAAACGGAAGAGAGGGTAAGTCAGAACTTGTATGTTCCAGCTGTTATATATTTGTAGCCGGTGAAGCAGCATGAAGTGGTGAATGTGCCTAGGAGCCAGCCCACCTGGGTTTAAATAAACCCCTGTCCTTTCACTTTCTAGGTAGGGACCTAGGGGAATTTACTCCAGTTTCCTCATCTGGAAAACGTGGATAATAGTATTTAGATCATAGGTATTTGTGAAGATTAAATGAATTAATCCATAGAAAGTACTTAGAACAGTGCCCTGGCACATAGTAAGTGCATAATTACTTTATTATTATTAATGTTATCATTTACTCTTAGCATTCATTTTTGGATCTATATTTCAAAAGCCTTTTTGTTAAAATTGATTTTTTTATGACCTCAGACACATAATCCTTGGCATAATAAACTGTTGTCATTGGCCAAGGCATGGTCCTCTTTTACCTTATTTATTAATAATATAACAAACACCTGTGAACCTGTTGCCCGAGAGTAGGACTGAAACACTGACAAAAACCTTACATCTACACGGTTCCTCACTTTATCTGCCTAACTTCCTATCACCCACATTTCAGTGTAGCTACCAACCTGAATTTTGTTTTCCCTTGCCTTCTATAGCTTTATCGCCTATGAGTGTATGCCTAAACAATATTTATTGTTACGAATTTCATAAAAAGGTTATCTGCTGCATATAATCTTCAAGGACTTTTTCTTCATTCAACATTTTGTTATGAAGACTGATCCATATTGTGTATAGCTGTATTTCATTTTGACTCAGTTTAATATTCTGTTTTGAAGGCCTATAACTGTTCTCCTGTCAGTAGGTGTTTTCATTTATTGTCTTCTCTTAGAAACAGTGCTATCAAGAATATCCTTCTGTCATCTGATTCATAAATTTTGTAGACTTTGAATACTACCCAGTATAATATCAATAAACATGAGCCTATTGGGAAAATGGAAGAATGTGAATATGAGAAACATCTGGCTTAGAATTTTTCAACCTCAGTACAATGGACATTTTGGGCCAGTTAAGTGTTTGTTTAGGGGGCTTATCCTGTGCTTTGTGGGATATTTACCAGCGACCCTAGCCTCTTCCTCACTAAATGCCATTAACACCCACCTCCCAAATTTGTGACAACCAAACCGCTCTCCAGACATTACTAAACATATTCCCCTGGGGGCAAAATTTGTCCTAGTTGAGAAGTGCTGATGTAGATAGAAAGGAAGAATAAGAAGGAAGAACTTAATCCAAAAGAAAGGATCTAGGTTTCTAGAAAGAAACAGATTGCTACTTAAACTAAAGGTTAAGTAACTTCCAACTAAGCATTTTATCTTTATAGAAATTTATCAAATATCTAATATACATTATAAAACCTGGCATACTTATGTAATGAACCTATATTACAGGGATGTTGGAGATAAGTTTTATAACCTAGTCCTGACATTAAAGGGCCTTACGTGAAATAATTGTAACTGGTGACTCCCCTTGTATCCAGTTATTTCTGATAGTTTTCATCTGGTGTGATTACTGAATCTTAAAAGGCATAATGACATCTTGTTTACACAAGAAAGCAAAACCTGCCTTTTCCTTATTCCTCTTTCCTGCTCTTTACCTTTTACTTTGTTGTTGTTCTCTGTGTTTCTAGTGTCTTAGAGAAATATATTTGAAGACTTGCTGTGTGGGTCCCTCTTGACCACTATATATTTATAAACTGTTCTTTCCTTTTTTCATTGCCCAAAAGAACCCCCATGTTTTACTCAGAAATACCATTTAAAGTTTTAAAGAAAACACATGCACCTCATAGAGTGAATAAAATGAGCAATAAAATGGGTGAATAAAAATGAGCAGCAATATTGTTATGAAAGGAAAGTTATTGAAATGACTTTTGGAGAAACAACATTCTGTATGCCAATTTCCAGTGTGAAAAAACAGTTGATGTGAAGAAGAGTAAATCCTGTGAAGCTGATGTCTCCAGTGACCTTCGAAAAGAAGTGGAAAATCATTATAAGCTTTCTCTGCCTGAAGATTTCTATCACTTCTGGAAATTCTGTGAGGAACTTGATCCTGAAAAGCCAGCTGGTGAGTTCCTTCACAATCATTCCCATTTCTACCAATGGAAAAGACAGTAGGAAACTGGACCAAGGAGCTAAACATTTCGTAGAAAAGGAACCCTTCAAACATGTTTCTAAGAAGAGAAATATAAAATAATGCTATAATAATATGTCACTATCTCCTGTTATCCTGGCAAAAGGAAATAATTTCAAGACATGCTTTGTTTGATGAGGGTTTTGAAGGAAAACAAGTACTTTGATATATAGCAGTAGTTTTTAATGACAGCAGTTCTGTTTCTAGGAACTTGTCTTATGGAGTAGGTGAACCAAAAATTATGTTCAGTGATATTTATTGAAACAAAAAATGGGAAGTGGCTTAAATACCCATCAATATTGAATCTATGTCATGAATATTCGTAATTTTAAATGAATGAGTTAGATTTTTTAGGCAATGATAAAGTATCGTGCAGGAAAGATTTTGAGTGAAAAGGAGTGTATAGAGTATGTTACCATTAGTATTGAAAAAAAGGGAGAGGAGAATACACGCACATCCCTATATGCTTTCTATGTGTATATACTATTTCTGAAACGATACACAAAAAACTGATTATGGTTATGATGGAGTTTTCACTGTTACCATTTTGTACTATTTAAAAATTTCAGCATGAGATTAGTGGGGAGAAGCACTCTCGTATACTATTGATGGAGATGTATATTGGTAGAGAACTCTGAATTTTGGCAGTATATCAGAATACTTAAACTGTGTAGCAACTTCTCTAAAAATATTCATGGCCATGTACAAGTATTAACAAAGATGTTCATGGAAGCATTGTTTAGAAGAGTTAAACAGTAGATGTCTATTAGTACTAGAATATGTATCTATAATGGAATATTATGCAGACATTTAAAATTATGTAAGAAAATTTAATAATGGAAAAATATTCAGAAAATTTCAAACAGCATGGTCTCTCTTTAAAATATATGTGTTTACAACTGTTCATAGAGGGGGAAAATGTTATTACTGTATACCAGACTATTTACCTTGGTATCAGTGGCTAGTGAGATGAGTGATTTCAGTTTTTATATTACTTTAAAAATTTGTGTGTGCTATCCTAAGCTCTAGCTAAGATGAACCATTTTCCCCTTCCAGAGAAACTGGCTATTATTCACGTTGTTACCTCTGCCAAGAATTTTCTTTCTTTCTCCATCCCCACATCCTACATATCCAAATCCTGCCTGGAGTGCTTACTTCCTTCTTCTAGAAGCAATGAGGACCCATCTGATGTTGTAAAAGTGTACATTTGAACAGACTTCATGACTCTAGTTTTATTTTTCACTCTCCCTCTTTGATCTGCGAATGGAGAAGGGAGGAATCGTCCAGTATTAGGGGTTGGCCAAATTGTCAAGGAGGCAAAAGAATCCCACAGTGATAATTAGCTGAGGTAAAGGGAAGGGGAAGGAAATGTTTTCATTAAATACATTTTTAATTAAGTTATTTACCTTCCTTAATGCACACTCATTTTTTATCTGTCTTGTCTCTCCTTTCATCCCGGTGTGCTAGAAGAATTTTATAGCCTCACAGCTGCATAGTAATAAGACAGAGTAAGTGTTTGCAGTTTTAATATGACCATGTGAATACAAAAGTCTTACTTTGACCAAACTAAGAAATAGCAGGAATGTTTGAAATGTAATCAGTGGTAAATTTTAAGAGGAAATCCTGAATGTAAGTGCCACATTTTCATTGCTCTGATTTTTACCCCTTGAATATTTATAACTCACATTCACATGTAGCTAAAGATTTATTTTATTTTACTTTAGAAAGTTGTTTAACACAGTTGCTGAGAAATAGTTTACTAACGAAACTATTTTTTTTTTCACTTGACAATCCATTATGTCCTATCTGCCTCCAGAAATTTATTGTCTAAGCAAACTTATTTAATTTACAGATTCACTTTTCGCAAGCCTTGGACTTCAATTAGTGGGTCCTTATGATATCCTTGCTGGAAAACATAAAATTAAAAAAAAACCAGCAAGCCTGAATTTTAATCTTCACTGGAGATTCTACTATGATCCTCCTGAGTTCCAGACAATTATTATTGGAGATAATAAAACTCAATTCCACATGGGGTATTTCAGGTAAAGGATCTTTTCCTCTCCTCTAAAATATAGTTACTATCTTTCTGATGAGTATAAATAGACATTCTTTGGTCTCACCCAAGGTGAAGGGCATGCTTTCCCCTTATGGGTGATACATGAGCCACCCGTTGTTCTGTGGTTGCCATTCTAACCTACCCAAGGATGGGTGAACCCTAGGTTTAATTAACCTCACTGCTTTTACCTTCGTGGTTATAAACTTTTTTTGGTTTTTGTTTTCTTTTGGGTTCAAAAGAGTTCTTTTAGCCCAAGAAAGATAATTAAGAGTAGCTGCTATGACTTAAATTCGCCATCTGCTTCCAGGGGGCGTGGAATCGACCTGTAATTAAGAATGTGCTTTGGAGCTCGACTGGTTCTACTATTTATTATCTGGGTGACCCCATTCCAGTCAGTAGTGACTGAATTTCTGTGACTGTTTCCTCTCTTGTAAAAATGAGGATAATAATTGTACATACCTAATAGGAATATTAAGGGGATTAGATGGATATATGCAAGATACTGAGAATGTTAAATAGAAGTAGGTTGAGGGGAAAAATACCTCATGCACTTGTACCAGTACAGCTGTTATTTAAAGTGAAGGTGAACGGTAAGATAACAGACTAGAGGGGGTAGAGGAAGCATGCCCAGGGAGAGGTTGTAGTACAGTGGAATACACACAGTGCTGGGCATTGGGTTGTTACATGGATTCTGCTTCTGCCTTTACCATTAACTTACTAGGACCTTGGCTGAGTCACTTCATCTCTGCGTATTGGTCCCCTCAATTGTATAAAAAAGATTTAAATATATGAATCAGATCCTTTTACCTCTAATGTTTTATAATCTGGTCAGTCCTGTTTCTGTTTTTCCACCTTTTTAATTTTTTTCAGACTATAAAACTGGGGTTGAGAAGATGGCATATAATCTTCTCTACTTCTTTTGATAGGCCTATTCCCCTTTGTATTTAGGTATAAAAGGAACTAGGTCCTAAGAATCTTAATTTTAGGTTTTGTTATATAAATAGGATTTGTTGTAGATATTTCTAAGAAATTTAGAGCTTAAACCTGGCTAATTCCAATTTTAAAAAATACAGATACAAATTGTTGTCTATAGACCTAAAATTCTACTTGCCTAATAGTATAAATTATGGGCAGCTAAAATTTTAATATCTTTTACTTAAACAGGGATTCTCCTGATGAACTTCCTGTGTATGTTGGTACAAATGAGGCAAATAAAAACTGTATAATTGTTCAAAATGGAGATAATGTGTTTGCTGCAGTCAGGTAAGAAAATATTTTATTTCAATCCCTTTTCTATTTATAATATTTGTTTATAATTTTTGTGCTATAAGAGAAATTAAGGTAACCTAAAAATTTTAGATTTCTAGAAATCATTTCTGACTTTTACAGAGTCCTAGCCATACTTCTTTACTGTTCATCAAAACAAAACAAAACAAAAAAACCTCCTATATAACTATGTATTTTATTTAATGAAAATATTACTTAATCTTGACCTCAGTTGTCCCATGACAAAATCAAAAGATTTTTTAGACATTTTAAATGCCATCATTAAGAATTCATTGTAAGAACCCACTGTATGTAATTCAAACAGAAAGATTTAATACAGTAAAGCAGGTGCTCATAACATCCTTGGAAGGGCTAATGGAGCAGCCCAAGCCTCCAGGAATGACAGTTGTGTAGCAGAACTGGCTCACCAATGGAGTTTATGTCTCTGCCATCATCAGGAAACTGGAAAATCAAGAACTGCTGGCCCAACATGTGGCTTCAGGACCACATTGTCTTTGATGTAACTTGTGCCAGTAAAATGGATGCCCTGCCTTCTTCCTCTCCACCCCCATGAAACTAAGGGCCAGGTGCTGCGATCTCAGCTGCAGCTGCTACGCAACAGTCAGATGCCTCAACGACTGTGCTCACTGGGGACACAGCAGAAGCACAGGCTCCACGTGGTATCTCTTCTGCCTTTCAAAGGTGCATCTGCAGAAGAACTGAACAGATACTTTTCCAAAAAGGAAATACAGATGGCTAACGGACATATGAAAAGATGCTCAAGATCGCTAATCATCAGAGAAATGCAAATTGAAACCACAATGAGATAGATATCACCTTACACCTGTCAGAATGGCTATCATCAATAAATCAAAAAATAGCAAGTGTTGGCGAGGATGTGGAGAAAAGGGAACACTCATACATTGTTGGTGGGATTGCAAATTGGTACAGCCACTATGGAAAAAGTATGGAGGTTTCTCAAAAAATTAAAAATGGATATGCCTTTTGACCCAGCAATTGCACTTCTGGGTATTTATCCAAAGAAAACCAAAACAATAATTCGTAAAGATCTATGCACTCCAATATTCATGGCAACACAATTTACAATAGCCAAGATATGGAAGCAACCTAAATGCCCATCAACAGATGATTGGATAAAGAAATTATGGTTCATATATACAATGGAATATTACTCAGCCATTAAAAAAAATGAAACCCTACCATTTGCAACGACATGGATGGACCTAGAGGTTATTATGCTGAGTGAAATAAGTCAGAGAAAGATAAATACCGTATGATTTCACTTATATATGGAATCTAAGGAACAAAAAGAACAAACCAATCAAAAACAGACTCACAAGTATAGTGGACAATTTGGTGACAGAGGGAGGGGTTTGGGGGGCACTGGGAGAATGAAGTGAAGGATTAAAGAAGTACAAATTAGTAGTTGACAGCTGGGCTTGGGGATGGGGAGCACAGCAGAAGGAATGCAGTTAGTATTAATATGATGGCCAAGGGAGGGAGGGAGCAATTGGGGGATTCGTTTTATGAACAATAGATGTCTAAACAATGTACTGTATACTTGAAACTACTTTAAATAAATTTATTTTAAAAAATCACTGGTCTATATAACAATAATGCTAGAACACACACACACACACTTGCATCTGCTTGAGAGAAGCTAGGTCCCATGTGGAGTCTGAGCAGAAAAATAGTATGGGAAATGCATCAGTCTCTCACGTGGAAGGGGCATGGAATGTAACTGAGTGAGCCTGTCCACAATGTACTAGCCACACATAATTGGAAGCCATTTGTCAGCAGCTATTCAGTTTAAACTAATAAAATGAAAAAAGCATTCTTTATCATTTTAAATACAATAAGTAGATTATGTTTTGTGGGACCTCTTCTAATACCCTACTTTTAAAAAGATTTTATTTACTGTGATTTAATTGTTGCAAATTTGCATTAATAATTCAAACTAAGTCAACCTAGGGTACCCCCTAGACTGCTGTGTACATACTGGTGTATTTACAGGGCAGCTCATTATAGATATACAAAAAAAGGCTCTTTCTCTTCTGATGGCTCTGAGTTTTCTAAAATGTTGCCTGTCTCTGTTAAATAGCCCTTATAATTTATATAGAACTTATAATTGATATAATTCTTTTAAGCCCTTCAGATTTGTTGTTCTTTTGAAATTGGTGCCATCTTTATTAGAAACTGTAGTTCTTTGGTTGCTTATTGTCTGTCTCTTGTACTAACATGTAAGTTCCATGAGGGCAGAGGCTTTCTCGTGTACAATATCTGCCCCATAGTAGATGTTCCATAAATTTCTTCATTCTACAAATACTTTGGCATCCAAAAACACCTAATTTTTCATTAGTCTTATTAAAAAATTTTATTTAAAAAGAAAGTTTTAGTGCTTATCTAAAGTAATCCAAGATTGTTCTGGTTATTTTTTTTAGCTTACTGGAGAACACAAAAAAGAAAAAAAAAATTGATAATAAATTTATAATTTAGGCGAAGAACAGAAGTACTGGAGTACCTATTTTCACTCAGATGTTTTCTATCTCCAATAATTTTTCTCAAATATAGAGATAAAAAGATGATAATACTTTTCAAATTTGACAACTGTTTTAGTTTTTTGAGACTTTACTTAAAAAGTTGCTCAGAATACTTAATTTAGTTTATTTCTGTATCAGTCTGAGTAAGGTCTTTTAAGGCAGACCATTTGTTATAAACTATTTTTATGCCTAGGGAAACTGCTAGTTTGCTGTGTGCAAGGCTGAATAGTAGTCAAAAAAATATAAATTCAGCCAGTGAAGATTATTAAAGATTAAAGAATGGTAATACCCAATTAGGTTAGGTTATAAAAAAAACTTTACTTATCTGTTAATTGGTAAAACCTCTATAGAGAAGAGTTTGAGAAATATTTAAACAACCTTATTACAAAATTTTATGACAGATAATTAACATTGCTAGGTACTGTGCTAAGCGAACATTTTTACCTTTAAGTCAGCAATTCCATTTCCAGCTATTTATCTAAAGATATTTTGGACAGGTACACAAATATGTGTGTCTACTACAGATTGGTAAAAATGAAAAATTGGAAACAACATATCCAGCAATAGAAAAACTTATATAAATAAATAATAGAATGTCCATACACTATAATGCCAGGATACTGATTTGTTGATTTGGAAAGATATTTGATATATGAAGAGGGCAAATAATAGAATAGTATAGAATGATTCCATTTTCATGTTGTCTAATACACATAGAAAAAAAAATGTAGATTACCTAGTTTTATCTTTAGACAACAAAAGTAGTGAATTTTTCCCTGTTCTGTTCTTTTTTATTTTTATTCAAATAACTTTAGCAATACTTTTGACCTCACGGACCTCCTAAAAAGATCTCAGGGACCCCCAATGGTCAGTCTACAGACTATTTTTGCTAACTGCTATTTAGTTAATGGTTTTAAACATGACTTCATATCAGAACCTCTTGGGTTACTGGTTTAAAGTACTTACTTGATCATGAACTCTATAGGTCCTACCTCTAGAGATTTCACTTTTAATACATGTAAAACAGGACTCAGGAATATTTTTTAAAAATACACATTGCAGGTATGCAACACAAAATTATACTTCTCTAATTTCGATACTTAAATTTTTAAAATCCATTTACCCTACATTTAATGAATGCTTACTTTGTGCAGGGCCCAAAAATTATTTAAGCAGATTTGGTACTTGTTAAAGGAATAAATGTTTTTAATTTCATCCAATATATTAGATCTTGAGTGAACTTGTTAAATAATTTTTTTCTCTTGCCTGCTGCCACAACTTTCTCTGCCACTCTACTTCACTGTACTGAGAAATGTAGATTTATTGCCATAGGCAATGATTTTTCAAATACTAGCTCAAGGTAAAGTACTTTTAACTAGTAACCCAGGAGGTTTTTAAAAATTTTATTTAATTTTTATTTTTTCCCAGGAGGTTCTGAAATACAGTCAGGTTTAAAACCATTAACTAAACAGCAATTATCAAAGAATAGTGTGTGGACACTTATGAGTCTCTGACACCTTTTTTAGGAGGCCTGTGAGGTCAAAACTATTCATGATATCATGTCATTTTTGCCCCACTGGCTGAAAGGTAACAAGTGGTGGATAATACTGTTGATACCTTGACAGGAATCAAGGCAGTGGCACCAAATTAGCAGTCATTGTATTATTCATGGCAATAATATAATGCAAGTGTCATTTAAGAATGTCAGTGACCTTTTTAACATGCTGTGTGATGAAATGAGATGGGCGTAGAAGGCACGTGTGCATACTCAAGTATTGGTTTGTCTCAAGGAAAAAGCTCTTGAGTTATAAGAGTTGTGAGGTGAACTTTTTTTCACTCTTGAGTGATTGACAAACTCCAGTTATTCAGACATGAATATTTGGCAGACATTTTCTCAAACGAATCAAAACAATTTGACTGTATTTGTTGCCAGTGATTAAAATTCGGGAGTTCAAAAACAAAAATTAGAATTGGGGAAACATAACCACCATTGTGAGCTTGATAGCTTCTCACTACCTAAAGACTTTTCTAATGAGACTGGTGGTAATATTAATGAAAGTGATTTTTTCATATTGTGATGTATTGGAGTGAACGTGATACAATGAAAAGTTTTAGTATTTGGAAGAGCTGCATAACTTAGTGAACCAATATATTCCAAATGACCATTGCAGGAGTTATTCAAAGTTCAAGGTATCCCAATGGATTGTAATATAAGAGTACAGAATGTTTATGGTTATTATTTCAGTTTGTAACTTTAATCATCAGAAAGCAAATCAGAGAGTAAGTTTGAAGCTGAGAGACAAAAAGCTTAATACGCTGGTACCAAGATAATCATAATGATACTTGTAGAAGACAGCTATTAGGTGCCTTAAATAGTGGTGAAAATCTTCATAGAGACACTTTACCTAGGCATGATGAATGCGTAAGTACTTATTGGAAAGAATGGGAGGAAGGATGTTCTAGGCAGAGGAGCAGTATATGCATGAAAGTATGAAAACAAGTGGCAGAATATTTGAAGGCCTGTATGCCATGCCAGAGAGGTTGAGGACTATAAAGATTGATTCACTTAGACTTGCCATCAGTTTGCTTTTTATGATGCTTATATTTTCTTGATACACAATTGTATATGACTGAAGGTAACATTTAGTGTAAGTTATGTGTGCTGTAATCAGAAAACAATGATTTGGTAGTCTCGATTTCTCTAGCACTGTAATCTACCCTTATACTAGCTCTGTGAACTTGGGTAAACTGATTAATCTCTCTGCCTCAGTTTCCTGATATGTAAAATGGGGATAAGAATAGCACCCACTATAAATGTTCTAAGCTGTTTACAGTGCCCAGCCCAAAGCAAACTGTCAAATGTTAGTAGTGAATAAAAGTGTATTTCCTCCTGGGAGTCTTGCAGTGGCTACAGAGGAAAGGGGTTGGCTATATCCCCACTTATGCTTCTTCCAGCTCTTCACTTTATTCATGATTTGCTCTGCTGGTGAAAATTTTAACCTGCTTATGGTAAAAACATATAATTATTTGTGTAACTGGCATTGGTATGTTGTATTCTTCACATACTTTTAAAAATAGTTTTAGATTGTGCTTTTGTATAAACTTGTAGTTTTGATTTCCTTTTACATTTTCCAAATTCATCTTAAGACAAATGTGAAGGTAACATTTTTTTTTTCTATTCCCTGTGCTGTACATGATATCCCCATGACTTATTTGTTTTATGACTGGAACTTAGAACTTCTTATTCCCCTTCAGAAGGTAGTATTTTAAAAGAGCAGCTGATCTTAAGTATTGTAACAGTGTATCATGGCTCTTTAAAAATAAAACATCCTTTTTGTATCTACATACTGTTTTTTCTCTTATGCCAGGCTTCTCCAAAGCAGTATGCCATATCTTAATATCATTTAATGAATTTAAAACTTGGTTTAATCTCAGCTTTTAAAATATCCCTTATGTATTTATTATAGGCATTAAGGTCTAATACAAATTTGACTCATATTTGCTGTTCTGTGGCTGAAAGCTTTTCATTAATATTACCTTTCCCTTGTTTGAAGAAATCTATTAGGGATTATGAGAAAACTGTTGTAATTATTCTAGTCTTTTTTCTGTATGGAATTTGATATTTTTTAACTTAGCACCCTTCACTTCCCAAGGTCTGTGTACTTAGTACAGCGGCCTGTAATATAACAAGGTTTTTACTTCTTTTTCAGATTATTTTTGGGGAAAAAACTTAAAGAAGTAACAGATAAAAAGAAAACTAGTCTATTGAAAAACATAGATGAAAAACTCACAGAAGCAGCCAGAGAACTGGGTTATTCACTGGAGCAGAGAACCATGAAGATGAAACAGAGAGATAAGAAAGTATGATTTAAATCTTAGTCACTATTTTGCTATTTAATAGAGTTTTTTCCTCTTGACTCCTTCCCCACTGCACTTACCCTTCTGGTCTCCTGCCCCATCCCAAAGAGTGCTAAATGCCACCCTCAGGGGCTTTCTACAGGGCTGTCCAGTACCTGGATTGCCAGAAGGATGGCACTGGAGCAGGGCTTGAGTGGCTTTGTAGGCTGTTAGACAGGCCGAGTCATGTGACATATCACTGCTGTAGTTGCATAACTCATGCCAGTATTTCCGACTCTTTTAATCTTGTTTTACCAGTTACTCATTTTATAGAACTGACTGAAAGCAGCTTTGTATGTAATGTTTACTTAAATGTCTTCTTTTAATGGCTGAGATCTGTTGATTTAGTGTAAGGTATTTTTGGGAAGGGGAGTTTTATAAAGATACACCGTAGAGTGCTTTAGGTAAAAGGCCTCAAATGTGGTTCCCTTTTGAGAGACTGTGTGTGCATTGAGTTGTTAATTTCCTCCAGTAGTGTGGTCTAAGCAGTCCTCTTATTTTCCTTATTGATTCCATCAGCATTCCTTTTACATCTCTCCTAATACCTGGACTGTATGGAGTGTTTTGTAAACAGCAAATTCTTTTGGGTTTTGGAACCTTTGGTTTTTCACTTATAAATTTCAGAGTAAATTAACAGACAAGCTAGAATTCTGCTTTGGGAAAAATGAGAATTCTGCAAGAGTTTGTTTTTAAAACCTTTGGGGAGGAAGGACGTTTGCCACTGTGGAATAAGAGTAGCCACCTCCTCTAGCCTCTCACCATTGCCTCCTGTGGCTGATTGATCTGAATGTTCTAGGCCAAATGAAGTATTAGTTATTCCCAAATAAACTAGTACTGGCGACTAAGTACTTCAGCATACTTAGTTATTGAAAATCCTACTTCAGTTCCTTTTCTGATCTTGACTCAACTGCAGGGTGATGTTCTGGTATGTTACAGTCACTAAATTACAGTGTTGGCTCTTCTCTTTCTTTAGTCCTAAAGACAGAAATAGTTTGTAAAATTGTACATTTGAATGAAACTCATTACAATAGGGCATTTTAAAATTACTTTAAGATTTTATGTTGCCATTTTACCTTTCTAGTTTTCATAAGGAGCCTCTTCTACCTTATGAGTAAAAAGGGTACCATTTTACACTTCCTTATGTGTCTTAAAGACTGAGCTTTTATGTGCAAAATAGCTGTTAGCAAATTCTTTCACCAGATCCCTGTTTTTTTTTTTTACCATCAACTATCATTTATTTCAGATGAAATTTCCTTAATTCTCTCCCATACCTATAAATAAGCTGTGATTGGGGTTTAAACTTCATAGGAATATTTCTTGTGGCCCTATCCCCTGTGAGTTTTGTTTTTAGTAGTCTTTTTATAAAATCAGCTAGTAAAAACAAATACAAAGCAAAAAAGAACTTATAAGACACCCATGATCTTATACTCCCAAAGACAACACGTTGGTGATTATGCTTTCAGATTCTTTTCTATGTATTTTTGTTCTTTATTGTTATTGTGAGACCTATATTTTTTTAGTCATGAAAAATTCAGTTCTAGTATACGTGACTTTGTTTTTATGTATAAAATTAATATCCATTCTAGTATAATAGAGCACTATTTAATACACTAGAAATCAATGTTTTTATACTGTTGATACTTTACTTACAGTGCTTTGGAATGCAAAGTCCTTATGTGTTACCTCATTTGACCTTTAAAACAAATCTGCAAAGTAGGAATTATCATCCTGTTTAAAAGATAAATCAGTTGAGATTGAGTCTTTGTTCCTTGTCCAAAGTCGTTAAGTGAGACAGATCTGAGACCTAAATTCACATCTTCAGTATTTAGCATTCTTCCCACCTAATCTTAATAAGTGGCTATATTCCACTTTTTTTTATATCTATATTTCATTATTAAAAGTGAACTTTGATTTAATGATATTATAAAGTGCGGGTGTATCGTTTCATCCACTTTTGATTCTAATGCCTTAGAATATCACTATCCTTGTACATGGTCTTCCTAAATTTGTAATCTCATTCTTCATAATAAAATTAGGATTCTTATGCTTTGCTAATAACTGTACCTCTTTATAGACAATCTGTACGGTTAATCATCTGAAAAATATGAAAATACATACCCTGGTTTTGTTGCGTGTCAGCTTAAGTGGGGGAAAATATGTCAGTATATACATCAGTTTTTTCTTTCATTACTAATACTGTTTTATGACTTTTTTATACTTAAGTATATTGTGATTGTTTCATATTGCTAAATTTAAGATCTCATAATTTTGAGTGGCTGCAGAGCATTGTGCTTATGTTCAAAATTTAGGTTAAAATTTTTCACAGACAACCCTGCCATAAATATTCTTTTAAACTTTTATTTGCACACTTATCTAAATATTAGAAGAAATTCCTGGACGTAGTATTGCCAGGTCTGAAGTGGTTTAATGTGATTGTACTTGTGTGTGTGTGTTTGCTTGTTTTTAATTTTGGGGAGTTTTTTTGTTGTTTGCGAAACTGCCCTATATGAGTTATAGTTCTACCAGCAGTGTATTAGTGCCAGTTTTCTCCATTTCATTGCCAGTACTGGGTATTTTATCAGTCCTTTTAATACTTCATTGTTTTAATTAACTTTAATTAGTTTTAATTCTTTGATTATAAAAGACATCAAATATTTTTCACTTATCTATTAGTCATTTTTATTTCTTCTGTGAACTGTCTGAACTTTGCCCATTTTTCTATCAGGTTTAGAATTAGTCTTCTTTTTTTTTTACCTGGTTTACTTTGGGTGTTACTATTTTAAGATTCCCTTATAGTTTAATGACATCTTTATTTTATTGTTTATACATATTGCAGATGTTATTCAGTTTTTCTTAATTTTGTTCTTGATAGGTTTTATGTAGTTGAAGCTATAAGGCTTTTCTTTCTCATATAAAATTATTTTTAAAATGTGCCTTTCTTTTCTACTAGTAGTTTTATGGATTTATTTTTACATTTAATCCTGAAATCCAACTGCAAGTTGGCATAAAGAGAATCTAAATATAACTTCATTTGTTTTTTCCCAAATGACGAGCAATTGTCTATGAACGTCTTTTGAATAATCTGTCTCTTCTGGTAGCTTAATAAAGGTAGTGAAAGCAAGATATTGAGAACATAATAGTAAAATAAGATACAAAGACTTGGGTGGAGAGGACTTTAATAATTTATTTTGGGAGTTGGTTCCTCAGGAATATTCACTGGAGGAAGTGGAATTTTTGAAGCGGACATTAAGAAAAGACCTAAGAACAACATCACTAGTGTGAAAAATATAGACTGGAAGGGTTATGACGATGGTTGTGATTGTCTGTTGTCTTTGAAAATTATCACTTGGTAAAAGTCACTAGTTATGTTATTTGCCTCCATAAAGAGCACTACAGAACTATACACTGCCCTGCTCTTGGCAAGTTTGCACACAAGCCTGCGTTTTCCAGGTGAAAATAGTGGGCCTGACTTTGGCAAGATAGACGAGAGGAATTATGTCCTTATGTCCTACCACATCTTCCTGCTAGTCCTTCTATCTTCTTTTAGGCCCAGTTCCTTACTCTTTCTACCTAAAAAAAAATATTTTGACCTTAGAGGAAACTGATATTCTGGCCTGCCTCCTGTAATACGGTGCATAGTGTTCTTCCTTCACAAATCAAGATGCAGACCTCTGAATGACTGACACAGTAAAAGCCAATCATTTCACTGTTTTAGAATTACTTAAAGTGCTTTTAGGTAATTTTAAAGGATAGAAACATTCAATTTTTCCCTGGTGTACAAATTTACTGAAATAGCAGAAAAGTTGAGGCTGTGTATGTTGCTTTTGTTTTGTCTGTTTACCATGATAAAATTTTATGTTTTTCTTTAGGTTGTGACAAAGACCTTTCACGGTGCAGGCTTGGTTGTTCCAGTAGATAAAAATGATGTTGGGTACAGAGAGCTCCCTGAAACAGATGGTAATATATTTCTTTTGCAAACACATGCATATGTGAATATGTGTTTATATATATGTGGTTTTTCTTATATTGAAAATTAGGTATATACATATGCCTTTTGTGAGACAGTCACCAGACCTAGTTGTAAAGGTTTTAGGGTCAGTCAGGCCTGAATTAAAACTGGGTTTGTAGCTATTGTAACCTTATGCAAATTATTTAACCTCACTAAACCTTGTCTTTTTTTATCTGTAAAATGGTTAATAATGGTGAATACTATTTACAGGGCTGTTTGGGGTATAAGATTATATAAGGTGCTTAGTGCAGTGCTTGCCTTATAGTGCTTAAAATATGGTATTTATAAAAGCTTAAGGAATTTTAACCTAGTTACTTTTTCTAAACTATTTCAGAACCTTTGACATTAGGCAACATACATAATAGTTTTTATTGAAATATTATGTTTTTGTATATTCCTTTGTGAAAATTTTTTCGTGTGTATATAAGACTACTTAGCATTCAGGAGCCCAAGATCCTGAACTATTTTATCTAAGTATAAAAACTCTTCAAAAACGGACTATTCATACACAAAATCTAGTTATTGCTATGGTGAGAAAAGAATAAAATTACTTCTCAACTCTTTCCCCACCCCTTTATTCCCTCTTCCTTTGACTATCCCCGTTGGCATTCCCTTATTTACCATCCTGTTCCAGGGAAGATAAAACTTAGAAGTCAAAATTAGCACTTCCTCAAGGAAGAACCAAGTATTTCTGCCCAGCATATATAATATCTGGCCATCCATTTTTTAAAACATAATCAACCAACCTCGGATGATTACATATGTAGCCCACATTCTATTTGTTAGACAGGCTAATCTGTCCCACTGCCCCACATTTCCTCCCTGAAGCCAAAGGTAATCAATCACTCTTTTCATGGGTAGGCTTTAGCTGCTTACTGTTCAGGCTTCTGCTTATACTCCTCTTCTGCATACCGGTCCATTCGAAGCTTTAACAAGCAGAATAACTGTCTTGTTTGAGAAAGGTTGAGAACACTTGTTAGTCTCTCAAACTTCAGGGATGGTGGGTATTAAATTGTGCTTTGGAATAAACCCTGTTATCCTGTCCTGGTTGTGGTTCTAGGGTTTTATGTCCAAGATCATTTATATCTTTGCTTTTTCTAACATTCTGCCTATTAGATTCTTCTCTGGTTTAATTACTTTTGAGTGAAAAGTGGTAGCAAGACAAAGTTAAGGACCTAACATCATCCTGCTCCCGCCAGTGTCGTTTGCTGGAGGTATATCTGACAGGCAGTTTGTTCATATGTGACATTCTTCAGCAAATCACAATATGATATTCATATTCCAACGTTAAAAGCCCTAGTATGTCTTTACCACCCCTTGACAGTCCTTATACTATATATATATGAATCTTAATAATGTAAGACAGGGTAAAAAAGAGTGAATTTTATTTGGATTTTTTAAAAAAATCCAACTCCTAATGTAGGCTAGCCTAGGGGTGGGCTACATGTGGTCTGTTGCTATATTCTTTTTTTTCCAACTATTTAAAACTGGAGAAAGTCTTAGTTTAAGGGAAGTTAAAAAATGGGGTGGGCCACATTTGGCCATTGTTTGCCAGTCCCTGGACTACCCTACTGAACATTGTTGAAAACTTAAAATCAAGATTCCAACTAGATCCATTGTGAAATAGTCACACTTTGCCAATGCAAGAAATCACTTTGTTAAGCCATTGTTATGCTTGAAGCTTAAGTAGAAAAATTGTAAAACTGCTGTTCTAAATTACAGTGCCAGACATGGTTACATTAGCTGTATGAAGAGTTCTATGAAGACAAAGACCAGCATATGGTCTTTTTACCTTGAAGATGGTTATAATCTTTTAATATCATTGATTCCTTTTAGCCAACCTCAAGAGAATTTGCAAGACAATTGTTGAAGCACCGAGTGATGAGGAGAGACTAAAAGCTTTCGCTCCCATTCAGGAAATGATAACTTTTGTACAGTTTGCTAATGATGAATGCGATTATGGCATGGGGCTTGAGCTGGGAATGGACCTCTTCTGTTATGGTTCACATGTAAGTAAAAAAATCACCAAACCCCATCTCCTGTCCCCCACTCCCACATACTCATCATGCACACACATTATTTCTGCAAGTTCTAGCATATCTAGGATAGGAGATATATTTTAAAAGGAACTCTTTGAAGTGATTTTTAAGCAGATGTTCTATAAATATTTATTTGACATTCATCTTGTATTCTGGCAAAGGAGAATAACGAAGATTATTTGCATTCAGGTTTACCTTAAAGTGGTTTTACTTGTTAGACATATTATTGGGATATACATGTGTATCCACGCACTGTTCCTAGGGCTCCATTTCATTTTCTATTATTGGGGGGTATTTCTTCTTATGTTTATTCCTAGATGAAGAGTAAATACTATTATAAAATTGGCTTTATTTAAAATATGAGATGCTACTGTATCATTAACTATTTGTTCATTAAATAGGAAAAACCTGACTAACAGTTAAGTCAGTACTTATTCAACTGTACTTGCCTCGGGGTTAAAGAAGCAATAAGGTATAGTGTTTCTTGGGTTAAACTGGTTTTAAATCATACACTAAAAAGCTGTGTATGATTGGGCAATTTTCCCAACACCTGTGTATGTCTCCTTATAAAATGTCTGTACACATGCACAGAGACCATTTAATTCTTATTTAACCTGCAATGTCACCTACAAAGCACAGAGAGGTAAACCATCTTGCTCAGGCTCACACAGGCAGTCTGATTCTAGAGCCAGTGTCTAAATCAGTAACTCCCAAACTGTAAAGTGCATAGGAATCACTTGAGATATTGTTAAAAGGAAAACTGTTTTAGTGGATCTGGAGTGAGGTCTGAGATACTGCAGTTCTGACATGTTCCCAGGTGGTAATGCTGCTACTCTGCAGACCACACTCTGAGGAGAAAAACTAAACCAGCAGCTAACTTCAGCTGCATCAGAATCATCCGCAGGGCTGTTCAAACACAGATTGGTGTGCCACGGCAAGTTTGATTGAGTTCTTGGGTGGGTCTTGAGAATTTACATTCTGACAAGATAACCAGGTCAGGCTAATGTCACTGGTTAGGGCAGTCTAATCTGAGAACTCTGCTCTAAACCACATTATTGCCTCTCTCATATATGGTTATCAGAACAATCAAAATGTTTAATAGCCTGAATGACAGTCCTTGACCAGCCAGAATACTGCTTTGCCTGCCAGAAAATATGAACCAGCTTAATAGAAAATGGGATCGTTATGAGAATTAAATAACATAAGAATATATGAAAAGGTTTATTAACACAGTATTTAGCACAAAGTGCTAATGTTTATCAACAAAAGCATTGCCAGTTTTTCTTCTATATATGCAATAGCAGTAGTGTAAGTCACTTGATAAACCTAAGGCAGTGACTGAATGATGAAGAGGTTACAAGATGGTGGGTGGGTTAGAGGAGGAATTTGAAGATAATGGGAGTTTTTAAATCACTTCTCTTTCAGTATCAACAAAGGAAAATAATGATTAAAAACTGGTGGGGATATATTGAAGAGAAGGAAGAAGCATTTGAGCATTAGTTAGGAGCAAAACAAACAAACAAAAACAACACTGATAACCCTTACCTAAGGATATAGGGAAGCATAACTTTAACTTTTTTTTTTTCCGAATTTTCTTTACGATATACCGTTAGCTTTTTAGAGCTACAACATTACCCCGTGGACAGAATGCCAGTTGTGTCTCAAAACTGACTGTCCTAATCAGTTGAGAAAGCAGCGAAAATGATTTTGGGAGTATGCTTTCTTAAACAAGTGCTTTTTCAATTTATTTTCTGTTATTAGAGCATCTGCTGTATTCTCTGCTTAATATTTATTTTTATTTTTCAGTATTTTCATAAAGTTGCTGGCCAGCTTTTACCTCTTGCGTATAATCTGTTGAAGAGGAATCTCTTCGCAGATATTATTGAAGATCATCTGGCAAACAGAAGTAAAGAGAACATAGACCAACTTGCAGCATGAGTGAGAGTTGGCTTTGTGATACAGTATTTTAAAGCATTAGTATTAAACTTGTGATTTTTTTTTAAAGGAATACAGAAAATAAATTGATGGAAACATTTACTAAACCTTTTCTCTCTTCTGGACTGGTTTTCTTTTTTATATGCAAATAAATGGCAAATCATCTAAATGGGAAGGCCCTAAACACATTCAAAAGAAAGTCATCCTCTAATAGATCATAGGAAGCCACTGCCTAATGCCTTTGGATAACTAGACTGTCCTCTCCTCCCAGGGATTCATGGTTCAGTATTTAACATGGGAACTAAGAATCTGAAATAACAACAGCTGTAGTTTTAAGGACTGGATTTCTGGGAGATGGGGAAGGCATGCCATGACACTGTACCCAGCACTTTCCCAAAGTGTCTGACCTCAGACCTAACAAAACTTAATTGTAACAATATCTCCAGGTGACTCATTGGTATTCTCCCCACAACTTAGTCCAGTTATCCCATTAAGTATATTCTTTAAAACAATTCTCCTTTGACTCAGTCTGTATTTGCTAATCAATCTAATATAGTATATTGATATATAGTTTAATACAGTATATGAATCAGTATACCATTTAGATTTTAATTTTCCATTTTCATTTTCTTCACTGGATGTCCAGTACAAATCTGTAGACAGCTGTTTTACCAGATTAAGGTCCTCCTTAAATCTGACAAAATGGCCTTTACCTTAAAAACAGCAAAGCATGAAATGCAAAAAAGCAAACTTTGTGGATTAGACTTAAGAGCCTACAAGCTCTTTCCTCTTCTAAAGAAGTTCAAGATAGAAATGCCCTCAAGTCATCCATTTTTAGCCCCCACATTTTATAGGTTGGCTTGACTTATTCAAATAACTTGGATAATCAGCCTCCAAAATTACTTACTTTGTCAGCTGTGTCCTTAAAACAGATTTGAGAAACAAACTTAATCCTTTTGATAAAAGGTATGAGTAAATTATTAAAAGGAAACACTTCTAGTTAAGATTTTTGAGTAGCATGCCTCATCTCCACAGTTACGCTGTAAGCTTTTTATAAAAACATTTATTTTATGAGTATATGTATGTCCCCCACAGTAACATAAATCATTGAATATGTGTGTGCTGGAGAAAATATACAACCATGACGACTGGTCTCATTTTAACTCAAGCTGGTCATATTGCTGCCCATCAATCCTACTACTTTTACATTTTTCTTCAAACATGCAACACCTTCCCCCATCCTCAGTTTATTCTACTGAGAAAACAGAAGCAATCAAAATAACTTCCACAAAATCTAACCACACTACTAACTACCCATTCCTCATCCCTATGAACATTGCTTAATGTTTTACTCTGTGCCACCCCTCTTAGCTACTCAAGGACCCCTCCCTCCACTCTCTCAGATGGTCAATTTTTCCTTAAGCATTCCCATCAGTAACAAAAGCTATAATATCCTGGATCTTAAAACACTATCACAGTTCCCCTTTTGGAAAAACTCAGGAAGAATAGCTGCCTTTAATTCCTTCCAATCTCTGCCAAACATACTCTAATCAGGCTTTTGCTTGATTCCTTTGAAACTACTTTGATCAAAGTTATGTTATCTCCATATTAGCCAAATTTCAGTCCTCATTCACCTATCAGCAACACCTAACAGTCGATCCTCCTTTAAACTATTATTCATTTGGCTTAGGGGACTACCTGTCTCTGAATGGCACCACTCTCCACCCTACCTCACTGGCTGCTCTCTCTTGCTGGCTCATCTCAAGTCTAAACATATGAATGCATCAATGCTCAGTCCTTTTCCGTCCACTTGGTCCCATGGTGACCTCATCCTGTCCCAGGATGATACCTCCCATAATTTTTTGATCTCTCAGGCTGGACTCGAGAGCTTCTCATGAACTCGAGTCTAATATATGCAACTGCCTACTTGATTTTCCCACCTGAAAGTCTAAAAGGCATTTAAAATTTAATGTCTGAAACCAAAAGTCTTCTGTACATATCTATTCTTCCTGAAGTCCTTCCCAATTCAGCCAGTGGCCATTCCATTGTTCTGTAGTTACTCGCCAAAAACCCTACTCTTCTCATTGGACATTCAATCTGTTAGCAAATCCTATTCCACTTTCAAAACGTCTAGAATCCAACCACTTTCACAGCCTCCGCCAGCTCTAGTCAGGTTCAAGCCCCTATCATATCTTACCTTATTATTCCAAGAGCCCTCCAACTCATTTACCTGCTTCCACCCCAACTCCCTTATAGTCTACTCCCAACGAAACAACCAGAGAGATCACGGTAAGTCAGATCATGTCACTTTCTGCCTCACTGGCTTCCCATTTTATTTAGAATAAAAGCCAAATTCCTATACTCCCAACCTCTTTCTTCATCTTCTACCCCATTTCCCCTTCAGCCACAGTGACTGAATTGGTGTTCCTTGAACCTGTAAGGATGTTTGCCCATATTATTTCCTCTTCTTGGAACATTCTTTTCACAGATAACTGTATGATTCCCTCTTTAGGTTTCTGCTCAAATGTCATCTTATCCCTGAGGCCTTCTTTGGTCATCCTCCAAAAAACACAGCATCTTCCCCAGTACTTATTTTTTACTCCTTTAGAATTTTTGTCTGCTTCATGTATGCCGACAACGTGTGGCACAAAGGAATCATTTTTAAAAATCTGCTGAACTAATTAATTTGTGATATTTATCACTATCTGACATACTATGTATCTGTCTCACTACTGGAATGTAAGCTTCAAGAACATAGAATAATGCCTAGCACTCAGTAAGTGTTCAATAAATACTTAGTGAAAGATCAGATGAAACGAATGATGTATCCTGGATTTTTTTAGTCAAGTGTTTTCCTTTTTACTAAAAGTTTAATATTAGAATATTATGAAAATCTTTTAATAATTCAAATGTTACCACCTCCTTTTAGACAGTTCTATTAGCAAATATCCAAGGTAATTTAAAAAAAAAAAAAAACATGTAAATCATGTACATTTTCCTTTCATGCAAATAGCATAATTTTTCTTTTAAATTAAAAAAATCATGTTTTTGAAAGTAAACAAATCTTTCTGCAAACCTGTAGCTGACAAGTTGGAGGCTCTAACTATTGCTAGTAGTATGTGTATCCTGTTCAATTCAGATCTATTCCTTTGTTGCTCCTTGCTTGCAAAGTACAGAAATGGCTTTGTAACCTGAGGGAAGCTTTATATATAACACCCCTTTGAGGCTGCATGTTCCAGGCATATTGGCCTACACTGCATAGAGCAGCAGTAAAAATGAGAAGACTGTTACAGATATAATTAAAGGCCAAACCACACATTGTCATATAGATTTTAATAGATATTCTGATTAACTCATCACAGTAATCATTTTTACTGTAATGATATGCTGCTTTACTACACTAGTATAAATAAAAACATAAATACAGCTCTAGGCAACATCACAGATTAACAAACTAAGCATTCTTCATGAACCAAAACTGAAAACAGTAATTAATAAGAGATGCTGACACCCTTGTCCATTCTCTTCACACCTTACACCCTTGCCCATTCTCATCATACCTCCTCAAAAAAGGGTACTCAAATAAGGCGCTCCACTTATTATATTGGTCAATTAATTTGCCAATTAGCCAGGCACATAAATTTCATGGTCTCCACTATTTCACAGTTTGATTAAAAAGCAGACACACCTCATTGTATCAAGAAAAAGTGGAACAGTAATACCAAAGAAAATCACTGAATGCATAAAAATACGGCACTTGTCCTGTAGTTGAGGAGTAAGACACGTTGGGGATAGAAATATACCAAAAAAATTAATAGCCACCTTGAATATCCACCCTGAAATGTCAGTCTCTGAAGCAGGATGGGCAATGAAAAGAGGACCTGAAATCAAAACGGAAACATGAAAATGAAACCCATGAGAACTTTAATGTTATAAAGCTATCTGCAAAGAAATTTGTTTCTCTTTGAAGGCTTGTAACTGAAGACCAAGCAATTCAATATTCAATAGCCATTGTTGAGGAATTCATATTCAAAAGTGCCTTGCACAATGAAAATATACGTAAGATAAGCTGAAGATATATAGAACCATCATTTAGAAATTTCATTCTGGATGGTTAAACTTTGAAGAGGTCATTAAGAAAACGTGAAGTCTGCTAAAGAGCGGGGAAGTATTGGAACAAAATACTAATTTTAGGCAGATAGCAAAACTAAGAGTGTTCCAAGAAATTCCTAAAATTTTTTTCATCTTTCAATTGTCATTCTAATATGGCTTCATGATCTTATAAATCTTCAAGATCTTACAAATCTTATGGGATTTTACAGATACATTATCATTAACTATGAAGTGAAGAATCACTTCCAAAATGTAAAAACAGCTCATTGCCAGTTGTTTCAGAAAATGCCTGTCTGCAAAAATTCATTTTTCTACCAAAAATGCATAATCACAGAATATCGAGGCCAGTCCTTCAAGTAAACTGCCTTTGCCAATTAAGACCCTGTTTCAGACAGACATTTCAAAAAAAAAAAAAAAATCCCAAACATACCTCATTACATTTTCAACTCATCCTGTAAAAATGTGTACTGTGAATAATCAATCATTGAACACTTATGGATGTGACATACCCAAAGACTCAAAGGTTATGTTCAGATTAAAATTTTAACAGCTACCTTTGCAATTTTATTGTTTTCATTTTTTTTTCAAAAAAGGTTAACTCTTATTTAACTTTTGGTTTTAATCTGCAAAGTGATTTGTAATGTTTCAACTTTCCAGTTAATGAGTCAAAATGGACAGAAGACATAATCCAGGAGATGGCAGTGAAAGATCAGAAAAAGGTTTGTGTACACATTGGATCATAGAGAAATAATCACAACCACTTTTAACACCCTTGTTGTTCCCATTGTAAACTTTGTTCATACCACTGTATTTGTAAGTCTGAATTACTCTATAAAAACACATTAAAAAGGTAAAATTATTTAAGTGAGATATTAACTGATCTGTATTTTATAAATTTTAATCCATAAAAATATAAATAAGAATGGTAAATTTTTAAGAAAAGAAATATACATTTAGTGCAAGTTATGAATTACATTTCTTCTTCAGTGTCAGCAGTAAAATATCTTGGGGAAAGAGAAAAAAAATGATCTAACTTCAAGAAAAAAATTCCAGTGTTTAAACATGCAATTAATACCAGATACTGCTAAACAGAATACTTCCTTCTCTTCACTGTCAAAGCATCAGCATTTTGTTTCCTTATGCTGAACAGTACTTGTATATCATAGTAGTTTTAGAAGTACAAAATATGCATAAGACTAGGTAACATTATTCATAAAGTCTGAGAGAAAACAAAACAAAACAAAAAGATGTTTATCCTTACAAGTCAGGTTTCGCTGTAGGTTCTGAACCACACAGCACACAAGCTGAGAGATTTCATTCACACTTCAAGATTTTACCTGTTTGATCAGCCTTTGTTGTGGCGCATGTGACAGCTCCAAGCATTTAGTGATGGTACAAACTACATGGTTAATGGCACAAGAAACACTCCCTTCTTGTAATAAAACCTCAGTAATATCACAGTACATCTCAATATGAGAAAGACTGCTTCACAAAGGTTCACCAATTTAAAGAGGCTTTGTTACAGAGAGAATGAGAGAGAGAGAGGGAGAGGGAGAAAGAAACGCTTCTGGAATGTGGAAAGGTAATGCTTAACTATACAATTCATGAATTAAACAGACAGTTTTGATTTAAAAAGGGCAAGACCTTGCAGTCTTATAGATGGCTCAATTCAAAGTAATCCCTCCAGAAACAGGGACTGATAACGCATCCTTGCGATGTTGGAGTGACAGGCCAGGTGCTCCGGTGTCCTCTCCTTTGAAGCTCAAGCCTGCACTATCACAGCACATCCTCAGCTGAATGCATCCAGTGCAGAGCAGGAGTTGATTGGCTGCTCAGAGGGGGAAATACCTCACTCATTTCCTTCTCTCTCTTCTTTCCCTCCCCAAACAACTCCTCCATTCCACCAGCATTATTTGCAAACTGTGTTGCAAAAGCCCGGCTTTTATATTTCCTTTTTTTTTTTTCTTTTTTTTTTTTTTTTTAGGAGAAAAATAAGTAGACGACTCTCTCAGGTTACAGAGTTGTGCTATGCAACAAATGAACTTCCTCTTCTGCCTCCTCTCTCTCCTCATCTACGGGATTCAGTTGAACATTACTGAGGCGGGGTCTTGGTTTGCCGTCTGGGCCATATGACGGAGGATATCTTTTTTTGTTATAATGCCAAGGAGGCGCCTAAAAGGGATAAACAGAAGACTGCTATTAAAATAAAACGGGGAAAAAAGTAAATTTATAGCTAAATCCTTTTTGTTGACAGGAATAGAGCAAAGCAAGCAGCATGATTTTGTATTTTCAAAAAGTATTTTATTGATAAAGATAATGAAATTATCCAGCAACCATCTTTTGATATAAAAATTATTATGGTCACTAATAATAGTACTATGTCGTTTTGCTGACTCTCACTGAAGTAGAGCTATTTTGATTACTGCATGCCAACAAAAAAGTAACAAAAAAATGGGAGGATATATGAACAAGAAATGATGCGGATCCCATTTGAGAAGGAAAATTCATTCCCATACATCGAGAAAGCAGTAAAATGTCTGATGACGAAATCGCTTCGATATCCTACTTATTAAAAATGAAAATTAACTTAAAAAATAATTTAGGGATTATCCAGTTGTATGCAGAAGCTTCATGAAAGCACACACAATTGAGATAAAATGGTCAATATAGAACTTGAATCAAAACTTCAGAACCTCAAGAACCATAGGATAACTCAAGTTTCTAGTACACTCATCAATGTTTTCCTCTTTTGACTTTAGCCAAAAAAAAGTTAAGATACAGTGCTTTTATGAAAGTCTTAGTTGTTAATGCTTACATTAAAAAACAGATGAAAATTCAAGAAGCGGTCCTAAAAGGTTATTACAGGAGAAGCACAAAGCAGAATGAATGAGTAGCTACTTATTATTCTGGTTAGTAGTTTTTTAAAAAAGGATGCATGAAACACTTGTGAAATATTAGCATACAACAAGAATACATAATCAGTTATGTACTAAATAAACTGGGGCAGGTTTTATATAGGCATGACAACTGCAGGGCAAAATAATTACAGGCAGTAATTGCTAGAGCCAGACAATTTTTAGGTTATAATTCAAAATTTATCTTTAGTCATGAAACCACTAGGACATAAAGCCAGTTAAAACAAATACATATGACAACTAAAAGCTGTTTACAGCATTCTAGAAGCATCATACAAAATGGGCATATATTCTAGGAATAATTCGCTAATGAAATGGCAGGACACACGTTATTGACTTTGAAAGTATGCAGGGTATAGCATAAAAAGAACTAATGCTACGAGCACACACACATATGTACACACACACACACACATACACACACACATATATGTATATACGTACATACACATACATATGTACACATTACACTCCAGTGTGCCCATAAAAAATCCATTTAACTGTCATCAATTTGTTATTGCTAAGCTCAGTTAAGATCATTTATGAGCTTAGATTTACCACAAGATTACCACACTAAAAAACATTAAAAAAATAGGGTTTGGGGTGACAGGGTAGACATTTTAACCAGTCAGGTGTCTTCTAAGACCAGTATAACTGCTAAGGTAGAGACAGATTTATTGTGTTTACTTTAAAAATGTCCGATAATATTTACTCATTCAACTACTAAACTCTTTACAGTTCTTAAATTGCACTTAATGATTTTAATGAGATATGTTAACTTTTGCTTACTTCCTATGAAAGAATTTCACACATATCTAAATTTTTCTTACAGACATATTTATGAGGCATAAATGTAATTGGCAGCATATAGGATTTTTTTGTTCAGCAGGTATCTGGGAAAGAGAGAACTGAACAGTTCACAAGTTTCATGCTTCCTGACTTCTAAGGTATCTAATGAGGAGATCTGATATATCTAATCACCAAGGGCTCGACGTGCTGCTTTAGTTGCTCGAGATGCTCTAATATGTTCTTCTTTGTGATGATCCCCAAGACAATCCTGAAACAGATGTTATGCTAATAACTGTGAGAAATAAAATGAAAAGAGGTTCCGATCATAACAATAAAAATGAGAGAAAAAAATAAAAACATGAACCATAAGAATGCTTTTAATGAACCTCAGAAAAATAAAAATGAAAATGATTTGAAGACCCAGGTCCCATTTGCATAAATTCTACTGACTTTCAAAAGTGACAAGCTACTATTTTAAAATACTGGTGAGTTGTTTTCCTTTTTAAATTAAAAATCAAAATTAAAAAAAAGTTCACAATGGAGATGACTATAAAGTACAAAAAATATTAATACACAACTATAAAATTCTGAAATTTAATTTCACTTTCAGTGTTCCTTCCTCTGAGGAAAATATTTTTCTAATACCTGAAATGTCACAATGCAGAAGCTGTTACCTGGATCTACCTCAGCAGTGAAAAGATAGGAGGCTTAGCCTTTATTGCCTATGAGAAGACTTAAGGAATCCCTTGGAATTTACTATTATTTAGAAGTAAAATTAAAGGTAATGTGCACTAAATTAATTTCAGTTACTGTATTAGTAAGTTCTGCCAAAACACATGGTACACAATGAGAAAAAAGACATTTTTTTAAGAACCAAATGGCAATTTTAGAGATTTACAAAGCAATGTTCATATTTACAAAGTAAGAGCCCTAAAAAGGAGGACATACTTCTATTTTCTCTCTCTAGCTAATGAAGAAGAGTGATTTGAGGATAATAAAGCCTGATTCAGTGCCACTTTATTAATTTCAGGAAGTACAAGGAAACTTAATGTGAAATGTGACTCATTTAAAGAATAATCTGCTGTTTCCTTGTAGGCTAACAAATAATTATGTAATAGTTAACAGAGCATGACCCAACAGTTTCCCAAACTACGCTCCAAGAAACTAGTCTCAAGAGTTTTTCCCTCTTTCCTCCATTAGAAAAAAAAGGTTTCATATTCAAATAAGTTTGTAAAACTATGTTTCCTAATACCCCGTCTGAGAATCAAATAATATGAACATTTTATAAGTTCTGAGAAGTTTCACAGTAAAGAAACCTCAACTGTATATAATCTGATACTTTCCTAACTTATATGATCACAAAACTCTTTTAATGCCTATTAACATCCTGCTACTTCTACCAAGACTGAAATATTTTGAGAAATTCTAATTAAAATTAAAATGTGGGACATCTAATACTAACATCTGAAAATTTTCAGACACACTTTCCCCTTATCTCTCTGTTCTCATTTTCTCCTTGCATCCAAAGTACTAGATTAGTTATATCTCTTTCCCCAGTTATTTCCCACCTCTAAGGACACAGTATCAACTATTAAATATCAGCAATTGTCCAGAACTTCATACTCTACACAAAAAACCTGATATGATTTCTTTTCTGGGTTTAAATCATTCCTTACACACTTCAAAGAACAAGTTCCAAAAGCTACCACACCAAATGATCTGTTCTCTTTCTACCTCTATTGATCTATTTTCTTTATAGGACAGAAATAAGCAAACTATAATGAAGGCACCCATCACCCCAAGCTTATAAACAGGCTGTATCAGGTAAGATTTTAATTAAATATCTTCTCTCCCCCTCCTTCATTATTTCTACACTTTCTTTTAAATAGTTTCCTTTCTAATATCTAATATCTGTGCTGCCCAAAACCTGGGAACTGATGAGCAAAATGAAATGTGGTAATTAATCCATATAGCTTTGTGATCATAGATAATCATAACTGGAGAATGACATTTATATTTGGTAGTACATAAAAGAACAAACTATGCCAGGCAATGAGAATAACTCAAAGAAAGTAAAAGTTTATAACACCTCTGCTTAGCTTCCAACTGAGCCATTTATAATTAAAAAAGCCCAAGAACAAGTAAAGTTTCACAAAGAGTTGCTCCATTTAACATATGTTTATTAAGTTTTTAAACAGTGAAGTTTGGTACCATTTTTTAAAAAAATTAAATGTTAAGCTAAAAAAAAAGTTGTTTTACTACATATATCTCTTCTCCAATCAATATCTATAATATTAAATAATTCCAAACTCCCTGCTCTTAATCAAGAGCTTTAACCTTTTAATGATTTATTTCAAATTACCTAGTTATTTTACCTGGTTAGCACAGCGAAAACGTTAACTCGAATGGATCTAATACTCTAGCTTGACATTTCTATTTCTAACCCAATACAGTCTAATATCGTCTAAGAAAACGGCAGTAGTTGAAGAAATCACAAAGGAAGATATATTCTCTCAGTCAATTACAGAGTAAAACAGTAGCAAGCTATTGGGTTATAAACTTAGAAACACATTTGATTCCCTGATATCTGACTTACTAACCTCATGGACAAATTATTAAACCTCTTTGAGCTCAATTACTGTATCAGTCAAGTCTGGATACTGCCACCTACTCTGCGGAGGGGCTGCAAAGTTAAGTGAGAAACATGAAGAAGGTGTTCAATACAAATGTTTCCTTTCTGTTCTTTCCTCCTTTCTTCTCTAGATAGGGGCCATGTATTTGGTACAAAATATCGTTTTAGAAAACCTGCTATGATTCTTTAAGTGTTTCTCAGTATTTCTCTAAGTGTGTCTCCTGGTATTTCAACCAGCTTCACACTGTGCATGCAGTTTAAGCATGATTCAAAAACTCTCTTTGTTTCTCATTTCTAGCCTTTCTGTTACAAGCATTTAGGTGAAACAATGTTCTTAATTATGTCAACTAAGAACAGCAATAGAATTGGGGGGAAAGGAACTAGAGAGAACGGGTGGAGAAACAGAACCAGGAACGGAGGGAGCAGTGGCAATGCAGCAGCACGTCTGCCAAGGCATACTGTGCATTACGTCTCCACAATCTCTGTGACATCAGCCAAACAAAACTTTCCTCAACTCTTCTGGAGAAACACTGGCAGTTTATGTGTAAAGGGCAGAAAAATAAATTCATCAATTCATCTATTTTAAATACATGAGAATTTATTTGTCATTAGCAGTTTATGTAAAAGATTTGTGAATGCAGAAGGTAGAAAAGTGGAAACAAAGCATTTGCCAAAGGAGATTTTCAGCTGTCAAAAATTTCATTTACTCTTATGTTAATGCCCTCATTACATGATAAAATGAATAATGGCTGAAACAGTAAATGGTAAATAGCAAAATATCTATAAAGGTATTACTGTACTAGGAATATATACCCTAAAAATGAAATACTTACAAACAGGAACAGGCCTCTGCAGTGCTCCCTCTAGGTGAGGCCCTCATGTGGGAGACAGTCAGCATTTCTTTGCCAATTTTGAAGTGTTGCTGACAAATGTTATCTTATATTTTGGCAAAGTCTGGGCAACTAACATTTTTCTTATTCTTTGTAAGTGTGCATCTGAGTGACTGATCCTGTATTCATAACCATACTAAAAGACAGGCTTTCCCTCCTGGGAGCTGATTACACTCTTCTCTAATAACTGCATATGTATTCCACTAAAAAGGATAAAAAACTCTGGTAAGTGAACTGATTTCTTTGACCAGACTTACCCATTGTGAGTTACAAGGCACTGCCTCAGACCCAGCTTTCGGAAAATATCGACCACGATCTCCATGGGGGTGTGATCTGTCACTGTGAAAGGGCTCATGTCAAGGATGCTGCGAAGCTTCAAGGGCCGAGGACTTTCTGCCGGAAGAGACGGGGTGTGCTGTGCAAAACACACACGAGAACTGCCCACGATACCTTCTTGTTTTTTTCTGGCACTTTCTGAAAAGAGACAGAGAAGGCCAAAAATTAAAAATTGATAGGTTCGTTTTAGGTGTTTTAAGGGCAACCTTCTTATTCAGAGATTAAAAAAATAAATAAATGTATCCCATGACTTTCAGTCCCTTCATATTTTCCTATCTTCTTAATCAAGAAAGGAATCGACTGAAAGTCATTTAGCAACTTCTTATATTTGACAGAATTAGAATCCACCAGTGACAAATCACCTTCATGCAAATACGTAATTTTTGGTATAATTATATCATGGTACACTTTTCTTTACTGGGCCTGAAGTTGTTTTCTAACTCTGAGGGATAAGGAAGCATGTTTGGATATGGTATCTTGAAACCTGCACGCATTACAGGAATCCATCACAGAATAACAGTACTGCCTGTAATGCCACTTACCCTGCATTAGAGGAGGGACGAAAGAGAGCTTCATCCTTGCTTTGACTATGTTCTGTACTCTACTGATATGAATTAGCTAGTTCTCCCTCTTTTCTAATGTTAAAGCTTAATTTTCTAGGTAAGTCATGAGCATTAATGGGTGGGTTGAAACTACAATTATGTACATAATGGGCATAGATTAACTTTTTAGGTTCTATTTCTAAAGGCTAAGTGTACTCTCCATTGTGCTCTGCCTCAAATCCTTCTGTCCCGCCTACTTCTGTCTTTGAAAGTGCTAGGTAAGAAGCCGCAAAGATGCAGAAAACTGCAAAGGAAGAATAGAGACCATGGAAACAAGAAGGAAAATCATTAAATGGAGAAAATACAAAAATAAAACAAAATAGCTTTACATGTCTATTTTGAGTTAGTAAGTATTCAAAACTGTGTGTACAAATATGGAATTTGTTATACTGAATATATTTTGAACAAGAATGAATTTGACTACAAATCAGTTAAGTCAAAAGAATAAGCATCAGCCTTAAACTGAGAAACAGATAAACATACAGCTCATAAACAAATACTGCAATGCTTTTTACTTCTGACCACCAAAGCCTTATTTAACTGTGTTGTAACACATTCAAGTAGGAAGGCATGAAGTGAAGTTCTAATGGTTAAAATTTACTAAACCACCTTAAAAGCATGATAAAGACATGGAAAAGAAGGAAATCCATTAGGCACTGACATAAGTGATTTTTTAAAAATGCTCGCTAAGTTGCTTTTAGCCCACAGAAGACTCTAGCTAATGATCTGTGAATGGTGGAATATAAACACTGTTAGCCTGTAGGACAGACGTTCTGAGTTAAAACTAACTCCAATTATGAGTCTTAAACACCTTAAAATAACACGTTATATCATCAATGAAAATATGCTGAGACTCTTTAAATAAGCATTTAATGGCAAAACAATTTTAGAAAATGTTAGAAAAAAGCTAATTAACCTGATTTTATTTATATTAGAATAGTCCTTTGATATACAAGGCACACGGCTTGTGAACACCTGACCTGACTTAAATTTGTCATTTTAAGACTACCAATTTTATATGAATACAATAATTATTTTAACCAAACATCATTTATTGAACACTTACTAAGTGCAAGGACATCTCTCACTTTATTTTTTTTTGAAAAAACAATTTTTTGAATGTCATTCATTCAAAGGCCTTTGAAGCGGAAAACAATACCCTAATTTTCATTTTCTGATAAGATTCACTTTTTTAAAGTATGCATGCAGACACAGAGTTACACTTCCAGAGAATGGGAATGGTTCTTTTCTAACATAAAATTTCCTGAAGTAAAAATAAATTTTACCTCTAATCTTTAATACAATATTATGTCTTTTTTTTCCTCCTAAATTTTTATGCTTTACCTTTCCTATTAATTTGTGTTAATACACTCTCAAGGGCTTAACTTCTCAAAACTCATCAAAAAAGAATGACACAAAGGCTGTCCCCTTCATTTTTGACTGTGTGAAAGCTGGTAGTGGCAGATTCCAAAAACATTCCACAGGGGTCAAGAACACTTGTATTAATTTTAGAAAGCAAAAACGTCTCTAAATTAATAAAACGGTATTTCAATTAAATGAGCAGGTATAAAGTTTAACTACTACTAACAGATAAACAAAAGGCTAGTCCTTTTGTATTACTAAGTAATTTAAACTCTATTTCAAGGTCTAAGGTTGATAATACTGTTATAGGAGGGGAAACTAAACAAATTAACTCTCCTAGGTACTTTATTCTGAACGAAAGATCTTGAGGGGATAGGAGAAAAGTACAGTTAGGGAACAAAAGCAAAAAAAAAAAAAAAAAAAAACTGTCACTGTGACATGTACTTTTCAATATGTCAATGACATTAAGGTTTTCATACACTGAGTCACCCTGTAAAACTTACAGCTCTTATTACATAACTAGAAGTGAATGAGTATACTTTTATACCTGAAGGTGGAAAATAGGAAAGATGATTCAATTTTAGTATATGTGCTGCAGAAGCGAGCACAGGAAAGATGATCCAATTCACACTATTAATATAATATGAAATATGCTTTATTTTAAACAAATCTATAAAACAGCCTCAGTTTTATATCCTAACCCAAAAATGCAGGAGGAAATGTCTCTCCATTTTGACTAAACTTTAACATAGTAAACTGTCATTCACTGCTCGTGGATATATGTGGTTTAACCACTACTCTGTGCAAGTTGAAAATATCTTACAAAATTACAAATGTGCCTACCCTCCAATCTAACAATTCCACTTCTAATAGTTTTCGTACATTTTTACATTGGTGAAACATCAAATATACAAATATATAAGGCAGCAATTTTTATAATAGCAAAAGATGGTAAATATCTTAAATGTCCATCAATGGGGAAGTAATTTTTAAAAAATCATGATGTATCCCCATGGTACTTCTACTCAACAGAATACTATGTAGCTGTAAAAAAAATATATAATAAAGAAACTCCACAGGCTGATTTGGGAAGATATCCAGGAAGACATTGTTCAGTGAAAAAAACAAAACCAAGGTATAGAACATGTAATGAATAGCATGATACAATTTGTTTAAAAAGAGGAAAACACACACACACACACACACACACACATATATAAGTAAGCATAGACTATAAAATACATAACAAACCATGAAGATGGCCACCTATAGAGAGTTAAAGAGGTCATGGGTGATATTTTTCATTATATATTTTTACTTGAATTTGAACTATGTGAATGTACATCCACATAAAAACCTCGTTTAAAACTAAACCTCTTTTAAAAATGAAATAACATTAAAATGCAGTTTATAAATAAATTTTGGGAAAAATATTATTTTAATTTCTTGTTTTTCTATCCTTGGATATGGTATCTAGCTCACCACTTACAAAAGCATTCTTTTTTGTCCTTTAATTAAGTTGTTTACATATTATACACATATAGAAAATCTAATGTACAGGTATATTTTTTCCCCATTCAAAAACTTAAACTTTACAAAAATAAGTGGGTAATTATTTAAGATGTGTTCAAAAGTCATCATGAGACCAAGATTTCTGATATCACTTGATATCTCATATATCTAAAGTATCGCTGTTCTCTTAAACTGACAATATCTGTTGACCCAATAATCTATTTCTCAAGAGAGTAACAAAACTAAATAATGTATCCACAGAGTCAGTGGGAATGTGACTAATTCCTAACTTTACCACTTCCTTAATCTTTTTAAAATCTGGCCTTCTTCCTTTAAACGTCGATGTCAGTTCCAAAATTTTTATCTTTTTCTTTACCTAGCTATAATTAAAACCTAAATAATGGTAATCTAAACAATAAAAGTCTTCTCTGACTGTAGGTTTGGCCACGGTAATGGCTTAGAAGCTGAAACGCTTGAGGAGAGCCAAATCTGACCACTTGCTTCGCCTACTCTGGCAACTACTGTTCTGTCACCTAAATCAAAACTTGGAATGACAGGATTGTTAGTCTTTGCCAACTAAATAGGCTATTTCCTTTTCTTCTTTTTGCTTTAATATTAAGCATTTGTAAATTGAGAGTTTCCAGTTTGATTTGGTAAATACTCCCCCCATCTACACAGTCTAGTCTTCCCTCTTCAAATGGCACATGAATTGAAATATTTTACAATTTTTTTGCAATGGCCGCAGAGATAAGTTGGAAAGGACATGACAGGCTCACAGGAGTGACTTTCAGAGACAGGCCAAAAGCTTGACATTTCAGCTCAAAGAAATGGCTTGATGAAAATATCCTCTACCACCTTCAGGGGCTGGGAAGAGCAGCCATATTATACAGAAAAGGACTAGAAACTCTACTGGCCTCCTCATACTGAAGGACTATAAGGTAAGGGGAAACATTAATTTTGGAGGAACACAATTGCTCCTTTCTCAGAAAAAGTTTACTCCAAGAAATATCACATCACGGTTAATGCCTTTAAATGGAATTTTCAGGAATGTCAGCACAAAATACAATAGGACTTACATACTTTTTCAAACTGGGACTTGACAAAAAATAAAATCTCAATGATTTTTTATCACTTTAAACTATGCATTATAAGTTAATATTGTAAACCTAAATCCCAAAACTAAAAAGGCAAAACCATGTGAATCTGATATAAATCAGACGAATAAAGACTTAATTTTCAATAACCTGTATTCAAATAAGCCAATTAGCTGGATGCCCTGGCACTTGCAAAGGCCTTATATTGCATGCTATTAGGAATAATATCAACTTAACAAGGCTTATGTGAATGGGAAAAGAAGACTCAGACTCCAGTCTCTTATAACAATGCCAAAGCAAAGATAAAACTATGCTCAGCAGGAAAACAATCCATGGAAGCATAAACTCCTTTCCTAAAGAACGTAAGACTTTAAGGGACATAAAATACACCCCGTGTCCCCCTCAACACAACCAACTAAATTTTATTTCTTTCCTTTCTTCCAGAAATCTATGCTATATCTATATCTATCTACCTAGATATATACTGATAGATATAGATAGGTGTGTGTGTATTTTTTTTAAAAAAGGTACCTATTGCAATTGTCAGGTCTCTTCTGAGGGCAAATCCCACCAATCTCTGAGATTCTTTTGACATTATGACAGGAAAGCCATTGTAGCTGGTTTCATTAATCATATTTTCTATATCATCCACTGTCATATTGTCCTGTGTCAGGACAGCTAAGGGAGGATCGTTCCTTCGAGGTCTCATGACGTCGGCGGCCAGGGTGGTATGAGTGAATTCTTCCTTTGCATCCAAGAAAGGGTATCCATTTAACCGAATGTGTGCTTCATAAATGCCTTCCCTACCAAAGGCATCTCCAACCCATTTACTGGTCATTACTGCAGCCATAAGGGGAACAATATATTCCAAACCTCCAGTAAGCTCAAAAACAATAACCACCAGGGACACAGTCATCCTTGTCACACCACCTGAAAAAAATAAGCATCATTGGTCAGGAAAGACTGGATCCTCATCAAAACATGCTAGTAAAACATTTTGCACTAGGCGTTTGAAAACAACTTGTAAACAGAACTTAGCAAATTATCGCTATTTTAATAAGATCTAGAGAAACACCAATCTTCTTTTTTATAACATAGAAGACTTTTTTGCTTCATATAAAAAAAGCACAACTGGCCAGCAAAAATAAGTTTGCCATTTTTGATTTATTGCTATAGCAAAGACATAATTTCACCCTTATAAAAGCTTATAATTAATTTGAAAGAATTTGGTGAAGCACATCATAGTTATCGTGTTTACTATCAGTTTACAAATTAAATTCATATGTGGGTAGAATATTAATTTAACACACTTCTCTAAATTTTTTCAAAATGAGTAAAATATTTTGACACCTTGTGATTTGTTAGCAGTGTAATATTCACCCCCCTTAGAAAACTCATCTACTCATTTACCCAAATCATCATTCTGAACTATCATCTCTGTGTGGATGCCTCCCGCACAGCTCTCCAGCTACTGCTGCACTTGCCCCACGTCTCGACTATGCATGCCTTGTCTTATTGTGCTTCTCGTTTTCCTGTAAAAAGACTTCAGGTGACCACTGTCCCAGAATACACCACACACTTAAAACCAAACTCCTCCTCTTCCCTCAGAGGGCTCCCCATTCCAACTTCCCTGACATCGAACACTGGGTACCACATTCTTCCTGATAACCTAGTAGTCATCATTTTTGGTTCAACCCTTCACTTTATCCTAACATCTAGACCTCACCAGTCCTATTTGCTTTGCTCTGCAAAATATCTATCTATGGGTCCCTTTCTCAGTATTCACACCATTACCAACCTAGTCCAGACCCTCGAGACTTTGGTCCTTTTTAATACTATTTTATCTTACCTCCTTGACTTTAGGCCCCATTACGTTCAATCCACTATCTAAGTCATGTTCCCAGGTTTCTCTTTCCTAAGTGATACTTTCATCATGTTGCTCCTTAGCTCAAGAACTTACCAGGGCTCACCATTTCATACTACATTAAGCTTAAACCCTTCCTTCTTGTTTTTTAACCTAAAAATAAAAGTGAGAAAGAGCCTACTATATATTATGTATCTACTCTATGCCAGACACATCCTAGTCAGTTTACAAAGGCTGTTTTTAAAAGTATTTTTTAACTAAGCATTTCTTATTTTACCAGACATTATGCTAACAGCTTTATATAGCTTTACATTTTATCCCATATTATCCTCAAAACAACTACAGATTAGTTATTACTTCCATTTTAAGGATTAAAATAAGTGAGTAAAGGAACTTTCCCAAAGTCATCAAGCTAAAAATGTCAAAGCCATGACTCTGTTACAAATCTGACCAATTCCAAATATAAATTCATCCTGACATAAATCATTCCTTCTCACCATCTGGCTCTTTATCACCAATCCAACCTTGCTTCCAAAAACGCATTCTCTACTTCAACATTGTCAGTTTCTTCAGAGTCCCATGAATGCTAAATCTATTCTTATCCTAAACTACTGTCTTCACATTATATTCCTCAACAAAGTCCTCTCTTTTAAATCCTATTAATCTTTTAAAATAGAGCTCATGTTCTACCCTACTGGAACTACTTCAGCTTTTTTCTTCTAGATTCCTGCAATTTTCACAGACTCTCTCAGTACTGTATATAATCATTATCTGTTGCTCACTATTTATTGTCTTCTCAGTGTTGGTCTTATCTCCCCAACTTGATTGTAGTTGAGGTTGGTCCATGTTTTATACTTCTGCTTGTATCACTCACTGCATCTAGCACAGTGCTAAACAAAAAATGAATACTTAAAAAATACTTCCTACTTTAGTGAAAATGATTCTGCCCTTCACTTTCGTTTGCTATTATACTTGTGAAGATAATAATTACTTTACACAATTTTGATGCACTAAACAAAAATATGTCAAAATACCAACTATTATTAAATATTATAACCAAAGTTTAGATGACATTTTAAATAACTACTTTTTATGCCTAAAAGGACAATAAATAGACTCTTAAGTATTCAATGTAGATGTTTTGCTTTTCGTTAAAACAGTAGTTACCATTCTCATTTTGCTATAAATGCATCTGAGATGGAAGAAGGCTGGTAAAGAAGTCTTTTACTGAGGCTGAAAACAAATCACTGCAGAGCCCAAAGTAAAGCTATTCTGCAGCTTTGCTAGAATGCCAATCTTAGGAAGCAGGCTACAGTTGGTATAGGTAAGTCAAGATGCTTGACAATGAAAAAAACAAAAATTTCTTTGGACAGGATTCAAATCAAGCCTATGAGATGTTTTCCGTCATAAAGCAATACATGACATTAAAAAGATGCTATTATTAAATTTTTGCATTAACAAATGTTCAGAGATAGGTAAAATGAAACCTAGTACTGTGTAATACCACATAATATTAGTAGTCTTATTTCTATTAAAACATTCTCTTCCTCTGTCCTGTACCTTCCTCCCCTTCACCTCACCCTAACAAGTAAGCATGAACACTCCCTCACTCACTCTTCTCTCTCTCAGATGCACGAGCATCCAAACACAGTGACATTACCTAAGCATGCAGCAGCACCAACCATGGCATAAAGGCCAGGGGTAATGCAATCGGCCCCAACCTCACACCACTCCTTAAAGATAAACCAGTCGTGGTGGTAATATGCGAGCTGCTCCACTGCAATCCCCACAATCCTCCCTGCGATTGCTCCAATGGCCATGCTGGGGATGAACAAGCCTGATGGAACCTATAATAAAAACAGAATGTTTAATGAGGCAGGATGCTTAAAATGGAATTCTTTCTAACACTCTTGAGTCTTTTTACATATCAAAATCTTAGTACATTAAATTGAACAAAATCACGTCATAGTAATATTTTAACAATTCCATGACTTCAGTTACAAAGTAACAAACCACATTCTCTAGGCCAGAGAGAAAATAAATAGGGTTTTTTATCCTTTAACTCAGGGGTTCCTAATGATAGTCCCTAACAAAATTTTCATTAGTCCATGGGGAACTGTGGAAAAAAAAAAAAAAAAAGAACAGTATGAAGCATTTTTCATAATTCTAAATCAATTCAATTCGAAGTGATTTAGTTATGAAAAATGTCCTTTACTCTAAGTTTATGTCCTTCCTACATATTTGTTGTTTATCAAATGACAGAAATGGTAGATGGTATTCCTCTTACATGGTACAATATAAAGTGGGTGATCTTATCAGGTCCCCCAATAATTTCTTAGTGATTGTGCGTGTGTATGTGAGTATGTGTGTGTGTGTGTGTGTATTTCAAATTTAATAAAGATAATGGGAATAGTAAGCATCTTATACAAGATCATTTAAAGACTATTAAAAGTCTAACAACAGCTCTAAACCATTCTGGATACAAAACAAGCCCAGCACAAAGTGATGGCATGTTGAAGGTGTATCAGGATCATTAAATGCATATCCAAACAGAAGTAATCAAAACGTTTTACACTTTCCAACCAGGATCCCTCAGCCAGAGCAGAGGGTAATGGGGAACTTAACAAAGGCCTGCCAATTGCCTCTGGCTTCCTATAGTTAAAACAACAGTGACAAAGTTGGGCTTTACCAAAAAAAAAAAAAAAAAAAAAAAACTTACTATAGAAATGGGAGCTTTAACAAATCCTTTAAATAAATTAAAGGAAAAAAAGTAAAATTTCAAGGTTTTTCTATTATTTAACTCATACACAGTGAACTAAACATGGAGGATGACTGAAAAAAAGACCATATTTTAAAACACCACCCAATTTCGTTGAAATTAAGCAGTTATTCCACATAATGTACATCTGTGAAAGCGCATTATCACGAGAGAACATTAACTATTATAGGAACTATAGGTGCAATAATTTAAAGAACAAGGATTAGCTGACATCTGATTCTCTAGATGCATCACTGACAGATTCATATACTAGAATTATATTTATTGGCAAACACTAATTAACAAATGTTATTCTCACTTCTGTAAATTCAATAGGAGCAATAAGGCCTTAAATCCTTGATGGAAAAAGGTATGGTGTTCATGGGCCTAGTGATTTAACTTTGAGTCTGCAGTGTCTTTTTAAGCTAACACCCTATAGGGATATGGTAAGGCAGAATAATTGCTCTCCAAAGACAAATAGCTTGTTATATTACGTGGCAAGGAGGAATTAAGGTTACAGACAGAATTAAGGTTGTTAAGCAGTTGATCTTCAAACAGATTATCATCCTGGATTATCTGGCTGGGCCCAGAGTAATAGTAAAGGTATTTTAAATGTGGAAGAATGATTTAGAAGAGTCTGTGTCAGAATGAAGAGATAAAAGATTGACCAGCCATTGCTGGCTTTGAAGATGAAAGAAGGGGGCCATGAGCCAAGGTATGTGGCTGGCCTCTAGAAGGCTGAAAAAGGCAAAAAAGAATTTAGAAAGAAAAGAAAGAAAAAAATGGACTTACCCCTAGGACCTCCATAAATCCCTGTGAATACCCTGATATTAGCCCTGGGAGACCTATTTTGGACTTCTGGTCTTCAGAACTATATTTGTGTGATTTTAAACCACTAGGTTTGTGGTAATTTATTATAGCAGGAATAGGAAACTAACATAAATGGTTTTGAAGCATAATCATGGATTCTCTGACATTCCTCCCACTAAGAGGTAGAGTGTATGTCCCCACTCCCTGAACCTGGGTGGCCTTTGTGGCTGCCTAGACAATAGAATGCAACAGAAGGCACACTGCATGGCTTCTTTGACTAGGTTAGAAATGGTCCTCTGGAGACACTTGCTTTAGGAATCCTGAGCTACCGTGTTAGATATCTAACTACCCTGAGGCCACCAAGCTGGAAAAACCACAGAGAGAGAGATGTTTTAGGAGTCCAGATGTTCTAGTTCTGGTTGCCTGAATCTTCTCAGCCCAGGTGCCAGACAAATGAACATCTATGAGCTGACCAGTCCTAGCTGTGTCTGATGACAACTGTATAAGACACCAAACAAAACATGCCCAGCTAAGTTATTTCCTAAATCACTGACCAATATCAAGAGCAAAATAAATAGTTATCTTAAGCTGCTGTGTTGGGGTAATTTGTTACAAAGCAACAGATACCATGCTCAATAACATAATTTAAGGAATTTTTTTCATTACTTAAAATTAAACCCAACAGATAAAAATTTTCTAGCCTACATTTGTAAAACCACCGTTAGATAAAAATTTAATTTCTCATTCTACATATGTTTTGAATATGCCAAGATTACTTACATATCACCTCACATTATTAGCACTTACCTTGATACCAAAAGTGAACACTGTCATTATGATTTTAAATATGAGTGCTAAGCATAACTGCCATATGGCTGAATATACTCCAAGGCCTGCTGGGCGATCAGGGATATCATCAACAATTTTACTGGCATTCATGTCATTTCTGTAGTCACAAAGAGAAGAGGATTCCAGAGGACCGCAGTCTGTAAAAAGCTCTTTAATCAGTTCACTGGTGTTGAGCCTGGTATATGGATTAGGAAAGGCTATCACGGCAGTAATGGCTGCAACAATAATGACTTCAAGAACAGGATACTTTCCAAATTTGGTGGATTTGCGTCGACGACACCAGGCAATATTTGCCCTAATGAAAAAGGCTCCCCAGAGCCCTCCAAATACCCCGAGGAGGATAAAAGGAAACAGTTCGAAAAGGTACCATGGTGTATGATACTCCACGTAAAAAAGGACCAGACGGCTATTACCAAATGGATTAATGGATCTCAAAACAAACGCAGCCACTAAAGCAGCAAAAAATGATCTCCATAAAGTTTTAAGAGGAAAATAATAGCTAACCTAAAAAAAAGGAAGAAAAATTAATGCTATAATTTTATAAGATATTTCTGACAGGTTATAACTTGGATGGTAAATAGTATAGCTCTAAATTTTGCTACAGCTAGAATATACATGTAATGGATTTTATCATGGAAAGAAAAATATTGATATTTTATTAACCTGACTATCATACCAGTATACATTCACAATATGAACTGGTCATAAATGTCTAATAATTATTTAAAATACCTAGCATTGTTTTATTTCTAACATGAATTTCAATTCCAATTCAATCATAATAGTTAGGAATAAATATACTGGCACCAACTCATGTTAGCTCAAGAAGAACTATTTAATTTACTTCTTCTATCTTAAGTAGAAAAGAGAAAAGAGCACAAACAACTGGAAAAGAAAACTTTTCCTGTTTTCTAATCATATTTTTGTGTAAAAGTATAAAAAGTCTTAAGGACCAAAAAGAAAAGAAAAATAAAATATTCCACTGAAGTAACTAAAATTATCTCCTTAAGCATCAATAACTGCAGCAGAAATAATCACACAAGAAAAACTTACAAAGACCATTTAAGATTCATCAAAAATCTTTAAATAAAAACACAGGTTATATCTCAGCTAATAGAGATAGATTGTTTTAAGTATTTTTCTAAGTCAAATTCATATCTGGTTACTTTTAAATACATCAAAATTAAATTTTAAACAATCAATAATATTTACACATAAATACTATTTTTAAAGATTTTTCCCAAGGTAAAGAACCATATAGTATACTACGTTTTTTATGTAAGGGTGATAAATAACTATGAAAATAAATTCAAAATCTTAAAAACAAAATCTGTACCTATTAACATTACACTAGCTATAAAACTGGAAAGTGTGCCAAAATATATTTGTAACAGTAATTACACATTATTTTAACTGCTGTATTTTTTCATACCTACCTCTTCCAGGCTAAAAAGAACTCCTCCAATTGGTGCACCAAAAGCTACAGAAACACCTGCAGCCGAGGCAGCTGATAGCACCTAAAAAGAGGATGTGGCTTATTTCATGTTTTTATAAATTCAAAATTATACCAAATAAAAATTCTTCGTGTTACTCTAATTTTCAAAATGCCTCTTCTGAATTTATCTCACGTCTTCCTCTTCCGCAAAGGAAAATATTTATTTCTTCTAAAAATATTTTTTTTCTCTTCTGTTTTAATTGAAAGGTCATTCATATATGCAGTATTCAGTCAAAAAACATTTGTGCGGGATACACTAATACAAATGGGATATAAAGAAGAGGCAATGAATACAGCCAATTTTCAAGATGTTTGTGAAGACCAGCGCAGGAGAGAAGTAACTGGGGTTTGAGGGGAGAGTTGTTTACTATTTTTAAATAGGACATTATTTCTTCAGATTTTAGAGCTAACTGCAGCATCATTAATTACTCTATTCCATATCCTACAAAAATATCCAGGGAACTTAAAACCTATTTTGTTTCCCTATATTTTCACTAAGTCCTCTGAAAATATTGGCAGTGCCAATACAGTGAGCCTCCCTCTGAAAGGCTACTCCTTATGATAGTCTCACCAATGCGAACCCCTAACAAGCAAGTTCAAAGAAGAGAAAAATCTACAAACACACACACATAGAGCCTCTCTCCAACTCCCTGGTCTTTCACTTGGACTTTGCCCACTTCCTGCCAGTGTGAAGCCAGCTACACATGTAAATCCACGGGGCATTTATTTGTAACTACTTTTCTAAGAGTCTTTATGTCTTTCACTGTTTTACTCCAGGAAATATTTGAGGCTACCAAAGCATTTCCTCGACTGGTAAATTTTTACATTCTGAAAGAGAAATCATCAGAATTAAATTACAAGTGGTTTAGAGCACAAAGTACATAAGCTTTGTTTGGTATATTAAAAATCAACAAATATTTGTTCTAATTAAATAGTATCTGGCTTTAAGAATGCAGACTGCTTACTTGGGGAAGGATGGAGAGCAAATTTAAGTTACTATTTTGTATTTTCCCACTAATAGAACTATAGACAACAGATTTAACTAAACTCTCTGATTCTACATTTAATAGAATTTTACAATCAAGCTAACACCCATCCATGTGCCTATAACTCACACACGTTTTAATCTGTTTTATAAATATCTAAGAATCATTTAATTAAAGAACATCAAGGAAGAGATGTGGGCATGAGAAGAAAGCCAAAATATGAAGACTTACTGCTTTCAACTCACAAGTGAACTCTAGACATGTATATACTAAGGTGACAGAATAAAATTAACATTATAAATCTTACTAATCATCAGTGTGTACGTTAAAATTTAGGTGAATTTAAATTTTATAACAGATTCTAATAAACTACATTTTTTCACTTATAGTGAATTAAAAAAAAATCTTATCCCAAAAATGTCAAGGTACAATAGCAAGTGAAGGAATCGAACTAGAGAGACAAATGTTATAGTTCCATCTTAGCCACTAACTTGCCACATTATATTATAGTTTTAGGTTTTGTTTTGTTTTTAACACACATAGAGACATATCCACACAGTCATAGTAGCAGTAGTATAACAGTTAAGAGTATAGATTTTAGAGTCAAAGTAAAGTAAATTTTAATCCATGTTGACACTCTGCTTTGTAATCTTAGGCAAGTTAGCCACTATCATTTCTAGTTTCCTCTCTTTAAATGAAGATAATAGTGCCAAGTTAAATAGGATTACTGTGCAATTAAATTTTAAGATGCAAGTAAAGTACTTGCCACAGAACCATATACATAGTAATTAACAGTAGTTATTTTTGTTTATAGGATAATATTGAAATCACAATTGTCATTCAGAGATGGAACAATGATGCTCTGAAATGTTCCACTTTCACATTATCTACAGCCAATGCAAGGACAATGTTTTAGAGCTAACATTAAAATAAACTAGAATTATTTCAATTGAGGATTTAAATAATTTGATAGAAAATATTTTACTTTTTGATTGTATTATAAAAAACAACAGGATAAAAGGTCCTGTCTTAAGTCCAGAGACTCCTGAGTTCTCAGCATTTAATGACATATAAAAATATCATACCTTATAAACTCAAAGAGCTCTCTATCATCTAGGGCTGAAGATTAGATGGAGAAAACAGGAAGGGATTGGGCCTCCAAAGTGAGAGCTAACACAGATCTCAAGAGATCACTTTCCTTTTAGAAAATATCCAAAGCAATCTAGAACATCAAGGAAACTCTATAATATATAAAGTTTAAATATCTAGATGGTCTCCGGTTGTCCTTAAAAAAAAAAAAAAAAAGTAAAAGAACCTGCCCTAAACAGCTGAATAAAGAGAAATTTCTAAATGCCCTTTAATGAGAATCTCTGATTTAAACCTTAAGAGATCCTAGATGCCCTTAGAACTTTCCCATGGTGCCAGATAGCTCTCTGCAGATGACATACCACTCGCACTGGCATTAGACACTTCCTCCAGAGGAAAACACAGTTGTTAAGATTTCTCAACCCTGAAGAAATACCAAAGGTGAGAAGTAAGAGTAAAAATAATGCTACACTTCAGAAACACTTCAGAGGAGGGGTGTAAGGCAAAGCAAAAACAAACGCAAAGATTTTTGTGAAATTCAACTGAAACCAATGGACACCAGAAGTCAATCTAAAACTTCTCAAAAATATGCAGGTAACTGAGCAGCACTGGGAATGGATTCTAGAAAGACATCAGCAATTTGGCAAAGGGAAGAGAAGCAATTTTCACATTAAATTTTCATCTGAATATAGAATTTATCCAAAAAATAGAGTAAAATGTGATCTTTACACTCAGAAATTCTTCACTGATACAAGTCTGTATCACGGATATGTAAATGTCAAATAAATTACAAAAGACACTTACCTCCCTTTTTTTAGCTTCATTTGTGCTATACTTTGGAAAGAGGTAGGAAAAGATATTTCCACAGCAACAGGCAACATGTACCAGGGGACCTTCTTTTCCTAAACTCAAACCTGATGCCACAGCCAGTACTAACGTGATGGTTTTGATCATTAAAGTCCATTTTCCCAAGTAACCTCTGATGATAAATCCACTCAAAATCGTTTTAATCTACAAAGGAAAGATTAAGGCATCTTAATTTCCTTTAAGAAACATGTGAACTTAAGTTACTCTCTTGTTTAACTCACAAAACTACCTTGTAAATTTTGATGGACTATACAACAAGTCACTATTAACTTTTCAAAAGCTTTAACTATTATGATACCTATAATAAACCTATATCATATTCGAATTCTCTTCCCAAGCAAGAATAGAAAACAACCCTATCTCACAAGCAAAACTAAAATATCAGGTCGGTCACATTACAGGGCAGACCTTAATACAAGGGTCATAATTACATAACCAGAATAAAAGCAAATTTGAATATTTCTGTGGTAGAAATATAATATAGTTAGGTACATTTCAGACCTTCTGTGTCAGAAATAAAGATATTATGCCTTCTCAGAGTGCCACAATTATGCATAATATTTTCCTGTACATCAAAGATGAGTGGCAACTGCTAAATACTGCATATCACTCCTTTTTAAAGATATTCCTAATACAGCTTTAAAAATCACTACTACTTAGATAGTAAAAGAAATGAACTAGGAAAAACTGGTAACTTATTTAGAACAAAAATAAAAAGGAGAAGCAATGAGTTAACATTATGTTCAAACTAAGTATATTCTCCTTTATTGTTGATAAACAATATAACCCAAGAGTTTGTGCTATTAACCTGTTATGATCAAATGTTTATTTGAAAGTATAAAATGGTTGTAAATATTATCTTCCAAATTCAAGATTTATTAACTTATCTAATTAAAAGATAGTTATAGAAAGTGAATAAATGTAACCAAATTGAGTCATAACAGCAAAACATCAACTAATCCATCAAAGAACTTCAGGCCACAGAATATTTTTCCAGGTTCTTAAGGTTTAACTAAGTCTTCTGATATTTGTTTAGTCATGTGATAAATTAGTGGTGAGGAAAAAAAAAATGTCAACCTCTATAGTAAATGATGAAATGAGTTACAGGGAAGAATTTCTTTCAATGATATCTACAATAAGCTTACATTTTTTAAACTTCTCTTTTTCATATTACAAACAATTTCTCAAGGAAAACAACCATTCTCTCCTTCCCCAAAGGCAAAAAGATAAGCATCATAACAATTACTAAATGTTTAAAGCTACTAAATATTGTATGGCTTACCTCTGGAATTCCAGAGCCACAGGCATATGGAGCAAATACCTTTACCAAGGAAACAGCAAGAAAGGCAAAACTCAACGCCCAGAAGATGTACAATATATAGTTCATGATGTAAGAACCGGGACCCTAAAAAGCAGAGTTCGATAGGATGAATTTAATTTACAGTGTACCTATATTGCAAACGCTTGCCTCATAAGAAACTTGGGTAAAACATCTAAAGTCTCCTGGTTTACTTCCACAATAATAAAAGCTTTACATGAAAAAAAGGCTTAAGTAGAATCGAAAGACATATTTGCAAACATACCAAGGAGCCTTAAGCTATTTGAAGTTTTTCCTTTTTCCTGATCTCTAAAGACTTGCCCAGAATCTCAGCTATACTTCAATCTCTAAAATTTAGCTATAACAAACTTTAAAAAACATATCCATATATAATCATGTAATATATGTATATATCATGTAACATTCTAACTTCTAAAATGTTCATTACAGTACATTAAGAACAGTAAAATAATCATTGCAATACTGTAATGGCATGAAAAAAAAATCCATGGGTAATTGTAGTCAGAAGGCTTATTTTACTGTTTTGATAATTCATACTTCCTGAATAATTACAATGTAATACATCTAGCAGTTTAATAACTTGACTTCATAACTTTTTGTGGTCACACAGATCCTATTGCACTGCTTTTCTACAATAAGAAATAACATTTACGTCATAATCTACTAAATTTGTATGTGATTATGTAACTAAAACAAGAGATTCTTGAAATACTTATATTTTACTTGCTGCAATGTATTCTGTTTTCCATTCTATCCTATTCCATTTCTTTCTTTTTTCCTTTAATTAAGGTTGCAATCATCTAATGTCACTAATTCTATAATTAAATAATTTAAATGCTCATTTCACTATATTGATTATTAATTTATCTTGAGACAAAGAAAGGCTCACCTCTGCTTGACCTATGATTAACTCTGCCCATGTTTTCCACTGTGGACATTTATCCCTCTCTTCGAATGTTGTTTCATCAGATCCCCAACAACATTGTTCATGGTTGTACCACAATCCACTAAGGCAAATGCCCTCCTTCAGGTCAGTCATCCAATCAGCAGCAATGTCTATTAGTCCAGCCAATGCCCCTACAAAAACATGTTGGAAGTGGCAAAAAAATTAAGCCCATTTTTTGGGGAATTAAGAACTATCAAGTTAAAATGATCAAGGAAAGCAGGACTCTCTATAAAAAAAGGATCACATAAGGAATATTATATGAATTTAATATTGTCAAATCTTACTTATTGGCAATTTTATGTTACTTTTAAAAATGGTAAATAGCTATTCTTGAAAATAAAACTCTCTCTCTTTGGGATTAAAACTAGTTATATCATTAAAATTAATTGTGAGTTTTAAAAAAAGGTGTTAAAAAGACTAAAACATCTTCAAAAGACAGCTACCTGCAGGAGGTTCACAAATCTGGTTACTAAAGTCAGAGTTTTTACTAGTATGTTTCAATCCAAAACTTAATAGATTTACTATCTCATTAAATTTAATATCCATTAAAAATAATTAGTGAAACTAATACCATTAATGAATTACTGTGATCAGTTTTAATTTTCTCAAATAAAAATCAAATATATCAAGATTATTTTATGGACAGAATACTTAACATCTCTGAGCTTCAGTCCCCTCATCCGTAAAATGGCAGTAATAACAGCACATGTACTATAGGGCTGTCATGAGGTTTACAAATACGTAAAGCTTTTAGAATAGGCCATAGGAAGCACTCAATAAATATTAGCTATTTATTATGATGCTAACAATAAAAAATACTTTATTGATCATTTGGTCCAAACCACATACTTTACAGATACAGAAACTGAGCTTGGAAAGATAAAAATAATAATAATTGGGCAGACAGGTAAAGTGACAGAGCTAAGACGAGATGTGGAAGCCTCCTGCCTTCTAGTGTTATATTTAAGAAGAGTTTTTGAAGGAAAGAAACCAAAAAATACTTTTAAAAATCCAACAGTACCTGGAAAAAAACTGTGGGAAAGAGGGGAGAAATATTTATTGTTCTGTTAAGCAGAAAATGATTGCATTATAAGTTTTCTTTACCTGATGCCAAACCTGTTAGTGTTACTACCAGCCATCCTGACCATGCATCATACAAACTTTTTGTCATTTCCCAGGCTGATTCTTTCTTTTTGCTGTTGATCTGAAATTAGAAATGTTTATGCTTCATTTTCAAATTAAAAGCAGAAGCCACAATTCTAGAATCTAACAATTTTTCTCAGTTATTCTATATAGGACAGTTCCTTCTAAACTAAATGATCGGAAGGTGAGTTTGGGGCACGATCACTACCAATTGCTATACCTGTAAACCAGATGACAAATGTTTACCCAGAGAGCTGTATTTTTAACAAGAACTTCAGACTTTGAGTCTTTTTTGTTTTGTTTTGTTTTGTTTCAATCACTGAGGATCAAGGAAGAAATGTCCTCTACCGAAGTAGAAGTAGAGGTGAGATTAGCAGGACGTTAACAGATTTGATTTCCGGATCTCACTCTACTAAGAGAGAAGAAGCCAAGTCTTATCTCTCTCAGGAAGAATGCATGTCTAAACTTAAAACCTTAAATTTTTCTGTTTTATTAAGATTCCTGTTTTTAAGAAGCCATATTCCAGGAACTACATTAACATCAGCACATAGATAAAGTTAGGTAAGAGAAAAAAAAAAGCAATATTCTCAGCGTAGGACTTCAGTACTCAGCTGCCCCATAGGAAGGTTAGAGCTGGAAGTCAATGATCTGGTCTATTTCAAATGTCTGATCTATTTTAAGCTACAGGGTCCTATTAAAAAGACTCAGAAAGTTTTAAGTTGAATGAGATAATTTTACCCTTTCTATGCTATCGGCAACCAGTCATAGATAGATATTGATCATTCTTTAGGACTGAAGAGAGATCATTTCTTTCAAAAATAATCATTAAACTCCATGTTGCCTTTTCTCAATAAAAATAACTGATATTTAATAAATGATAATATTAATTAAAAACTTGGAAATCATCTAAATGCTCATCAATATAGTAATGGTTAAGTAACTTGCAGTACATTTAGTTAATAAAAAGAATTCTGCAGCCATTAAAAAATGAATAAGATAGAGTATGATGCAAAGGAAAAAGATACAGTGTGATGCAGGTAGATAAAAGTAGATATAGTTGCTACTGTTTATACAAGAAAGATAAGTATATAAATACATTGGCTTATATTTTAAAAATTAAAAGAGTGAACCATAAAATTTAAAATGTAAATCATTACTTAGAAGAGGAGGAAGGCAATAGGTTGAAAGGGACAGAGACTTTAAAACAAAGTAATTAGTATGCATAATTCTAGTGGGATAAACACTAAGGGCAAAAAGTACTGTGAAAAAAGAAAACACTAAAACTTTTCAGTAAGCACACTGCTAGGGATAGTGTTGGTAATATTATTCTGAAATTGTTGTGTGTGTCTTGTGAGGTAAATCAAATGATTATGTATACGATATTGAGATTTTGGTCATGGCTAAAAGGAGATACAGATTTTGGAACTACAGTTTAAATAAAAGCCTTATAATATTGAATTTAAATTGGAAGGTTGCTATAAACTTAAGAGGCTAGCAATGACCAACCAGAAAGAATAAGTATCTCCAATGTCCAGTCTGCCTATACACCATTTTTCTCCAAAAGAACCAGAGCTCTTGGAGGAATGGCTGACTCCAGGTTTAGTGCAAGAAATGTATAAGATGAGATAAAAATCATCTTGTTTTTCCAGAACACATCTAAGTCTGCTAAAGATGCATCAAAAGACACATGCACCAACCAAAATAAACTCTCACTAATCAAAATTGAATAACACAGACATCAGTAAGTGTTAACTGTGATGATTAAAATACATCAAATAAGTTTAAATCCATGAGTGCATAAACATATAGAAACAAAACCAAACAAGCAAACAAAAACCTCATCTGTGAACTCTGGGGATACTAGAGAACTATATGACTTAAAACTTTCTCCTTTTCTCTAAAATTTGAACTGGAGGAAATCCAGATAATGAGTATGGGGTTCTCTTTATAGAAACATTCAAGCTATTAAGTAAAAGAGGACTAATAATTAGATTACCACCACTATGCAAAATACCGAAGTAATATCTAAAATTATATAATAATGTTGATTTGCTTCAAAATAATCTGGGGTAGGAGGTCTACAAGTACAATAAAAAGCTTAGGGAAAAAAGGAATTAGGTATATGCACTGACATAGTTTTCTTTTTAATTTAATGTTTTAGAACCAGAGTAAGAACGTACATGTGTAGAGTTTCCCAGCTTTATAAAATTTTATGTTAATACATATGAGCACAGCTGAAAGTACTGAAAATATCTGACTTATCTAGAAAGAGATGATTGATATGATTAACTTTATATTGTTACATTATTTAATATGCTTTCAAGAACTATGGACTCCTTTTATTATCAGAGGAAAAAAAAAGGTGTGCTGTGGTTTCTTTTAGTTTCAATTTTCTCTAAAATTTTATAAACATGGTATCTTATGGATACTTTAACACAGTCTCACTTTAAAAGACATTTAAACCCCAACCTGAATATGTTAATGACTCCATAAATGTATGCACTTCGAAGTATAGTTGTAGTCACTTAACAATCAAACAAGATACAAGATTTATAGTGTGTCTGATTTAGGTACATTGGATTAAAATAGTGTGGACCACAGACACCTCAAAGGTTCCTGAGACCTTCTCAAGGAGTTTTCAAGGTCAAATCTATTTTCATAATAATAGTAAAACATAACATGTCTTTTTTGCTGTGCTGGCATTTTCACAGATGTGAAAGCAACAGCAAAACTGCTGGCTCCTCAGTATGAATCAAGGCAGGAGCGCCTGTAAAAATAATCAGTGCCAGTTTCACTTAAGAATATCTTTGACAAAGCAATAAAATTATTATGCCTCAATCACTGAGTCTTTTTAATATCATGTGTAATAACATAAATGTATATAAATCATTTCTCATGCATAGTGAGATACAAAGTTATGTCTCAAGGAAATAAATCCATTTGTGTGATTTATTTGAATTGCAAATCAACTAGACACTTACATGGGACACCATTTTAACTTGAAAAAAAGATACCAAACTATGGTTTTTCAGACTTGGGAATCTGACAGGTATTTTCTCAAAAAAAAGTTAGCCTGTCAGTTCAAGTAAAATAAATGTGCATTTGTTTCCAGTGATAGAATTTGAGCTTTCAAGTAAAAAATTAGAATTTTGGAAAACTTGTATCCATCACTGTAAGGATAACAGAGGCCCAATAAAGACTGTTCTGAAGAGATGAGTGTTAAAATTAATGAGTGTGATTTTTTTTAAATACTAATGAAAAATGTCAACACTTGAAAGAATTGCATAAAACAGTGACTCAGTAGTTCCCAAATGGTCAATTACTGCACAATGTTACAAATATCTGAGGTTCAAGGAGAACCAATGGATTTTCATGTAACAGAAAATAAAAAGTTCACTGATACAGTTTTAGATCGAATGCAGAAGATACTAAAACCCAGCAGTCTTTTATTAAAGCAGACAATGAGATTTAGTAAAAAGTAATACAACGCCACCTCCTTGCTAAATATTTTATTTTGGAAAATATTGTTATTTTTCATAAAAATGTTTTATGTTAACATGAAATGGGTTTGTTATTTTAAATGAATATTTTAAAAATTTCTCAGTTTCCATATCTAATATGGTAAATAGCAATTAATGTAACCACATAAACTAAAGCTCCTCAAGCATTCTCAATAACTGTTTACAGTTTAAAGGGATCAGAGACAAAAAAGTTTGAGAATCACTGCATTAGAACACTAATTTCATGTCCTGAGTTTTATTTTCAGTTACATCCTATTTATATGTTTCCAGAAAAGGTAAATACTGACTGATGAACTGCAGAAGCTGTACTTTTCATAAATGATATAATCTAATTCCAACTTCAGATTTAAAATTCATGTATACATTAATATGAAATGTTCTAACTAATTTGTAGACGCAGTTATTTGCATTTACAAGTAAATTTTAAACCGCAAAATTTTAAAGGGTCTTTTGGAATTTGAAACTTTGTCAAAGAGATTTTTTTCTCTTTTTTTAAAATTTATTTTTGAATTACATTATACAAGTCACAATCAACAACAAAAAAGATCCACAAGTTGTAAAAGACAGTTTTTTTAAATTAGTGATGCATTACAACATTCAATAAGTCCTATACAGGACTTAAATTTGAGAAATATCTTGATTTAAAACTAAGAAAGGTGATAAAAGAAAACAGTAAAACTTCATAAAACTATCTCCCAAGTAAGTTTCTTCTTTTTGAATAATAATAATTATGCAACGAGTTTTCTCTTTTGCCTTAGCTGCTGTGCTGATCCTAGGGAAAAATCATGCTGACTTGCAAATCTTGAACTTGGCTCAATCGAACTCATGTGCCCTCTTTTCCCTTTCCTTCCTATTTCATCTTATTATACACTTTTTTGATTTTAAGCAACCTCAAATCCTTATTTGGAAAGATACGGAATATAAACTAAAAAAAAATGCTTAAATGTATTTTAATGCATAACATATACTTTGGCAGCCTGAGATCACTGGCAGAAATGTATTACTAAATGATCTCTTTATGTACCAGATTTAAAAGTTTACTAAAAACACTTACCCGTCTATGCCTTTCTCTGTCTTTACATTTCTCTCGCACCCAATCAATAGTATGGAAATCATCATATGTACCAACACCCGGAATTGGTTCATCCAAAAGATCCAGTAAGTGTGTAGAACTGTTAATGCTGCCTCCATTTGTCATTGTATAATGAGTTCCTGCAAAGTAAAAGACGAACAATGAGTATGTTTTATGAGAAACAATAGTGAACTATGCAACCTTCTTAGAAGTTCATTAGTAACAGTATCACTTGAAATAATTACAATAAAATAGAAGAAATGAAGAAAATTATCCAAATTAAGAAACATTATCCAAAATTTGGAAATAAGGCAAAATGATTATGGCCTGTCCTTTTAAACTCATTCTATAGTATCAAAAATAAGCCTGTCTCATAGATCTAGTCCTACACAGCTAAGTAACTTTAGATAAGTCATCTTTAAAAATTAAATATCTGTATGATAGATGCTACACCTTATAATTAAGATATACAAGGTAAAGAAGGATTTGAAATTTTTCTAAAGCCCTAAGAATTTAGAAAAGCTGGTACAAAATTTCAAATAGGTGATTTTAGCATAGTGATTACAAATTATATCTTCAAATTACGTAGTAGTAATATAGATTTTATATCAAAAATACTAGTCCAGAAGTGTGTCATTTTAATGCAAACACAATTAGTTGATATAGAATATAAAGAGTGCCACTATCCTAATGTTTAAACAAACACTGTAAAAATAAAGCACAAGAAACCTGTTTTTTATCCTATGACTTTAAGACTCTTGTGGCCTGATGGTTTAAAATGACTCATTCCCTTTTATTTACAGATAAATAAACTATCATAAATGTTAAGTCACTTCTCAAAACTATCCTCTGGCAAAGCTAGAATCTGAACTATCCCCAGTCACTATAAACACTGCCTACCTTAGAGTAAGAGATTATCATAAATCAATTGGGGGGGGGGGTATGAATAGGAAGGGAGAGTTGTACAAAGAGCCATCATGCCAATATTAAGGACTACTTTTATTACTGTTATGAGCCAAATAAATGATACTGTAGGTCCCAAGCTCTTTCTTTCTCAATAATTCAAAGACGTAGTAGGAACTAGAATACGGAAAGGGTTAATATTCTAAACAATATTAAATACTGTACTAATGAACTTAATGTCTATTTACTTCTACCAGATAAAACAGGGTTCTTTCTTATCTCTCTACTCAATTCATTTGAATGTTTGTCTTGGGAAGGTGTAAAACTTTTAAAAGGAGAGTAGTATATTGATTTCAGTATTCTGGCAGTACTCCAAGAAAAATTTATCATTCTTGGCTGAGAGTTTAAAGGCCCAATCCCTGCAATAACTCATGATCATTCACATAAAACATATACTTTAAACTTTATACTTAAGACTTTGAGTACACTAGCTCTTTCTTCCTCCCTCTATCCTGATTTTATTCAGTAATTTCCACCTTGTAAAAACTAACTAAAAGGCCACAAATTTTCTTAAGAGAAAGCACTGGAGAATAAATTTAGTAAGAGCACTTATAATAGTTTGACAAATTTGAGAATCTCTGACTCTGCTTTCCATATAATATTAAAAGGTAATTTTAAAACAGTTTTTGGAGGGAAGTGTCAAAGACCTCTAGACTTCTAGTAAGATGACAACACATGGGTTGTACTCTGGCCAAAAATGCATAAACTGAATCTCACAGGGAAAAAAACAAGAAAAAATCAAACTGGGGGAAAGCCTACAAAATTTGCATTCTTCAAAAATGTCAGTCATGAAGACAAAGACTGAGGAACTGTTCTAGCTCAAAGGAGACTAAAGAGATATGATGACTAAATGCAACATTATTAGATTATTAGATCCTGGACCAAGAAAAAATGTCTTTTACATTAAAGAATACAGTAGCACAATTGGCAAATTTAAAAATTGTAGATTGGATAACAGTACTAATGATCAATGTCAATTTTCTGATTCAGAAAATTATACTATGGCTATGTACAAAGGAATGTCTTTTCATAAGGAAATACTAAAGTATTTAGGAGTAAAAGTACATTATGTTTACATTTTACTTTTACATGGTTCAGGAAAAAAATAATGTGGTGTATATGTGTGTGTTTATTAATATATATTATTATATTACACAGATAATAGCATATATAACAGCGAGAAAGAATGAACAAATATGGTAAAATGTTAACATTTCAGAAATTAAAGGGTGAATTGGGATTCTGACACTATCCAACATCTATAAGTCTGAAATTTTAAAAAAAATTTTTTTAAGTATACTATAATACATTGCCAACTTTCCCTCTTATGTTGTCCTTATGTAGAGTTGAATAGATGGACTACTAATCTTAATTATTACTCTTCCATGCAAAAAAATAAAAAAGCAAAATTTCTCTACCACTTAACATGTATCCAACACAATGTCATCAGCCCCATGATAAGATTTTCCAAGTTGTTTGGACCAATGTAGATAATTAGCTAACGAGGCAGGTGTTCCTCCAACAGACCTATGAACTAGGAAGTAGAAAAGTAAAGACTATTATTCTTATTTTATAAGGCAGCAAAAGGTACAGCACAATAATAAACATTTATATTAGCCATATGCCTTGCCTTCAGTGACTTTCAAATAATTATGTCTGTAGAAACTACTTTGACAAGTAATTAACAAAACTATGTGAAATCGAGGGTTCTGATTTAATGCATGATTTTAATGTAACATGTAGCATGTTCCATAAGCCTTGGCCTGTTCCCAAGCCTTGGCCCGTTCCCTGACACTTATTAACTAACTGAGGTAGCAAGAAACGATGGCCAGGCCCTAACTAATGGTCACAAGCTATGGGTTTCATTAAGCTGAAGATAACATCATATCCTAAGTTATATTTCAGCCCCTGAGCCCCAAAGCAAAACCACCACCCCCTGAAACCAGACTGAGGGACTCTGAAGCTGACCTCAAGACCTAACCTCATGATTTACTTTCCTTACCTCACCCTTGACCAATCAGTTTCACTCATGACCCCAAGCCCCTTACTCTTGATGACATGATGTCTACAGCCTATCGGGGAGTAAGATATTGTGGAATGTTAGCTCACCTTTCTCCGGATTGACCCCAATACTGATAAACTATTTTCTCCACTGCAAGCTCCTAGTTGTATATTTTTTTTCATTTGCACCTGCAGACAACTGAGCTCTCATTCAGCTAGGTAACATATACAATAATTCTAAATATCTGAACAACAGAAATAAAGGACTCAAACTTTTTGAACCAGAGGAACCTGTGGATCAATGTTTTGTGTTTGGAGGATTTTATGTGTGTCCCTTAGAATTTCTAGGACTGTCACTGTACATGTTAGGGTGGAATTAGCCACAGTGGTTTGTGTCCTCAACAGTTTATTTGAAAGTCAGTCTGCCCCTCATGCCTATTTGCTTCCATCTGACACAGCAATGGTGTTTGAAAACAGTAGCGTATAGAGGGAAATACTGATTGGTTATCTTGGTTTTGCGGAAGCCCACAGAAACAGATCAATGTTTTCCCCCAAAAATTCTTTCTAAAAGAGGTTTGGGTCCTTGTAACTCTTGCTATCAAATTGGCTTGAATAGGAAACAAGATTGATTTTGGTATAAAAATAAAATAAAACCTTTTTGCTAAGACAGAGCTAATTACAATATTTCTTGGGCTCTGATAAATATAATTAAATAAAATCTCTGAGGGGAAGAAGGCAGATATACAATCTATCTTTAACCTCTTTTTATCTTGTTTCTTCTGCATTGTACAGAGTTATTACTGACAACTGAAAGATATCACATTGAATGTGAAATCAATTAACATTTTTTTTAAATTTAAAGTTTGTTATTGCAAAAGAATTAGTATATAAAATGTAAGAATAAGTTGGCCATTTAAAAAAATTCAAACTTTTACTTTAATATATGTGTGACATTTCACATATTTTCTTTTATAGCTTGTTCTGTGAAACACAGAAAGCTAAGTCAAACAAAAAAGAGGGAGAGATTGAAAAATGTTTCTATTCTACTCTAAACTTGGTAGGGAACATTCATTTCTAATGGGCTCATAGGAATGCCTACATATCCCACATTAGGATTAATTTTAAATTTATCATTTTTCCTAACAGTAACAATTTTTAAATATTCCTAACATATCATTTCTCCATGTATAATTCACTGCAAACTAGGTTTATACAAAGTTTAACTTACATATGTTAAAATGAAATAAATATAAATAAATTATACATGTTAATAAAATTTTTATAAGAGCAGTATAAGTTATCCAATTTCACCTCTCAACTTTATCTTCATGAGTGAAGCATATATCTTGTAGGTTATGCCAGAAGCACAAATTAAAGTTCTCTCTCTTTCATTAAATAATATTTCAAGGGTTGGTTAATTAGGAAACTATAATAAGGCTTTCCTAAAACAAATATGTGGAAGGGAGCTCTAGAAGACCAAAAGGTTTATGGGATGAAAAAGAGGTTGAAGGCTGCACTTCCCTCATTATGCCTTTCTTTGTTCTCAGTGAAAGGTCTTCTTATAGTTTTATTTTATTAACACAAAATGATGTAATTTACCATGGACTTCCTATTTCTCAAAGCATATGCAGCTCTTGTTTATTTACCTGTGAAGACAGAAGTGGAGATGAACCAGAATACCTTTCAAACTACTAATCAAGTGTCCTCATTCAACACTACTTCCTTGTACTCTCCACACTTATTGCCCCTACCAGTTCCGTGAGAAAGCCAGTGCCACAGGAAAAGGAACACACAGCAGAGAACAAGACTCAGTATTGTGGCTTCTGAGTTTCAAAATAAGACTTTTGAACCTCATGTAAAAAAAAAGGCAAAATCTTAAAAGCCCATACCTTTGAGTTGCAGGCGATGGGTTTCTGGGTTTTAAAGGCCTTAAGTAAAAAGGCTTATTAAAGGTTCTATAATAAGCCATGGATTGGGAAAAAAAAAAAAAAGTTGATGAACCAATTCTACATAGCTACATAGGGTTTGCTGGGGTAGTAAGAAGAGGGCATTGAGTAAACAAGAAAGTTATAATAGTTAAATTGGAGATTGGCTTCAGCCTTTAACATTTTCTATAAGCCAAAAGTATAGATGAGCTCATACTAGTCACACTTATTTATAAGCTTTTCATTACTTAGTATATTTTCATTACTTAGCATACGTTTTAAAACCATCTCATATCATTAAATGCATATGTACATCACTTTTGATGTATTTCAGATTACTATATTTAACTGGTGTGACACTATAATTTAAACAAAACTTTAGGTTAGTTTGCCTTACAAACAATACACGTAATGAACATATATATGTTGTACCTTTTCCAATTAATTTTTTTAATTAATTTTTTTCCATGCCCAGATATTCAATATTAAAAACCAGGTTAAATCTCTAAACTTAAAATAAACACATTATCCAGTAATTGTCTTCAGATTAGAATTATTACTCGCGTAATGGACCCTTATTGTTTCTGCCCACCTGGTAACTCTTCTCTCTGTTTTCTGTAACAGAACCCAATTATCTTTATGAAATTTCTATCCTTCATTGAATGCAGTCTGATGAGGGTGTCAATCAAGGTACCCTCCCTTCCCCAGCCAAGAAAAAGGCACGCAATCCAAGTTACATTAATCAAGCTCTATATCCTGAAAATGTAAATCTTGAGCAGTAACATAATGATAAAAGGAGATTATTAATTTTAACAGAATTTCAAAAAGATATAGGATAGTTCTTGCTACATAGATCCCCAGATTGGATTGTAAGAAAGTATGATCTGAAAGTAGTAGCTCCCAAATTTAAGACAAGAAGCAAATCAAAAACTTTTCTGGAGATCTGACTACTAGATGCCAGTGACTACCCTCGACTACCAAATCACTGAAAAACAGTAACTGGAAAAAAAGATCATTTTCTTTTCAGAGTGTCCTAGTAAAAAATTTCCATGACCTTAATGTACTTTGAGATCAGAAAGACTTAGAGTCAAATTCCAGCTCTGCCACCTATTAGCTATGAGATCCAGCACAGGTTGCTTCCTAACCTCTTAGAGGTATCTGGGTTTTCTCACCCACTTTTAGAGTATGATATGTGAACTGGAGATAAGTCATGTAATAAATCTGACAAACATTAGGAAATCAATGAACATAAGCTATTGTTTCTGCTGAAATATTTCAGTATTTAACACTTCATCAGGTTGCATTATATTACTCATATGGTATTAATCTTAACCGAAAGACTGACATTACAAAGGGGGGAAAAAGAATCTTACAAATTTAAGCAATGAGTTCTTCTACAAACTACTGTATATTGAGCAAAAATCCTGTAAATTTTTAACAGATAAGTATGTCTGCCACAGACACAGAAACAAATTTCTAAAATGCATGGTAAATGATGAACCTTTCCATAATTGACCATTTTAAAAAATCAGGTGCAACCAACAATATTTCACAAAGTATCGCCAACAGTAAAATACTGCAGCAAATAGGAAAAATTATCCAATCAATACAGCTTTTTTTTTGCAAAAATAACTTCATTGATAAGAAGACTTTTGGACTTATTTTTTTCCCCCAGACACAGAATTTTATAAAATTCATGCATTCCTATGTAAACACAAATTCATTATTTACTAATGGCTATAATCTATACAAAAAAGTTTTTAAATTATCTGTAGGAAATTTTAAATTACACTTTATTATTTAAAAGAACACTTTCACCAATTGGGAAAAGAACAGTTTTCAACCAGTGATGCTGGAACAACTATCCACATGCAAAAGGATAAAGCTGGATCCCTACCTCATGCCATATATGAAAATTAACTAAAAATGGATCACAGACCAAAATTAAGGGCTAAAACTATAAAACACAAGAGTAAGTTCTGTGACCTGTGTTAGACAGTGGCTGTGTAGATAAAACACCGTGACCATATATTGTTAAAAAAGCAAACACAGATCAGACTAGATCAGAACAAAAATAGTCTTTCCCACCTAGAGGCCAGACATTGTTATCTATCTAGTATCTAAAAATAACAATAAAACAACTAACATTTATTGAGTACTTACTGTGTGCCAGATACTGTTCTTAGCATTTTACAAATATTAGCTCATTTAATCCTCACAACAACCATGAGGAAGGTATTACAATCTCTATTCTATAAATTAGAAAAACAAGGCACACAAGGCACAGAGAGTTAAGAAATCTGCTCAAGGTCACGTAGTTAGTAAGTAGTGTAACAAGAATTCAAATTCAAGCAGTTTGATTCTAAGGCATTTCTTAGCATATGCAATACTGCCTAAAAGATAATTCATGGTTTGCCTGTATATTTTAAGATATACAGACACTCTTTTCTCCAAGTAGGTTAAGAGCTTCTCCCAAAACACTTGGTGGTGGTGTCTTCTGCCAAAACACTTGTATACATGCATTTAGCTTTCAGACAATTAATGCAATCCTACCCATCACCATTATCAACTGTCTTGGCCTTTGGTTCCAGATCACTTTTCCTATGATACTTAAAATGTTGCAATGAAAAAATGTTGCAATAATAGTCAAGACCACTGCTTTGCAACAGCATTCACGTTCCTATGCTTTAGCAGAGATCTATGACAATAACACATCCATTTGCATACTCAGGTTGTTCCAGACTCATTTAGGCCACAGGAAGACTACCTTTCCCCCAGAAAGAACTAACTGCCCCTCTAGGTATATACTTAGAAACTGGTTTTTAAACTTCTTTGACTGTGGCCCACAACAAGAAACATTTCTTGATATGGTAAATATACAAATATTTATCTAAAACCAAAGTTTAATATACTTACTATTTGATATATACTCTAATATTTTACTCCCTTCCCTCTCCCCTTCCTCCCTTCTCTCCCCTCCCTTCCGCTCCGCCCCCCCTCAATATTGGTCACAACTCAACTGATTTCATAACTAAAAATGTTAAAACCTGAAATTTGAGAAACATTGAACTGGAGGATACAAACATTAATGAAATTATCTTTCTCATAAATAAAAACCTTTATAGACTTCAATATATATATTTGGTGAACTGAGCTTTAAAAATGACTTAACTGTTGCACCTTAGGCTGAGCTTGTTAGTAAATTTCAAAGTCACACATCTTCAGCAGCCTAAGTCTTTTATCAAAGGGGAATATCCAAATAATAGTCTTACATGAAATAATAGGTATTTATTTATTACATTTATCATAAGACTATTACTTATTACCTCTGGAGTTATTTCAAAAGATGTGACAGTACTGATTCTCATCATTTAAGCTCATAATGCAGGTAACTGTCCCATCGCACATGCATAAAACATATACAAAGTTTTTAATTATAAAAGAAAGCAGAAAGAAATCTAAAACTCTACATATTCTCTGACTACCCAGTTTCTTCTGTATATTAAGAGCAGGAATTCTAGTCTTCAATGTATTTTTTCCCCTTCCTCTGTGACCTTACTGACAAGTAATGGTCATCTTGATTAGGGAGGGGAAAGTATATGTTGTAAGTTGATAGTGGAAGTTCCAGAATGTTAGTAGACTCCCAAATGAAATGGTAAAAGGGTAAAGGCAAGCACAGTGCCTAGTACTTAGCAGGTGGTCAATTAAATACCTGTTGGACAAAAGAATAGGATAAATGAGCATATGCTCTTTAAATTTGTTCTGCCATCCGCAGTCATATTTAACTGCCATCTATTTAAATTTCAGAGACTTGGAAATTAAACCAAATCCCAAAAAAGTTGACTAAAGACAGAAAACCAGTCAGTAGCAATGCTGAAGCCCATTACCCAGTTCATTGTTTTCTTTATTCTACTGCCACCTCGAAATAAAAAGGCACATTCTTAGGCAGATATGATGCAGTGGATGTTAAGCCATCTGTATAACTGGAAACAAATCCCATGTTTATTTACTATTTCTGCACATAAGATGATTTATATATTACACGAATAAAAAAAATCATGAAATCTGTTCTCGTAAATGGCACAAGGAATAAATTGACAGAAACTAAAGTAAATCCACTTTTAATCTAATTATGGTTGTAAAGGACTACCAAAATTACAAATTAGAATTGTTTATTGAAAAACAAAAACAAAACTCTAAAATACGATTTAATCTACCAGTCTCCTGTCGCTTTGTGCAGGCACAAAGAACAGACTTCAATGCTGAAAAAAAAAAATAGCCAAATTTGCAAACCTAATCTATGCGGCAGATCTGCTCACACTATGAAATCCTGATCCACAAAGCCTTTCTGACTTACAACAAGCCATGAGATGGTATAAAATTAATCACAGTGAAGTGTAGGTTATTTTTAGAAAATAAAGAGAGATAGTAATATGAACCAGATTTTACTAGATTTTTAAAATCAGATACTGTGGCAAATAAATTTAAAGACAGGCTTTGTTTTATACTATTGTTTTAGAATACAAAGAGTTTCTGACATCAAATAAAGAATCTCTATTTGTTTTTTTAATTTTTAGACACTTAGATGAATTAATTTGCAAGAGGAGATTTAATTTTCTAGTTGGCTAAAAGATTAAAGGTAATAGAAATATAATAACAATCTGAATCCTAAAATCATTTTACAAAGAGCCTACAAAGAATATATCCTTATATATTCTATCTGAGATTTCCAAATAATGTGTGAAAAATGCTAACTACTGGATATTTTTTAGGAGGAAATAAAAATGAACAAATTCATCAATTATAACAGAAACAAAATAGCTTTACTTAAATATATCTCTGAGCTAATGAATGTCAAGAAATGATTTCAGGAAGAAACTTAAAAGAATAAGATTCCAAACTTTTATTTCAATGGGAAGGCCACACATTTTGGGGCTTAAGACTGTTATTAGTCTGGCATTCAAGTTTCCTTTAGAATCTAACACTCTTCTACCTTCTACCTTTCTGTATTACCCCTTTCACTCACCCAAGGATACAACAAAACTAACACAGGAAAAACGTACAAGGAATTTACTCTACCAAAGCATGTACTCAATCTATCCTCTTCCCCAGGAATGTCATATCAAATTCCCTTGTGTACTTGGAAGACTTGGCCTACTTCGTTTGGTACCACTTGTCAAAATAACTGATCTCCTCCTCCTCTAAAGTCCCAGAGAATATTCAGTCTATACCTTTCACTACAAATTTATTAACTTCCTGAAGACTTGGCTTTTAAACTTGGGAAGTCTTCTTATGCCTCTTCCAGACTCAAAATGCCAAGTTATTACAGGGATATATAGTAAGACACAGTATACCCCCGTGATTACAGAGTATGAGCCAAATCATTTGGATCAAATCCTGACTTTTAACACTTCCTTACCGAAGTTTTGTGAACAGGAAAATTATGATTAAACCAGTACATACTTTATAAGTCCGTGATGAGGATTAAAATTATTTGTTACACATAAATGAACTGATACACCTAAAGGACTTAAAACAGTATCTGGCAAACAGTAAATTCTATATGAAGTATTAGCTATTATTATTATTACTACCACCATCTTTCTCCACAGCACCTAATAGTGCTTTATATATACAAGAGCTCAATGAATTCTTTCAATGAAACAATTAATATTCAAGTAATTTTTAAAAGTCCCTCAGAATAAATGGAGGCTCAAGGCCCAAAAGATCAAATTTATGACAGGATCTGGTAGAAAAAACAATTCAGACCCTGAAACTACTTAAAATTCATGAACAAATTAAGAAAGTATAAAACTGATAATCTAAATAAATATATTTTTTCCTTGAAAAAAAAGAAAGAGACATTTTATGGAAAAACTTGATAGTTTCTGTATAGGAAATTTACCCACCCCTCCCCCAAAATGGCTATTTCTAAAATGTCATTTTAATTTCTAACCTGTCAACAATATATTAACTCTATTCTAATGTGTTGACATTTCCAGTCTCTGTATTATTCACGTAGTAGGAAGCTACATTATTTACCATCTCACCTAGAAAAGTAGTATTAAATTTAACTTACTCCATGAAGGTAATCTTTAACTCTAACATCCTGGGTTTCAGTAGACAGATTTATGTTTACTTTACTGGTATCCTTCACAAGTTCATACTTCGATTATCTGCCTCTTCACCCTTTATCAGTTTTAAGAGATATTTCTAGTCATTATAATTTTGTCCTCACATAGAAGCTGATTTATTATTCTTGATTTATGTTAGCTGCTAACCTCCACATATCCAGTTCTTTGTATTGACTCATGGCTACAATAGATCATAAATTATGGAAAACAAATAGCTTCTTACCCACAGATAATAAAATACTACAGTAAAGTCAAGTAAGCATCATAACTGACTAATCGGTACTGCCCAGATACAATTTTACTTTTAAATAACGTTGGTTTATGTTAATTATAAGTCTCATCAAGGGACAAGGAACCTATTTGGGCTGCCAAGGATACGACCAATTTAGACCTTAAGTAAGATTCCTAAAGGATTATTAATGAAAATATAATCAAAATAGTTTATATTTTAGTAATAATCATATTATTAACCATGCCTACTCTCACATAAGCTTTGGCTTATTTCTTACTGTTTGCGTATCATACAAAGAAGGAGTCCATAAGGAAGTTCTGTCGAAGACTGTCAAGCTCAACACTGAGAATTTAAATTTCCCAAGCCTAGGTCTTCTGGTTTATTATCACCAACAAGCAGATGTTGTAATAGCTCAGAGAAAACAGTTTGTCTTGTTTTGCAGTTTAATTACTAATTAGCAAATACTGTGACATTTGAACAGTCACTATTCATCCATGTTGCTTCCTGTTTAAAGAAATCCTTACCAGCAAAGGAATGATGGGAACATAGGAAAAAGCAGAGTTTATGAACACAGTAAGAACTGGGGGAGAAAAAAACCCCAACAAATCTGTGTGGTAAGATTATGAGAAATTTTTCTTTTCTTCTTCATGCTTTTTGGTATTTCCCCAAATGTTCTAAAATTATATATATAATATATATTATATATACATATACTATATATAACATACACATAACATTATGTATATAAATTTTATTATGAGGGCAATTCTGTAAGAGAAGCACAATACTATATATGTAACATGACCTCCATAGTTTGCCCCAAAATCTGAAAAGAGAGCTTTTACTAACAGAATACTATGGGATATATGTTATAACTGTTCAGAGCCTTAAAATAGTGTCTAGTAGACCCAATGCAACCAAATGTTTGTTGACTATATTAACTTTTTAATTCTAATGGAACTTAACACTTAAAAAGTGTTGAGAATATAAACTATACTTTAAATAAAATCGGCTAAATGTACTCAGAAAAATCATGACTTCTTTACTTCATAAATAAAACTTTAGGCTACACCATAAAATGAATTTATAATACCATGCAGAAATTCAATTAATGTGGCTCATAAATGAAGTTGTCTAGCTTAGAGATTTTCCTTGAGGTTCAATTTTTTTTCTAGAACTGCCAGTCTATTTTTAGAATAATCAGTTAAATTTTTTAAAGCAGTTTAATTAACATATAATTAGTTTTAAGAAGACCCTGAAAGTACCTGCCAAAAGATTTGCATGAATGCTGGGTGCTATTCTGGTTTTTACAAACTATTAACTACTATTTTTTCTGATGTGTAACAATTACCCTAAATGTTTTTATCACATCAATTTTTACAAGATACCTGTGTAAGACAATGTAGCTCATCTTAACCAGGTGAAATGCATATTAAATGAAAATTAGTAATATAAAAATGTGTTCATCCTTATCACCATTTCAGTGTTCTAAAATGTAGACAGAGCTTTTACTACAAATTTACATTGTGGTGTGAAAGCTACATGGTAATTGGCAGCAGCTGAAATATAATGGTACACAGACACACACTTGATTTTTCTGCGTAAATTAAAAAAAACATAAGTTTTTCGAAGGAAGAAAAACATTACTTTTTAGATGCCAACCAACACGACTTTAGCTGTAAAAGCGGATTAATTCATTTTCGCAGTTAAATAGAAAGAGGATTTCACACAGAAGATGGAGTCGGAGTCCGGTGTGATCTGAGGCAGTACTAATCTGCACAGAGAAAACAATCAGAGACTACGACTACAGAACATTCAGAAGGTTTCATTTGTCCCTTACTTTTGCCCCTTACTAATGACCCAGGACAACTAAACAAAACATCACAGTATTTAAAGGACAATCGAGAACCTTAAATTAGAGAACCGCCCAGCTGCATGCAAAACATACCAACAGAAGATTCATAGCAAGGGGATGGTATTACCTCTTTTATGTAATTCCCTCAGGGGAATATAGTCTCCTCCCCCGTCATAAGGCAAATAGGGATCAGAAGAAGCATCCATGATCAGAATTTTTAAAAAGAAAAAGAAAAAGAAAAGCTTGCTAGCTTAAAAAGACAGTGGCATTTCTTTCAGCCCTGCTGCAGCAGGCAAGGGAGATGCCATATTTGACGAAGGCTAGAAATGTACGTAGTTCGACTCGCTGAAGCAACTGTGTTCTTCCACAGTGGATGATGTCATCAAAGGGAAATTATTGCAGCCTGGTTGCCAGTGGCTACAATCTAGCAAGGCTTAGAGGCGGAACAGCCTACTTAATCAGGTCCTGCTACGAATGACGATGACTAAGCTCCAAGTATAACTGACAAAACTGGTTTGAGAATTTTAAAACACTCACAATATAGCTTCTGCGGTAACACTGGTAACTACAGTAAGACAAGAGAAACATTATTTCTTTTGGATTTTAAGATAAATATACTGAGAACAAAGTAATTTAGAGCCGTGAAAAGGAAATTCTGAATGTAGACAAGCACCTTTTATTTTTAGTGTAGAAAAATGGGAGCAACTCTCTAATGAGGTTGTGTGATTTTATAATATAAAGTACTATTTTTTATATAGTAATGTCATGTGAGTCATAAAGAACTAAAACATATCAAAGGCTTCAAGGGACTTGGTTTTAAAAGTCTATTCTTAATTATCTAAAATGTACTTCAGACTTCTATTGTGGGTTCAAAAAATTTAGTGACTGAACAGTTGAGTAGTATTTTATCTCACTAATTTTCAGCAGACTCTTGTTTCCTTCTTTCAAAGAACCACCTAGTAAGACATTACCTTTGGAGAAAGAAGACTTATCAGCATTAAGTAACTTAGCTATTGTTTGTGAAACAATGCAAAAAAGGCTGACTAGGTAGGAGATTTTCCTATCTCCCTACTTCACAAATATTTTGTGCTTTTTATTTTGTTTTAAAAAAAGCTTTTAGTAAAATGTCTCAAAAGGTACTTCGATTCTCTTTGCTAGAAATTTTTATGAAATTCAGAAATAAAGCAACTCTTTTTGTTTCTAACTCACTCCCCTCTCCCCCCAAATAAACTGATGTTCATAATTTTTATAGCTTATCCCTAAGGTGATTCCTCTAGACTAGGAGATTCTCCTTCTGAAATAGCAATATTTGTTGCAATGTCACTAAATAAAAATGTGCTATTCATTAGAAGCAATTCCGTAACACTCAAGGGGTTATGTAAAATCTGTTTTCCTAAGTATTGAATGAGCCAACATTTAAGATTCACTCCAATTCAAGACAGTTATATGAGAATTGAGGGTAATGAAAAGAAAGAAGCCTCAAATGGCAGTAAAGAAGAGAAATTCTATTCAATTTGTCTACTACATTTAAGTTATTTAAGGTTTTTTTTTTTTTTAATTAGGTTGAATAAAGTTTTTATACTTCAAAACGTTTGAACCTCAGAAAGACAGACCTTCTTATAAAATCGCACCTGGGATTTGGTAGAAAAAGGTTTCAGGAAATGAACATAGGCTAGAATTACTGCCATAGGAATATTCTAATTATGGTTCTGGCTATTTTATGATACAACCATGTGTGATTTTTTCTTTCTGTTTTCTGTATTTTTCAATTTTCTTGGGAAAAAAATTTTTTTAAACGAGGTTTCACAAAGAGCTAACTTCGCTAAATTAACTAAATGTAAATTTGGTTCTTTGTGGTCCTTTGGTATTAAGTTCTACTATTATAAGACTTTAAAGAAATATATGCTATATGGCATTTATAAATACTTTAGTTTTTTATGATACTATTTATGTTTCGTGCCTTTGTACAAAATGGAAATCTATCATGAGTTTTCCTGATATTTGTAGATACTCTCTTAACTTGTTTTTCTTCTTGATTTACAACTTGATCATAATGGAAAAATGAAAATGATAGTTAGCACTAACTAGAGGGGGAAGAGTACCTTCCCTATACAATATATTCACAATGTTGCATAAATAACAGTTTTGTATCATAAGTAAAAAGTTTTAAGTTATTTTTAGGTAACAAAATTTTTGTATTTGTGTGAAGTAAATACAACATATAAATTGAACATATTTTTATAGACTTAAGTTCAGAATGAGACACACCAAACCCAACAATTGTTATCGCTCAGGAAGAAATGAGGTAGAGGGAGGAGAATAATGGTACGTTTAGTTTTTACTTTATATAGTTCCACATTATTTTAAAATTTTAAACAAACATTACATATTTAATTTTTAAATAGATTATTTTTGATAATAAATTTGAAAAAAAATGTTAATTTCAAATCTCTCACGTTTATGGGATCCTTGGCTGCCACTTTCTCTTAAAAGAATCATTACTCAGACTGTAAGTGCTTTCCAATTCCACTTTAAAAAAGGATAAAGTAGATTTGAAGATATGGCAAAAGAGGACTTTGACACTGATTAGATATTACCAGATTAACAAACTTCATTACAATTAGAGTGGGCCTGAAATGGAAAAAAAAATAGAAGACAAATTTAAGAATTCCTAGGCACAGCTGGTAGGGGAATGCTCAGAATGGAAACTTTGAAGAACAAAAACACCAAAGTGTCAGCACACACACACACAAATTTTAAATTCAGAAAAGGAAGATATTTCTACTTCCAAATGCACCCTAGATTATAACCTCAACTCCATGCCATAACCTCTCTGAGGTGTATTGCAGTTAGATAGAATAGATGATTACAGATGACTACAGTATAACTATATAACTATGCATATATAACTATATATAACATACATTGTAACTATAGTATTATAATGTTCAAACTTTAAGCCCTTCTTAACACATATGATCCAAGAAATCCATGGCATTAGAAGTACTTAAAAATGTTATTTTTTTGCATTTAGATGTAACTATCAATTTATATGAAATACAGAAAACACAGAAACATGTTAAATGACAGCTCAGAAACATGATTAGGAAAACCCAAATTAGGAAACAAATGACCTATCTCTTCAACAAATAAATAGTAAAGAAAAATAAAAAGGAAGGAGGGAGGTATAGAACTAAAAACAGAACAAAAAAGACTTAAAAGATATATCAATCAATTTCAACATACAATTTTGTACTAAACAATCGGGGAAATGTAAAATAGACAAGATATTTGATTTTAAGAAATTATTCATAATTTAGATGTGATAATAGCCTTAAAAGAATTCTTATCTTTCAGAGATACAAAATGAAATGTGCATGTGTTGTAAAAGAGACCTCAATATAGAACTTGGATCAATTCCAACACAACAAGGAAGAGGGATTTTACAGCTAAGTAGGGGATTGGGGTGCTGGTCAATGAAGAATTACTAAAAGGAAATATTTGGGGTAAGGGGAGACCCTGGCTAAATAGACTTAACAGTATTCTTGCTACAGGCAGGCCAGGATGATGACATTATCACCTGCAGGATGGTAGAGGATGAAGAAGGTGGGGGGAGGGTGGTGTGGGGGTGGTGGTGGTGTCAGGCTAAACCAACCTGACAAGATTCTTGCCAAAACTGAGCAATACAAAACAAACCAGTCCAAAGTTGAGATACCTAGTTCGGAAGAGATTTCAGAGGAGCCTGACTAAAGTTTGATCATAGAGGAACTCTTTATCAGCCTATCTGTTTACCTAAAATGATACAATGTTTCAGATTTATTTCAAAATAATTGGGAGAAGGAAGCAGAAATGAAACAAAATTGACCATGAGTTATTTATCTAAGCTAAGTGAACATACTAAGATAAATAATATACCTCCCTATAATTTTGTATATGCTTCAAATTTTCTATAATATAAATATTACTTTTAAAAAAATGCTTATAAATAAAATCACTTTTATGAGACAAGCATTAACAAAAATTACAACCTTTACTCTCAAAACTAAATATATCACTACTAAAAGCGTCAAGATTAACTGTAGTTTACCCATTAAGTACAGCTGTTTTATGTTTACATTTGGACACATTATATGATATGAAATTTTTACTTGAGTTGTCAGTTCTCCTCCCTAAACAAAAGCATCAGAGGAAAGAAGAAAAAAAGAAACAGCAAAGCTTCCAAGGAGGACAATCAATTCAGGCTACAGTTACTATAACACCAAAGAAGGAGGACTTAGAAATTCTCAGAAATAAGCCAGAAAATAAATTTAAAAAACAGAATGCGGTATTCACAAACATAGGATATTTTAGCTATCAACAGGGCTGTCTGGTTATCCAAATAATGTATCATAGCATTAAGACATGAAAAAGTTTCTTTTATAAGCATTACACAATGATCACTTTTTCAAAATCAGAACCAAAAATGGCTAAGCAATTCCTTTTCAAGGAATTTGTCAAATACACTCATGCATGAACACAAGCTGGTATAAGGGCTGAGTAGAAGACTAATAGTTCTAAGTTTTGGAAATAGTGAAGTAAAAATATATTAATATTTACATTAAGTGTAAACATACCAAACATTCCAAATAAAAGATAACCATTAATGGATTTTTAAAGTCCAACTATATAATTAAAAGTCACAAAAAACACTTGCATAAAGGCTGAAGATAAAAGGATTTTAAAAAATGGAGCATGCAAATATTAACCCAAAGAAAATTGGAGAGCTATACTTATATCAAAGGAGATCTGAAAGAAAGTATAATTGGAAATAAATTCACTTCGCAATGAAAGTAAAATGGTTCAATTCACTGGAAGATATAACCTAATAACATGAGATCAAAGTATATAAAGCAAAAATCTACGGAATGTCAAGAAACAGTAGTAGGTGAGTCTACAGATAAAGTAAAAAATTGTATTGCAACACTATCAAATACTTGATAGAAACAAACAAGGAGAAAAATATTAAGTAAAAAAAAAAAAGAGTTCAACAGAAGATTAACAAACTTTACCTAATGGACACACAGAGAATACCATTAACCAAAAACTCCATGTTAAATATTTTCCCATAGCACATGAATATTTACAAAAATAAACTTTTCCTATGTCACAATGCAAGTCTCGAAAAATTTCAACAATATATATTCTTTGACAACAATACAATAATGTTACAAATAAATTAAAAACATAACCTGAAATTTCTCATATGTTTAGAAATTATGAACCTCACTTCTAAATAACCTGTAGATCTACATAGATATCATTATGGAAGTTAGAAATGATGTTTAATCAGTGACAATTATACTAAGTATCTGGAGAAAAGTTTATAGCTTTAAATGTATTCGCCTGAGAAGAGACTTAAAAATTAAGTAATTTACCATTCACTTTTTGGAAGGGAAAAAAATACAGCAAAATAAATCCAAACAAAGTAGAAGAAAAGAAGATCAGAAATTAATGATATGGAATACAAATATATAATAGAAAAGAACAACAAAGGCAAAACTAGTTCATTGGAAAGACTAATGACTGCTAAATCTACACTGACACTGATTATTAAGGGCAGAAGGGGGAGAGAGGAGGAAGGGAGAGAGAGGAGGAAGGACGAGAGAGAACAAGAACACAAATATTATCAAGATGAAAAAGGAAACCTGACTACAAAACCTACAGTCATTAAACAACTTTATGCCAATAAATTTTTTAAATAAAAAGAATGAATTTTGAGAAAAATACAACTTACCAAACATCTAGAAACAAAATCAGAATAGTGCTATAACCATTAAAGAACTTGAAACATAATTTAAAACCTTAATATGAAGAAAATTCTAAGACTAGAGTTTCATTGGCAAATTCTACCAAAATATAAGAAATAATAATACCAGCCTTATGTAAACCTTTCCAAAGACTAGAAAAAGAAGGCATCATTACAACTCACTTTATGAAGGGAGTATAATCTTGATATCAAAACCTAATAAGAAAAGTACAACAAAGGAAAACTATCATCAAATCTCAGTGATGAATATATATTCAAAAGTCCGAAACAAAACATAAGCAAATCAAATCCAGCAATTTATAAAAAAGTAAAAATGCATTAATATATCAATGATCAAATTGATTTATATACAGATGAGAATCAACTAAAGTTTATTAACAGAAAAAAAGATATAAATCAGTTAATCATTTCAAAATGTGGTGGGGAAATGATAAATTTGACACCCATTGATAATTTCAAATCATATACTCTTAAATAAACTAAGAATAGATGTGAGCTTGTTTAATTTGATAATAGGTAATACAAAAAGTCCAGATTAAACTTTGAGGTGAATACTTTAGGATTAGAATAGATAGATAAAAGATGTTTACAATTACTATTTCCTTTCGACAGTTTACTAGAGGTCCTAGCAAGTGCAGTAAAGCAAGGGAGGCTATAAAGATTAGGAAGAAACAAAATTGTCACTACTTGCCAATGATATGATTATATTTTAAAAGCTATCACCAATAAATTATTAGAATTAGTAAGAGTTAAGCAAGGTTGAAAACTTTTAAAAATTAATATTCAAAAATACTCTCCCAAGGAATTTCCTCTAAATGTTAGTGTTTTAAAACTGTTTAAATGGATCCATAGACTCCCTGTGATTTTATGTATTTACTTCGGCTTATGATTTTATAGGCTTAGCTCATAATTACTGAAGCTTTTTCAGCAGAAATTCTTAATTGGAACCACAACACAAACCATGATTTAACCAACTATTTTCTCAATTCTCACAGTACAGTTCAGAGGTATAATGTTTTATATGCATAGGAGAAAAGTTAATTCATTATTTCATGACATTAGGCTAAGAAGTAGAGTACACATACAAGAAAATTATTCACTAACAACAATTTTAGTTCACTTTTTGTGGACTTGAAAAAAAATAATTTAATCCTTTTTGCAGAGCAATGACAATAATTAAGAGGAATAGTTGATGCACAAATCATCAGGTTCTATATATCATAATTAAAACTAAGCTCATTTCTTTCTAATAAGCTTTCTGATGATATTGATCCAGTATCTGATTGGCTTTCCACTGGTATTTTCAGATAATTTTATCGAGGCATCACTTTATAATACCAAGTTCTTTTTCCTAGTTCTTTAGTGACATTTTGAATTATAGTATTTCATAAACTTAATATGGGTTAGTTTTCTCTAAATGCATTACCTTATTCTTACACAAATACATAAATTTGGGAAGAACCCTATTCCACACACATTAAGGTTAAGGAGGTTAATCTGACTGAAGTGACCTAAGGTGCAGTTGCAGAAAATGGTTACAAGGTAGTTTGCAACAAAGTGTGAAGGGTGTCAAATTTATCAAGAACACGACACTAATCAGAATAAGTATTAGATGAACCTTAGAATTATTTGTTTCTAAAAATAATTCAGAGTATGATCTTTTGAAAGAGTTTTTACCTTTTTCCAACAGACAGTCATTGCATGGTAATGGCGATGTTCTGTTTAACTTAATTTTAAGAATTTCTAAAAAACCCTTTACTGAAGATTTGTGATGTAACCATTTCATGCTTTTTAAAGGTTTAAGAGTTTGTTTCCAATTTCCACTTTAGAACCAAATGCCTCACTCATCAGAATAATGCCACCAATGTCACCAGTAAATGCCAGATAAAAAGACTAAAATTAACTTGTCATCTACTAAAGATAACACACATAAACAGAATCTATGAAACAGTGTAGTGAAGTTATCCTAACTTAATACATTTCTTGGATTTCTGCATTACACTATCACTAATTTCTTTTTGCTTTTAAATACACATGCAAGAATAATGTTTACTACTCTTAGATCATTTTATTAATGTTTCTACCTGCAGTTGATATCAAAGAGTTTGACAGAAATCAACGAACTCCAATTGTCTTAGGAGCATTTAGACTGTTTAGCAACAATTCTACCATCAATTTTCCAAACACTGTATTTACTACACATTAATGGATATTAATAAATACTTTCCTCCAAGTAATTTTTTCTAAGAATTTAGAATATTTTCATGTATTCAAATATTATACGACCATAAAAATTGTTAAAATAAGATCCAAAATGGTGGCATGAGAAGACCCTGAACTCACCTCTTCCCACTGAACACTTTGAATCTACACCTACAGACTGAGTAATCCACCCCAAAGAACTGAACAGCTTCTGCACAACAAATGAAAGAGAAGCCACATAGAAATCTGCATGAGAGATGGAAGAGATAGAGTATCAAGGGAACTCCACCGCCAATGCCCTAACCTGTAATAGGAAGAGATCACCGATGGGCCTTTGCACGAACTTGCCTGCCTTGGGGCACAGTAAAAAAAAAAAAAAAAAAGAAAAATAACAAAAACAAAAAAACTGCAATGGTTTAAAGGGTATCAGGTCTATAGAAGAAGGAAATCCGTTTACTAACCCAAGAGCATCTGCCAAACAGGAGGGGAAGGGCAGGAACTCTGGCTTCGGAGGCACCACAAAGTGCTGTTTGTTGTCCACCTTGACAACACTTCAGGGGCAGGAGCATGGTGCAGGAGCTCTAGCCAGCTGGCAGGGCCATCCTAGCGCACCTCAGGCCCCAGGCCCACAGCAGCACAGCTCGCCTCTGGGATCCCTTGTGGCCTATGTCCTCTCGAGCAACTGTTCCAGGCTCCAAAGCAGCCTGTCCCTGGGACTTCTTGCAGCCTGCTCCAGATCCAGATTCTAGCCTATCCACTAAGGTGGCCCAGATGCAGCTTTCCCCCAGGACTCACATGGCTCAACACTACTCTAGCTATAGCTCTCACCCTGGTGCGACTTGTCCCATTTTCCCCATGGCCTAAGCCTATTCCAGCTACAATTCCAACCAGCCTGCCAAGATGGTCCTGGCGAGGCTTGCCCCTTGAACTCCTCACAGCTCGCATCGCCTCATCTACACCTCCAGACTAGCTCACCTGGTCCCTAGGACTCTCCATGGCCTAAGCCCACTCCAACTATATCTCCAACCAGTTTGCCAAGGTGGCCTTGGCAAGGCTTGCCCCTGGGTGCTCCCTCAGTTCTGCATGCTTCAGCTATAGTTCCCGGCCTCAATGCAGCTTGCCCCCGGGACTTCCCATGGCCCAAGCCTGTTCCCACTAGAGCTCCAGCCAGCCTGCCAAGGCGGTCTTGGGGAGGCTCCCCCCAAGGGATGCCCCAGGCCTGTGTCCACGAAGTCCAGCACCAACTGGTCTGCCAAGGTGGACCCAGTGCAGCCTGCTCTGGGTCTCTCTGTGGCTCATGCTAACATGGGTTGCCAAAGACATCCAGCATATGCAGTCTACAAAGGGGAAGCTCCTACACAAGGCCACTCCTTCAGGACTGGGAGAGGTTGCTGTTTTGCCTAATCCATAGAAACAAATGGCAAAGAGAAAGTTAAAATTAAGAGACAAATATATTCCAAATGAAAAAAAACAGCACAAAACTCCAGAAAAAGAATTAAATGAAATGGAGACAAGCAATCTACCAGAACAATGCTTATAAAGATGGTAAAAAAAAAAAAAAAAAAAAAAAACAAATAAACAGAACAGATGAACTCAGAATATCAACAAAAATACAGAAAATATAAAAAAGAACATATCAACTGAAGAGTATAGTAATGGCAGTGAAAAATACACAAGAGGGAATCAATAGTAGATTTGATAATGCAAAAGAATGAATCAGAGAGCTGGAAGACAAGGTAGTAGAAATCAACCAACTGAAAGAGCAAAAAGAAAAAAGAATAAAAATGAGACTAGTTTAATGGGTCTCCGTGACAACATCAACAACATCGAGCATCCAATATTCAAATCATAAGGGTCCCAGAAGAAGAGAGACAGAAAGTGGGACAGAAAACATATTTGAAGAAACAATGGTGGAAAACCTCCCTATCCTGGTGAAAGAAACAAGCACAGAGTTCCAGACAAGATGAATCCAAAGAGGCCCACATAAAGACACATCATAATTAAAACTCCAAAGTTAAAGAGATAATCTTAAAAGCAAAGAGAAAAAAGCAGCTAGTTATGTACAAGGAATACGCCCTCCCCATACACACACCATATGACTATCAGCCAATTTTTCAGAAGAAACTTTGCAAGCCAGAAAGGGCTGGCAATACATATTCGAAGTGATGAAAGGTAAAAATCTATAACCAAAAATAACTCTACCTAGCAAGGCTATCATTCGGAATTAAAAAAGAGATAAAGTTTCCCAGACAATCAGAAACTAAAGAAGTCCATCACCACTAAAATAGCATTATAAGAAATATTATGGCAACTTCTTTAAGCAGAAAAGACAAGGATAAAAGTAAAAATAAGAAAACATAGGAAGAAAAAAACCTCACTAATAAAGGCAAACATTTAGAAAATGTAGTGAATCAACCAACTATAAAGCTAGTATGAAGGTTAAAAGGCATGTGTAACTACAGTAATAAATTAAGGGAACACACGCATGCACAAAACATGTAAAATATGATATCAAAAACGAATATGGGGGGGGAGGGTGAGTAAAAAATGTAGTACTTTTAGAATGAGTTAAAACTTAAGCAACCATCACCTTAAAATAGACCACTATCAACATAGCTTGTTATATGTGAATCTCATGGTAATCACCAACCAAAAACCTATAATAAATATACAAAAAATAAAAAGAAACCCAAACAAATCACTAAAGAAAGTCACCAATGTAGAAGAGAGCAAGAAAGGAAAAGAAAAGAACTAAAATAAAACAAAACTCAGAGAACAATTTAAAAAATGGCAGTAAGTACGTATCTGTCCATAATCACTTTAAATATAAATGGGCTAAATGCTCCAATGAAAAGACACAGGGTGATTGGACAGATTAAAAACAAAAAGAGACCCATGCATATGCTGCCTACGAGGAGCCACTTCAGATAGAAAGACACACACAAACTGAAAGTAAAGGGATGGAAAAAGATATTTCAGGCAAATGAACATGAAAAGAACATTAAAACAAAGATTGTTACAAGAGACAAGGAAGGGTATTACATAATAATAAAAAAAGGAAAAAACCAACAGAAGATATAACACTTATAAACATCCATACACCCAATATAAGAGCATTTACGACATAAAGCAAATATTAACAGATTTAAAGGGGAGAGAATGACAGTATTACAATAATGGTAGACTATTTTAACATTTCATTTTAACATCAATGGATAGATCATCCAGACAGAAAACTACCCAACTATCAGAAAGAGAAATTAAGAAAACAATCCCATTTACAATTGCATTAAAAGAATAAGATACCTAGAAATAAAGTTAACCATGAAGGTAAAGGATCAATGCACAAAACTATACGACACTGGTGAAAGAAACTGAAAAACACACAAATAAATAGAGGGATACACCATGCTCACAGATTAGAATGATTAATATCCCTAAATGTCCACATCAACCAAAGCAATCTACAGATTCAATGAAATCACTATAAAAATGCCAATGGTGTTTTTCACAGAACTAGAACAGAATACCTGAATAGCCAAAGCAATCTTGAAAAAGAAAAGCAAAGTTAGAGGTATCATGTGTCCTGATTTCAAACTATACTACAAAGATATAGTAATCAATACAGTATGGTACTGGCACAAAAACAGGCACATAGATCAATGGAACACAATAGGAAGCATAGAAATAAACCAAGCTTATATGATCAATTAATCTATGACAAAGGAGGCAAGAACAAACAACGGGGAAAAGAAAGTTTCTTCAATAAATGGTGCTGGGAAAACTGAACAGATACACGAAAAAAAAAAAAAGATAATTTTTTTCACACCATATCCAAATATAAACTCAAAACAGATTAAAGTCTTAAATATAAGACTTGAAACCATAAAACCCTAGAAGAAAAAATAGGCAGTAAACTCGTTGAGATCATTCTTAACAATATTTTTTTGGATATGCCTCCTTGGGCAATGGCGACAAAAGCGAAAATGAACAAATGGGACTACATTAAACTAAAAAGCTTTGGCACAGCTAAAGCAACCTACTGAATGGGAGAAGATATTTGCAAATTATATGTCTAATAAGAGGTTAATATCAAAAAATACATAGAGAACTCATATAACTTAACATCAATAACAAACAATCCAATGAAGAAATGGGCAAAAGACCTGAACAGACATTTCTTCAAAGAAGTCATTTAGACAGCCAACAGACACATGAAAAGATGCTCAACATCACTAAATATCAAGGAAATAGAAATCAAAACCACAATGAGAGATCACTCACACCTGTCAGAAAGGTTGGCGAGGTTGTGAGAAAAAGGAACCCTGGTTGCATTGTTGAGACTGTAAACTAGTGCAGCCGCTATGGAAAACAGTATGAAGATTCTTCAAAAAAATTAAAAATTGTATACGGCCATGCCACCCTGAACAAGCCCAATACCATCTGATCTTGGAAGCTAAGCAGGGCCGGGCCTGGTTAGTATGTGGATGGGAGACCACTTAGGAAGACCAGGTGCTATAGGTGTAAAAAAATAAATAAATAAATAAGGGATTGTAATACGACAAGGTCCTTGCAATCTGTGAGGTCAACCAAGGACTGTCTCACCTAAAAAATTTTTTTTAAAATTAAAAATTGAACTACCATATAACCTAGCAATTCCACCTCTAGGTATTCATCCAAAAAAAAAAAAAACCAAAACCGCTTACTTGAAAAGTTATATGCACCCCTATGTTCACTGTAGCATTGTATAATAGCCACAATATGGAACAAGTCTAAGTATCCACAGAGAGCTGAATGGGAAAAGAAGATGTAGTACATATAAACAACGAAATATTATTCAGCCATCAAAAAAAATGAAATTTTGCCATCTGTGACAACACAGATGGACCTAGAGAGTATTGTTAAGTGAAATTAGTCGGACAGAAAAAGAAAAATAACTTTTCATTCCACTTATGTATGAAATCTAAAAAACTAAACAAATTACATGAAAAAGAAACAAACTCACAGATAGAGAACAAACTGATGGTTGTCAGAAGGGAGGGGAGTGGGAAGATGAGGAAAAAAGCAAAAGGAGATTAAGAAGTACAATCTTTCAGTTATAAGTCATGAGGATACAACGTACAGTGCAGAAAATATAGTCAATATCATAACTGTATGGTGACATGGTTATTACATTGTGGTGATCACTTCATAAGGGATAAAAATACTGAATTACTATGTTGTACACTTGAAACTAATATGTCAATTTTAATCAAAATTAAATTTTTAAAAATCATAACACTAAAAAAAAATTAAGATAGGTTTTTGTCCCATAAGGCAATGCTTTCATTAAGTAACAAACTCCCCACCTGGTAAATGACACTACCAGCTTCATATGCTATAAATATTAACACTTAACTCTCTCTTTTACCCCCACTGCAGCCCACACCCAAACAATCTGCACATCTGGCTGATTTTACCTCTAAATCTATTTTGAAGTAGTATACTCCCTGTCACTATGTCAGACACTATCATCTCTCTTCTAAACTAGTTACTACATTTACCTTCCTACCAATCCGTTTGCTCACACAGAGGCTGAATGAGCTCTTAAAATTACTCCCCTGCTTTAAAACCTTTTAATGGTTTCTCATAACTCTTAGGAAAAAAGTAGTAAAACCTTAAAATGCATGACTTTGACTTGCTTAATTACCTCTTCAGTCTTAGTTTCTCCATTTTCTAGCTCCATTTTCTACATTCCAGCCACTGTTCTAAAGCTCTAAGCTCCTTCTCTAGGGTTTTCTTGCAAGCAGTTCCCTCTGCCTGTAGCTACACCCTGTACCCAAGCTCCCAGCACTCCCATTCTACCCTTACCCTCACCCGTCAGACTTTTCGTTTTGATACATTTCACACCCAAACTTCCTCACAGCACTTACCACAGCACAGCTGTGATTGTTTTTTTTGTGGGATTATTATTTATTTTAATGGTTTTCTCTCTCTCATTAGAGTATAAACTCCACAAGAGAAAGACTCTCATTCTTGTTCACTGCTCTATCCTGAGCACCTAGCACGGTGTCTGGCTCATAAAGAAGCCTAATAATTATGTGCTGAATGAAATATGCATAAGATTAAATCTAGAAAAAATATGTACCAAAATAATCAGTTATCTACACGTAGTAAGATTACGAGCAATTTTCATTTACTTCCTTTTATTTTCATCATTTTTTCCACAATAAGCACATTTGCCTTTATAAAAGTTAACTCCACCTTATTTTTTAAAATAAACTATTTCGGACTAATTTTATATTTACAAAAAAGTTACAAGGACAGTACAAAGAAGTTCCAAAGACTTCTGTTTCCCCAAATGCTAACATCCTACATTTCCATGGTGCACTGATCTAAACTAAAAAACAGATATTGATATTTTACTATTAAGGAAACTCTAGACTTTATTTAGATTTCGACGGTATTTATATAAAGGTCCTCTTTCTCTTCTAGGTTCCAATCAAGGATATTACATTGCATTTAGTTAACTTGTGTCCCCAAACTCCTCTGGTCTATAAGTTTCTCAGTCTTTCCTTGTTTTTCATACCTTGACTGGTTAAATATCCTGTATAATGCCCCCCACCCTCCCGTCCTGACCAGTTTAGGGTTGTCTATTATTTTTCCTGTGGTTAGACATGTGTTATAGGTCTTTGTAAAAGTATCACAAAGATAAAGTGCCCTTCTTATTATCTGTTAGGGATATACGATATCCATATGACATCACTGGTGAAATTAACCTTCATTATCTGGTTATGAAAGTGTCTGCCAAGTTTCTTAACTGCAAAATTACTATTTCCCTCTTTCTCTGAAACACTAAGTCTAGCCTACCCTCAAAGGAGAAGGAGGAAGGAGTTAAGCTCCTTCTCCATGAGGGTGGATTATCTACATAAATTTTTTGGAATTCTTCTACAAGGGGGACTTGTCTCTCTATTTGTTCAATCATTTATATTAGTTTATATCATTTATGTCATATATATGTGCTCATTTATATTTATTTTATACTTTGTTTACAATTCAATTCTACATTATTTATTTTGTTGTTCAAATTGTTCCAGTTTTTGCCATTAGGAGCTTTTTCAGGTTAGTTCTCCTGTTCCTTTGATAGTCCCTCATCTTTTTTTGTTTTGTTGTGTTTTGTTTTTGAGTATACTTCCTTACTTCTGATATGACACATACCCTGGAATCATGCTGTATTTTCCCTGCCCCAGTTCTAGAATTAGCATTTCTCCAAGACAATTCAAGTAATTACTAAGTCCTGAAGTTAACCATATAAGATTTTTATGAACCCAAGATAATCTATCTGAATGTCAAGATGTAATCTGATTATACAAATATATATACAAAGTATCGATAAGTTTAAACTTTAAGCACCCACGCCAAGATTGCCACAAAGGACTCTCATGTACAACAGTAACACTTCCTATACCCTTATTTACTATATTCTTTTGTTTCCAAAACTAATCTGAGTTGGATGGGTGGAATAAATAATTTGCATTCATTTTTCAGATAAGAAAATTGAGAAACAGAGTAATGACACTGACTAATGTCAGGGAGCTAGATGTTAATACAGCCAACAGCTTCCATCCTGTGCCTTTTTCCTTCTGGTGACACTACCATTTCCGTGGGCCCCTCTGCAATACAGTTGTAATAATGTGGGTGAGTGACACAGTTCCTGTTACTCCACTACATATCCTATCAGCTTCATAGGTGTCCAGTTAAACCAAAACTTTTCTCTATATAGCCATCCTAGTTCAATTAAAAAAAAGGAAAAAAAAGACTCCTAAAAATGATAAAATATGACCAGTAATATTTTAAATAGATGAATATTTTACAGAATAGCAAACTTTTAATGAGCTTTTATTGTGTGCATGCCAATATATTAGACATTGTAAGAAGGGAGGATGAAATAAATAGTATATATGGCTGTCCATGATATATTAATGTCCTCTCCCTACAAAGGTTAGAAATAAGGAAAATAAGATTGCTCATCAAGAGCTAAAATATGTAATCAATACATAATGGGTCAGCTCTAAACAGAACTTGATTGTAAAATAAGTGACTTACAAACAGAACTTGATTGTAAAATAAGTGACTTACAAACCAACAAGAATTACTAGGATAATTATACTAAAAGATAATATAGCTAAATCTAGGAGAACGGCAGGCTATAAACAAATCAGACAAATAAGGAAAGTCAAAAAAGCAAATGCAACAGAAGCAATACAATTTACTACATAGGAGGGGCCCCAACTTGGCAAACCTGAAATGTCAGGTAAGGCTTTCTAGAGGAAGTGAGGTCTAATCTTAGAAGCAATGCACAAGTAATAACTGCTATTCCAGGCAAAGAAAACACATACAAAGACCTGGAGATATGATCAGACGCAAATCCAAACCTAACATTTAAAAAGTTCGGGGCAAGAACAGAAAGGAAGGCCCTATCTCCAAATATAGTCACATTTTCCATATGACTAAATATTCAAAAGTTATAAAGTTAACAAGCTATTAATATGTTCCAGCTTCCTACATTGACAAATATACCTTATAATGGCTTGGAACTTTTAGCTAAGTTTTATAAATCCTGCAGTTTTAAAATTTAGTGACAATTTAGAAAAAACTTTCAAAAGCATAAAGAAAAATAAAAGGCATCCATATTCTACCACCAAGAGAAAAATCATTACTTTGTTGTATTTCCCTCTAAATTTGTGTGTGTATGTGTGCGCACACGTAACATTTTAAGAGAACTGGGACCATACATAATGATAATACATAATACATTTATGTATTACTATGAAAATATTTTAACCATCTCCCACTGCTACTGTAGTAAATTACCACAACTTAGTGGTTTAAAACAATACAAATCTATCATGGTTCTAGAAGTCAGAAGTCTCAAATCAAAGGGTCTGCAGGCTGATTCCTTCTAGAGACTTCAGGAGAGAAGTGGTTTCCTTGCTTTTGTCAGCTTCTAGAGACAACCTACATTCCTTGGTTTGTGGCCCCGTCCTCTTACAACTTCAACTTCTTGCTTCAGACTCCAATCTTCCTGCTTCCTTCTTTTAAAGACCCCATGATTACCATGGGGTCATCCAGATATCCTGAATAATCTTGCCATCTCATGATTCTTCAGGAAACCAAAATTGCTAACTCCTTTTCATCATCTAAAACAACATATTTACAGGTTCAGAAATTACAACGTGGAGGACCATTATTCAGCCTATACAACATTCTTTACCTTTTTCATCCTATTATGTGGTACAAATGCAACAGTAGGTAAAATGGCTTGCATCTAGTGCAAATCAAAGCAGTGGCACAAAATGTACTAGTAGTCATTGTATTCTTTCCCCCATGTACTCCCAGAAAACAAAAGGTCTATTTCACTTCCAAATATCCTTCATAAAAAAAATTAAAAATTAATTGATTTTACTAAATTGCAACCCTTGAAAACACATCCTTTTAATATCATTTGTGATGAACTGGGAAGAATATATACAGCACTTTTGCTTATACTGTTGAACAATGGTTCCATCTTGAGGAAAAGCACTTATCTAAACGTTTGAGTTGTGGGTGAACTTTTTTCATGGAACACTATTTTTATTCAAACAAACAACTGATACACAAACTATAATTATTTAGACCTTGGTATCTGGCAGACATTTTCTCAAAACACATTAAGCGAACCTGTCTCTTCAAGTAAAACAACAAACAGTAGTTGTTGCCAATAATAAAATTTGAGCTTTCAAGCAAAAAGTAAATTTGGAAAACCTGAATTCACAACTGTGAGTGTGACAGCTTCCCAATAGTTAAAGATTTCTTATAAAGTTGAGATTGGTGGCCATATTAAAAAATGAGGCTTTGTTGATTTTGTGTAATAAAATGTATGAACATTAGCAAGATCTGTTATGTGCTGAATTGTGTCCCACCAAAATTCATATGATTTTGTGAAGTGCCTCAGAATGTGACTATTTGGAGATAGGGCCTTTAAAAAGGTAATTAGGGTTAAATGAGGCCACCAGTATTGGCCCTAATCCAATTTGCCTAGTATCCTTACAAGAAGAGATCAGGACAAAAATAGAAACGACCATGTCAAAATACAGGAAGAAGACAGCCATCTACAAGCTGAGGTCTCAGAAGAAATTAACCTGACAAAACCTGGATGTCGGTCTTTTAGCCTCCAGAACTGCGAGAAAATAAATTTCCATTGTTGAAGCCATCCAATAGGTGGTACTTTGTTATGGCAGCCCTAGCAAACTATACATCAGGGAATAATTTCCAAAGGACTAATTCGTGATACTCTAAAATCATGCATGGGTAGTTGATCCACTCGAAGCACAAGATAGGCCAATTATTTTAAGACAGCATAAAACGTTCATTAATATGGTTTCAGCTTCTACAGTGCAATTCATCTTTAAGAAATTATCATTTGTCAAGTTTTGGTGCAGTATCAAAGAAGAATATCACAATGATATGAAAGGTTATTTAAATTATGTCTTTCTTTTTTAACTATATATATGTATAAGGCCAAATTTTCTTATATATTTCTTATATATAAGGATATATATTCTTATACAGTTGACCCTTGAACAACATAGGATGTTAGGGGTAAGGGCACAGACAACTTCCCACCTCAGCAGTTGAAAATACATGTATAATATCTAACTTCCCCAAAATTTTACTACTAATAGCCTACTGTTGACTGAAACCTTACCAATAACATAAAGTCAATTAATACATATTTTGAATGTTATATTCTTTTGATAAAGCTAAAGAAAATAGTAAGAAAACTATAAGAAAATGAAGATACATACTTTTTATGCATTCGTGACATATTTTTTTTTTTATATTTCTAGGGCATATAGTTTGCAAGTTTTTTAGAATCTCCAAAAAACTTTCCAATATATTTATTGAAAAAAATCTGTGTATAAGTGGACTCACACAGTTCAAACCCATGTTGTTCAAAAGTCAACTGTATGTATGTATGTATATATGTATGTATATACATATAAAAACATATATTTCTTATATGTTTCAACCAAGCAACATATCACAATAGATTGAATGGAGAAGCAGCAGAGATCCTAGGGGTTTTCTATTAAGCCAGATGTTAGAGGTATTTACAAAACCGTAAAACAATTTCACTCTTCTCACTGAATTTTATTTTGAAAAATATGATTGTTCATAAAAACATTATTAATGTTACAATATAATCGGTTATTTTTAAATGAATTAAAGTATTAAAAATTTTCTTTTAATTTTTAATGTGGCAAATTTTGTAGTCTCCCCTTAGAAAGTATATTGCTAATATTTTTTTATTGGTCTCATTCATCTCTACCACATCAGCTTTGCTGAAAGAAAGGATATCACTATCTTAGGAAAGGATGTTCATTATCTCTCAACATGATATCTTTTCCTACTGCTCAGCCTTCATACACTATCTCCCCTCCCAGAACACTCTGAGCAATACTAAAGGGGTATCAAAATAATATCCTTTTTTTTGAGATGTAACATTTAGAATCTGCACCACCCAATTTAATATTTACATAGTTGTCAATTGCTGTTTCACATCTCGTACTTTCAACTAGACTAACTTGAGGACAGAATCTGTATGGAAAATACCAATGATTGCTTTACCCTACAGTCATTTTAAATTCTTCTCCAGGGAATGAATCATGATGGTTCTAACCAGTCAGTAATCCCATCCATCAGTCAGTCAGTCCAGGTGCGGACATGTAACCAATTCTGGACAGTGATAAAAGAAGATGTCTATTGATAAGGTTCTAGGAAAATTATCTTAATAAGAAAAAGAGCAACCAAAGAAGATCCTTTCTTATATCTTTGCTCCTTCTTCCCACTTGGCACTCTACCCTACTACATACCACAAATGAAGACAACACCAATACTTAATGGCAATGTATAAAGATAAAAAAGAGCTAGCTCCTCCTTTGTCTTTCTACTTCTCTGAGTTAATTCTCTGCCTCACATAAAGGGCCAGGGAACTGCCCAAACACAAAAAAATGGGTACACTGTTAAATTTCACCTGATTTTTCAAATTATGAACACATGTGTTTATCTGGTTTATAACTTTGCAATTAAAATTAGGGGGAAAATCCCACCAGTGATGAAGGGAGCAAACTACTAATAGTAGCAAAATACTGTGTATTTTTTTAAATCAAAGAACATCCAAAAGATCCAGAGGCATAAAAGGCAGGAAGAACCTGAAGTGCCAAGACTCTAAAAAGAAGTAAGAGATAAAGAGTCTCAACCACGTTTTGCCCTTTAGCTATTTCCTGATTGGTAAGTACAGCGACTGAGGGGCCCAATAGAAAGAGAAGGTTGAGAGCTTTGGTGACTTCAAGGGGTCAAGGAGCCAAAATATGAAGTTCAGAACCACCAAGGCAATAAGCACTAGAATGGGCCAGTACCTTGGAGAAAAGAGAGTAGTTTATTCTATCATGCTTTTCCCCTAAAAATATTACGATCCCTAAACTTCATGAGAGAGGCTGAGAAACTAAGCAAAAAGCAGTGGTTAAGAGACTAAAATGACAAGCAAAGCTGTCAGCAGTCTCAAAATACCAGGGAGACAAAATCTAAATTTCAGTGCCCAACAAAGAGAAGGAGACTTGGTAAACACACGAGGCTTTCTACTAAAATCCTCAAGGGCTGTGCCCTAAAAATAAAGTGAGCCAAAAATAGACTAACTTTCAAAAAGTCTAAAATCATGTTGCAATTTTCTCAGTCTTTGATGACATCAACGTAATTTGCTTTGAGACTACCTGTAGGCAAAGAAAAAAAAATGAAACAAAACACTATGGTGACAATATCATCTTCCAGAGTATCTATAATTTTTTTTTGTATATAATACAAAAAAGAATTCTTACACAATAGGCAAAAAGATTGCAAGCACTTCAAAAGAGGTAATCTAAAAAGCCAATAAACATACAAAATAGCATTTAAATTCATAAGCCACCTGGCAAATGTAAAAACCAAAATTCAAGACTACTGTAGCCAAAAATTTAAAAACTAATAATATTAAGTATTGGTGAAGATGTGGGGCAACTAGAACTCTCACACACAGCTGAGAGAACGTCCATGCTACAGCCACTTTGGAACTAACTTTGACAGTATCTGGTAACAATAAGATCCACATACCCTATCATCTAAAAATTCCATTTTAAGATATCAATTCTACAGAACTGTGTATATAATGTGCACAAAAACACATGTCCATGAAAATTCCCAGCAGCACTATTAATAGCCAAAATATGAAAGAAAAAACCTGAATATCAACATTATATGATGAAGAGAATAGATTGCAACATGTTTATACAATGGCAATGAAACAAATTACTGCTATACGCAACAATATAGATAAATCTCAAAACTTAAGTAAATGATGCCAGACATAAAGAATATATATAGTGTAATTCCATTTATATAGTTTAAATACCTGCAAAACCAATCTACAGTAATAGAAATCAAAATAAAGTTACCTTTGAAACTGGAAGGGGAAACAGGAGTGTATTCTGGAGGAACTAGTAATATTTTATTTCTTGACTGAGGGATAGTTATATGAGTATGTTTGCTTTGTAGAAATTTATCAATTTCTACATTTATGATTTGATGATTATTGTGATGGTTAATTTTATATGTTAACCTGACTGGGCTAAGGGATCCCCAGATAGCTCGTAAAACATTATTTCTGTGTGTGTCTGTGAGGGCCTTTCAGAAGGGAGTAAAGTAAACTGAAAAAAGATGCTCTCACTGATGAAAATGGTCATCATTCAATTAGTTGAAGATCTGCATAGAACAAAAAGACAGAGAGGACAGGTGAATTTGCTCTCTGCTTGAGCTTGAACATCTATCTTCTCCTGCCCTTGGATATCAGTACTCCTGGACCTGGGGCCTTTAGACTCAGACAGGACTTACACCATTTGTTCCCCTGGTTCTCAGGCCTCTGAGTTTGTACTAGAACTACATCACTAACTTTCCTGGGCCTCCAGTTTGCAGATAGCAAGTTGAGGGATTTCTCAGCCTCCACAATGATGTGAGCCAATATTTCATAATAAATCTCTCTATATATTTCAATATATATTAGTTCTGTTTCTCTGAGAACCTTTATTACAGTTGTACAACTCTCTACATTGTTATATTTAAATTTTAAAATTTATCCAAATACAAGGTTTTCTTCTGGGGTAATAAAAATGTTTAGAGCTAGACAGATGCAGCAGTTGCATAATATTGTGAATGCTCTAAATGTCACATAAGTGTACACTTTAACAAAAGCTAAGTTTATATTACATGAATCATCTTGATTAAAAAAAAAAGTTAACCTGAAACATAAGCTCAATAAAACAATGTATATACTGATTAGTAGATATATGCATGACTACAAATACTAAGACTTGCAATGCCAAACTTACCAACTACTGTGTCACCATCTAACAAATTGTCATCTTCAGAAGTCTGAAAGTCCATAATAACACCAGCTCCATCTAAAAGTTCCTCGTCACTACTTGCACTCGTTATACTGTTGTAGCTGTTTCTATAGTAGCCTCTATGGAACAGCTGCTCAGACTCCATTGAGCTGGCTGGTTATCTGAAAAAAAAAAAAAAAAAGGAAAATTTTCCCAACATATAATAAAATCATCTAGTTTAACAGGACAAAAGGAAACTTCTGATCTCTGTATTAAAAAAAAATACTAAATTCATTCACTGTAAGCTAAACATCTATTATATTAAGTCTTTTGGTATGATTTAATAATTCTAGTTTTACTATGCAGCTGTAAAAAAAAATGAAGAATTTCTTTATGTGGTGGTATAAAACAATCTCCAATATCAATTGTTAAGTTGAAAAACAAAGTACAGAGAAGTGTTTAGAGTCTACTACAATATATGTGGGGTTATTTTCCGCAAAAAGTGTTTGTATGGGGAAATATAGTGTGTAATTGCTTGTGCATGTATAAACTATCTGGAGTTATTTCCAAGAAAGTTGCCCACAGGAGAAAGGAACAAGATGGCTAAAGTACCAGGTCTGAAAGTGAGACTGTCCCATTTGAATATTTTAGCAGAAGTACTAATTTTAAATACTGTAATTTAAATTTTAATATTAATTTAATTCTTCTTTCATCATTTAAAAATTTGAATTTTCAGAGCATATGTTTTGAAATATCAGCCATGGAAAATACAATAGCTAACCATTTTCATTTTTTCAAAGCAGATAATACCAAATAAGCAGATTATTTTCATTGTTCTTATTCTATACTTTAAAAACAGCATTGCTGCTACACAGTTTGCTTTTTTTAAAAATACATCTATCTACTTGCTCAACATCCAAATGAAAATTCATCGTTAAGTGTGGTACACATTAGCAATAAACTTGAAAGGTTCATATGTGGGACTTGAAAGATTGTCATAAAAGTAGTGCCAGTAAGCCTTGTAAAACAAGACTTACTGGACATGTCAAATAAGTACATCCAGAAAACAAAAGACCAATGGAACTAAGCATACTTTAATTCTAGTGCTGAATTCTAGTTCTGAAGACTTGGAATGTTTTAAGACAATCTCCTGTCCTAGAAAAATTTTCCTTCTCCACATGGAAAAATAACTTCGAAGAACTATAACAATTAAAAATTATTTGTAAAGCTTTTTATACTTCTTTCTAGAAAAATATTACTATTTTTAAAAGACTTAGTACATAAATTTCTTAACACAAAGACAACTTTAGAGAAGTTTTGAGAGTTTCTTGAGAACAAGTCTCTCTTCTCAGTATCTGGCATAGTGACTGGTACAGATAATATACCCACCCATAACATATGGATAATAAATGTCGAATGTCATACTGTTTATTCAATTAATGAGGTAAAAAATAAAAATGTATTCAGTGTTCAATAAACAAATACTCTACAATAGTATTAATCTGGTCTTGGGAGAATAACCAAATACTAGCACATAAATTGTAAAGAAAAATTTAAATGTGTATGGCTTTGCAACTTTATTAATGTTCTATGGTTACCTCTACCAAATGGGCTATTATAACATACTGAAATTTGTTAAAATGTACTAATTAGAGTTTTATATTTAAGGTAAATGTTAATGTAGAATAGAATGAAAATAACTGTTTATGCTAAGAACTTTGCGGTGTCTATAGAAGCAACCAAATTAAATATTGTGACTCTTGAGTAAATAACTAAAGGATTAAAAAAAAAAGCATTAATAATTCAAGAATAATTTTAGTTTTGATATATCAAAGCATATATGCTAAGATTTTTGCAAAGAATGCAAACCATTCTATTCTTCACTTCTTTAATAATTAGACTAGACAGGCTTAATATAGATGACAACATACAACAATAGTTACAGGGCTACACATCACTGAGAAATTGTCCTAAAATAATTAGAACTTTCTGTATAGTAGGACCTCAGTCAGCAAGTCCCAATGTGTGTCCTCTATTTTATCCCCAAAAGTCCCTCAAAAAACATAAGTGTTAACTGGTAACTTCCTTTCAAAATGTTTACAAAATTTAATTTCACTAATGCCTCTTAGACATCTAGATTCCATACCTTTCTTTTAATGAGAGCGACCAACTCTTCCAAAGGTTTAAGCTCAGGCCTGTGTGAGTTACCATGTCTACGAATTCAATAACATTAACAACAACAAAAGAAAACCATTCTTCCTCTTACCCCAGAAACCTACAGAGCTGTACTGTCTGATCAGCAGCCACTGGCCTTGAAACATGGCCAGTTCAAATTGAGATGTGCTCTAAGGTAAAACACCTACTGAACTTCTAAGACTTAATAAGAAAAAAAAAATTCATTAATAATTTTACATGGATGCATGTTAAAATAATACTTTAGGTATATTGGATTAAAATATAGTATTAAAATTAATCTTACCATTTTCTTTTTACCTTTTTAATGTGGCTGCTGAGAAATTTAAAATTACATATATGGCTTACATTTGTAGCACAAATATTTTTATCAATTAGCACTGCTATGAAGTATTCAAAATTCTATGGTAACAAAAAGGAAATGCAACACTGGATACCAAAGTTAAATCTTTTTAGGTTCTAAACTCAATTCCCAGGCTTGCCCACAAAAGGCTATTTACATTGTAACAGCTGAAATTTTGCATATTAAAAAAATTAAAATAGTACAAAGTCACCTTTTCCTTCTTAATTGTCAAAAATATATTTAAAACTATTTCAAAAAGTTATAATGGGCATACAGTAGCTTGCAAATATATACTTGCAGAGTTATGAAGATTAGTGTAATAACCTATAAAAATCTCCAAGGGTAAAACCTGGTTTACTTCCGTAAGTTCCTAAATGAGCTATGTGGAATCACCTTGACTGCCTCTAATCTCATCTCCACACGGCAGCCAGCATGGTCTTTTCTAAAAGCAGGTCTGATCAGTAATCTCTCCCCGCTTCATGTATTAAAGTCTTAACCATTTCTCACCACCCTTAGCAGACAAAGCTCTACGCAGCCTTGGCCTCTGCCTACTTCTCCCGCTTCACTCAGTAGTGTGTACTTCTTGCAGCACTCTTGACTCACTGATCTTCCTCTCAGTCTTACAGGATCTTTCCTATCTCCTGCCCCAGGGCCTTTATTGCTCCCTGGGCCCAGAGCATACCTTCTCTTCTTCATCTCATCAACTATCCTACTCATTCTTCAGATCTCATATTAAGTATACCTTTCTTTCTTCTTTTTTCTTTTTACTTTCCCTTTCTCTTTCCCTTTCCCATTCCCCTTCCCCTTCCCTTTCTCTTTTTCTTTTCTCTTCTCTTCTCTTCCTTCCTTTTCTTTCTTCTTCCTCCCTTCCTCCTCCACCTCCTCCTCCTTCCCTCCCTCCCTCCCTCTCATTAACAAATTCTTAAACAGAGTTCACTGTATGTTAGGCACTACCCTAAGCATGTAACAAATTAACTCATTTAATATCTGTGTTAAACACAATTTCAACCCTAAAGCTTAGGTGATATTATTATCCCCACTTAACAGATCAGAAAACTGAGGCACAAAGTGTTTAAATAACTTGTCCAAAGTCATGCAGCTAGTAAGGGAAGCCTCCTTTGACCTATTTACTACCTGGGTAAATCTTTCCGTACTAGGTCAAATTTTCATTACTAGTTCTTACATCTCTTCTCTTTTCAAGCACTGATCACAGTTGTAATATTATACTTATTTATGTGATTATTTCATTAGCATCCAACTTTGCTTCTAGAAGGTATCATGAGATCTGTTACTGCATCAATTTTTGCTCAGCATAGATATTCAATGGTTAGCACAGTACCTGGCACATATTGTGTGCTCAATTTTTTTTTTTTTTTTAATTAAACTTATTTTGAAAAAAATTGAGATTTCACGTGCATTATAATAATGAAGAGATCCTTGTACCCTTTATTCAGTAACCAATGATAACTTGTAAAACTATAGTATAACGTCATGATCAGGATATCGATATCAATACAGTCAAGAAACAGGACATTTCCATTACTAGGAGGATCTCCCCTATTGCCCTTTTATAGCCACACCCACATTCTTCCAGCCCCCTCCCAGCCCTCCCATATCCCCTGGTAACCCATAATCTTTTCTGTTTCTATAAATTTGCTATTTGAAAACTGTCATATAAATGGGTCATACAGTATGTTACTAATTCTCTGGAGATTCATCCTGTTTGTGGTATCAATAGTTCCTTCCTTTTTATTGCTGAGTAGTGTTGAATAGTATGAATGTACCACAGTATTTTAACCATTCACCCACTGAAGAATATCTGGCTCTTTTCTAGGTTTTGGCTATTATGAATACAGCTGCTATAAATATCCACGTACAGGCTTTGTGTCTGTGTGAATGTAAGTGTCCATTTCTCTGGAATAAAAGACAAGGAGTAAAATAGGTGAGCCATATGGTAACTGCCTGTTTAGTTTTTTTAAAAACTGCCAATTTTACATTCCAACCAATAATGTTTGAGTTGGTTTCTCCACATCCTTACCAGCATTCAGTGTTGTCACTATTTTTAATTTTAGCCATTCTGATAGGTAGGTAGTGATGTTTCATTGTTTTAATTTGCATTTTCCTAATGGTTAATGATGTTGAAGATCTTTTTATGTGCTTATTTGCTATCATGCATATTCTCTTCAGTAAAATGACTGTTAGTATCGTTTGCCCATTTTCTAACTGGATGGCTTTTTTAATGCTGTTTTATATTTTAGAATATATGTTCTAGACACTAATCCTTTGCCAGATATGATGTTTGTAAATATTTTCTCCCAGTCTGTAGCTTTTCTTCCTTTTAACAGGGTCTATAACAGAGCAAAAGCATTTAATTTTGATGAGGTTCAATTTATCAATTATTCCTTTATGGACTATGCTTATCTTCCTTCCGCTGAATTTTTTTTGTGCCCCTATCAAAAACTAGTTGGGCATATTTATGTGGGTCTATTTCAGAATTCTCTGCTCTGTTCCATTTATCTATGTGTCTATACCTACAGCAATATCAGCCTTGATTACTGTAGCTCTATAATATTTTGAAATTGGATAGACTGACTTCTCGCACTTTCTTATTATTCAAAACTGTTTTAGCTATTCTAGTTCCTTTACTTATCCATATAAATCTTAGAATAATCTTGTCTATATCTATGAAATTTATATTTATAGTATGAATAAATAACAAATGTTTAATAAATGAATGCTACATTTCTCCTTGGAGGTTGTATGATAACTCAAATTCAAACAGACTAAAACTGAATGTTTTTCCCAAACCTGCTTGTCCTCCTACTCTCCTTATATGAGTTTACAGAATCACCATCTACCTAATAGCTAATGTTAGTTTTCAGAGTCACTTATTAATTTATTCAACAAACATTTACTGAGCACCTAGATATACCAGGCGCAAAGCCATGTGCTAGGGTAACGAATAAGATATGATCCCTATTCCCAAGGCAGTAAAGGAGAAAAGACATACAAATAACTACAGTATAGTATGATAAGTACCATCGGAGAGGTATACACAAGGTATTTGATAATACTGAAAAGGAATAAGCACAGTGTCTAAGAAAGTCTGTAAACACTCAGTAATAGAGGGAAAGTTTTAGCTTAGTATTAATGATTAGGATGAGTTGACTAGGCTAACTACGAGGTGAAAAATCAATACAGTAAAAAAAAATATGTGCAAAAACAGAGCAGCATAGTAACAAAACCTGATTGGGTAGAGCTAATGGAAGAGGTAGGGTACTAGAGAGTAGTTGGAGAGAACATAAGGCAAATCAAGAAGGGAGGGGCTCGTATGTCATGCTAAGGAACTTCTTATCTCATTTACACATATGGGAAACCATTAAGAGTTTTAAAAGAAAAACCACATAATCAGATATGAATTTTAGCAGGCCCGAGCTAGCAGCACTGTGGAAGATAGATTAGAAGGGCAAGAGACTGAAAGGCTAATGGTAGGGAGAGGAGTTAGGTGACCATTATTAGTAGACGCTTGAACAATTCTAAATATAAGATAGTGAGGGCATATTGAACTAAGACATAGCAACACAGAGGAGTACAAAAAGTTTTGAGAAATATTTAAAATGAAGTAGTAACATTTAAAACGTGAAGAATAGTGAAGAAGAAATCTAAGATATCCGCTAAGTTTCTAACTTGACTAGTTAATTCAAAACAGGTGGAAGAAACAAATTTTAGTCTCCTACAGCTTAAAAGACTCAGGACCAGAGTGTTCTTTCCAACCATAGGATTATACATCCAGGTTTAGTCCTATTCAAGGCCAGACTACAACAAAGTGAACGTAACTTCAGTACACCAATCTAGCCCCCAGACTGTAAACACTTAGTATACCACCAGAATTCGGGGGGTAGGAAGAGTGAGGAACAGAAATAGGAAGACCTTGGAAATGGGTGAATAAGGGACCGACAGCCTGAAGTAGTACACTGATTTTTCATAGATCCCAACAAAGTTTTGCTTCTCTTGTAAAGAATGGTTAGGGCTGAGGATCATGGCTGTGTTAAAGGTGTGTTTGTCAGCTATCTGGCTGCCCAGTGAGCTGACAGAAAAGTAGGTACAACCTGAGTGAAAAAAGAAATGAAAATCTCAAATAACAGCAACTACAGAGATGGACAAAAGTCTCAAAAGCAATAATAGCAGGGAAGTGAAACTGATCTAGCCCTTTGTATGTAAGAAGCATTTTCATATAAATATTTTAAGAACTGTTGAGATTAAAATGACAATAAATTTCAATCATTTATTAATTAATATTTATAGGATAGCTACTAATGTACCAGAAATTGTTAAAAAAAACATAATTTTTATTGATTAATGACACCATATTTCTATAGGGCTAACGGCTTTCAGTAAACTTCAATATAAGTTACTTAATATACTGTCCTCGAAAGAGATGTTGTAATGTTTTCCTATAAATTACTAAATACCTACATAATAAAAGACAATATATGACAGATGTCACAGAAGACACATAAATTGTTATAAAAGCTCATAGAAAAGACCACCTCCCACTGTAATCAATGATGAGAAGCCTTCTTTGGAAGAGACACACCTGGGCTGGACCTTAAAAGGTAAGTGGGATTTTATGGAACAGAGATGGGAGAAGAGATTAACTGAAGCAAAAGTATAGGCATGAATCAAACTATGAAACCAAAAAGGCAATACATTTGGAGATGGTGAGTATGCGCACAGAACACAAGTCCAGTAAAAGGATTTACAGTTAAAGAAGCACCAAGAAAGAGTTCATTATAGTAGTAGGATAAGAGTTTTAAAGAACAAAAATAAAAATAAAAAGATTGTTCAAAGTTTCTGTAATTTTACATTGCTTTTATAGTTAAAAAAAAAAAAAAAAAGAACCTATGATGCTATCTCCCTCATCCTATCTTTTATTCTAGCATTTTTACTAGTCTTATCTACAATATAGTACAGCCATTCAGAGCAAGAGCTCTAAAATCATCTTGCCAGGTTTCAGTCTCAGTTTTGACACTTTCTGAGATCTTGGGCAAGTTTAAATCCTCTATACCTCAGTTTCCAAACTTGTATAATGGCAAAACTGGAAATTACCTACTTCATGGAGTTGGTATGAGAATTGAGATAATCCACAAGACACTTAGGAAAGATTCTGAGTCATAGAATTCACTCAATAAATATTAACGCACATTATGTATATTATATGTTTTAAATCCTTGCTGACAAGTCGGACTAGAAACTTAGCTGAAAGTTCTACAAAGCAGTGATAGTGGCCAAACCCCACAGGATATTGCTTTGATATCCGACTCACCACAGAGATCAAATCTGGCTTCCTGAGCAGTCTGAAAATTATTACCAACATGTCACAACAGGAAATGGAAAGCCTATCACCAACATGACCTGGAAAATAGCCAATACACTAACAAAATAATAATCTTAGTCACTCTGTTCCTCTGAAGTGTATACAGCCAAAACCAGGATATTTACATCCTTATGAGCTACATGATTAAAAACACATGCTAAAACACAATTTCTATGTAAAAATGTAGGTGCCAAACACTCACATTGAGCTCTTAAAATCTGACTCATTTTTCAAGCAAAGAACCAGTCTTCGACTTACTAAACATGTGGTAATCACATGGTAAAATATATAAATGTAGAATCGCTATGCTGTACACCTGAAATATAATATTGTATGTCAACTAGACCATTAAAAAATCAGTCTTGGAAGAATGTGAAAGGTAGAATGTGGGAGTGGGATGAAATCTGTCATGTATTCTGCCAACAATGGCTGTTCCTATTAACCAGAGGTCATAAAAGTGTACCTAATTTGAGAAATTATCTATAGGTCACACATCTGGGTTTTTTTTAGCCATTCAATGCAATCAGCAGCAGCAGCTTTTAGCATTTTAACTCCTATATGTATATACTCTTGAGGTACACAGGTGGTACTTTCCTGTTACTCATAAAGGCACGTAAAATTGACATTGGTTAAATTATTTCCATACCGACCTCATCAAGAAAAAAAATCTTCAACTCTTTAAAGATTAAAAGCATTTCTGGGAAGATTCAACAATCAATGACACAAGCCACAATGATGCTGTAGTAACTAAACTGCATAGTTCAAAGAAATTTATAGTTTGCAAAACTGAATTTCTGAATTACAAAAAAAGATTGGCATGGTCACTATTGATTCAATTCCCATAAACATGCATAATGTATATGTAATTACCTTATATGTGCTCCAGTTTTAAAATGTTATACAAATAAAGCATATTATATGGAAAATTAACTTGAGATTCTAAGAAAGCTTCTCAGATCAAAACGTTATATATACACAAACTATGTCTTGATACACATGTAAGTCTAAAGAAAAACCCAATATTTACTTTAAATTTGGGCAAATTTAGCGAAAGTGAACCCCATTCTCTGAGTTCAATTTTAATCTTTTCCCGAAACCTACTTCCATTCTGTTCAAAGGTCCTTCGACGCTTCCTGAATAGGTGAAATCTGAGAGAATGTTCGAGGGTATATACCTGAACGGGGTAGGTTTAACACCATGTAAGTAAATTTGTTTTAAGATAAACCAAGATGACAGCCCTGGCATCACAGCTGACCCAAAATTCGGGAACATGACAGCTAACAAATCTTCACTCATAGAATGCTACTCACCTTGCAGGTCAGAGGCATAGCAAAATCGGTGGCTGTTTTCTGTGCTGCCTTTGGATTCTGCATCTGTTTCAAGCCTAAAAACCTAGCTACCCTGGGAGCTCCACCTGAATAAGCTACACACAACGGAAACTACCGCAATTTAAGACACCTGGAGTTTTCTACCGAAAAGGTTACGGAAATTTTGCCAAGTGAGACTTTTTTTTGGCTTCCTTCAAACACGGGAGCAGCATTAAGTTAGATCCGCTTGCTGTGGGCCCTAGAGTCAACCTGTTTCTACTCAAATTTGAAAATAAAAACCTCCAACCTCACTTTTCTCCTAAAAGACTAAAACTGACCCAAGCTCTAACTCGGGAATGAAGTAGAATTGTTTTCAATCCACCACACCTTCCTTTATCATCACGCAGCCCAATTGCGGCCGCAGAAGAACTTGCACTACGAGAAGGAGTCTGTAGGTTCCGGACCAAAGCCGCGGAAGAGGAAGAAAAGCAGCAGGAATCCGGAGTCCGACAGGTGCACCGACGCGTGACGTCACCGCGTAGACGTGAACGGCCGTACAGCGTCCGGCCGCACCAACACCTCCTTCTCGGCGCTTATTGGGCAATGTTGAAACAGTGGGCGGGCCGAGGCTGGGGCGCGGGGAGGAGGAGCCCGGCATGCTGGCGAGCACCAAGGGGCAGAGCTGGCTGTGAAACCTTTCCTATGGTTCAGCTCGCGTCACTCTCACTTTTCTGTTTGCCCCTGTGGTGACCTAGCGAAAGGACAGGAGGCGGCCGCCTCGGGGAAAGCAGTGTCAGGCCGCAGGCGCGCGCCGCCCCCGGCGTCATCGCGAAGCTCCGCTACACGCTGGCGAGCGAAGACAGCGTCCCGGTGCAGCGCGTGAAATGCCGGCGAGCATCGGTTCCGAAACGGAGAAGCAAAAGCAGCGGTCGAGGAGCGCTACTAACTAAAACGTAAATCGAGAGAAATGTGAGCCGTTGAATTTAGACCAAAGCACAGTGCTGCTTGTACTAATAGGTCACCGGCAGAGAATGCAATGGGGTCACCTCACTTTATTTGTCGCTGCCGGTTATGTTCCTAACATACATGTAAAGTAAACCTTTAATTCGTAGCCATTACTCGTTTTCAAAAACTGCTTGACAGTTAAGTATTTTTAAGAAAATATGTAATATAAAAATTTGTTTTTAAAGTCTAATTTCAACTTATACAGTTGAATATGATATTGAAGGATTTTAATCATAGGCATGACAAAGTCACCTAGATTAAAAAATTCTGCTATATTTGCTTCGTTTATATTTAGGTATATTTTTCCCCCCTGAAGCACGTGAAAGTAGGAAGCAGACATGATACTTCACACCTAGATACTTGAACATGTATCTACTAAGAATAACTTCTCCAACACAATCAGAATACCATTATCACCTGTGAAACTAAAGAGCCCAGTTATCTGCCCCCAACACCCAAAATCCAATGGTTGGACAGTAATAAGGAAGAGTTGTAGGTATTCTAGTTCAAAAAGCAGAAGAAAGATGAGTCACTATGCACAAATGCACAGCCACCTTTCACAACCACAGGTGATGAAAGAGTTCTTTGTTCATTACATTAGTTTTTTTATTTTTTATTTTTTTAATGAGAAAAAGAAATCCCCTTTGTAATACCCTCACCCAAAAAGGTTTTATTCCTTAGGCTTGAACACCAGCTTTATCAGCTCATATATGTTTCCACCAGCTGACAAACCTCACAGGCTAAGTTACCCATTCATGTTCACTTCTGATTCGGTGTCAGCACCAACCCATGAATCGGGTATCTCTCAATGTCACTTTATTTCAGAATCCCTTTCCCTTCCCTGTCATTAGGCCTTGCATAAAATTATAGTCGTTTATGCAGATTTCCTTAATTCTGAATCTTAGGCTACTTAAAGAAGCAGCCAAAAAACACCAAAATTCTAGCTATCTGATCCTTGTACAATGAGGTCTAGTCACCCAACATGTGCAGTAATTAGAGGACCATTCAAGTGACCTTTGTAGGATCAAGGAATTCAGCTTTTTGCAATTAAACTACACCCTACTATAATAAATATTCTAAAAAGTGTTAATCTGGTTTATTTGGAAAGCCTGAAGATTTGGAAAGCCTAAAGATTAAAAAGTCTTTTAAGGACATATCTTAGAACCTTCCAAAATTAGGTATTTTCTCTCAGTGCTAGGTAAATCTAATCTCAAGGAGAGGCAGTCTTTTGAGTGCAAAGAATTGGAAATAATAGGCTATCAGACAAAAGAGTTTCACCCTTTGTTAATTCTTCATAACTTACACTGCTGAATAATACCCAGATATGACCTGCTTCATGTGTGAGATACCCTCCAAATACATTACCAGGTGAGCTATCCCAGAGGTCATGGCAAGAAAGGCTAACACACCAAAAGAATCAAGGGAGAAAAAAAATACATTTACAATAGGGTACAAGAGAGATGAAAAGACCCAGAAATGGAAACCTATGGTTATGAAATGTACATAAGTCCTGTCTCTCTTTTTAGCATGCTTTCTTGTTGATAGTATGGTAATTGGACCAGAGTTGATGTTTGAGCAGAGGTCCAAGGAAGGTGGAAAGGTGCCTAAGCCAATGACACACTCTGGCTCTATTGGAGAGATGTAGAATGTCTACCCACAGCAGTAGCTTGCCAATTAACCTGTTGAGCAGGTACAGGTTTTATACTTCTTGGGCAGGAAATGCGGGGCACAATATGAGTGTCACCACTGGGTGGCAGAATTAAGACCTGTGAATGTTTAGTATCTCCTGTATATTTACTGTATCATAAATATATAGTGTTTAATGAATATCAGTGCCTTTCTTAGTGCCTCATGAATATTAGGCATCTCTTGGTCTTTCCAGGCTTTTCTATCTATGTTCACAAATATATGCCTTTCTATCTGTCCACCATGTCTCACAGGTTAGTAACTTACTTATCTGTGTTTAACACATGAGTTTTGTCCATCCTATTTATTTCTTCCAGAGCAGAATTGAATATTCTCAAACAACATAGTTCTGGGCTTCAAGCTGGAATTATGTGATGGTGATAATGTAATCAAACTTATGATTCTTTTATTACTTTTATCAAGGTATATTTTGTGGAGCCATGGTAATATCCAAGCACAATATTCTTTTCTTTTACTTGGGAAATTGTTGGATGAATTTCTTAGATTAAGTTTTAGAAAAATGTTGAAAATCGGCAAAAATTTTTCTAAGCTCAGTGGAATTTTTCACAAGAGATTGACAGACATATGTTTTCTTCTCTCCACATATGTAGCCTAATTTTGGAAAGAGGCACATAAACTGAGAATAATATACAATAGTCACAGTCTTAATTATATCTGCTTTCTATGATCCTTTTATAAATAAATCATAAATCCTTTTATGGTAGTATATTAGTTCCTACATGGGGATTATCCCAGGCTCTCATAAGTGGGCAAGTACAAGTCTACTTGCATATTTGGTTTTGTAATATTATTTATATTATGCACCACTTTATTCCCTTTATGAGAACTTGTTTTAAATCTTTGATTTCTGGCATAAATAACCATATTGTCAATAGTTCTCAACCTTTACTTTGCATTGGAACCATCTAGGGAGCTTGGGCCCCACTCTCAGAAATTTTGTTTTAATTCTTCAAGTTTGTGTCTGAGCATCCATATTTTTAATTATTCCCAGTTAATGAGCAGGACTCAGAACCAGTACATTAGACATGGGACAATCTATTTAAACTAAGTCTTATGGTGATAGTTTGGTGATAAAACAATTAATTCCATCTGGGGAAGAATTTTCCCCAATTCCTCTGGTATTTTTGTTAGAGAATCTGGTGGTGGTAACCTTCTTCAACAGCCATGGGTGTTTCACATGGTAAGGACTATAGCTAGATCCTTTGAACATTTCCTTTATGTGCCCTAATGTGAGTACTTTCAACTGGATCTCATTTCTTCTCAGCAAGTGTTACAGAAGGGATCCTGTTGATTGGGATTCTTACCAGAGCCTTTACTTTGAGGGGGATAATAAAGAGGAAGTTCTCGGGCTGAGATAATTCTCGAGAAGTGTTTATAGATCTAGCGGTGGGCTTTTTCCACACAATAAAAAGAATATATCAATCAACTTGATCTCCATATTCTGCTCCTGGAACCTTAAGAGAATAAAAGTTTGTATTAGTATCCTATTGTAACAAATTCCCATAAACGTAGTGGCTTGAAACAACACATTTATTTTTGAGTTCTGTAGGTTAGAAGTCAAACATAAATCTCACTGGCTAAAATCAAGGTGCTGGCAGAGTTATATTTCCTTTTAGAGGTTCTAGGGGAGAATCTGTTTCTGTGTCTTTTGCAGCTGCTAGAGGCCACATCTTGGCTCATTGCTCACTTCCTCCATCTTCAAATCCAATAACGATGGATTGAGTCCTTTCCATATCCTATCATTCTGACCTTTTTTCCATAGCCGCATCTCCCTCAGACTCTCTTGTTTTCCTCTTTCAATTTAAGGATGCTTGTGATTACATTGAGCCCACCTGGATAATCTAGGCTCATCTCAAGGTCAGTTGACAACTTTAATTCTTCCTTGCCTTGTAACCTAATATGTTCACAGATTGCAGGGATTAGGGGGTAGGGGCATCTTTGGCCATCATTCTGCCTACCACAGGTTGCTTAAGTCATCTTTTGACCATAGGTGTTATATGCATTTTAAAAAGCCCTCACTGGGGTGGGGGAATTGGTAAAAGGTGGTCAAAGATTGTAAGATAAATTAGTACTGAGGATGTAACGTACAACATGATGACTATAGGTAACACTGTTGTATGGTATATTTGAAAGTTGTCTCATCACAAGAAAAAAATTTTTTTTCTTTTTTTATGTCTTTATAAGATGATGGATGTTAACCAAACTCACTGTGGTAATCACTTTACATTATATGTAAGTTAAATCATTATTTTGTAGACCTTAAATTTATACTGTATATCAGTTATATCTCAAAACTGGAAACAAAATGAAACAGACAAACAAAAATAAATAAGAAGCTCTCGGGTGGTATTTAGAAACATGGAAAATGAGTTATATGAGTCATATCAGGTTATTCTACTTTAAATCATATGTTTTTGGTTAGAATTGAATTGAAGCAGTAATAACAAAACTTTACCAATACTCAAATTAGCTCCCCCACAGACCAACCAACAAAACCTTTAAGCCCTTAAGGAAAGAATTCAGTGGTATTTACTTATTCCAACCAAGTCTAGGACTGCTTGTTCACTAGTCTTGCTGGTACCCTGGCAGGTGTAAACACAAACAGATGGTAGACATTACCAGTGAGTGGAGGCGATGTAAGCCATTCCCTTCTGCCAGGAATTCCACCACTTAGGGAGTGGCAGGTTTTAATGTGCTATTTTATAGACTGGCAAAATATGTGAAAAAGAACACTAGGAATCATATTGCAGTTTCTCCTAGATTCTTACTCCCTGGCCCTGGTCAAGTTAATGTAAGTTTTCTTCGAAGTAAAAAATCTGGAGGTAGGATTATATCCCATTAACAACTTAAATACATTGAAAAACAGTTATACAGAATATCAGGGAAATGAACAAGGCTGTATAGATCATTTCATGTGTTTCTGAGTTCTTTCAGAAAAAGAACTTTGATTTTATTACTTGTGTTTTAGACACATTGGTAAGAGGAAATGAAATGGACATAGATGTTCTACTAGGAAAATAGTGATATGGTTCTAATCTAGAATTTCCTTCTGATCCCATCATCATCAGGGAAGTAATTGAAAATGACTTTGTCTTATCTTTTGCATTTTTCACTAAGAAAGAACATAAAATTATCGAGTAGATTTACACCCCTGATTACATTTGAAGCCTTCAACATTACAATCAGTCTTCCAGTTTCATGTGATTCTTTCCTACAAAACTCCTATCTAAGCCTCATTGGAACTTGATACACTCTTAGCTATTTCAACCAAGTACATTCTCAGTTCAGTCTCAGGATATGACTTCTTTCTCAGGCTCTGCATAGCTAAGGGCTCAATGTTTTGCTTTATTCTTCCTAAAAATAGATTAAATCTGCCTCTTCAGATAGCTGACAATTCTACGGGCTCTTGCAGGTAACCTAACCCAGAAAGCCGGAAACTCAAGAACTGATTAGATAACTTTTATCTTTGTATTGAGCTAGTTCTACCTGATTAAAATCCAGAAATTCAGCAGGCTGCTACTGTTTAAACCTAAGCTATACGTAGCTAATGGTTAGCTCAAACTACGTAAGGCTAGATAGAGATGGCTTTCAGGAATTGGCTTAAAAATAAAAATTTCTATCTTAGAAGGTAGAAAGAGCCATAAATGCAGAGACACTTTTTCTCTCTCTTCGATGTGTCTATTACATGTCCGCAAGAGATCTAGATTTTAAGAGAATCCATTTCCTCATACTTAAGGTTTTAAGGCCTTTTCTTCAATCACAAAAGATTGCTTGTATGTCCATATAGTTTGATCAAAAACATACCTACATAAATGTGTGGTCTTTCAATAACTTCACAAAGGAAAAATATTCAGTGTAATTTTACTACCAACTATTTGCTCTAATCTGTTATCCTCTATTTTGTTTTACCTTGTAGCCTGCTTTCTAGAAAGAACAAATAAAAATATCTGAGCCTTGAATATATCTATTCCTGCCATCTAGCGTAGTGCTCAATCCACTGTTTATAAATTATATTTCTAAAAAATCTTTAGTAGAACAACACTTCAGTAATATAACTAGTCCCTTTTCACTTGCCATATTATATACCACTATTAATAAAGGTTTAAGGAAATTTTATTATTTTCTTACCAGAAAGGAGGCCTACATATATATATATAAAGTATAACTTTATATGTAAGTATACAAATAATTACTATAATTTAAGAAATTAATTTAGCATTGATATTTCTTTTTCAAAATGGAAATATTGGTATAGTATTTCTTGATTATTAAAACAAACTTTTTCTTTTTTTAATAGACAACATGAGCATGAGACCAATAGGTAAATGGAAGAGAAATCCATAAATAGATGTAAATATAAGTAGGAAATTCAATATAATAAAGTTTACATTTCAAATCAGTAGAGAAGGAAATCACATTTAATAAATGATTTTGGCATAACTAGCTTTCTTCCACAAGAATATAAAGCTATTCTCTATGTGTTAATCATATACAAAAACAAATTTCAAATGCATTAAACTTATTAAACAAGAATATTGAGATTATTTGGATAATTTTGGGGATGAAGGAATATTTGCTTGGCAAAATGAGAAGCCTACATGACAAAGAAAAAGACTGCCGTATTTGACCACAAATTTGCAAATTTCTGCATGGCCAAAGATATCTTAAAAAGTACTAAAACATTGGTGAGAGACTGCCAGAAAATATTTGTTCAATAATATGACAAAGTCATCTCCATATTTTACAAATAGCACAAAATGATGAAAAGATATATAGAAAAGGGGCAAGGGATATAAAAGGCAGATACTGAGGAAGAAATTCAAAAGTTTTGCAAAATTAAGAAACATCCAGTGGTGGTGGAAATAGGCACTTTTTGTATAAAGTTGTTGGGAGTGTGAATTTCTTAAACTTCTGAAAAGTAATCCAGGATGTATTAGATAGTCTATAAATATGACCACTATTGATTCCTTCCCTGCTGTAAATCTTGCCTGGCCTTTTAACCTTATTTTCACTAAGAATGTGGCATAAGTGACACCGTATCTGTTTCTGGCCTAGCCTTTAAAAGGACTGGCACCTTCAATTTTTTCCTTAATAGAAGCCAGCTTTTATGAAAGGGTAATGACTGTCTTGAGACCATAATTTTTTGTGCAACTCAGGCTACCCATGTGGAGAAAGAGAATTGTGAAGGAGTACCAAGGCAGCACACATGTGAGTAAAGCTTCTTGGACCGTCCAGACCAGCACAGTTGCCAGCTCAATGAAACTAAGTGAATGAGCCTAGCCAAAGCCATGTGGAGCAAAAGAACCACTCAGCAGAACCCTGTCTAATTTCCTGGCCACAAAATTGTGAGAGATAATATAATAAATCATTGCTTTAGGCCACAGTTTTAGGATGGTTTGTTACACGGCAATATATAACCAAAGCACAGGAATACCGTTAAAGAGAGAGAAAAAAACCATACTTTTTGACTCAGCAAACTCAAAAGATTTTGGTACATTCATAACATGGAATATTGATATCATTAACAAGGAATAGTTGATCTCTAGAGAGATTCATGATATACTGTCATTTTTAAATATTAAGACAAGTACATATGAATAAATGCTCACATATATTTTTATGAGCTTAGAGGAAAATGTAGATAATATTCATGAAATTGTTAACACTGTCCTGGAGGAGTAAGTGTGGGGTGAGTTCTGAAAACAGAGCATGCTTTCTACAAAGACTAGCAGTTTATATTCATACTAACAGTTTATGACAGGAACCTAAGGAATTGTCTAAGAAAGTATCTGACTAACCGTTCTTTATAAAAGCAGCAAAAAAGATTTTGCTAGATTAGCAATTGGCAATGTTTTCATACTGCTTTTCTGTATAAAGGGATGTGGGTAGAACTAGGGTTATTGTGCATTGAGACACCAAAATTCCTACTGACTGACTGGGGGTGGAAGGGTCAAAGGAGGTTAGGCTGGCAGTAAGAAAATGAGGAAAACAAGTCTTGCTTGGACATTGAAGAATAAATGAACAAAGCAGATTTTTCTCCAGCTTGCCAGGTTGGATGACTTGCAGTGCCATCTTCTGGCAAACAAGCCAAAACTTTCCATTTCCATGCTAGAAATAAAGTTGGTCTTATAAAACAAGACTAAACCAAAGACTGTCAAGAAAACCCAGAAATCTTGGTGTTCGGTGTGTTGGGGAGGGGTCGAGGGAGAAGGAAGCTGATTTCTTTGAAGAAAAAGTTGAATCATTTGACCCCTGAGATCTGTCAAAATCTGTGGTCTCCAAGCTACATAACAACATATTTACAACTGGTACAACTTGGAGCCATACCATCTCTCTTCAGCTTCAAGTCTGGATTTTCCCACATCTCCACATAATGCAATTTAGCCTTAGGGGTGCCCAGATTTTCCCTTATTACAGAAAAATCTGTTTCTTAGAAAGCTCTGTCATGAAAAAAGGTACTTGGATTACTAAACCTTTCAATATACAAGCAAGTAATTTATACACAGATTAGATGTAAAGTTGTAGGAAACCACAAATATACCTTGAAAAAAATGCTTTTCAGGACTTAAAAGTTCTTTAATAATCCAAAATATACTAGATAAAGGCTTGCTTTTTCAAGCAAAATTACTTTAAAATGTGGCACTCCTAATAGCCCTTTAAAAAAAAGTCCTTTTCTCTGTGCAGTATATATGTGTGGGACAAGTTTATAAAATGCTTTATTCCAAATCAACTTCCAGTAGTGAGTTCTCGCCCTTATCTCGCTCTGCTATAGTCCTTTGAACTTCACACTTTTTTCTTTTTCATCTTCGTAACATCTACCGCCTGCAGTGCCCTGGCCACGCCCCGCCGCTCTATCCCGGCCACCTCCGCTGCGCGCGCGCTGACGTCACACGCCAGCGCCAGTGACGCGCCGTCCTCTCCACGTTCTGTACTCGCTCCAGGGTTTAGGGGCGCTAGGGTTTGAGTCTTCAATCTGGGGTCCCAAGCATTTCTCCGCATAACCCGGCGTCTAAAGCGGGCATTGCGAAGCAGGAGGACGTGGCAGGCAGGTAGCCTCCCAATCTCAAATCCCGCCCGAACCCCTACTCCGCTGAGGCCACTAGCAGCCACCTCTGAAGTTGGAGAGGCGGTAACTGAGGCACTCCCCCTGCTGCCGCCCGCCGTTTCCAAGGGACTCAGCAACCAGTTTGTTTCGTCCGAGAAGTGTATACCTGTCTCAAGGGGCGTTGCCCGAGGAGGGACTGAGTCAAGCCTGAGCGGTCAGCCAAAGGCTAGTGTCAGGTGTGGGAGTGTCACTGCCCCCTTTCATACTGGGCTGTGAGCTCCTGGTTAGACAGACTTAGTTTCTCTTTCAAGATGTTATTTTCGAAATGCGGGATAATGCCTCTGCCTCAATAAGCCTAATAGGAAGACTGCCACACCTAGACTTTTGCTTATCGATCGTCACCGTCATTCCTACTAACGCCCTGTGTCGTTGAGGTGAGTTGCACTTGGGGAAAGCAATGATGTGCAAAATAGTAAAGTCATATTGGAAATGAGGAAACCTTGCTTAGATTCGTTTATGTAGAGATTGCATGGATACCCACCTTAAGTGCACGGAAAAATAATATCCTTTTCTCAATAGAATGTTAATTCTCCAAAGAACAGCATGTTTTACAAAGCAGTCCTCCGACATTATTTAAAAAGCTAGAATGCTAATGGAATTAAAATAATAGAAATCTTGGTGTGGATAAGCAGTCATTTACACGCTTATATGTTGTCTCCGATCTTAAATTACACATACATTTTAATTAGAAAATGAGTAGTAGCTGATAGCCTATAATCTTATATTTCAGTTTCCATAAGTTAAAAAAATTTCCATATGTAAGGTATTAAAAGTTCTACTTTCAGAGTTCATCATAACTCTTTTTTTTTATGCAGGCCTAATTTTTTATTCTCTAAGATCCACCCACAAGAAGCAGAAAAATGTTTTATTGCCTTTCTAAATAACATCAGAAATATTTATGAAGGATTAAAAGTAATATCCAAAATGTGCTAGTAATAGCCTTGTCTTGTGATGCAGCAATATTGTAGACATAATGGAGAAGAGCCAAATATAGGGAGTAGTCCTTTGTTTCTAGTTTAGGTTTGTCTGGTATTAGAGGATCCACAGATCTACCTAGTTTAAAATTGAGCATTGTTCTAGGTGAAAAAGGTAAGGAGTCTATTTTGTGGGAAAAAAGGTTTTTGCACAATAAGTCACCATTAGAAGTTTAGTAAGGGTTGTGGAACTTGGCCACAGGAGTTCTTTTGAGGTCATTTTAATAATACATTGACATTGAATTCCAAGTAAATTTTATTCTGATCTAATCTATCTTCTAAATCATGGCCATGACACCATTTCATGAATATAAATTATTTACATATTGGTAGTTTCCATTAGGGAAGCCATTAATTGTTGCCTGAATAGACTTTCAGAGAAGAGAAACAAATATTTTGGGAACAAAAAAGTAATACGAATCCCATTTTTGCTTTCTGCTTTTTCGAGTAATGAGCAATCAGGCAGGGACTTTCCTTACTGAGAAGAGAAATTGACCCTCTCACTCAATCCCAAATAGTATTTATTATTTTGAGAGAACTATATATATAGATTGTAGGTGCAGAGAGTACCATAGATTTCTTGAAATCTGTCGACATTCCTTTACCAATGTTTCCCTTTAGAACACCAAATAGCTGATACAGCTGAAGAGACTTAATGTCCCATATTGTTGGGGATAAAGTTTTTCATTCATATACTCTGACTTTTTTCATAATCGTGCACAAAATTTTATTATGATGAACATTACTTATTTGTGGCTTTTTGTGAGGAAAGATGTCTAATTTGACTAGAGGCAAGATATTTTTTTCTGGAGCATGGATGACATACTTGAAAACAATAGTGACGCCATATAGAAAAACTTTGAATGTCAGGGTTAGAAGTTTGGAAATGGGGAACTCTTCAATATTTTAACCAGAGAAATTGATTTAGGTTGCATTCTTCCTAGTTTTTCTATCAGTATTCATTATTGTTTTTAAATTTAAATTTAATTAGTTTTTTTGAATAGATAATGCATTCATATAGTTTAAAATTCAGAAGGTATAAGGGATTGAAAAATCATCCTCTCAACTACTCAGTTCTCTTCCCTGAAGGCAGTCAGTATTACCAGTTTATTGTGTATTCCTTCAGAGATATTACATATATAAGCAATTATGTGTGTGTACATGTAAAGGTTATATATGTATAACTACACACGTGTATATAATTAAATGTAAGTATAAATATACACACATATTTCCTTTAAGTACATGAGTGGGAGTATGACATTTATTATTCTGGTACTTAGAAATCAGTCCATATCAATATAAATGTTGCTTCTTTCACTTTGACTTGTTTATGGATATTTATATTTTGCCATTTTGAACAGTGCTGCAGAGGATTACTTTGTACATGTTTCATTTTCGTACACTTGGAAATATTTATAGGGTAAATTCCTAGAAATGGAATCACTGGGCCAAAGTGTCTGAACATTTTATAATTTTGGTAGATATCTACAAATTATTGCCTTGGTATTTATATCAATTTGTATTCTCACCATATTGTTTCCTTATATTCCCCACAGTATAACTTTCTGAATTTTTCCATTTTGATGGGTAAAAATGCTCTTTCTTATACTTTTTTTGTGTGTGATAAAATAAAATTTTTCTTCTGTACTTTAAAATTGTATTTTTTTTATGAGAGATTGGATACCTTTACACATAGTAACATCAGTTATATTCCTTTTTATAAACTTTTAACTTCATATCTTTTGTCCATTTTTCTGTTGGATCTTGTTTTTCTGTGAATATGTAGGAGCTTTTTATTTACTAGAAAAATGAGCCCTTGGTGATGTGATCTGAAGTATATAATTTTTTTCTTTTGTCATTTTATTTTTGACATACTATTTTGTGTTATGTAAGATTTTCATGTAGTCATATTAATCCCTTAGGGCTTTTTGAGTTTGTCATACTAAGCTATTCTACTCTGATTATAAAAATCATCCTCCCATGTTTTATTCTATTACTATTCTTATTTTTTACATTTATATATTTTACCATCTGAAATTTGTGTTGGTTTAAAGGAAATAAAATGGATATAACTATTTTTTTTCCACATTGCTACCTAGTCATCTAAATACTATTTATTTCAAATCCATCTTTCCCTACCAATTTGAAATGTCACCATGGCCATCCACCAAGTTAAAACTTTTTTAAAAATATATTTTTGGACTTTCTATGATTTTTCAATTTCATAATTATTACAGCTTTATAATGTGTGTTGATGTCAAGTAGAACAAGTCTTCATTGTTGCTTTTTTTCCATAATAACTTTAAAATCAGCTTATGTCATTACCCTCATCCCCAAAGCTTTTGTTTTTATCAGGACAGCATTAAATTTAGAGTTTCAGAATTAAAATCTTTCTGATATTGACTCTTTTTATCCATATATCCAATTTCTTTCTTTCTTTTCTCAATTCCTGTCTCTTTATGTATTTTCCTTCCTCCCTCTCTCCCTTTTTCTTTCTTTCATGTGTTTTTGTTTTTTCATTTTTTTCCTATTCTTTTGCTGAAATCTTTCTTGGTTCATTTTCCAGGTTACTAATCCTGTCTTTTGAATCCTGTCTGCTGTAAAACCCATGGAATGGATTCTTAATTTCAGATATTTTAGTTCTAGAATGTTCATTTAATTTTTAATAAATTTCAGTTTTTTATTGAAATTCTCTATAATTAAAAAAATCACTTTTGTCCATCTTTTCCTTTTGTTTTCTTGAACATATTAATTATGGTTATTTAAAGTCCCCTACTTGTAACTCCATATTTGAGTCATTTGTGAGTCTATTTCTATTGTTTTTCTCTTTCGGTTTTGGTTAGTTGGTTCTTCTCCTCCATCCCCTTTCCCCTTTCCCTTCTCCCCTCCTCCTCTCCTCATCCTCCCCCCTCCTCTACTACTCATATGCCTCATAATTGATTAGGATGCTAGAAGTTGTAAATGAAAAGTCTTAGAGTTTCTGGAACACTTTTCTTCCAAAATTGTTATAGTTTGTTCTGGGCAGGCTGATGGAGTATCAGCAGGAATCCTTGATCCTGTCAAGGACTAGTTTTAGGCTTTGTTAGGACTAACCTGTTTTAGTCTTGCTCTGTGTATGTGCAATTTATCAATGAGGTAAGGAATTTATATGCAGATTTTTGGACTTCTCGTGTTCTTTTTCCTTTTCTCCAGGATTTTGGCAGCCCTAAACTCTGACCTTTCTCTCCTCAGCCTAGTAAGACTGCTTCTTTCTGCTTAAGCTCCATTCTGTTATGCCACAGTTTGGAAAATGTCTTCAAGAAAAAGCCTGGGGTGAATTTGGAACCTCACTAGCACATTCCTACCTTTCAGTGATTATAGCCCCTCAATTCCTATTTGTTGTTTTATATATTTTACTCAATGTTAATGATTGTTTTTGGAAGTGGGGTGGTCTGATAAAGCTATAACATTAGGATCGGAACAGAGTCTCATAATTTATTATGTAGACTTTCACTTAATCTCCCAGATTGTACGTGCATACCTGGGAGATACTGTGAGTTTTGTTTGCGACCCCTGCAATAAAGCCAGTTGTAATCTTTTTACTGATAGAGGGTCTCCCCTTCAATTTGTTAAAAATGCAACATCTAGAAGTGTAATAAAGTGAAGCATGCCTGTATATGATATTTCCATTCTCAGCTGTGTCAGGGATCCTCAGTCTAGAAACTTGCTGGGCGAGGGGCCCCAATCTAGAGACATTGCTAGTCTTCTGCCAAGCTGGAAGAGGGGTAGTTCACCTGACTGGGAGAGGCAGATGAATCAAAGTGAGTGTCTAACTGCCTCTCACACAGTCTTTCAACTAATCTTATTTTAGTCCTAATATCCTCACTCTCAGAGGCTTTCAATTATTGAGCTAGTGTGTAGTAGGAATTGACTTACTTCCCATTGCCAGTGTAAGATCCAGCTTTCTCTCTTCTTCCAAGTCAATTACTGCTTGTTTTTGTGTTTGTCAGCTTCCAGAATTTTATTGCTTTTGCTTTCTTTTGTGTTCTACTTTGTGATCCCTTTAAAATTGTGTTTGAGGAAGATGTAGAGGTGAATATGTATGTTCAGTCTGGTATGTTTAACTGTAAGTTGTAGTTAATTTTTTGACTTTTTAAAGATTTAAGCTAAAGAAATTACTCTTGTGGCTTTTTATTTTTTCTGAATGAAAGGTTTTGGCTATACTCTTTGTGTGGCTAGTTGTACAGTTCTAAACAGTGTTAAAGTTTCCTATTTTCTGAGTCACTTAATTCTTTTATTTTTTTCTCCTTGAGTCATAGAGTTGGTAGAGCCCTTAGGATAGCATTATGTTTCAATCTTTAGTGTTTTTAGAGCCCTTAGGATAGCATTATGTTTCAATCTTTAGTGTTTTTAGATGAGGTATCTAAGGCTCAGAGAAGTCAGTTGGTTTGCTTTTGGTCTCATAGCTTTTCTTTTCCAAATCTATGCTTTATTTGTTATATCATAAAACTTTGGAAAGCTCAAATATCAAAAACGTTTTTGATTTTGTGCCTTAAATATCTTCAATGGAAGATAAGTATTATAGAGATTAAATTAATATAATTGTTAGAGACCTTAAGAATGCTGTCAAGTTGGTATTGTTATTTTCATTTGATGTTGGAACCCAAAGTATATAAAGGGCAAATACATTTATTTGTAATTTGAGTTTGTTATAATAATGAAATTAGAACAGGATTTTTTAGTTCCTTCAGTATGAAAGCCTATAGTACGTTTTGTTATCTTTTATTTCATTTGGTTCAAAAGTCTTCTAAGATTATAATTCAGCTGAGAAGTCTCACTAATAGGAAATAAGTCACTTGGTTAAATATGTTAAATACAAAGAAAGAAAGTAATCTGTCATTCATGTTTTCCCTTTCACTTCCTCTAGTGTACTACAGTAGTCTAGTGTGGACTCTGTAGAAAAGGAGGGGTTGTCAGTTCCTCTGAGACTCATCTACCACAAGTCTATGATTGTTCATAAGCTGTCTGCACTTGACATTATTTGATGGCAATTAGAGTCATCATTGTTCTCTACCAGGGCAGTAGATTGTCCTCCATTTTACTGAGTTGTTGGAACCACAACACTCAGTAAAAAGGTAGGCAACAGAATGAATACTAGGGACTCGGAGCTTCCATCTTGTTAGTGTGGTCCCTCAAAAGGAACTGGCAACCAAATTTTGAGGCAGGGCTAAATTGACTAATTTTGTTTTTCTTTCTGGGCAAAAGTTATAGAATAATGGTTGTGAAATAATCTCATGTGATTATTATTTAATGTAATTCGATTTATGAAATTTAGTTTTCTAAGATGAGTTTATTGATATTTTTTTCTAAGGAGCATAGTAATGTAATATACTTTCATGCTCTGGAGAAATCATTAAATTATGGCTGGTGTCCAGAGAGCCATAATATTATGCCATTTGAACAAAGTTGGACTTGTAAATATGTCCGGAAAGACTCCTACTTGAATTCACTGATAATGCTGTAGTGCTATCATAATAGTTAATTTCTTGTTTCTCTAGAGGTTGCTAAAAGTTTTGTCATTTCTTACAGAAATTTTGAAATGGAAAATGGTTACATAATGTTTTCTAAGGTAGAAGGATCTTTCCCACAAAATTTCATGAGATATAATTATCCCATTGATTTTTATCACAGGCTAAGTTCTGGCCTTTAGTCTTACAGGCCCAGAATATGAATTATTTCATTAAAAAAATGGATTTTTATAGAGACATAATAAAATTAAACAAATTTTAGTATTGATCGATGAAATGAGAACATGGATTTGTTCATTTAAAACCAGAAATGTGGTAAATTTTTATAGAAATTTTAATATAGTCTTCATGACAAACCCATTTTCTCCAAGAAGGGAATCATACATAGGAAGCCTACTTGCTATGAATGGAAATATAAAAGACCAAGTTTGGCAAATTAAATATTTTTTAGTTTTAGATTAACATAGCGAATGCATGTATCTCCACAATAATGCTGATCTTGCCAATAGGCAATGCTAATGATTGCTTTCGTGATTCTTTTCTCTTCCTCTCCTTCCCTTTCCCCTTCCTTTTACTTTTTAAAATTTTCACTGCCTAGCATATTGTACTCTGGCTTCTGTCCCCACTAGTCTCCTGAGATTATTATTGCTAAAGCTACTGATGACCTTAATCAAATGGTATGGTAAGGATCTCATTATACCAAAGGCAGAAATATAAAGAAAACATTGATAAACTTGTTTATATCAAAATTAACTTTTATATTTAAATGAAATGGAAAAGCAAATAGCTTATAAGGAAAAAGGAATTTATGACAGGCTAATATCTTCATTAAAGGAACTTTTACAAATTTATATAAAAAAAGAGACTATCTCAGTAGAAAATGGACAAAGAACATGAATGAGTGATTTAAAAGATTAGAAATACAAAATGTTCAATAAACATGGAAGTTTTCAAATTCACTGGTAAGCAAAACAAAAATAAAAATGAGGCACCATTTCCTCCGTCAAACATGAGCAACAACTACTAGTGACTGTGTAGCAGGCACTGTTCTCAGTACGTTACTGAAATTAACTAATCTCCCCAACAGTTCTCTATAAATACATACCGTTTTTATCCACATTTTACAGATGAACAAACTGAGGCACATAAAGATGAGTAACTTATCCAAGGTTATATAATAAATAAGTGGTAAAGCCAGGATTTAAGCCTAGGCTCTCTGACTCCAGGATTTCAGTGCTCTTTAATTTAGCTACTACCTTTATTGTCTCTCAAAGATTTCAATAAATAATAACTCGTGTTAAAAGATTACCTAGTAGTAGGCACTTTTATGCACTGCTGGTTAGAATATAAGTTAGACATTTCTGTAAGACAGCAATGTGTTTGAAAGCTTTAATGTGCATACTTTTTGAACTTGTATCCTAAGGAAATTTTTATGATATGTACGAAAAAATATAAGTATGGAAATTTTATCTGAAGTTCTTTTGGAATAGCAAACAGTGTAAACAATTTAAATGTCTAAGAGGGAATTACTTCAATAACTTTGGAAAATAGTTTTATTAAATTGTGTTCTTATCGGAGATAATAAAGTAATGCTGCTAATTCATATAGGAAAACATATACTTCTCCATATACATTAAGTATATATAGTGTGTGACTTTAGGAAGCATTCTTATAAAATTAAAATGTCACTGTTTTTCTCTTTTTAGTCCTAACTAGTTTGGGTGAGTAAAATTGGGATAGTTTATTTAACTTTCAGTAAAGATCTTAAGCCTTTTTTAAGTAAGCAAATCACTAAGGAATTAGAATTTGAATAGAAGATATGCTTGTCTCTGTTAACTGTTACTTTTTTATTTCTAGCATATTAGTTAAGATGCCTTAGACTTAGAAAAAGAACCATGGATAAATATGTTAGACTACAGAAGATTGGAGAAGGTTCATTTGGAAAAGCCATTCTTGTTAAATCTACAGAAGATGGAAAACAGTATGTTATCAAGGAAATTAACATTTCAAGAGTAAGTATATTTTTACATTTGGTTATTCAAGTAGTAGCCAGATTACAAAAAGTCTTATTGTTAGAGAATAAAAAAATATATGGCATGCATACCTAAAGCGAAAGATTCCCATAACCCCAGAGAGAACCACTAATTTCAGAATAGCCTGTATATCTTTTCATATTTTTTTCTATAACATGTGCTCGTGCTTATATGTCTCCTGTACTGTAACTTATTCTAGTTTGAACATCTGAAAGTGTTCTTATTTGTCAATTCAATTCTTTTTAACTTCTGGCTATATTGTCTTATTTGGGCGGTGCTTTATTGTTACTATTATTTTTTAACCACTCTTATCGATGGACTTTTAGGTTGTTATTGCTGTTTAATTTAATACTTTTTTCCCCTCCCATTTAAGATGTCCAATAAAGAAAGGGAAGAATCAAGGAGAGAAGTTGCAGTGTTGGCAAACATGAAGCATCCAAATATTGTCCAGTACAGAGAATCATTTGAAGGTCAGATAAGTTTTTCAGGAAAGTAACAGAAATTTCTAAGCCATATGATGACTGTTGGATACTTTCCTTACAGGGAATCTTCTGTGAATGTATTCTTAGGAATAAAAGTATATAATTTTTTCTTCAATACATATGCATATGAGTATCAGCTTGATTTTAGAGTAATACACCACATTATCTTTGTGTAGTGTAATACTGGCTCACTGTACTATGATCACTTAAGAGGAAACAATGTGGTAAGTACAAGAATTTAGACAAAGCAAAAAGAGTGATTTACATCTTTTTAAACTAAACTCCCTTTAAGTGCTACCAGTGTTACTACTGAGAAAATGTTCTGATCTTTAGAAAGTATCTTACTCATTAGTGTTCTCCTGCATACTTTATTATTATAATATTGAGGTATGTTGAAAGTGTTCTCAAGTTCTTAAATGTCATAACTATATTGCTGTTTTGGAAATATATACTATTATATTTGTTAATGCAGAAACTCAGGACAAAGCTTCTCTGAAGACAGGTCAGGGTGGTTTATCGAAGTCCTATCAAAGTAATTCCCATTATTATCAAAAATTCTTATCAATTACAAAACAAAAAGGTAATCTAGATTGAAAGTAGAAGATTGTTTAAATGACTGTTTCAGGGTCACATTACACACTAGTTTCCGAGTCTGAATTAGAGCTAACGTATCCTTGCTCCCAGATAAACATAGTATCTACTAAAAGAACATACTTAAAAAATATATGGCTCAATTAATGCATTATTTCATAAGATACCCAGATTATTTATATTTCATATTATACATTATTATTGTTTATTTTATTATGGCAGTGAAATGAGGATTTATATCTTATATGAAAGAGTACAATGTTAACCATCTCTTTTTTTCCCCAGGACCTTGAATTTCCTTTATTTATGTTTCCCCATAGCATCTGTCATTTAGTTTCTTTTTTTCTTTCATCAGCAAAATTTTAATATCTCAAGTTAAAAGACTTAAATATGTGTCAACAAATATTTCAGTAGACGTTTTATATTTGTTGAATGCTTCACATAGAAACATCTGAATGATTCAAGAGAGGTAGCACATTCTTTAAGATTTTGTTATTACTACTATTTAATTTTAAAGGAAAAAATGCTCATAGTAGACATTCAATAAGTATAGATGTGCATGAACCTTAAGTTCTCTGTTCCACTCCACCTTCATTCCCATGCCCTGGTGGTAAGTATCGTTAATACATCAGTGTTTGTTCTTTACTGTATTATCTGTGCCTACGTGGGACGAACATCCATATAGCTTTCGATGTTTAAAAACAAGTGGGATCATATGTATGTGTTTCTGCGTCTTATACTTTTCACTTTATATCTCATGGATATATTTCCATATCATTATTTATTGAGGCACCTCATTCTTTACAGTTTTCATGTAACAACCGCAGTATATCCCTTGTATGCATTTTTATGGCTCTATCATAATTTCTTTAGCCAGTTGTGTGTTGTGGATGATTAGGTTGTTTTTAGTTGTTTACTATTACAGATAATGTTACACTGAACATCTTGTACAGATGCCTGTGTGCTATAGCAATATTTCTGTATGAATGGAATTGGTAAACTAAAGAGAATGAGAGTTCCTATGTCTCACATGCTCTCTAACCCTAGCTTATAAGTTCATTCTAAAATTTATATGGTGTAACTTTATCTGGTGATTCTATATATTTGGTCATAATCCCTATTTCTGCCTTACCTGAATGATCTTTAATTGATTTTAATCCATGTAACTCTTTGGACCTCTTTAGTTTCTCACAGGGCTTTTGGGAACTCTGAAACACAGATTTAATTATTCTCTGAAATGATTAAAAATAACTTACATATGTAAACGTTTTAAATCTGTCAATGAAAAAAAAAAGCAAATCAGTTTAAAAAAATGTCAGTTTTTGACATTATTTTTAGTTCTGCCATGAAAGATGAAGAAATTAGTATATTTACAGTTCCTTTCTACTAAATTATTTTTGTTCATCTTGACATGGTAAAATAATAATGTGTATTTTGTTTTGAAATTATAATTCTTTGAGTTGTTTAGCCTTGGGCCTATATTTAGACAGATTCAGTTCCTATTGTTCTTTTATACTTTAGCATCCCCTTTCCTGAGTTATTTGAATTCATCTCTTACTTGGCTAGATTTTATCATTTTTTTTTTCATGAGGAGCTTATGAATGCTATATTCCTGCGGTACAATTAACATTTGTATTTCTGAGAGTATCTGACTGATGTTTTATATGTGAATAAGTACCTTTGATAACCCTTTTCTTCTTACAAGCATATTATGTCTTCCACCATTGAATGTTTCTGTAGAAAATTTGAATCCAGTGTAATGTTTTTCCTCTTGGAGGTAATTTGCTTTATCTTTCTTTGATGCCCAAAGACTCTTTCTTCAGGATTGAAATTCACTGGAATATGATATAGTATTAATAATTCTGAATTTGTTTCTCTTAGAATATTTTGTACCTTTTCTTTGTGCAGATTCAGGTTTTTCTTTGTTGCAGGAAAGTTTTCGTTTCACTATTGTAAAAAAAAATCCACATATAATTTAACATTAGGGAAAATATTCCAAAATGTGTTTACCAGAATGTTGTCTTAGCTTATAAACTAATTATTTCTTATAAAGTCTCATATTGTACAATGTGTTCTCAAAAAGTTTTAATACACTAAATAACAAAATGCTTTTGGGGAAGCAGACTTCACTGAGTTAGTTTTGAGTACTTATAGAGGTGCTCAGGAAGAAACAGTTTAAAAAAGAGGCATCAAAGAAATTAAATATTGACATCATAATTGCATTTATTAAATATCATAGTAAGTAAGTCTTCTAAAATGACTTAAAAGGCAGTATCGTTACATCCTGACAATTGTATATGTAAGCCAATTCAACATAAGTCAACATAAACAGATTTAAAAAGTGTTCTCTTTCAGTTGACTTAAAAGGAAATACAGATCATGTGTATGGGAAAACTGATGGATAAATTAATAAAAGATATTGATATTGCAGATAGATTTGAAAAGTTGGATAAAGTTGTTTCATATATGAGAATAGAGAAAAACTATTTATAGGTATGTAAGTATATATTTAGATTATAATATTAAATATTGTAATTAGGCACTTTACTATTTCATCTACATCTCAAACATTTATAAATTCAAAGAAAATGATCTTACTGAGAATGTAGGAGTTTGTCTTGTATCATTGTATATTTGGGTATCTGTTACACTTTTATTTACTTTGTTATTCATATATCACTATTTTTGGATGTCTATATCTATTTTTGGATGTCTATAGCTATCATCCTCTAATTGCTTTTATTTTGTGTCTTTATTTTCCTAAAGTCTGTATTTTTATCCTCTTAAAGTTTATTTCTTACTATTTTTAAAGTGGTGTTTCTATCTTACAGCAGAAAGCTTTTCAATCTCATACACGACGATAGGCGTTGGCGTACTACTCGTTCCCTGTTGGTGCTGCCAAATCCAACGTCTCTATCTGCTTGAAAAAACTTTTCTTTGAGGCTAAATTTGGATTACTCTTTGCTGCAAGTAACAGAAAATCTGATCAATATGGACTAAACGAGAAAAATATTTACCTCTTAAAGATAAACAGTCCTGTAACAGGGTATATGTGGCAGCTCAGTAGTGTTACCAAGATGCAGGCTCTTTCTGCCTGTCTTCTCTGCCATCCTTAGTACATAAGTTTTTCAGCCTAATGCTTTTCACCTTGTCCCAAGATGGCTCTTGCAATTCTAGGCACGTGTCTGCCTCCAAGGCAAAAAGAAGGGGTGTGGTAGCACCAGCAGCTCTTCTTTTGGATCTGTTCCTGTAATCAGATAAGCACATGCTTTCTCAGAAGCCACTGTTCAGATTTTCTCTTAGATCATATTGGCCAAAACTAGGTCAGTGACCACCTCTAACTATAGGGAAGACTGGAAATTAGAAAATCTGTCACTTTTTTTTCCCCCAGCTTCTAAAGTGAGAGGTGATGAATGGAGAAGAGTGTTAGAACTGGCTTTTGGGTTAGCCATCTAACAGCATATGCATTGCCAAGGGGTTGTAGCTCACATCCTCATTACTTTTTCTGTTACAGCCTTGGTTGTTTTCTAACATGCATTGAGGATTTATCACTTGCCTTACAGGCTTTTTGCCTCAATTTCAAGCAGTGCCTAGGTGGTTGTTTTTTTTTGTTTTTTGTTTTGTTTGTTTTTTGTTTTTTTTTGTTTTTTTTTTTAAAGCTATTTCTCCATTGGTGTGTGAGCACATTGGTGATATGGGTGGCATCTTATATTTCTGTATCCCTAGCATCATGTGCAAAAGTTCCTGGCACATAGCTGACACTCAGATGTTTAAGTTTTTGAAGGGATACAAAACAGATTAGTACTTACCTCACAGAGAAAAGGCTTTTATCTTAACCTTACATTTTAGGTGGTATTTACACCCAAAATAAATAATAAATGTTTAAGCAGCAGAAAACATTATAGAGTTCATGTACTAAAAGCTCAAGCATGTTACTTCAGGATTACTTCTCCATCTCTTTGGCAGGTCCTGTTTAACCTCTGTCTCCCTGTCTCTGTCTTCCTGTCTGTCTGTGTCTATCCCTGTCTATCTGTCTGTCTGTCTGTCTCTCTCTCTCTCTCTTTCTCTCACACACACACACACACACTTTTTTCCAATGTTTTGATGGTTTTATTTTTTTGATACATGCATATTGTACAAAATTCAAATGTTATATAACAGTGAAAAGTTTGCCTTTTATTCCTACCTTTGAACTACCTATTTGTATTTCCTGGAGTTAACCACTGTTACCACTATCTTGTGTTTCCTTCCAGAAATATTCTAAGCATTAATAAGTATACATTAAATGATAGCATACTGTAAATAATTTTTGCTTTTTTTCTTATGCAACATTAACATCCTATACATATTTTTATAAATAATAGATTCTACAGTTATTTTGTTTAACATTGATTTCTCACATGTATATTTGGGTAATCTTTTCATATCATTCATAAAGACTTATAACAGATTCTTTATTAGCTCAGTCATATAGGTTCCCAATCCATAGCACATCATACTACATTAGAAGCAGTATATCAGAAGGGGATATGATCACTACAAGTAATAACATCACCGCAAGGTGCAGGAAATATGTACTGCTAGAAATAAGGCCTTAGGCACAGGTTAATGAGAGAAGTGAAAACTGGAAAAGCTGTTGAGTTGCAATAGTTTCACTAGTGAGTAGTGGTTTAGTAAATGTTAGAAGTGATGTCAGTCACTCTACCTGAGACGAATAAGGATGAAGAGAACTAAGAAGTGTTCTTCTAGTCGTGTCTACCCATGGAATGAGTCATGAAAGTATTAATAATAAGTATTAAAATATACATTTTCAATATTATTGACTATATTCCCAATATTATACTTTAAATGCTACTGAATTATACATATAATAAGTTAAAATTAAAAATATGCATTTTCAGCTTATGATATTTTCAACTTGCAATGGGTTTATTAAGATGTAACCCCACCATAATTCAAGGTATATCTGTATATCTGTCTACATTTTGTCTGTATTCCAGAGCTGTTTGGGTCAATGTGAACACTGCTATCCAATAGGATGATGTATTCTTAGTAGAAAAAAATCATTAATGATGGAGGTGCCTGTTAACCCAAGTTATTGAACAGTCTGTGTAACCAGTGTACCTTGACTTTGTACTCTAATTCTTTTGAGTTTGGTTGTTTTTGGTTTAATGAGACACAGTTAATTATGCTACTTTTTAGTAAACTGTTAGGTACTCTTAATTTATCTATATTTTTGATACAAATTTTTAAAAATGGAATGTCGTATTTATATTTTGTAGAAAATGGCTCTCTCTACATAGTGATGGATTACTGTGAAGGAGGGGATCTGTTTAAACGAATAAATGCTCAGAAAGGCATTTTGTTTCAAGAGGATCAGGTGAGTTAACATTTAGGCGATTGACTCTTCCTCCATTATGTTATTGAGAAATAATGCTAGGTTTGTTTATATACATATTTATTTATAACTGCAAATGCTAGTTATAATTACTATGGGACTTTGGTATCATATTCTAATATCTTAGTCACGTTTCTGTTCTAATTAGCTCCCATATTAGTTTAGGTCCATATATGATTTCTTGTTTATAATATTATTATATATGTAATATATATTATATCCTGTGTATATATGTATATAAAATACTTATATTTATGGTTATAACTTAATAACTTATTGTAGCTGGTGAATCTATATCCTGTCAATCTGGCTTATTGCTACCAGACGATATCTTCCTAACATGTAACTTTGCCAGGTAATTCCAGCTCTAGAAGCCTAGCATTGGTATCTGTATTACACCTAATCTCTGTTTTAATTTCAAGGATCTCTAAACTATGATCCTATCCTACCTAAGTAGTCTTATTTTTTTCTATTATTTCGTAACGTGCACCTTTTTTCATTTATTTAACAGATATTGATTGATGCATTGTGTGGTAGGCACTGAGACACGTATTTATACATCACTTTCTTCTACTTATGTGCTTATTGTGACTGTTTCTTTATTTTGGTAATACTTTCCCCCCACCTCTCTTTTATTAATATTCTACCAGTCTTTAAAGCTCAGCTCAAGTCTAATCTTTCGTGATCTTTTCCTTCTCTAAATTGCGTTTCTCATTATCACCCTTTCTTAATTTTAATTGGGTGCTTTAACTTAGGGGAATAGAGGGAATACTGTGCCAAGAGTGTTTTAATTGTTGTCTCTTAATTCTTATAACTCCTCCCCCACGAATCAGTGTATTTTTTTCTATTTAATAGATAAGAACTCTAACAGAAGTTAAGTAACTATCCCCAAATCACATAGTTGGTGTTTGAACTTACTTCGTCTAATGCCAAAGTTTGTAAAATTTTCTTTTTACAAACATAAATTAATTGTAAAATTATTAAAAAGTTCAGAAAGTCTTTCCCCACTGTTTTTAGTTTGGTGTATTCTTCCAGAGTTTCTTTTTCATACTTAGACAGGTACATGTAAATATTGAGAAACACATATTCAGAAATGGAACATTATACATACCATTCTCTTTCTTACTTTTGCCACTTAAAAATTATTTTGATTATCTTTACATATTAGTCCATATAGATCAGTTATATTAGTTTTAATAGCTGCATTATATTTCATTCCAGCAAAGCCTGTGCTTTTTCATTTCTTTTTTACTCTTTTATCTTCACATCCTATTTCCATTTCTCTCCCCTCCATAGGCCACTATTCCAATGTCTTTAATGAATATCTCTATGTATTTTTGCAAAATGGCTATCATTGTTTTGTATACATGTATTTTTAAGTGCATACTTATTGTGTAATAGCTTATTTAGTTTTACTCTTTTCTCTAAGTGCTATGTTTCTGATCCATCCATTTTGCTATATGTGCATATGTTGCTTCTAACTGCTATATGATGCCGCATTGTATTTATCCAAGTCTATACTTATTTTTCCTGCAACGTGTACCCTTCTTAATATATTCCAAATAATTTCACATCAGAATTATTTCTCTAGCTACGTCATAATTTACTGTAGAGCAGAGCTTTGACTTGTGTCAGATCAGGTTACTTAGGAAACTTGTGTCTATGGTAGACACCAAGTTGGCACACAACTAAGCAGTTGATTGGTAATACCGTAGTACAGGTGGGGACTTTTAGGTTCTTAGCAGTAACTTGAAATCTGGTAAAGTGAGATGTTGAGTTATATTTTAATTAAGTACTATTAAGTATTGTAATGTTATAAATCTTAAATTTTCCATAATTAAGACTACTAGACAGAGCACAGAACTTGGAGTTAAAAAAAAATTGGATTTGAGTTTTTGTTCCACTTGTCAGCTTAATAATTGTTATGTTAATCAAGTCTTCCACTGCAGCTCTTATAACAGTGTTGAGCTAATTAATACATATAGTGGGAGGTAACTTGAAATTTTTATTTTATTTTTTCTAAATTTAGGATCTAAACTTGGGAAGGTGAAAATCTGAAGAGTTGTCAGAGATTTGCTCACTTGATTAAGCTATGGCAAAGTAAAAATACTTTAAAATAAATGTAGATGGAGAGGATTCTGGGAATATAGCAGAGTAGGAAGCACTAGGACTCCATCTTCCTGCCAACACAGCAATTATAGTGGCAGAATCTGTGTGATGCAACTGTTTTGGATCTCTGGAGTCTATTGAAGGCTTGTAGCTTCCAGGAAAAGGCTTGGATAATAAATTGTGATTAATTTCAGCCCTTAGCTCTATAGCAGCAGCTACCCATCCCTCAAGTCCCAATGCAGCCTGCCACGTATGCTTTCCTGCGGCAGCTTGCATGCACCTCGTGGGAACCAGGGTGGGCAAAAAGGTCCCTGCCCTCCAAATATCAGGGATCTGTGCTCTGATCTGTACTAGATTATTGAGCTGTTTCTGATCTCTGAAGGACAGATAAAGAGCTATGCACTCATTCTTGTTGCACTTTCACCTCATTGTAACCAGACCCTCTGGCTAAAGTAATTTCTAGGAGATTTAAAGGGCCAGTACCCCTTTATTTCCTGCTTTGTTTCTTTTCCAGACATTACCTAAGACATTTAAAAGCAACCACATATACAAGGGAAATTAGAACGTCATCATGCATACCCAGGGAAAGATTCAGGGTTAGAAAAGATCTGAGAAAATTTTAAGTTTATACTCAGACTGATCCTCAGCTCAGAGTCAGCATACAACAATTAAAACAAACAAACAAACAGCACTGAAAAAAAAAAAAAAAACAGCAAACCCTGAGGAAGGAGGAGAAACTGCTTTCAATAGTTACCACATTATTAGATTCAGATGACTAATTTTAAACAACAAAAAAAAAATCCCAAGGCATACAAGAGACAGGAAAGTATGGCCCATTTAAAGAAAAAAAAATAGATCCTGTCCCTGAAAAAGACCTGATGGTCATCTACTGGACAAAGACTTAAAACAACTGTCCTAAAAATAAGAACTAAAAAAACACATGGAGAAAGTCAAGAAAAACAATATGAATAAAATGGAAATGTCAATAAAGAGAAAGCCTAAAAAGAAACCAGAAAGAAATTCTGGAGGTACAAAGTACAATAACTAAAATGAAAAATTCATTCAAGGAACTAGAAGATTTGGTGAAAAAGCTATGACAGTGGTAATTATTGAGTCTGAAGGACAGAAAAAAAAAAGATGGAACAAAAGTGAGCAGACCATAAGGGACCTGTGAAACATCATCTATCTAGTAGACCAAGATATGCACTGTGGGAATCTCAGAAGGAGAGGAAAGAGAGAATGGGGCAGAGAGAATATTTGAAAAATGGTTGAAAACTTCCGTTCCCAAATTTATTGAAAGACATGAATATAAATATCCAGAAAGCTTAACAAACTCCAAATTGGTTGATCTCAGAGACTCACACCAAGACATAATTAAACTTGAAAGGCAAAGACAGAGAATCTTAAAAGCAGCAAGAGAGAAGTGACTCATCCTGTACAAGAGAACTTCCATAAGATTATCAACAGATTTCTTAGAATCTTTGGAGGCCAGGAAGCTGGGGCATACATATTCAAGTGCTGAAAGAAAAACTGTCAACCAATAATGCTCTATTTTGTAAAACTGTCCTTTAAAATGGGGGGAGGGGAATTAAGACATTTCTAGATAAACACTGAAGTTACTCGTTATTGCTAGTCTTGCACTGAAAGAAATGCTAATCTTCAGGAGTCTTGAAGATTGAAATGATGAGACACTAGACAGTGACTTAATGCCAAATGAGGAAATAAAGAGGTCAGTAAAGGTAAATACATAGGCAGTTATTAAAGCTAATATTGTAATGATGGTCTATAACTACCCTTTTTGTTTTCTGCATGCCTTAAGAAACTAATACATTTTCTAAAAAGCAACTATTAGTCTAAAAGCTAGTATTATAACTGGTTTATAGCTCCACATTTTGTTTTATACATAATTTAAGAGACTAATGCTTTTTAAAAAATATCTTTTTATGTTTTTGGACACACAAAGGTATAATTATATAAAAATATGATTTTGTTGCATCAACAACTGAAAGAAGTGGGATGGAGATGTAAAGGAACAGAATTTTTGTGTTATTGAAGTTAAGCTGGTACAAATCCAAATTCGAGTATTATAACTTTAATATATTAACTGTAATTCCCATGGTAACAGAAAAGAAAATAGATATAGAATATATACAAAAGGAAATGAGAGATGATTTTAAATATTTACAAAAAAATCAACACAAAAGAAGACTGTAGCACAGGAAATGAAGGACAAAAAAAGCTACATAACATAGAAAACAAATAGGAAAATGACGGAAGTAAGTTTCTTCATATTGGTCCACCTTAAAAAGGAAGGAAATTCTGACACATGCTACAACATGGATCAACCTTGAGAACATTGTGTTATGTAAATAACCAGTCACAAAAGATAAATACTGTATAATTCCACTTATATGAGATACTTAGAGAGTAGTCAAAATCATAAACAGGAAGTAAAATGGTGATTTCCAGGGTCTAGGGAGGAAGGGGGAATGGAGAATTCTTGTTTAATAGGTATAGAGTTTTAGTTTTGCAAGAGGAAAAAAGTTCTGAAGTTGGATAGATGGTGATAGTTACACAATAATATGAATGTGTTTAATAACACCCAAATATACACTTATAAAGGGTTAAAACAATAAATTTTGTGTGTATTTTACTAAAACTAAAAACTTGAAAAAATATACATGAACGTTATATAATCATAAGGATCCTTAGTTCTTTCATAAAGCAGAGGGTGTTATTATAATGGAATAACTGCTTTCTGGGAAAATTACACAGAAGGTATATAGTAAATAAACTATTATCTTTTTTTAGATACTCTAAGAACAATTTATTATTCTCAGAGAAAGCCAAGTTCTGTTTTTTTATTAATATTTGTCAGTAAAAGTTTCTCAAGCTTTTTTTCTCTTCTTAATGACTAAACCAATTAAAACTGTATTCTTTGGTAAAGTTTTGACACATGTCATTGTGCAAAGGAACCTGAGTTTTGAAGTATTGTTTTGGTGCTGTAAGGCAGTTTGAGCAGTAAAAATAAGATGTACACATATAACTGTAATTCAGACAAGTATATAAGTATTACCATATGGTGTTTGGTTGGACTGGCTCAACATTTCTGAACGTTTGAATTTGAAAGCCTTTTGAGAAAGGGAATGCCATTATGCCAACAGTATTTTGTAAAAATTATGAACTAATATATACAAGGAATAAAAAGGAGAGATTAGAAGCAGGATTATAATTTAAGAGTCTTCCCTTTCCCCTAATCCCAACTCCAAGTAATCAAACCTTAATGTAATGAGTCTATATTGGGATGGACAGGGAATGGAAGTTTAGCTTTTCTATTCATACAAGTTGTGATTTCCTAAGCTTTATTTATACCTTCCATCAAAACTTAGCTCTGGAGTCATATCTGTCCAACTTTATCACTTCCAGGCTGAGTTGACTCACCTCTGTGCTTCTTCAACACTCTGGTTAACTTACTCATCTTCCCCAATAGTCTTTGCTGCGGGTTGGCAAACAGTGACCTATAGACTGAAGTCAGTCTATTGTCTGTTTTGTAAACAAAATTTTATTAAAACAATTATATTTATTTGTTAGCATGTAATATGTGGCTGCTTTTATATTACAGTGGCAAAGTTGAATTGAGACAGAGACCGTATGGCCTGCAAATCCTAAAATATTTACTTCGCAGAATAAATTTGCTGACTCATGTTCTGTGAGCTCTTTTCTTTACATTTTTGTTTATTCCTGTACCTATCCAGGTACATCATTGCTGCTGAATACCTTTTTTGTCAAATTATAAAGGAGTATAGGTATGGGAAATATGATAACAAAAAACCTATCTATAGAATGAGGCATAGGTGATTTCTAGATGTGTTCCAGTTCTACTGGTAGACTGCATAACAGTAAGACTTAACTGAAGTTTTCATCTTTTTATACTTGTTCCTGATCCCTCTCTGGTTGAATTAATTGCTCTCTCAGTATAAAGTTTGTTATATGTATTATTTATTACTCGTATTACAAATTATTATTATTATTATTATTATTATTATAGGTATTTATTTTTTACCACCATATGAACTCCTTAAAGTCATAACTATATTTCACTTTTCTGCTTGTAGTGCCTTATGCGAATGTGGAAAGGAACTTAAAAATTTGTGTAGTCCTTAGTAATAATCTATTGAACTGAACTGAGAGGCTTGCTTTTTTAAGAAAATAAATTTTTAAATATTAATTTTAGATTATCTTAATTCAATATTTGTTCTTTAGAAAAAATACTGAAGAGATAAGAATAAGAAGTAAAGCTTGTTACTTACCTTTCATTCTGTTTTCTAAAAATTTCTTCCCTGAAGTAAACATTGTTAACTGGTAGCTATCCTTCTATATTTCCTTTATTCTTTCTTTCTAAAACATACCACTTACTCATATATAATTATATAGAGTTCAGGTATGTAATATACCTAAACATATACTTAAAAAAATAGGAGTATGCTATACATACCATTTTACAACTTTCTTTTTTTCACTTAACAATGTACATAGAAGTACTTCAGTCTTTTCAGTGGCTACATAGTATCTCTGGTACAGTGATAACACAGTATATTTAATCAGGCCTTTTGATGGACATTTAGGTTATGTTTTTTTGCTCTGACGAACAGTGCTGAGGTACACATCCTTGTACACATCTTTTTGTATTTGTGATACTATATCTGTGAGATAAAGTGGAAATTGCAATTTGCTCTTTCAAATGGTATGTGAATTTAAAATTTTTACATACTTTGCAAAATGATTATAGTTAACTTCCCACAAATAGGGTATGTGTAGGCTTATTTCCCACATTCTAGCCAACATTGTTTATTATTTTGTTTTTGTCAAGTTAAAATGGTATCTTGCTTTAATTATTAATTTTTTAATTTGGAAGAGGATTAGTATTTTATATATGTGTTCACTTGCTTTTTTTCCTGTCTGTCATTTGCCTTTCCAGCCTTTTGTCCACTTCTCATTTTGGCTGCCATTATTTTTCTTTATGATTTGGAAGAACTTTTGCATGTTAAAGAATTAACAGTCTATCGATTGTGTTGCAGATATTTTCTCAAATTATTATTAAACTTTATATATTTTGTCATGCGGATGTTTTAACTTTTATAGAGTAAACTTTTTTAGTCTTGTTTCTTGTAGCTTGTGGGTTTTCTGTTATGTTTTTAAAGTCCCGCTTCAATAAGAAATTATAGAATATTAACCCATGTTTTCTTTCACTATTGTATAGTATAATTTTTATATTTCAAAATGCCATCTACTTGAAATTCTTTTTATTTTGTTTTTGTTCTGTTTTTTAATTAAATTTATTAGGGTGACATTGGTTAATAAAATTGTATAGGTTTCAAATGTATGTACAGTTCAGTAATATGTCATGTATATTGCATTGTGTGTTCACTACCCAAAGTTAAGTTTCCTTCTGTTACCATATGTTTGACCCCCTTTACCCTTATCTATCTCCCCCGCTTTCCCCTGTGGTAACCACTAAAACTATTGTCTGTGTCTTTGAGTTTTTGTCTTGTTCATTTGTTGCTTTCTGTTTTATATCCCTCATATAAGTGAAACCATATGGTTCTCAACTTTTCTGACTTGTTTCTCTTGGTATTAGGGCTGAGGAAAAAATGAAGTCTTTTTACTTTCAAGTGGCCAGCTCCTGAGTGTGTTTATATATGGTAAATGTGGGGAGAGAAAAAACTCAAGAGATGTCATCCAAATTTCCAGTCTGATTTTTTTTTCCTATGATTTTTATGTTTTAAAAAGCATGATAGAAAAAAGATATATTTAAAAAGAAAGAAAAGTCACCCACCATCATACTATCATAAAATATAAATTATTCCCATTTTTCACTCTTCTTTGAAAATTTCTTAACATATTTATTGTGACTTATAAGTGATGCTTCAGTAGCAGTCTCTTTCATTTTAAAGTTAGTATGTGCATATGTGTCATTTGGCTTGAATATCTATGTAATGTTAGTCACTACAAATTGAAAATAAATTATAGCATAAGTTTTCTTTAAGGATTTATTTCCCTTTAGCCCCAGATATTCATGAATCCTTTAGTAGTCAAGGAAAGAATACTGTGAAATGTAAATTTTAAAAGACATGACAAATCTGATTTTTCTCCCCTAGATTTTAGACTGGTTTGTGCAGATATGTTTGGCCCTGAAACATGTACATGATAGAAAAATTCTTCACCGAGACATAAAATCCCAGGTACGTTTAGTATAAATGGATATGGACATGGAACTGGAATTTTTGACCCCAGTCTAATCTATATCAGATTATCTATTTTCTTTCTTCACTGTTCTCCCTTCACTGTAATCCTAGAAGTCTTCATCAGCATCTTGCCTTAGATCTCCTCCTGCCTACTTCCTGTATCTTCCTCTTTCTTCGTGTACTTTCCCATTATAACAGAAAATATCCAAAAAATGAAAGTGTGGAACTTACACTTTTTGAGATTTTTGCATGTTTGAAGATGACTGTATTCCAATATCTTACTCTAATGATACTTCAGATATAAATTTCTAGTTTGGAAATTGTTTCCCTATGGAATCTTGAAGATATGGCTCATCTGTCCTGTGGCTTCTAGTGTCGCTGTTTAGGAATTTAAAGCCTTTATGATTTCTTATCCTTGCTTCTTTACTCTAGAAGATTTTAGGATCTTTTCTCTGATCCCATTGTTCTGAAATTTTAGTGTTGTGTGTTGGTGAGGTTCAGTTTTTATTCATTATGTTGTATACTTTTGATCTGAGAATGTATATTTCCTCAGGAATGTTTTGGACAATGTTTAGCTATATTTTTTTAAATATCATTTCTCTATCACTGTCTTCATGGTTGTCTTTTAGATTTTTTTCTGGACATATGATGGAGGTGCTTAATCTACTCCTTCAAGTATCTTATTTTTTTCATATTTTATCTCTTCATCTCTGTTTACATTCTAGGCGAATTCCTGATCAACCTTCCAGTTAACTAAATCCCTTTTTAATTTTGTACAAACTAGAGCTTATCTCATCTAGTTTTTGTTATAATGATTTTTTTCTCTTTAAGACTTTTATGGATTTTCACAACTATTCTTGTTTCTGATTAGTTCTTATTTCATAATGTCTTGTTCTTTTTATATGGATATCTGTTCCTTCATTTACCTCTTTGCAATTTCTAAACATCTTTACTTTCAAGTTTTTGTTGGACCAATTTATAAAATTCTATCTGGAGTGAATTTTTGTTTCAATGATTTTTTTTGGCTGTTTTTCTTTGCATTATATTTATTCATATGTATGTTTTGTCTCCATAACTCACTCATCTTTGCATAGAGGTTTCATGGCTGTTTCACTTATGCTCTCAGTTGCCAGAGTGGGAAGTGCCAAGGAAGTTCATTTCCTTGTGTCATGGCCAAGGGTCTGTCTCTTACCTCAGGCCTGAAGCTTCTTACATAGCCTAATAGTCTCAGGGTAGTGGGAAGAAGAGGAACTGTCCCCCAACTCCCTTCCAGCTAATTCCGTTTCACCCCGTTTCACCCTATCCTTGTCAACCCCACTTTGTGTCATCTTTGATTGTGAGCATGTGCCTGATTCAAGTCTCCTGGCTGATAAGGGGTTTAATTCATGTTATTCCACAAACTCCCGGCTTCACTGTTTCATAGAGTATTGGAGTTGTGTATTTATAAATGCAGAATAATTGGATAAATAATTAGAAATTTAAAAAAGATTAAATCTTCATCATGCTGTTTTCTTTATTTTTTGGATTGTGCCCAGGGATCTCTACTTTTTTTTTTTATTGAAGTGTAATTGGCATACAGTATCCTATTAGTTCAGGTGTACATCGTAGTGATTTGATATATACATTATGAAATGGGCACAATAAATCTAGTTACCATCTATTACTACAAAGTTATTACATATTACTATGTTCCCTATGCTGTGCAATACATCCCTTTGACGTACTGATTTTATAACTGTAAGTTTGTACCTCTTAGTTCTCCTTCACCTATTTTGCCTGTCCCTCAACTTTTAATATGAACTTGTTACATTTAGGCTAATTAGAAATTTTAGGCAGTTTTTTTTTTTGATGGAGGAGGAGGTCTAGATTCATCTTTTAAAAGCTTTATAGAGATATATTTCACAAACCATAAAATGCATCCATTTAAAGTTCATTAATTTTTATTATATTCACCAAATTGTGAAACCATCATCACTCTCAAATTTCAGAATATTTATCACTCCAGAAAGAAACCCTGTACCTATTAGCAGTCACTCCACATTCCCCCTCCACTTGCATTTTGGAAACCTCTAAAATACTTTCTGTCTTTATGGTTTTGCCTACTCTGGACATGTTATATAAATGGAATCATTTAATATGTGCCTTTGCCTGTTTTAAAATTGAGTTATTTGTTTTTCATTGTTGTTGAGTTGTAAAAGTTATTTATTCTGGATACAAATTCCTTGTCAGATATATGATTTGCAAATATTTCCTCCAACTCTGTGGGCTGTCTATTCACTTTCTTGATGGTGTCCTTTGATGCACAGTAGTTTCTAATCTTGATAAAATCCATTTTATCTTTATTTTTTATTTTTATTTTTATTTTTTGCATGTGCTTTTGGTGTCATCTCTAAGAAATCTTTGCCTAACCCAAAGGCGTTAAGATGTACTTCTATATTTTCCACTAAGAATTTTATAGTTTTAGTTCTTATATTTAGGTCTAGGAAGCATTTTGAGTTTATTTTTATGTACGGTATGAGATAGGAGTTTACATTCATTCTTTTGCATGTGGATATCCAGTTATCTCAGTTATCCAGTTATTTTTTTTTTACAACTGGATTCATTTTTTATGAAAATGTTGCTGACTCAGAACTGAACTGTAATAATAATTCCATTTTTTTTTTCCTCTCTCACAGAACATATTTTTAACCAAAGATGGGACAATACAACTTGGAGATTTTGGAATTGCTAGAGTTCTTAATAGGTAACATATCCAATTGTAAACTTTATTTTGATATATCTTTACTGAAATGTTAATTCATGATGATGTATATGTGATAATTTATATCTTTAAGGATTTTAAACTTCTCTAATAATTCTTTTTCTTCCAGTACTGTAGAACTGGCTCGAACCTGCATAGGGACCCCATACTACTTGTCACCTGAAATCTGTGAAAACAAACCTTACAACAATAAAAGGTATTTGAAATGATATTCATTACATATGTATTTTCTTTAAATCTATTATATTTATTAGCCTTCAGGATATTATTTTAAATCAATAATATATAGAGGTAAACATATGTATATAAATATATATACACACATACATTTTAGTATATGATAAGGGGAATTGTAAAGTCACTATTTTACTGTCTTGCTAAAGACATTATACAAAGAATCACTTTATTATTTAAATTGTATTTGGAAATAGACTGCTTTCTTCTATCATTCTTTTTGTAACTTTTTACTGAATTATAATAGTTATTTTTTAACATTTTTTTTTTGTTCCTGACACTGTTTTGTATGCTTTCTGTGTATTAACACTTAATCTTTACAATGACCTTGTGAGTTTTATATATTAATCATGAGCAATTAATTGTTCCTCCTTTCCTTACAAGGAAATCAAATGCAGAGAAGGATAAACTATCTTCAAGGTCCTGTACATTTGGCTTCCAACTCCAAATTTCTAATTACTGAGCTATACTATGGTTACCAGATTGTGTATATAGGTGGGAAGAGGAATTCTGCCACTGGATTCCAATTAGCTTTTATTTTCTCTCACTCTTTCTAATAGAAAAGTCCCAACCAGAAAACAATGGACTTAATTTTGAAAGCACTCATAGAAGCTAAAAGAAAGACAGTGGTAATTAGTAGTAATGCATGTACTCATGATTGTTATGTGTCCCTTCCCCATCCTCATACCCCCTTTTTTTTGAAGATGAGGAGGAAACTGTATTTTATACTTGAGCAATAGAAACTGATCATCCTAACAATGTATTTTTAAATTTATATTACATGATCAGTATTACTGGATATTCTAAAGGATAATAGCATTTTCTTTGAACTACAGTAATTTTACATATTAATGTTACTTCTGTTTCTTGTCAATAAGTCAACTGTAAAATATATCAGTCTTTAAATTAGGAATGAATTTAATCGTCTTTTAAAGAATTTTATATACAATTTTTGTGGGAAAAACACTTAAAATGTAACAGACAAGCATCAATTATACTTTGAAATTCATATTTTTTAAAATGTATTTTAAAGTATTTTATTAATGGCATCATTAGCTTAATGTTTTTGTTCATACTGTTTAATTTGAAATATGTACAAGTTACTAAATAGTTTAATTACATTTTTATTTTTTCCCAGCTGAATCTTGAAATTAATGATTTCATTACATATAATAGAATATTACTGAATCATAAAAAAAGAATAAAATCTTGCCTTCTAAAACATGGATAACCCTAATATTTCAAAAATGGATTTTATTCTTTTTTAATAAGTTCACCTTTCAGGAGCAGTGGTTTATGCTTTCGTTGACTTCTAAAAACCACTATAATTCTGAACTATGAGTTTCTTTTTCCTTTTTAAAAATAAAAGTAGTTTTTCTTATTATAAAAATATCTGTTTATTTTAAGATAGAAGAGATCATATACAAAAGAGGTAGTGTAACTAAGTCTTTAAATTAGAATAAATATTCTTACCACTATTTCAATTGGCTATTACAGGTTTATTTGAGACAGAACTTTAGTAAATCAATATTTTCATGTTTTTAAAGTAGTATTTTTCTTTTATATATTGTTAAAAATTATGGCATTTTGTAAATAATTGAATAAAGTAGTTTGAGTTTTGTGAGATAACAGCATATCTATGAAATTTGCTGATTCTGTTTTTTAAAATATTAAATTTCCTTAATGAAACTGTAAAATATTAGGGCAACCATTACTTTTTTAATCTGAGATAGCTGTTTTTGTCGTTTGGTTATGACATTTTAAGTTTTAAAGGACATGTTTTATGGATCACATATTTTTGCAAAGCATTTTCATGCAGGTATTGTTTCCTTTAAATGAAAAAATTTTAAGTAAAATCTGATACTTACAAAAAATTTTTTATTCTCTTTTCTAGTGACATTTGGGCTCTTGGATGTGTCCTTTATGAGATGTGCACACTTAAACATGCAGTAAGTAGACATTTCTGGAATATTTTTAAAATTACGTCAAAAAGTGATTATAATATTTCTATTTTTTTAAAAAATGTCACCTTTCAGACAACCCTCTTGTAGTAGAAATTCTTCTGTCAATTTTTAAATTTCTTCTAAGAAGTATAAATTTAAATTGACTTTCCCTTAATATGTACACATATATTACATATGCATCTTATGTGTTTGTTATAATACACATATCATACTTTTTCCAGAAAATTATTTCTGAAGACAGAAATAAATTTGCTATCTTTTAAATGTTAAGTTCACATATTAATTTGATATTCTAGCTTACTAAATTTTATTAGTTTCATTTTAGGAATTTTTCTAAAAACACCCAAATTATTTGAGTTTGGAACTGAGATTATCTAAGGAACATTTTTCAACATATTTATCGAAGGATTTTATCAATTTAAATACTCTTCAGTTTTAATTTTCACCTTTGAAACTCTTTTGAGATGGCATATACACCAAAAAGGGGCAGTTCTTGTCTTAAATAGGTTGAATTTTAATCATTTTCTATTTTGGAATTTGGAATTTGCATTTTAAAAATCCCGCCCTCCATTGATTAAACAGTAGTATTTTCATTACAGAAAATGTAACACAAAAATATAAAGAAGTGAATAAATGTCAAGAGTAATTCTTTCAATCAGTAATTACTACTTGTAATATTTTGTCATCTTCTAGGATTTCTTCTAGGATAATTTATAAAACGAGTTTTGTTTTTTTGTTTTCCTCAAAAGTTTAATTATATTTTATAAACAGTTTTATAAAATAAAACTGGTTGGTTTCTTATTGCCTTATATTATTTGGGGAGTATTTTCCTTCATTGAGTTTTTTTCATGTTTGTATACTCTCCTACTGTATTGCCTTTGATTCTTTTCTTCTTAAGGAAAAATATATAGACTGCCAAATTGACATGGGATGGTAGTTATGATATCTGTATTTGAGGGAATTGGTCAGTTTTTCTGTGACACAATCATCTTAGGTCTAAATCAGTGTATTTTTTAAAAAATCTTTTCATTTACTTTTAACTGTCACTGTTGCTTCTGTATTTTGTAAATGTTTACTCGTAAGTGTACATGCGAAGTTAAGTAATTCACTAACCTTTACTGATGAAGAGTTTGCCAGTTGACAACTAAATGAAAATTCTTTATAGTGAAGGACTAGAGTAACATATCTTTCTTCGTTTAAGATTCTTAAGTACATAGCTATTTCTATAGCAGTTGATTTGAATTCAGATTTTAATAACTTGAGTGACATATTTTAAATGTGCTAGAAAAATTCAACATTTAACAGAACTCTTTTATAATTGGAATAATCACCAATACCTAATTATACCAGGACTTATTCTGTATATTAAGAATATGTTGATAATGTACAACTATTCTTTGCTGTTTTAGCTGAGATGTCAAAGCTTAATTTTACTTATTGTCAAATTGAAATATTTAGATTTTAAACTGCCCCACGTTTTTTGTTGTCGTTGTTTTTATTTCAGTTAGAGTTTATAGTGTGTTTAATTCTAAAATATACAGTATTCCCATTTATATATTCTCCTTTGGACTACTTGCCGCATTGTTGATTCCATGGCTTTTAGGAGCATCACACACTTAATAATAATAACAATAACAACAAGCAGCAGTGTTTAAAAGGAAAGTAATTAGCACTTTGATTTATTATATTTTCCCAAAATACTTTTAGTTCTGTAGTTAATTCTTTGTTCTAGTTATACAACAGGGCGCAAGAAAGCAGGTCTTAAGTAAAAGCCACCAAGTTTGTTTGTTTTACCATCTTCTTATTGTCATGTTTTTATAAAATCTTTAATTAGTACTTATATCCCATCTTTTAATATTTTGAATACGTAAAAATTTTATAGCAAGTTATAACATATTATGAGGACTGATACTGTGTTTTAAATATATTCAAGTGAGCCTTTCTCTTGAGAACATATGCTGATTAACATATTTGGAAGAAGATTGTATTTCTGTTTTATATTGATAAAAGAACTATTTCTCATTGTTGATATTCCCATTTTCAATTTATGTTTGTTAATTTATATGTTAATTTATTTTCTGGATTTTAGTTTGAAGCTGGCAATATGAAAAACCTGGTACTGAAGATAATATCTGGGTCTTTTCCACCTGTGTCTTTGCATTACTCTCATGATCTCCGCAGTTTGCTCTCTCAGTTATTTAAAAGAAATCCTAGGGATAGACCGTCCGTCAACTCCATATTGGAGAAAGGTTTTATAGCCAAACGCATTGAAAAGTTTCTGTCACCTCAGGTATGTTTTTTTTTTTTTACTTTAGAATTAAAATTGAATAGTAGAGTTATGGTGCTTAACTAGGATATCACTCCTATTTTGAGGAAAGCCCTTCAGAACTTTGGGGAATGAAGTGCTCTTTTCAAATTACTTCAGAGTCACCTTTCTTTCCATTCTTGTATAACTCTTCCCCTTCCTCTTTGCTTTCTAGTTGTGAATCTGTTAGAGAGAAAACATTACACCTGTTTCTCTTTTTAACAGTTAATTCTTAACTTTTGTTACTTATGATCACCAAATGTATGGTGGCTTTTTCCCACACAGGCAATTCTGTGACACAGCTGGGTGTCCTACAACTCAATTCAGTTCTGACACTATACCTGGAAATAGCATCAAATCCCTCAGTCCCACAAGACTGCCTCCATTTCAGACACCATCGACATTCCAGGTTGTCACTTTCGCTTTAGTCCGACCAGCTTTAAATCAAAGTTTCCCATAACTCCTACCTCTGGTTCAATTAATTTGCTAGAGCAACTCACAGAATTCAGAGAAACATTTACTTATATTTGCCAGTTTAGGTAAGGATGTTATAAAGGATATAGATGAAGATGAAGAGGTACATAGGGCAAAGTTAAGAAGGGTCTCAAGTGCAGGATCTTCTGTCTCTGGAAATGGGATGCACCACCCTCCTGTCATGTTTACTGACCCAGAAGCTCTCCAAACCCATTCCTTTGGTTTTTTTACAGAGGCATAATTAATTAAATTAATGGCCCTTAGTGATTGATTTGACCTCTAGCCCCTTTCCTCTCCTGGAGGGGAAGGGAGTTGGACTAAAAGTTTTAGACCTCTAATCACCTTGTTACTTTCTCTGGCAATGAGCCTCCATCCTTAGGGGCATTCCAGAGTCACTTTATTAATATAAATTCAGATATGTTTTAGAAACTATATGTCAGGAATTTGACAAAGATCAAATATATATTTCTTATTATAAGTCACAATAACACAGAATCATTCCTCTGTCTCTTGGGTTTCTTTTGTTTTTTAATTTTTTTATTATAAACTATATATATAACATAAAACTATGTTTAAGTATATAGTTCAGTGATATTAAATATGTTCATCATGCTGTACAAACATCATCACCATCCATCCTTATAACTCTTCATCTTGTAGAACAAACTGTATACCAGTTAACTACCAACTATCCATCCTCCCACACATACTGGTAATCACCTTTCTACCTTCTTAGGTTTCTAACTGTAAAATTTTTAAACCTTTCTGTGCCCTGCTTTCCTCACCTGTGAACAATGGGATTATAAACATAATTCCATCATGAAGCTGTTATGAGAATTAAAAGTGATAATGCATGTAAAATACTTCATGGCTAGCACATAATGTGTTCAGTATATTCACTATATAGAATATTATCAATATGTTACTTTAATGTAAATATAATTTTATATTTTTAATTATATTTTGTTTTATAGAAAATGATTAGAAACCATTGTTCTGTGGGCATTTATATATATAATTGTTGACCCATTATTTTTCCTGTCATACTTGCATATAGGTACACAATAAATATTAAGGTGAATTGAATTTTAATTTGACAGAACATAAAAAAGTCTATATCAAATCAATTAGCATAAACTATATAAATATGATCACCTGAAACTGGAATTATTTTCCATTACATGTTTTGCATGGTCTTTGTTAGTTTAAGTAATCACTATTAAACTCTTCTTGCAATCATACATCTAGCAAAATCATAGTTTTATTACTTTTATATGCTTGTGAGAGGAGAGGGGAGTGTCATATACCTTCTGGCTTAACAGATCATCTATGTAAACAAATAGTCTTCAGAAAACAGAAATGTGTATTTAACTATTACTACCAGGAGAACACATTAATAAGCAAGAAAGTCAATTAAAAGTCGAGGGTTAAAATATACTCGTATAGGACATAGCAACAATCTCTGAAACGCCGGTGTCTTTTTTATGATTCCTTTGTTATAAATAACATTTTCAAAGACAGTTTTATGATGCAATATATTATTGTTTTTTTGGCAACTACTAAAGGAGAAAGAATGACTTAATTTTGCTGAGATTCCTTTAGCCCTATACCAGCAGTTAGGACATACCATCATCTCAAGGCTGAAGCACTGGAATTCGACTAGCCAGCCATGATAGAAAATTGTCAAGCCTGATATATGCAGAACTTATGGAAAGAAAAAAGAGCAGACTACAATTATTAACAAATGGGGTATTGACATTACATGTTTATAGTACATACCTAGTCCCTTGTTGCTATTTCGGCACCACTTAGATTTCCTTCTTCACAAAAACCTTTATCTTTTGTTCTTAAGATTTATTTTCTGCTACGTAGTCATGCACCACTTAACAGTGGGAGTATGCTCTGAGAAATTTACTGTTAGGCAATTTCATCATATTGTGAGCATCGTAGAGTGCACTTCCACAGAACTAGATGGTATAGCCTACTACTCACCTGGTGTGTATGGTAAATCATTGTCATATGTGTGGTCTGTAGTTGGCTGAAACAGAAGTGTTATAATATGACGCATGACTGTGTCATCACTTGTTCAGTATTCTAATGAGAAAGTTTGTGATATATTTTTTAAAGCTTTAACTTTGAAACAATTTATGTGTTTTATTTCAACATCTGACCTATTATTTTTAGTGTCACTATAATTTTTATTCCCCTAATCCTCAGTGCTGTCAACCAAGGTTAATAGGGTTTAGTTCTCAATCTTGCACACTCTGGAAACTTCTTCCTGGATATGGCTTGAGAAATTACGAATAAGCTCTGATTCGTTAGGAATATAGGTGCTGTCCAATAAGACTTTGTGTGATGATGAAGTGTTTTATATTTACATGGTCCAAATTGTAGCCACTAACCACATGTGGTTATTGAGCACTTAAAATGTAGCTGGTGTGACTAAAGAGCTGAATTTTAAATTATATTATTTAAAATTTTAATTCAGATAGCTACATATGGGTAGCATAGGGATTCCAGAATCTTCTTGGATTCTATACGCCATACCTCTCAATTCATATTTGCATTCACACAGGGGAAAAGTAAGACTCACATTCAAACAATGGAAGAAATTACCCAATATGGAGCAAGCTGCAGATCATAAAACACTCATTTTCTTCCATGAAAAAGAAAGGGGAGAAATGCAGATGTTCAGAAGAGAAAACGCTTTGACACAGTTACTCTGAATTGCCTGTGAACTAGACTTTCACTTACATTTATCTTATGGTTCAGTGGTTCTTAAACTTTAACATACATAAAACTCACTTGGAGGGTACTGCTGGTTAACACCATTACAATTTCTATTTTAGTAATTTTTAGGTGGAGCCTGAGAATTTGCATATTTAATACTTTTCTGGTGATGCTCATTCTTCTTGTATGCGACTTTGAGAACTGCTCTAGAGGGCTTCTTGATGGGAAGGATGACCAACTCTGTCATATGTATTTTGTTTGTTTGTTTTGTGTGTGTGTGTTTTTTGTTTGTTTGTTTTTGTTTGGTTGGTTTTTTGGGTTTTTTTGCCTGTTGGAGCTTTGGTCAACTGCCACTGTGGAAATATTCTCTACACTGTGGAAAAATTCCCTTGCCTTCTGCACCCAGTATGAAAGAAAACAGGCTTCAATAGAGTTAAATCTTCATTGACGTTACAGTTTTGTACTGAAAGAGAGAAAAAATATGTAGTGAGTAGAGAGAGAAAATTACTTGCACAGAGTACTTGTTTCTTGCTTCTGAAAATATGTTCATAAATATTGGAGAATTGGTATAGTTTTAGTAATAGTAAAAAGAGACACTTGTTAAATTATCTAAGAATATGTAAATATTTATCTAATAATATGTTTATAATTATATAATGATAAGAGTGAAAAATCATTGGAGATGCTGAAGATTCAGAGTAAAGTTGAAATAACTGAGAGGTTAAGCTGAGAAAGCGTTAACGAACTGATTCTTTATCAGTTTTGAAGTGAATGAAGGATATGGATACACATGGAGTATAGAGATTATTCTGGGTAGGAGGCAGTTGTGTTAAATTGCTGAGGTAAAACAGGAAACCAATGTGTGGGGGCCTTTGTGGTACATTAGATTAATTTGAGAAGAATGCTTGTTTGAGAAGGTCGTAAATATAAATTGATAAGATTGAGAAGGAGTTAGCATGAGAGGAATTTGGCGAATGTATTATTTGGATTTAATTAGTATAGTTTATTTGGCAGCATAATTGTGACTGAAAAAGGAAAAAAATGTATTCTGATTAATTCTGATTAATGGGTAAGTTTTTTATTTTGGAAATTTAACATCTTTTCTAACTCTTTTTTTCTACTTTCGATCTAAGCTTATTGCAGAAGAATTTTGTCTAAAAACATTTTCCAAGTTTGGACCACAACTTATACCAGGTAAATGAAATTTAATGAGTCTTTTCATCTGTTTACCATAATCAATTTATTTATTATACTAATAATATCTATTATACTAGAGGTATATGCAGATAATAAATTGGGATAATTGTACATAAAATTAATTTAGAAATGCATATTTAAATTATAATATATGACTATATAACATGTTCTGATAAATTAAAATTTTCTATTTTTTTGACTGCCTTATTTAAATGAAATCTTTCTTGAAACCTATCTTTATCAAATGCTTAGGTGATATTTTGAGAACATTGTCATAAAATGTTATATCTTAAGTGTATATTTTTATGTAAAATATTTTTCTTTGGGAAATACTTTATATTCTATAATTTAAAGAATAAATTAATGTGAAGTTAGGTACCTTATCAAGGATAATTGACTTTTAAATGTGGCCCTCAAGAGTAGAATATTTATAGGATTGTGTATGTATATCTATATACTATATGTATGTATATGCATATATTTGTGTAAAGGAGAGATTATGTTATTTCTACATAGAATGATTTCAGAATGGATTTTTAAAATCAGTGGAAATGATTCGGGATTTGAGAAGTATATCATTTTTCAAACATAGTGTTTTGCACTTTCTACTCAATTTTGAGTTTGAGTAAATAAAAATAAAATATCATAAAACTGAGTCCATATAAGCTGGAAGTGGTGTGGAAGTGCATTCTCAGGAAGGCCAGCTATACTTAGGTTTTCTTAAAGATTCTTAGACTTGTCCCTTCAGTGGGCAGAGACTATCAGACCCTGGGAAATGAATTCACTCCAAACAAAATTCACCAGAAACACATGAACGACAGAATCAGCATGTCTCTCATGGCAAAGTCAAGGCTCATGAGAAGTAATTTCTTTTTTTTTTTAATATTACTTTTTTGATGACATTGGTTAAAGAAATCCAGTAAGTTTCAGGTGTACAATTTAACAGTAAGGCATATATATTTTGCATTGTGTGTTCCTGTCCCATAGTTAGATTTCTTTCTGTCACCACATATTTGACCCCTTTTCCCCCATCTGCCTCCCTCTTCCACCCTCCCTCTCATCCTCTGGTATCCACTAGTCTATTGTCCATGTCCATGAGCCTCTATTTGTTTGTCCTGTTCCTTTGTTGATTTTAGGTTTATATCCCACATATAAGTGATATCATGTGATTTTCAAGTTTGTCTGTCTGGCTTATTTCGCTTAGCATGATTATCTCAAGTTCCATCCATGTTGTTGCAAATGGCTGTATTTCATTTCTTCTTATGGCTGAGTAATATCCCATTGTATATATGTACCATGGCTTCTTTAGCCAATCATCTGTCATAGGACACTACAGTTGCTTCCATGTCCTGGCCACTGTGAATAGTGCTGCTATGAACATCGGTGTGCAAATATCTTTTCAGATATGGGTTTTCAAGTCTTTGGGATAAATACCCAGTAGAGAGATTGCTGGATCATATGGTAGATCAATTCTTAGTTTTTTGAGGAACCTCCATACTGTTTTCCATAGTGGCTGTACCATTTTGCAGCTCCACCAGCACCAGCAGTCATTCCTAATTAAAAGCCTCATCGTCATAAAGGCCAGAAATACCCCATTCTCAGCACATTCTTTCCACACAAGAAGCCTATCTAGGAATTAGAAAGTTATTTTACTGTAAGAGGAGTTGAATGAATGAAATGTTTAATAGCATGTGGCTAAATAGGAGTCATATTACTGATTGGCCTATAAATACTTTGTGGGCTCTTACTCCCTATATTATGCTTATCCTACTGGTAGCCTTGTCTCTGAGCATGAAAAATGTTCAAAATCAGATAAGTAATTCTCTCTCTTTAGAAAGTCAACAGGAACTATTTATATCTGTCTCCTGGGACTATTCATTTTTATACTTTTGTGCCTCTTGCCCCTTTTCTGGCCTCCAGTGTTTCTTTGGTTATGTTAATACATGTAGCCAGATCACAATGTTGTGACTTGGTATGTCTGCATTCTGGAATGATCTTACAGTTTAACTCTCAAAGAGAATTTTTTTTCCCACATTTCCTTGTTCCTGTCAGGATGCTATTGGAGTATATGTTCAGAAAACCTCACCCCAAAATACTGTATCTCATATCTTCAAATTATGAATTTCTAAATTGCCAATCAAATGGATAATATTTTTATTTTTATATGAGTTTACTAAATTTATGAATACTATATGTTCATTATAAGAATTAAAAAAATAAGAATAACCTCTAATCATAACATATACTGTTATATATTTGTATTTTCTTTCTGTGATAACACATGTGCAATGATTGAAAATTGGGATTGCATTATAAACAAAGGTTTGTTTCTTTTATTCACAGTATTATATGATGATCATTTTCTAATACAACCAAATATTCTTTGAAGAACTGGGTTTAATGATAGTATTTAATTGTGAACTACCAGTTAATATATTTTTTTTCATTTCCCCTTCTAAAAAAAAATCAAAACAAAACAAAGAACACTTGTTGGAGGAGATGGATTTAAATTGATTTAACTTATGATAAAATCCTGAGATCACAGGCTGGAAGAGGCAGAAAGAAGCTCCTACTTCGACTGTGAGGCAGTTTAGGCAGAGAGGCACCTTAGCAGATATGGAGAATAGTTAGAGGAAAGAGGATTTTGATAAGAATTGATATGGACTATACTCTTTGACTTCCTTTGTTATATTCCAGAGGTGTAAATAGTAGACTTTTAATTACTTTAACTGTTTGTTCTTGAATTTATCATTTTTCTGATACAGAACCTTGTCTAGGCTTCAGTAAGAGTTTCATACATAATGCTGCAGGGTTTATCCTTGTATATAAATTTTTGTTTCTCTGATTAGTCTTTAAAATCAGTTAATAAACTTTGTTCTTGATATAGATTGCCCTCCAGAAAGTTTGACCAGTTTATATTCCCACCAGGAGTACCTAAAGGTACCTGTTTCATGAGATCTTTAGCTATAACGATCGTTCTAAGATATTCACCCTTCAATAGGTCTGTAGGTATAAGTGTCCAGAGTGTATATGAAGAAAATATTAAGTTGCTCATAGTGATGGAATTAATGTTTAACAGTTATTCTTGAAGTTTATGTTCTGATTTTGCAAGTAATTTCTAAAACAGTTTTTTAAAATTTATTTTTAACAGCTTTATTGAGAAGTAATGAACATACCATTCAATTCACCCATTTAAAGTCTACAATTCAGTACTTTGAAGTATATTCACAGATATGTGCAATCATTATGCACAGTTAGTTTTAGGGTAGTGCTTTTATATCATGACATATTTTAACATCTTATAGGTCTGGCTTTTGCTTCTTTGAGGAAATGTCTCTAGTGTAAAATAACTATAATGAAGGCATTGACATGTGCTAAGGAGTGAATATTATGTTGAATGAAAAGTTTCAAACGAAATGTCAACGATCATGAAAATGAAAAATTGCTATCGTGAAGAATTTTGAAATTAAAGATTTAGCATAAAGAATTCTGGAAGAAATTCTTTTTATCTTTTCATGTAGCTAAAAGACCAGCTTCAGGACAAAGCCTAGCTTCTGTTGTGTCTGCTCAGAAAATTACAAAGCCTGCTGCTAAATATGGAGTGCCTTTAGCATATAAGAAATATGGAGATAAAAAATTGCATGAAAAGAAACCACTCCAAAAACTTAAACAGGTATGATTATGTTAAAAACTGTTATTAGTAACAAATTCAATTTTAATCTTATTTGATTGCAGCTCAATTTAGTTATTTGATATTAATGGGATGATTTTTATTTAGTTACTAAAGAACTGTTCTCTGCTTTGTCAGTCTTCTAAAACTAAGAAGCCTTAACATTAAGTAGATATATTAAGTAAAGTAGTTGATGCTATAAAAATAAAGTAATGCTATAAATGAAATCATTTTTAACAGCCTAAGCAGAATGATTTTTGTGCATAAAACAAGTAAGTATCTGATACATTTGATAAAAACCTGGGAAAATTTTGTATTTGAGAATTTATAATCATATAAATATATCCACAAAGCCCTCTTATGGTATGTTATCAACAAAAGCCCTTGTATTATAAACTTCTAAAGATTGTCCTCACTTTTTTTGTCTTAAAACCTGGCTTGTCACTGAACACACTGTTGTAAAGCTCTTGTGACTATTTTCTTTCTAATCCCTTAATACTGTGGAGCCTTGAGTAGGATGAGGCAGATGTTTTCCTTACTTCTCACTGCCAGAATCTTCCTTGTTTCCTAACTCACCCCCTCAAGCTTTGACACTTTTATCATGAGACTGCGTCACCTGCTACCCCTCCATGTTAGGGTCATCTGCAGACCTTCATTTTTTGATGAGTTTAATATTTGACTCACTGTCACTCTTCTAAAAACTGCTATTCTTGGTAAGTTCAGTATCCAAAACAGTGACCCTTCCAGTAGTACATGGCCCTTTGTTTTCTTAATCGTTCTCTTTTAATGATCTTGCCTCCCACCATACCTTAGAATGCTCACCTGTAGTCGTGTCATCAAATTGGGTATTATCAATAATACCAACTATTCTGCAGTCTCAATTATAACCATCCCACTCCCTGACCACTACTTTCTCTGTTTCCTGCTCATTCCTCAAAGGCTCTGCCTCCAAAACTTCTGTCTTATTTGGACCCATTGATTTTACTAGTTTTCATTGCCTGTCTCCTCCTAGTTTTTCTTTTACTTTTCCAGCTTAAATCCATGTTCTCTCATAATAATAATTTCCAAAACATCAGCTCTCTTGCCTCTATTTCCACTATTACAAATCACCTGGCAAAAACTTAATTTAGTGAAATCCAACTCTCTACCATTTTATGTCTGAACTTGGGCATGGAATGTAATTGAAAAAACATTTAACTATTCTAACTGTTCTCACTTTAAATTTATCACCAACAATGGCAAGTGAGAATCTCTCACCACCCTGTTATATTTTCTCAGTCCATTTACTCTCACATTTTATAGATAATTATCTTTTGCCTTCTCCTTGTTTTTTTTTACTAAAGGCTAATGACCTTGCTTCTTATTTCATTGAGAAAATAGAAGCAATTGGAAGAAAATTTTCCCACACACTCAACACTACTTCTGCTAGTCGGTCATATATGTTTATAAATATTCTGCCTTTCTTCCTATTACTTTAGGTGATCTATTCTCACAGAGTCAACACGGCCATTTATGTATATTATTATTATTACTTTTGCCTCTTAAAGGACTTTGTGGTCTCTTCTGCATTATTATATTGTTCCTCTTTACTGAGTCATTCCTATTAGCAAACATATATGTTCTATCTTTAGTCTTAAAAAACAAGCAAACCTTATTTCCCCTATCTCCTTCTAGCTAGTTACATATATCTCTGTTTCCTTTGACAGCAAAACTTTCCCAAGCATTGTCTATGCTGTCTCCAGCTCCGCTCTTCATTTTCTCTTGGACGCATTCCACTCAGCGCCTTCTATCTTACAACTGTTAGGAAAGAGCTCTTGGCAAGGATATCAGTGACCTCCATATTGTTAAATCCAGGAGTCAGTTGCTTTCTTTCTCTACCTCAGTTTTGACTTACTCGATTACCTCTTCCTTCTTTACACATTTTCTTCACTTAAATCCAAAGTATTACATTCTTCTGATTTTCCCCCTACCTGACTGCTTTTCTCAGTCTTCTTTGCAAGTTTCTCTTCATGTCCCTGACCTCTAAATAGTAAAGTGTTTAAGATCTCAGTCCTTGGATGTCTTCCCTCTTTAACCAGACTCACTTTCTTAATTCACAGCATCTGTAAACTGACACTAAAATTGGTATATCCACCCTGGACTTCTTTTCTGAACTCCATACTCATTTCCATCCTAACATCTCTAATTGGATTTCTAAAAGATGTCTTAGAATTAATGTATGAAACTGAACTCCAGATTCCACATTCTCCCCAAACTGATCTTTCTTATTTCTGTACATGAAAACTTTATCCTTTCATTTGTTCTCATCAGAACCTTTTGGAGTCATCATTGACTACCATTTCAACATCACATCCTAATAACCCTGCCTTCAAAATATATTCACAGTCTATTTCTTGTTACTTCTCTCACCACATTAGTCCTACCATCCTCATCTTTCACTTGGGTTATTATAGTAATCTCCTGAATTAGTTCACTGCTGTCAAACTTACTTTTCTCAGTCTGTTCTCACTTGAGTAGCCTAAATGCTTCTTTTACAAAGAAGGTCAGATCATTGCACTTGCCAGCACAAAGCTTTCCACTGGCTTTTCATCTCACTCAGAATAAAAGCCAAGGTCCTTAAAATGGCCCACAAAGTCCTCTGATGCTCTTATTGCCTCTCTAAGCCTCATTTTCTACTCCCTCCTTGCTATTCCCAGTCCAGCCATGCTAGCTAAACCTTGTTGCCCTCAAACATGCCAAGCATTTATCTGCACAAACACATTTGTACTTAATCTCTTTTCCTAGAGGATTTTCTCTTGAGAAAACTGTACTTTTCTTCCTTACTTCCTTCAGGTTTGTGCTCAAAACCTAGATTATGAGTAGATTCTTAATCTTTGATCACCAGTATACCAAATAACAGTCATCTCTCTATCTACCCCCACAATTTTATTCTCTTTATTCTGCTTCCCTCCCCCCGAGAATGTCACTATCTAATGAACTGTGTATTTTTCATTTATTTGCTTACTACAGGTCTCCTCCATTATAGTGTAAAAGCTCCATAAGAGCAAGAATTTTTGTTGTCGTTCACTGGTTCTTGGAAAATAGTTCCTGGAAAGTAGTAGGTACTCAGTGAATATTTACCAAATAAATGAATTAATGAATGGATTAGTGAGTAGTAGCTTAGACTTTGTCAAATCACTCAAATGTTAATTTTTTAAAATAATGAGTAACAACCAAAAATTTTAGTAAAACTGTACAAAAGCCATTTTATTGTTATTTTTTTAACAAATGGGTAACTATTAAAAAATAAAACCTCGAGAGAAATAATGATAATCAAGTTTCTTGAGAACACTGGAATATGTGTTTATTTCATAAGGTCAATAGTAAGGAAAAATAGTTTTAGTAACTATTTGTTTAGTTAGAAAGACAGTCTGCTAAGATTATTAATGACAGTAGTGTTAAAGATACTAAAAATTCATATAATTCATTCAACTTTATGTTGTAACCCAAAATTTCCAATTTAAGAATCCTTAGAGCCAGGCTTATTGTCATAAAAAACATATAAGGTATGTCCATAGAGAAAAAAATGACAAAATACTGCCCTACCAAATAAATGTCATACTCGTGCTTGTGTATTGAAGACCTTCCAGAATTTAAACCTACATTCAATATACCTTTCTCCCATAATACTCCTAAATTCTGGGTCTTAGCTAAATTGGATTCAGCACTAATTCCTGATTACATCCTGCTGTACTTTTTCTTTCTTGTCTTTGTTCATATGTACCCACTCCTCCTTTTTAAATCTTTTTTTCTTTGTCTTTCTTCCTTGTAGGTACATGTCACATTGATATTGGATTATTCTGTAAATCTTTAGAGTGCAAAGTAAAGACAATATTTCTTCTGTTCTCAAATCTTATAGTCCAAATAAAGAGGCAAAGTCCTGAAAAAAGTCAAAAAGATTCAGTTGTGTGATGACTGCTTACATTGTTAGCTCTAGATTAAAAAATATAACGCTGGCATTATGGCCTGGGAGACTGTTACATTGGCAGTGTGGCTTTGATTTTCAGTCTTCCATTGATCTAAGGGAGATAGGAAATACCTCAAATACTTTTTTTTTCTATAAGATTTTTGTTTCTTCCCTAATCCCCCCCCCAAAAAAAGCAGATCAATAATTTCCGTATCTGAACTGCTTTAGCACCTCATCTTCTTAATGTTATTTTTATTAGAATGTCAGTTCTCTGAAGTTAGGGACCATGTTTTATACACTTTGCACAAAGTAAGCATCTAGTAAGCTATTTTTTAATAAGTGAATAAATGATTGAATAAAGTGAATTCCAAGTCAGTAAAGTAATATTTTAACAGCAGATATTGGGTTTAGAGGTTAGATAAAAACCCTGCTTGCAGGCATAGTCAGAAGGCCAGTGCTTTCGAGCTTTTATTCCTAATGTTTAAAGACAACTAATACTTTAGCATGAGGTCACGAAGAGAAAGCTTTAGAGCATTTGAAATTATTCCTTTACATCCATGTCTAATTCTTGAGATAGAAACTTGATTTCTATTATTATTTAGTTCTTTGAAATAATTTAAGTGCTATCACTTTGATCTGAAATTGTTTTCTCTGTAGTATGTATTTTAACAAATTTGCTGTAGTCTTTTCGTATAGTGTTGACAGTTTTATATAATGGAAGAGGGAAGAAACATACTCCCAGTATTCAAATACTGCATTTAATTTAACTTAATTTTGTTGTAGGCCCTTCCAATTTTTATTCAGATATATATTTTAATGTCGATATGATAGTGTACAGATGATTTTGTATTCTGATGTTTTTATTTAATGTTATATATGCTTTCTGTACGTTTTTTTTAGCAGTGGTTACATTTCATTGATAAAAATCAGATTGACTGCATTCTTATAACTGTTTTTTTTTTTTTTTTTAAATCATGGCCTAGATTAAAATTGTTTTGGAAGTATATTATTTCTTCTAATGGAGTTCAATGAAATATGGACTCCAAAGTAAAGATATTTTGTAGGCAATTTTTGAGATGTTTATTCCAAAATAGTAGTTTTTATAACTACAATCCATTTTAACATTTGGCTATACACATGCAGAATCTTTATCCTACCAGGGAATTAAACTATCATTTGGAGGGTGAGAATCTTTATGTCTGTAGCTCAGTAAGGAATGCACACTTGGGTGGACTTATAGAAATGCTATTGTCTTGTCTCTTAACCAGGTTTTGACCTGACTAAATTGAGAGGTCAGAACTCTTGGTGAAACTGAACTAATGATATAACAGAAGGCCCCTTACCTTTGCGTAGAATTGTAGCCAAGTGTATAATCTGTTCTTTCATATGGCTGATAGAATTAAATAATTGTTGGTTTTCTTAATGTTTCCCTCATTTTCAATTAATATTATTCAGTATGTAAGAGCAACATGTCATAGAATTTTAAGATTCTATTGATAATATTCTAAATAATATTTTATCAAATGTTCTGAATGACAGATAAATGGTTCAGATGATAGTTATGTGTTCTGGATTTTAGGCAGGATTGTTGCCTTAAACTTTTTAAGCAAATAAATATGATTTTCTAAACCAGAACAGTGAGAGCTAAATAATAATCAGCATTTGAAATATCATATAGCTTATTTAAAAATATTTAAAACTACATTTGTATGTATAACAGTGTGAATGTATTTAATACCACACAACTGTATACTTGAAAATGTTTAAAATGGTAAATTTTATGAGTATTTTACAATGGGGAAAAAATAGAAAAAAATTTAAGAGGAAAATAAATAGAAAAAAAAGAAATGGCAGTCAAATGTCTGAAAAGTTTTTCAAGTCTAACAATTAATGGAATTAAAGGAAATAATTGAAATATCTAAATTATTTTAAATATTTTTAAAATCAGTTTTTCCTTTAGTTTCTACACGACTTTTTTTTTTTTTAAAATGCTTTTTTCCTCAAAATAAATCTAAAGCATCTCTAAGATTCAAATTCATAACGGCTTTTTGGAATTTTTAACTTCCTATTAGGCTTAAACATGAGAAGTTTAAGGAAAACCATACTGCTTAATGATATTGTCTTTCATTTTTTAATTACAAGAATTTAAGCTAATGCACATTAAGTTATTATTACTCAGCATATCGTAAAAACTTTCTTTGCTCTGATTTCCTATAATCAGTTTTGTTTTTTTTTTTAAAGATGTCTGCTAAAACAAAGGAATGGTTGTTAAGCCACTAGAGGGTGCTCCATGAATATGTTTCAGTATTTGGGCTCTGATTTTAAAAATGAAATAAAAAACATTTCTCTTAGTATGGATGTTTTATGTTACCATATTCTTCTCTTCTATGTAGAAATAGTGCTCTAAAAAATAGTGATCTCAGAGAAACAGTTTTTTTCCCCCCAAATATATGAATATTATATATGTAAGGACATATGGGACATAAAAAGATGAATATAACTTATGCCTTCATGTAATTTACCTAAGAGTATGTAGATGTCTTATTGAAACATTCTCTTCTTGTTCCAAATTATTCTGTAATTTATTTAAAGGCTGGTCATTTATAGTAAGATGCTATATTACTCACATTAATATTTTTAAATTGTTTGGTGTTGTGGTTCACAAATTTTGAAACCGGTGCTATACTTGCTACATAAGAGTTAACCTGTGGAATTTGTCAAAATATAGAATTCAGGGCTCCAGGTTCAGAAATTATGTTTCAGCAACTCTTGGGGATGTATATTGTTTAAAAACAGCTTTATCGAGATATAATTCGCATACTATACAATTCATCCATTTAAAGTTTGGAATTAAATGGTCTTTAGTATATTCACAAGTTGTGCAACCATCACCACAATAAATTCTGGAACATTTTCATCATCTCCCCAAAAATTATTTTCCCATTAACATTCACTCCCCATTCCCCACCCACCCACCTCTGTATCCCCAGGAACCACTAATCTATTTATGTCTCTACATAGATTTACTGATTCTGGACTTTTCATATAATTGGAATCATACAATACATGGTCTTTTGTGACTGGCTTCTTAGCATAATGTTTACAAGGTTGTAGCAGGTATCCATGTTCTAGCATATATCAGCATTTTCCATTTTATTGCTGGAAATATCCCTTTGTGTGGAAGGAATATGTATTTTTACAAAGTTTTTGGATAACATTCCCCACTAGTTTAAAACTATATACATAGAACATACTTTGAAATGTTAACTTTGTGTTTGTAATACTATGAAAAGTATTATCTTCAGTTGTTTTTCACTTATATTTCTGTAATAGTGCCCCCAGAGCCCTCTCTTGACTCTTTTAAAACTGGGGGTTACTTTCTATTAGTGGCGGCAAAATCATTTTAGTGGAGGACAAGCAGGGATTTTTTTTTTTTTTTTTTTTACGTAATAGAGTGTAGTGACAGATTATATTACACATAAAGATATTTTATGAAATTTAGGGTGTGTGTGTGTGTGTGTGTGTGTGTGTGTGTGTGTGTGTGTGTGTGTGTGTGTGTGTGTCTTGGTCTAGATGTGAAATATATTTCTTGCTATGGGTTACTTTTTTAAAAAAAGCTAGAAATCTACTCTTCTTAAATATATCTATGTAGAAAACGAATGTAGATAATCCTTATCTAATTTGTAGTTTTACTTTTTGTCCAGGCCCATCAAACTCCACTGAAGAAAGTGAATCCTGGAGAAGAAAGGGGGAAAATGTTTGAGGTATAAAGAAACCTGTCTGCTTATTTTAAAGCTTTGAAAAAATAATTATAAGAAAAAAAACAAAATCTATAAAAAAAACCTCCAAACCTTTCCTCCTTATTTCTTTCAAACAAATACCTTAAACTTCTTTCTTTTTTCTTTCTTTCTTTTTTTTCTTTTTTTACCTTCCTGGGCATACTTCGACAATTGGCGTACTAATTTTCCTGGTGAAACTAAAACAGTAGAAATTATTATTGATAAAAATGTTCTTTTTTATTTAAGGAAGGAGCAAGAAAGAGAAGGTTGGGATTTATCGAAAAAGAAAAGAAACAAAAAGATCAGGTAGTTTTTTGCTTTTAATTTTCTTCTCTTACAAAGCTATAGATGATAATAGTTTCAAGAGCTCTAAGAAGTTTGTCTTAAAAATTGTTTCAGATTAGTTTAATGAAGGCTGAACAGATGAAAAGGCAAGAAAAGGAAAGGGTAAGAGGATAACCCATTTTTCTATGGTATATTCCATGCTCTCCCCACACACATACTTTTATTTTAAAGCAAGACACTGATGTTCGTTTTATTACTAAATGTGTTTCATGTATTTCATATTAAATACTTGAAATGGTGTTTTGTTTGTTTCTTTTCCCCAAAAGTTGGAGAGAATAAATAGGGCCAGGGAACAAGGATGGAGAAATGTGCTAAGTGCTGGTGGAAGTGGTGAAGTAAAGGTAGGCATTTGAAACCAATGTAGTTACACTACTATCATTTTTTCCTCTAGTGTCACCTTGCTTTTTAAAATCTATATAATTGGCTTTTTTTTTTTGACGTACATTTACTTTTTACTTAGAATTCTACAGCATCTATTACGAATTCTTAGTTTTTCTGCGTGTATTTGATATATAACTTGTATTGATAACTAATATGTGACACTGTTAAAATTACTTTAAAAGTTTGATGCGAAGGCTGTGATATTACCATTCCTGCCAGAGGAATCACTTTAAAATCAAATACAATTTGTCACATCTCTTCCTTCAATCCTTCTGTAGCTTCACATAGCATTAAAGATAAAGTTTTCAGAAGACCTGTATTAATCCGGCCCCTGCCAGTCTCTCCAAGCTCATCTCCATCCATTTCCTACCACACATTGTGTGCTGTAGTTACGTCAAACTAAAGACCATATTGTAGTTTCCTTACTGTGTGTAGTCTGATGAATCTCTTTGTCTTGTACTGTGTTTCTTTCTTTCTTTCTTTCTTTTTTTTTTTTTGATAGTACCTTCTCCCTCTTCACTCTCACTCCTATCTCTAGCCTTAAATAACCAACTACCTAACTAACCATTAATTGGTTATTAAAACGAATTACCGAGCTAACCGTTTACGTAGATAATGGTAATTCAGACTTTTGGATAGAACCAGACTATATAACCTTAGGTAAATTATTTAACTTTTCTGAGCCTTACTTCTTCATTTAAAAAAAAAGAAAAATTTTAAGAACAGTGCCTGGAGCTTGACTAGGGTAACTTCCTACTCCTTTCTGTGTTCTGCCAATCTTTACTTTGCATTTCCTCTTTTGCTCTTGTAGCATTCTTTATGTACCTGTGGTAGGCTTAATTCTGAGGTGGCTCCCCAAATTCCTGACCCCTGGTGTACACACCTTGTATTATTGCCTCCTCTTAAGTGTTGATGGAGCCTGTGAATATGGTGGTAAAGCAGCTCCTTGATTAGATTATGTTATATAGCAAATGGTGATGGGACCGTTACTCCTGTGATTATGTTAACATTTTATAAGACTCCCTCATAGCAGACTGGAAGCAGAGAAGAAAGTCAGAGATATGCTTCTGCTAGCCTGGAAAAAAGCAAACATTCATGTGGCAAGGAGATACAGGTGCCCTCTAGGAGTTGACAGTGATCTCTGGTCATCAACTAGCAAAAAAATGGTGTTCTTAGCCATTACAGCCCCAAGGAAATGAATTCTGCCAAAAACCAGTGAGCTTAGGAGAGAACCTGAATCTCAGATGAGAATTACAGCTCTGGATTTCTGCCTGGTGAGATCCTGAGCAGGGTACCAGCTAACCGTACCCAGACTCCACAGCCAGGGAGACTGTGACCTAATATTGTCTTAAGCTAAATCTGTAGTAATTTGTCATACAGCAATAAAAATGAACACACTGTTATTATTTATTATAATTTTAATTTGTATCATACAGTCAACTATTAGTCAGCATGTCTTAAAACTGTGAATTCTCTTGACCCATACTCATTAAACTTGATAATTTAGGTGCCCGATAGGTATTAGTGAAGTGGAATTGATTGCCACTCTTGTTTCTTTTCTCCCAAAGTTATGATTTGAATAAAAGTTTGCTTTGTCTGTTTTATGTGGACATATGTTCTATCCTGGCTTTCTTGATTTGCTTTCAGCCTCGAGATGCACAAATTTTTTGTTACATATCAGTAATTTAGTAAGAGCCACTTTTTCTAATACTATATTAATATAGACCCACACAGTTTTTAGTAATACAATTTTATCTTAAAATTATACTTTCCTATTTTTATACTGTATTATCTGCTTTACTATGAAGTAGAACTTATTACTTCTTAAATGATAAGGAGTAACTCAGACAGATTTTGGCCCATTCTAAAATAACAAACCTCATATCTTATCTGATTGGAAAATAAAAACTTACTAATCAAAGTGTAGGCCCTCAGATCTTGTTAGACATTTTATATCAAGTCCACGATTAGTGTTGAGAATTTGATTATTTTTCTTCTCCTTTTGCATGTATCTTCTATGCAATAAAATCTTCTTTTTCCTGTGATGTCTAAAGCTGTGTTTAATCCTAAAGTCCAGTTTTATCAATATTTGGTAAATAATTGAGACGGTTTTTCAACAGTGTTAGATATAATGTACTTAACAGATTTCTGCTTTATTTATAAATTCTATAATGTTTTCATTGAGCATTAATTAAACCATTCATTTCCCATGACTGATCAAATTCTATGTTAGTTTCTATACTTATTCCCCATAGGGGTTGAAATATTTAACTACTTAAGCTGTTTTATTTCTGTATAGTTGTTAAGAACCTGGAGGCTCAGTATAATGTGAATTAATTTAAGTAGATCGCCAAAACAAAGATGCAACAAAAACTAAACATTAATGGAAATATTTCAAAATTAATACTATTGTTACATACTTCAATAATATGACATTATTCACAGTATAAGTAACCAACTGTCTTTGATTATTTAGTATCTGCAAAATCTGGAAATTTTTTGCTTTGTTCATTTTTGATGTATCTCCTATTAATGTGTTTTTAGAAATATTATGAAATATTCCATGTATATAGTTTGATCATGTGGTGATCATAATATGTAAGAGGCATATCTATTGTTTGAAAATATATTGGAATACTATTCGGCAATCAAAAGAAATAGATGTTAATACATGCAACAACATGGAGCAATCAAGATATTAAACTGAGGGGAAGAAGCCAGACGCAAGAGTGTATATTGTATGATTCCATTTATATGAAATTATAGCAGTGGCAAATCCAGTCATATAATACAGCAGATCAGTGGTTGCTGGAGTGATGGACACTGACTACAAAGGAATGTGAGGGAACTTTCTGGGGTAATGGATATGTTTTTGATTATGATAGTGAACACACGAGTATATATGTTAGAACTCATCGACCTATGCTTGTAATTGGTGATTAAGGTGATTTTTAAAAGATCATATTGCTTCAGTATTCTAGTTTAGTATTTTCAACATTATGTCGAGTATAAGAATCTTCAGATGTGTTTTTCTACTTTTGTTTTTGTTCAAGAGAAACATTAGAACACTCAAATTCAAGTTAAGATGATATTAATACCAGACTAAACTGAGAGTAAACATTGTCATAGGAGATGTGACTACCTTTTATCAGATCTGATTCTTGCCTTGAGATGCACATTTTGAAGGGGTGTCTGTGTGTGTGAGACCTTGAGAGAGTTTCCTGCCTAATTATTTTATCTGTTTCTAGTAACTTTCTTCTCTTGCTATTCAAGAATCTGTAATCAGTCATCTTTTTTATCTTGAGCTGATTTTTTTTTAAAAATCTTGCTTTCTTATAATACTGTGTGCAACTTACTGTTGTTTCAAGATGTTAACACATTTTATTTCCTTGAGTACACTAAAAATTTTTTTATTTGATATATATGTATGTGTAAATACATACATATATACATACATACATATACATACTTGTGTGTGTTTGTGTGTGTGTATAGTATCTTTTCTTAGCCAGACTTCTTTGTTTCTTAAGATGTTATCACTTAGCTCTTCTTCCTTTACTGTCAGTATTCTGGCTTCTGTTCTCATCACTTCACAAAAAAATGGGCTTTTTGAACACTACTCCTCAACTTTAGTCATGTCAGTTTGTCTTATTTTCAGTGCTTTGACCTTTGCATTTGAGGTCATCAGTTTCCTCATCTCATTGAAATTCTTCCACCATGACTTCTGTAACTTATATACTTGTTTCTTTTTAACTCTTACCCTTTTCTGACATCTCTAATTTCTAGATATGAGTTTTCTATGCATTTGAGTTCTTATGTCTCTGAGCTTTTATCCTTATTATGTCTTTGCTTTTATCCTTTGTCATTCCCTCAGAGAACCCACTATTCCCTTCAGCATTCTAGGCTTCTTGGCTTGGTATCAGGGCAACAAGCCTTCTAGTTCTTCTACCTTATTCTCTCATTTATTCCTGCTTATCTTGCATAATTTGACTTATTGACCTTCTTAAAAACTCTTTTGGTATGCTATTCCTACTAGAAAGTTTATAAATGCTTTATTTCTATTGTTTATTATAAATACCCAGGCTCAATAGCAGTTAGTTACACCAATATTTTATGACCAAGCTTAATGGTTCCTATTTGCCTTCCTTCCAATTATATTTAATCTTCTTTCTTCCTCCCCCTACTGCCAACAGTTGCTTATTTTTTCTTTAATACTGTGGCTCATATTTAATCATTTAATCTTTGTTTTTTACATTGCTTTCAAGGCTGGGTAGAACAATATCTTTCTTTAGTGCTTTTTAAAAAAATTTATCTTCAGAGATTTTTACTTCTGGCAATATTTTTCTGTTTTGTGAATTTGCTCAGTACTTACTATTTTAGACTGTGCCTATTACCATTCATTTGTCACAGGCATGAAATGTTTTTCTAGTTTTATGCTTTGTATTCCAAGCTGTTTGTAAGCTGCTTAAGGATAGATATGTTTTGCTGCCTTTATTTACACCTAGGGTATGTTTCAATGATGTTTATATCTTCATTGCTTGTTGAAGGATTTGGGGTATATTAAATATCATATGCAGATGGTTTCGTTAAATAGAGCTTTGAGTGATACAAAAGTGATCTCTGTTTTACTTTAAAGTGATACATATTTAAACTTAATAGAATGACATCACATAAAATGTATATTAGAAACTTGTTTCAAAACCTACTAAGATAAGATATTTCCATATTTACATGATTTAAGTGACATTTTATATTTTTGTTTGTTGCATTCAATTATGCTTTATTGTTAGTAACAACATATACTATTTTTGATTATTAATGGTTATAGTATGAAGACATTTGCTTTAGGCTATATGTTTATTAATATGTTCAACTTAGATAATTGCTTTTTAAACGTCAAGTGTTGAAATTTTTTCTTTTGAGTAGTACAGATCTTTTAGGCATTATGAGATAAACATGGAGAGCTCTTTGTTTAATTCCTAGGCTACCTTTTTTGGCGGTGGAGGGGCTGTGGCTCCATCCTTTCCTTCTCGAGGACAATATGAACATTATCATGCAATTTTTGATCAAATGCAGCGACAAAGAGCAGAAGATAATGAAGTTAAATGGAAAGGAGAAATACATGGCCGAAGACTTCCAGAGAGGTATGGACATATTCTGCAGAAGTTGTTTATGCTTTGCTTCAAAGAAAGTAATAAAAGTTATTGTGCATATTTATCTACAGAGGAATTTCACCTGGAATATATCCAGGATTACCTAATGGGGCAGCAGGTCATCACTATTTCCAGGATGCTGATGCTGTTAGAAAAACTTTGAAAAGATTGAGGGCTCTGCCTAAACAACCCAATGAAAACAGGTTGGACTGTGATGATCCGTAAATTCATCCTGGTGTATAATTTTGTCCTATGTCATGTCTAACTCAGTATCTACACTCTGTTTTCTCCATTGATTACATAGAATATTTTTTGCCTTCTGGATAATTTTTTCAAGTACAAATTTGGCCCTTGATTACATGTAACAAACATATAGCTCTTCAATTTAGCCAAATTTTTATAGCTTATATGTGATAGTCTGAATGTACTATTTAAAGGAACATGTGATAACTTTGAGCTAACATAGTTTTAATAACTTCATCATCCAATTTCTTAAATAAATGGAATCACACTTTATGCAAAACTACAAAGCATGCTTCTTTGTTTTCCTTTTCCTTATCACTTAGAACCCTTTTCTGTCAATTTTGATTTTTTTTCTCCTCATGTACATCTCTAAATCATGGTTCTCTATGGTCCTGTTGATCAGAATTTTTCTTTTCTTCCATTGCATTCATTTGGTATGTTAGCTATCAATAGTTTTAATTAGCATAGTTCCTTTTTGTTAAGTATGCATACATGTTTTCTTAGACATTCCCATTTCTTCTATAAAATGTTCTGATTATATCAGAATATCATTTTGTGAAAGTTTAGTTACATTCTCTTTTCCTTGTCATTTTAAAGGAAATACTTTTGAGTATGATAAAAATCTTTATGATCCCCCCAGTTATAAAAGATGATCGAAAGGTATTAGAGCAGGAGTAAATAATTGAGTTGAATATAAATTAGCATTATTAATTACATACAGTTGCCTGAAGTGTTAAGCTAATTGTTTATTTTCTCCATTTTTGAGAAAGAAAGGCTATACAGACTAACACATATCCATACTTTTATGAGACGGCAAAGCAAATTTATGTGTGGCTTTTACCTTCTGGTGTTATTGATCTTTGTAGTAAATAATTGGTTTGGCTTTACTTTGTTTTATTTTAATCAAATCTGAAATGAGTATAGTATGAAGGAAATAGGAAAACTGTTATGTTTCTTCCTATTGTTCATCTTCCAGAATGTTTCTTAGTTCTTCACAACTGGAATGACAAATAATGGACTGCATTGGGTCATTTACATCAATCTCCTATTATAACCTTGAAATGTTTGCATAAATTTATATTTGAATTTCAGATTGTTTTAAATGGCTGTGTATCTCAGTTACCTCTTCCACTATACCACACCTTCCTTTCGGTTTTTGAGCATCAGATAGGGATTCACTATTTTAATTTTCAGTTTTTAAACTATTTGTGGTTGTAAGATCATTTATCATTTTATTTTTGTCGACTTTGGTGGGCTTAGCAATACTCAGGCATAGTGTACATTTTCTTATGTTGCATCGAAGTTATTGTTCTTTTTGTTATTAATGATAGATATTATTTATTAAATACTTATTATATACCAAATTGTATTGATTCATCACAGCAACCCTTTGAATTAGATATTACTTTTTAAATAAATAAAAGATTTTAGGACTTACAGAGATTTAAAACTTGTGCATGGTCAGTCAACTAGTAAGTGATAGACCGGGGATTTAAACTAAGTACATCTGACTGTAGAGTTCAGCTCCTTAAATACTCTGTTAGGAAGATTTCTCAGCTTCTTGAGACAGTACTAGTGAACAGGCTATTAAGTTATTGATTTAGTTGGTTATAAAATTTTAAAATATTGGGTACTTTAAGAATTAAACATGATACTAGATGCTGAATGAACTTTTGTATACAGTTGGCCCTTGAATAACACAGGTTTGAACTCTGTGGGTCCACTTATATGTGAACTTTTTTCAATAAATACAGTTGCCCTGTGTATCCCCAGGTTTTGCATCTGTGGATTCAACCAACCTTTAGTCTAAAACAGTATTTCCAGTCTGCATTTGGGAATCCACAAATGCAGAGGGCTGACTGTATGCATTCTCTTATGCTATTTGATAGAAGAAACTGGAGCATCCAAGGATTTTGTTATCTGTAGTGGAAAGAGAGTTCTGGTGGTCTTTGAACCAATCTCCCTTGGATACCAAGCAATGACTGTAATCTATATGTCATTGTCATTCCTGATCAGTTCTCTTCCCTGTTTCAAACTGAATCAGCAAACTAACCTATAGTTATGTAAGACTTTCACATTCTCTTTTCCTCCTATTTTGGATCACCCACATTTGCCTGGTCCTTATTTATGGTATTATTTTTTCTCCTCTTCTAATCAGTAACTCTGGCCAGTTCAACTTTATTTATATCCATGTCTTAACTCACCTCTTCAGTTAGCTTTTTTTTTTAAGACTTTATTTATTTTTTTTTTTATAGCAGTTTTAGGTTCACAGAAAACTTGAGTAAGTACAGAGATATCTCATATATTATCCTGTCCAAAACCATACATAGCCTTCTTCATTATCCCCACCAGAGTGGTACGTTTGTCACAACTGTTGAACTTACATTCAATTAGCATTTTAATATTAGAATTTCAGCCATCTAAGATCATTTTATAAAACTATTGAGTGCCTTTTAATATTTGTGTTTTACAGTGCTTTTGCTTTTCCAAGTCATTTTCTCTATACAATTTCATTTAAATTTGGGTAAAGCTGACAACAGTTCCATTCTATCAGCTAGACATTATGCCACTTAAACAGAGGAGGAAGCTTAATGAATAAACCCTGTATATCCATTTTTCATCTCATTAACTCTATACTTCCCCACCTCTTCTACTTTAAACCATGTTGACTAATTTTTCATTTCTCAGATTATTTCTGCTACCTAGGTCTCTGCCTATTTCTATGTTTTCACCTCTTCAAATAATTTATAGTCATCCTTCAAAAATTTTAAATTTCCTTTATTAGAAAAGGATTTGAGCCATGGATATGGGGTACCCTACCCAAATTTGCCACTTATTTATGCATTTGTAATAAGAAAATGAAAGAAAATAATTCCTTTTTTTCTTTTGTCAATATGAAAAAAAGTTCATCTTAGAATAATTATTTCTTTTTAACCCATCCTAATGTTTCTGTATTTTACTTTCTAAATTCCTAATTTCTTACTATATATAGGGTTTATGTTTTACTGACTTTAAGTTATATAGTTTTGGAACTCAAAAATATATTCTGTTTAATTTGTATTAAACAGAATAAGTACATATGAATTAATAATATTTAATGAAGAGAATGACTCTTAGGAATTAAATGGACCATTTCCTCTTACCCCCATGAGCCTAGCGTGATAGTTTGTACTCACAGTTTAGCACAGTTTTACTACATGAGAGAGAAATAAAAATATGAGTATGAGTTCTTCTTTTTTATATCTATGAAGTAGTAATGCATGAAAAATTAAAGACAGTTTATAGGGTTTTTTTTTTTTACATATTATAAGAAGTCATAGAATCAATTAAACTAATTTTTTCCTTTATTCTATTAATAAGGTATATTACTCCAATTGATTTTAGTATGTTGAACCAACCAACCTCACATTCCCAGAACTCTATTTTATACATCTTTATATTTTCGAAGATGGGAATAAATATTGTCAAATAGTTGGCACTCAGTATTTGTTTAATAGAGGAATAAAGAAATAATGTTGAGCAAAAATTGCTACATGTTTTAAGCTTGTGATTGAAAGCAGCCAGTTATGTAAACCTGCTTATTTAAGCCAGCTTAGGAGAAGGTGATTCAGTGAAGCAAAACTTAAAAATAATATAAATAAATAGAACAAGTAGTGTTAGGTATACATAAATGGTGTGAAAAATCTATAATTCAAAGCAGTTATACTATGAACAGGTTTTTAGTAACATTTTGTGCAACTGTTGTATTAACATGTTGGAGGTTCAGACTGACAGACATTGGATATAATTGGGAAATCTGGCACATTCTACTTCTATATAAAGTTTAAAGAAGGAAGTCGATACAATCAGGACACAAAGCAGAGAGATAGAATTTTATCTAATTATAGGTGGTGGTGTAAGCTTCCAGGACCCTCCAAAAGAGCCTTACCAGTAGACATATAGTTTCAGATGACATGTCTGAGTATTGTACCCTCTGAAAGTTGGTCTGCCCTTTTCAGGCCCAGCTTTATGTAAATGGAGCTCTAACAGATCAGAATATAGCCTTGCTTGAATATATGAAGGACATATGTTGCATCCAGACCAGATGTACCTTATTAATCTCAGAATTATACAGTACAGAATAAGACTAGTTGAGGATAGCACATGTGTACTACAGAAGCATAAACAAATTTCTTGTTCATTATCCTTGATTTACCCAAACTACCATGGCTTGAGTGGAGTGCATTTCTGAATTTGGTGATGTGAACTAGATTAAGATTTAGCTACCTAGACATATCTGTGAGTTATAAGAAAAAGCTCTTAACCAGCTATAGACATTATCTAATTCTAGAAAATTCCAATGATGGAAATTTAACAAGAATTTTTTAAGTATCACATAAGGTAAAGGTAAATAAACCTTAGGCCACAGTCATTCATAGCTTTGTGGTGAAATAGATTTTAAGTTTTTATAGCTTAATTTCCTTTCTAAAATATTTTTATGTTCCAGTTAGTGGTTAGTAAAACATGTAAAAGAAATGATTATTTGAGACAAAATAGGAAGTGTTTAAACCTACTGGAAGACAAAAGGCATTTATTTCATGTATTTTTTAGAGCACAACTTAGTTATGGTCTGAAAGAAGGGCTATAGGAAACTTGTGTGCCTTAGTAGCCAAAATCCGAGTAGAAGCACAGGCAGTAACTTGCTCATCTTTGTTCCTTACCTCCAAAATTAACTGCAGTTGATACTATACTATGAGTTCTGTGGTTACTGGGGCTGGCGTGTATTTGTTTTTGTTATCTCCTATACTTAGTGTGTTAATAGGGCCAATATATGTAAAGATGTTCAATAAAAGTTTATTAATATTTTTTACTTTTAGTCTAGAATCACATTTACATTTGTTCATAATTGTCAGAGAGGGATACAGAAATATAATTGGAAAAGATTAAAAGAAGTAATTGAGCTATTAATTTTCCCCTAATGTATCTGTTTTACTTTTTAATAGTTTTAATATTCAAGGAATTCAGACATTGCTTTTTACTGTATTTTTGAAATTTCACAAACTTTTTGTTTTGTTCATTTTTGAAATTGCTGTTATACTGCTTTAATTTTACTTCAATACCGATTAAAGAAAAATCTTAGATATATTTTATACAAAGTTCTGAAATAAGCTTAACTCCTTGGAAGCTATTGAGATTCTTCTGTAATTTAGTCTAAAATAATTTTATGAATCTATAAGTAGAATAGAGTAAATAAATGTATGGATAACCTTCTTGTTCAGATTGGAATAGAAGCATAGATTTTACTTGTATTTAAAATAGTAAAGAATTTGATTTAGGTAGTAGATACTAATATATATGTAGGTAATTATTCCAGAGGAATGTTTTTTTTTATATCAGCCTTCTTATTATGTAACAAAGAAAATATTTAAAAAGTTTGTAACTTTTTGGAATATTTAATGTTCAAAATTTCTAACTTTGCTCTTTTCCACATTACTCAGGCAAAAGGGTCTGCTAACTGTGGAAAGAGCTAAACAAGTGGAAGAATTCTTACAGCGAAAACAGGAAGCAAGGCAGAACAAAGCTCGAGCCGAAGGGCACATGGTATGATTTTTTTTTTGAGGTTTTTGAACATATTAGTATTCAAAGCAAAGGTCTGGAATAAGGTAGGTGTAAATGAAAAGAACTGTAATCTTTTCCAAACATTTACTCTAAACATTTAGAGTATAATATTGTGATGTATTTTGACTTATTTAAACCCTCTTCTGCTGTATCTTTTATACCAAGGGTAAAATTTTCTTGTTGGTTTTTTGTTCATTGGAAGTAAGTCCATAGCTGTATCTTTCCTTTAAAAAGAGTTGGAGTAGGTATGGCAATCAAGATATTTATATTGAATAAATACATTGCTCATTCCCCCACCCCCACCCCATATGCTTTTGGTTTTTAAATGCTTTTAAGTAGCAGAGAATTTAAAGAAAAACGAGAAATAAGCATTTGGATAAATATATGAGTAATTACACATTTATTCTAAAGCAAATTAGAAACAAAGAGTATATTAAAGCCTCTAATTATGCCAGTTAACTAAATTAAGTCACGAATTCAAGAAAATATTAACAGTTTTTAGATAATTATTTCAGTAGTTAAAACTCTTAATAGTTTTGACTTATAAAAGTACACAACTGCTTTTTGACCTTTTGTCCACAGAACAACTGGTATTTTTTTCTGTTAGCTCAGCACACCATAAAGCATCATACTCACATCGGAAATGGGTCAATTATGTGGTAACATATTTTGATTAGACTTATATCTATACAAGTTCATAAATGATATCTTTGTGAGTTAAGGTGATTATTACAATTTAGGATATTTTTTTCTTTAAAATAATGTCGTAGAAAGATAGCTAAATTTTTTAAATGTTACCCTTTATATTTTACACAGATCAGTTTATACTTTTCTAAATCTAGAATTAATCTGTGTTTGTATTCTTCCTGTAGATAGTAGAAAACCTCCGGCATTCTCTTTTAACTCATGCCTCCCATGTTAATAGCATCTGGAATTTTAGTTATAGATTTTAATTTAACTTATTTTAAAGCAATTACTAGAATTATCAAGATTTATAGATTTCTTTCCTCATCATTATTCCTTACATCATACTAATCTCCCCTCAGTTTATTTTTCTTCATGCTGGAGAATACTTTCTGGTAATCCTTTTGGAGAGAAACATTCCAAGATTTTCTGGGAAATGTCCTTATTGTCCTCGCTGTTAAATGATAATATGTAGTGGTGGTGTGTTGGCAAGTTTGCTTAGCATTTGTATGTCTGAAAAAGCATATCGCTGCTTTTTTTGAAAAATTTTTTCTGGGTATAGTATTATAGGTTGAAAGTCGTTTTTTTCTCTCAGTGCTTAAATGACATGTCTCCACTTACCTCCTGGTTTGTCTGTTACTGACAGGAAATCCACTGTCATTCTTATCTTTTTCCTCTATATGTCATTTTTCTCTCTGATAGCTTTCAACATTGTTTCTAACATAATTTCTTCATTGCTAAAAGTGATTTAATTACTCTGTACTTGGTGTAGTCTTTGTGTTTATTTTGGAGTTCTTTTAGCTTCTTGGATCTGTAGGATTATAATTTTTATCAAATTCATAAAATTTTAGTCATTATTTCTTCAAAAAGAGTGTTTTTCTGTTCTCCTCTCTCTTTTTCCTTGTAGGATGTTCAGCACACGTATGTTAGGCCATGTGATGCTCCCTCAACAGCTGACTGATGTTCTGTTTATTTTTAGTCTTTTTTCTATGTTAAAGTTTATTTAGATCATTTTTTTACTTTCAAACTTTCTCTTTATAAACTTATGCTTTTCTCTACCTTCTTGAACATATGGAATATAATTATAACAGCTGTTTCAATGACCTTATCTACTAATTCTGCTATCTTTGTCATTTCTGAATCTGTGTTTGCTGATTGATTTTCTCCTCAATTGGGTCATCTTTTTTTTGCTTCTTTATATACCTGGTAATTAGTAATTGGATACCAGACATTGTAGATTTTATTTTGGATATTTTGGGCGGGGGGGAAGATAAATATGTTAGGTTTTTATTCTGGGATGCAGTTTTAAGTTACTTGGAAATAGTTTGAGTCTTTCAAGGCCTACTTTTAAGCTTTACTAGGCAGGTCCAGAATAGCCTTTAGCCTAGAACTAATTTGACCATTGCTGAGGCAGTACCTGTTGATATGAAAGTCTTTCTACCATGACTGTTGGAATAATGAAATATTCCCAGCCCTAAGTGATCCTGAGGTATTGTTGACATTATACTAATTGTCACTCATCAGGAGAATCATAGAAAACACTCAATGGATACCCTCTACTATACTATCTATGCAACTCTCTCTTCTTTGGTACTTCATCCTACAAATTTTAGTGATCTTCAACTTCCCAAGCTCTGATTGCTGTTTTCTGAGCTCAGGGAAACTGCTCAGTTCTGTTTGGGGACTCATGCTACACACTGGAAACTCTTGCCAGGCAGTAAGTTGGGCAGTTACTGGGCTGACATCACTCGTTACCATCTCTCAAAGATCACTGTCCTGTGCTGCCTGTTGTCTAGTGTTTGATGAACCATTGTTTCATTTATTTTATTCAGACTTTTAATTGTTCAAGGTGGGAGAGTAGATCTAGTCCCAGTTACTTTATCATGGCTACAGTTGAAAATCTTAAATAACAACTTGGCTGGATAAAGAAATATAAGTTTGAAATTCTTTTCCATACCACTTTGAAGATACTGCCTTATCTTCTTTTCTTTGTTACTAATAAGACATGTGACATTCTGATTAATGTTTCTTTCTAAGGGATTTTAATTTTCTCTCTGATAGCTTTTAGGGCTATTTTTCTATCCTTGATGTTCTGAAATTTCACTTGAATATTTCTCAGGTTTTTTTTATTGACTTAACTCAGGTTCTAACTGGATATTTTGAACATGAGTACTTATCTTCAGTTTTGGTACATTCTCAATATTTCTTCAAATACTGCTGCTGTTTTTTCTCCTTAAGAGAACTCCATTAGACAGATTGAAACCTCTGCATCAAATATCCTTCTTTCTGTACTCTTACATCATCCTTTTTTAACCTTCCTTTTTACTGTTTTGAAGGATTCCTAGGCCTGAATTTCAGCTCACTGATATATTCATTTTTGTATACTCTGCTTCTGTTCAACCCATGTAGTTTCTTTTAATTTTAGAAATTTGTATCTTCATGTCCATCAATTTTAGTTATTTTTCCTCTAAAACTCCTTGATCGTGTTCTCATTTCTCTGATACCAAAGTTATTGTAAAATCTTGTTCTTAGTGTGCTATTGCTTATGTTACCTTGGTTTTTTCCATTTTTCACTTTGTTATCTATTTCATAGTGCTGGCATTCCTCAACTGTTTGGTGTTCTTGATGATGTGTTTATGTTTGGGAGTGTCTATTTTATTATTCATTACCTTTGTTTGAGTGATTACTTGACAAGATGCGAGACAGGTCTCTACTGATCTGTCCTTCTGCACCATTTTCAGTGAGAGTAGAGGATGGCTAGGACATATTGCTATTCTGCCAAGCAAATACCTTGAGACCTTATTTTCTGAACTTACAAGTTTCTCATTTTTCCTAGGTAATACCAGTTATCCAGATCATTGGCCCATCTTTTCATTCTTAAGTGCTCTCTTATCACTTCTATCTGAAGGGAACTGACTCTGCTTCTTCCTTTGTAGAGATGGATAGCATGCTGGAGGTGACCCTCTTATTGTAACCACTGTTGTTGCTATTAGGCCTTCTTATGTTCTTAGCTTCCATCATGCCTTAGAGTATGCTTTGTGTTGCTCATATCTTCTGTGGTATTTGTCTTTCTGACCTGCTTTTGCTTGTAAAGCTTCTTACTTTAAATTGATTTCATATACTTATCTCTGGATTTCTTCTGTTCTTGGGACTGCCAAGAACTTTGCATATTCTTGAGTACTGATATGTATTCACTTAAAATAACCACTTCTCTATTCTAGGATTTTGTAAGAAAGTGGGCTACAGTGTCACTCTGCCATCTTGCAATCAGAAATTAGTATTTTCATTTTGTTGTGTTATCATTCAAAAAAATATGCAGTAGAGATTAGCAGTGCATCTTGACAGTGATTTTTTATGAGATTACAAGATTGATTTTGTAAAACTATGTAGAATTTCTTTATTCCCTGGATGACTAAATGTATACATAAAACTTTGCTTTAGAAAGATGTGGCTAAAGTGAAGAATTTCTGTTTTTTGTATATTAGGGTATGTGCATCATATATTACTTGTTTTATTCACTAATTTAACAACAGGGCAGTTTTTTTAAAAAAACTTTGTTGGTAATAGGTTAGTTAATTAAAGATGACCTAATTAAACATTAATTAGACATAGTTTGTCTAGAATAATTTATAATTTAATGCTGAATATATACACTAGTAATGTGAGCCAGTGAATAGAAGTGAGGGCCGAGGTTAACTGTGGGAAGTATAAAAGGCCTCACACACTTTAAGTTCTAAACTGTAACTTTTGAATGATGATGAGATAGAGGTACTATTTAAAATTTGCCTCTATTAGTTTTCTGTTGCTATATAACAAATTACCATAAATTTAGTGGCTTAAGGCAACACAAATTTATTGCTCACAGTTTCTATGGGTCAAGAATCTGTCAAGTTTTAACTGAATCTTCTGTTGGTGGTCTCATAAAGCTGAAATCAAGATATCCTCATCTGCAGACTCAACCAGGGCAAGATCTTCTTCAGTGCTTCCTCAGGGTGTTCGTAGGATTCACTTCCTCACTGCTGTAGGACTAAGGTCTCTATTTTCTGACTAGCTTTTGACTTGAACCACTCTAAATTCTGAGGCCACTCTTAGGTCTTTGCCTGGTGGCCTCCTTTATGTCAGCAACAAAGAACTTTCCGTGTATCAAATTCCTGTCATGTTTCAAACTCCTGACTATCACTTTACAACCAGCAAGAGGAAACTCTGCTTTTAAAAGGCTCATGTAATTTGGTCAGGTCCACTGGAAAATCCTTTTATTTTAATGTCAGTCATCCCATTTAACATAACATAATTATGGGGGATCAAATCCATCATGTCTACAGTCCTGGAGATTATGAAGGGTTTGTAAACATGCTGAATGTGGACGGATGGCAAGAAACTTTGGGGATCTTCTTAAAATTCTGCCTACCACCCTCCTTTTGTCTATAATTCTAGGGACTACATCTGGGGACTAGGCAAGGTGAAGGAGCTACTTTTAAGTGCTGTCTGTAGCAACATACTTGATTATGGAACATACCCAGGTCTCGAAACAAGAACTTTTTTAAAAAATTGGTTTTATTAAGATATGATATGTTACAATGAAATTCATCAATGTTAAGTATCTATTACAGTAGGATTGACAAATGTATATAGTAATTTAACCACTGCCACAATCATGGAATAGCACTATTCCATCATCTCTTAAAAATTTCCTTGTCTCACCACAAGAAAAAAAACAGTTGTAACTATATGAGATGATGGATATTAACTAAACTTACAGTGTTAATCATTTCTCGACATATACATGTACTCTAAAACCTTAAACTAATACAATGTTGTATGTCAATTATATATCAATAAAATTGGGGGGGATTCCTTGTGCCCCTTTACAATCAGTCTACCACTAACTGTAGGCAACCACTGATCTGCTTCCTGTACTATATGGTGTTATCTTTTCTAGAATTTCATATAAACTTATCAATCATACAGTATATAACTTTTTCAGGCTGATATGTATCAATGTCTATTCTTTTTTATTTTTGAGTCATATTTCCTTGTATGGATGTATCACAACTTATTTATCCATTTCTCAGTTGATGGAGATCTGTGTACTTTCCAAAAGAGATGTCTTTAAACTCATCAGAATAGCATGAAAATTAAATTTACTCATTTATATGAATACCGTTATAATTGACTAGCCCGCCCTTTAACTGAGTAGGTATATCCCTTCTTATTATGTGTAACTTAACTAGTGACCATTTTTATATTCAAGCTTCTGAACACTGCTGGGGAAAATTAAAGTTATGATGGTTAATATCAGATCAGTTTATGGTCTCTGGTTTATGCCAAGCTGTCAGTCCTACTCAGTAATCTTTTTGTATCTTCATGGTCAAAAGCTTCTCCCATTGCCCACGGTGGGAATTTTCCACAATGATTTTGTTCTTCATTCTTCTCTTTTAAGATAATCATTACTTTACAGAGAAAATTAAGCTTAATAGTCTCACATTTCCTCAGATTTTCTGCCTCCATACTTATAACTTATTCATCATAGTAACCAATCTTTCTTTATTTTCTCCAGTCTCATAAGACGTAACTTTCTCTGTTCAAAAGTAATCTTTCTCATTTCATCCAATTTGATAATTATAATATTGATAATTGTTAACATTCATCATTTATGGGGTACTTACTATGTGTCAGGCATATTTCCGAGTTCTTCGCCTATATTAACTCAGTTAATTCTCACAATAGTGCCCTGAGGTACATTGTGTTATATTTCCATTTTACATCTTCCTGAGGTATAGAGAAATTAACTACCTCACACTTTTGTTTCCTTTTCTTCTATGCAATTCTGTTTACTTAAGGACCTTTAATTGTTTCCTCTCTTTTCTGAACTTTCCTTCTTTACTGGTACCCCCTGATAGCCTATAAATATATTTATGTTTCTCACGTTCCTCTGTAGTCACTGTCCTGTACTTTTCCTCCTCTTTATAACCAGATGCCTCAAATGAATGAAGCAACTGCTGTCTCTGGTTGTTTACCTACTATTCTGTTTTCCATTCATGTACACAGCTTATCACCACATAATCATATTGAAAAAGATGTCACCAATATCCATCTTTCCAAATATAATGAATATTTTAAATCTTTAACTTACTTGACCTTTCCGTGACATTTGATCTTCTGAGCTACTACTTCAAATTTCTTTATTCTTTACTTTTCTGATTACTCTTTCTTAATACCTTCTCTTATAGGATTCTTGTCTTTGTCTCAGTCTTTAAATGTCTAATTTCTGGAGTTCTATTCTTGGTTATTTTTTCACTATAAATAATATCCTGGGATTACCTCACTTATTCTCCCAGGGACTGATGACTTCAAAACCTTTTTCAGTTACTCAGACTACTCTCCTAACTTTTACCTAGCTGCCTTCTGGATATTGTTCCTAGATGTTGCATTGTCACCTCATTTTTCTAAAAATTTCTTTTTATTTTTAAAATTATTGTACAGTAAGATTTAACTTCATTTTCTTTCCAGTTCTATGAATTTTAACACATATATAAATTCATATAACCACCGCCACAATCGAGATACAATTTCATCACCCCCAAAACTCTTTATGTTCTTTCTCAGTATAGTCATGCTCTCCCCCAACCCCTAACACCCTGACAACCGCTTTCTCTTTTCAAGAATGTCTTACATTATATGTATGTGTACATTTACATAATGGTATATAACCTTTTGCAGTTAGCTTCTTTCATTCACGTTAATGATATCCAAGCAAAGTTGTTGCACGTATCAGTAGTTTTTTGGTTGCTTTTATTGGTTAGTAGTAATCCATTGCTTCATGCTACAGAGACCGAATCTGTCAAAATCCTATATGGAAACAAATATGGAAAACAAAACAATGGCCTACAGGCTAGAAATGTTCAGTATACATCTCAATTTTTAAGAAAGATGTTAAGGAGTGCAAAAATTATAAGATCATTGCTCTTATTTCCTACACAAAGTGATGCTCAAGGTGATGCCACAAAGGTTTCTTCTACCTTACATGGAGCAAGAAATGCCAGATGTTCAAGCTGGATTCAGAAAAAGAAGAGGCACTTGAAATCTAATTACAAACATTCATTGCATACTGGAGTGCTCCATACATTTTCAGAAGGTTAGTCTGTGTTTTATAGACTACAATAAAGCCTTTAACTGCCTGGATCTTGAAAAGCTATCAGTTGCTCAGAAAGAAAGGGTCTTCCCTTAGCACTTGATTGTCCTAACGCATAACCTGTGTTGTGGACAGGAAACCACTGTCACAACACAATATGGAGAGACAGAATGGTTTCCTATCGGCAAAAGCGATAGACAAGGGTACATTTTATCTCCCTATTTATTTAATCTGTATGCAGAACATATACTATAAACTGGGCTAGACTCAGAGGAAGGAGGAGTGAAAATTGATGGAGGAAATATCAATAACTTAAGATCCACAGATGACACCATCTTATTGGCAGAAAATAACAATGATTGGAAATGACTTCTGGTGAAAATGAAAGAAGAAAGTGCCAAAGTAGGACTGTATTTAAACATCAAGAAGACAAAAATCATGACTACAAAAGAAATATACAACTTTAACATAGACAGTGGAGATATCAAAAAGGTTAAATACTTTGCTTCAGTCATCAATTCAAATGGAGACTGCAGCCAAAATGAAGAAAAAGCTATGATGTAGAAGGGCAGCAATGGAAGAATTACTAAAGATTACCAAGAGCAAAGATATGCCATCAGAGACCAAGGCTAAGATCATCTATACCCTTGTATTCCCTATTACTGTGTATGGATATAATAGTTGGACAGTGAAGAAGGCCGAGAGGAAAAAAATTGATTCATTTGAATTATCTTGTTGGAAAAAAGTTCTGCGGATACCCTGGACCACCAGAAGGAGGAACAAAGTGAGCCCTAGAGCAAATTAACCCGGAAACATTGCTGAAGGCAAATATAACAAACGGAAGTTGTCTTGTATTGGGCACATCATGAGAAGGCAGGATTCTTTGGAAAAGACAACAATCCTGGGAAAAAATAGAAGGTAGCAGGGAAAGAGAAAGACCAAATATGAGATGGATTGACTCCATAAAAGAGGCCATTTGGTCACTCATTCATAAGGTGGCCAAAAGTCAGAGCCAACTCAATGACTTGTAGCAGACAGTATTTCATTGTATAGATGTGCTACAGTTAATTTGTTCATCCACTGAGGGGCATTGGGTTGTTGAATAGTGCTGCTTTGATTATTCATTTACAAGTTTTTGTGTGAGTGTTTTTATTTTTCTAGGGTAAATACCCAGGAGTGGGTTTGCTTGATCATATGGTAAGTATATATTTAACTTGATTTAAAAAAATGTCAATCATTTTTCAAAGAACTTGCACCATTTTGTATTCTTATCAACAATATATGAGAGTTCCAGTTGCTCCACAGCCTCATCAGCATTTGTCAGTATTTTTTATTTTAGCCTTCTAATCCATGTATAGGGGTATCTTATTGTGGTTTACTTGGCATTTCTCTTAGTGTTAATGATGTGAATAACTTTTCATGTACTTATCATCCCTATAACCTCTTTAAAGAAGGGTCTCTTTAAGTACTTTGTCCATTTGGTGTTTATTGTTTAGCTTAAAGAGTTCGTTATATTTTAGATACAAGTCTTTCATTGGATAAGTGATTTGCCAATGTTTCCTTCAGGTTTTCAGCTTGAATTATCATTCTTTTAATATTTTTTGGAAAGCAAAGGTGTTAACTTTGATGAAGTCCAATTTGTCAGTTTTCTTTATGAATTTTGCTTTGGTGTCATGTCTAAGAACTCTTTGCCTATCCAACAGTCACAAAGATTTTCTCCCATTTTTTTCTTTAAAATTTTTTTATAGTTTTACTTTTTACCTTTAGGTTTTTATTATGGTCAAATACACATAATATAAAATTTATTGTCTTAACCATTTTTAAAATATATAATTTAGTGGCATTAGTACATTTTCAGTGTTATTTTCCTTTGATAAATATTTTGCTCTTTTCTAGTCTTTTAAGGTTGAAGCTGAGATAGTAGAGTTGAGACCTACCTTCTTTGCTAATACTGGTATTTCATTCTATAAATTTTCCTCTAAGCCCTGCTTTAGTTCACTCTCACAAATTTTGTTATGTTATGTTTTCATTTTTATTCAGTTCAAAATATATTATTTCTTTTGAATCATCCTTTTTGGTACGTATATTACTTAGAAGTGCATTGTTTAACTTTCAAGTATTTTCACATTTTCCTATTTTTTGTTATTGTTTTCCAGTTTTATTTTATTATGGTCAGAGAACATACTTTGTAGAATTTCATTCAGGCCTTTTATATTTGTTAGGGTTTGTACTTTGATCAAAGATGATCTATCTTTCATGAATGTTCTTTATGCACCTGAAAATAATGTGTATTCTGCTGTTGTTAGATGGAGTATTATATGTTTCTATTAGATCCTCTTAATGGATGGTGTTTTTCCATACTTCTTGATCCCTGCTGAAATTCTGTGTTCTGTTTGATACTGAGGTAAGAGTGTCAAAGTCTACAAATATAATTGTAAATTTGTCTATTAATCTTTGCAGTTGTCAAATATTTTTTTTTTTTTAAGAATTCATTTAAGGTTTTGAGGGTTGTTTTTTTGTGTATGTGATTTCTTCTTTTTTTTTGTATTAGTTTTCTTTTGCAGTATAACAAATTACCACAACTTAGTGGCTTTTAACAACAGACATTTATTACCAATCATTTCTGTGGGTTAGAAGTCTTGGCACAGCTTAACTAGGTCCTCTTCGTAAGGTCTTATTTGGCTGGAGGCCCAGTTCAGGAAGGATTTACTTACAAATTCATTCATGTTGGTGAGACAATTCATTTCCTTCTGGCTTGATGAATGAGGTTCCCAACTACTTGCTGGCTGTTGGCCAGAGGTCTCCCTCAGTTTCTAGAGACTGTCTGAAGTTCCTTGCCACATGGACTTATCTACATGTCTACATACTTCACTGAGCAAGGGTAGTCTATGGTGGGAGTGTGCTAGCAAAACCGAATGATATATAAATGTAATATTGCTGAAATTACAGGAATGACATCCTATTACCTTTGCTGTAGTCTATTGGTGAGAAGCAGTCACATCTCCTCTCCATAAGGATGTAAATCTTAAGATTACACAAGGATGTAAATCTTAAGAGAAAGGATCATGGAGGCCACCTTAGAGTCTCTGTGTCACATTCTTGTTAATTTTTTTTTGTTCTGAAGTGTACTTTCTTTGATATTGCTATAACCATCCCAACTTTCTTTTGGTTAGTGTTTGCATGGTATATCTTTTTCCATCCTTTTATTTTTTTTGTAGTGAATCTCTCTTGGTTTGTGTGGATAATTTTATATCCTTTCTAATAAATTCTGTCTTTTAACTGGTGTGTTTAATGTAATTATACTAATTACATTAATTCATTTCTTTTTATATATTTTACATTCATAACTATATTATAAAAGAAGCCATTTTTTTTTTTTTTTTTTTTTTTTTTTTGCAAAACTGGCAGAGACTTTGGCAGTTTTCCAAAGATCTTTACTTAATTTTTAAAAATTTATTATGGTGACATTGGTTAATGAAAACTTTACCTAATTTTTTAATACCCAAAATATTTTGGAAGACCAGCATCATAATTCTTCATAATTTTCTTTTATTCACTTTTCTAATTCTCTTGTATTTGTAGATGATTTTGCATGTGATCTGAGCAATTTTCTAATATCACTGTCATCATCCTCATGAAATCCTTTATCTTTGGCAAGATTTGCGATTTCTTTTGTCAGTCAGTTTGTGTTAAATGTATGTTATATTGTCAGATATTTACAACGTCCAACAATCAGGAAGAGGTTTACCAACAGAGACTTTGATGTGATGAATGTGAATAGAAACTGGTGTTAAGTAAGAATGGAATAATATGTGGGTACTAATTTTATAATGGTCATTACTGTGTATTTTGGGGCTGTGACAACTTTCGCTTCTCTGCTGAGCTCTGTCTATAGCACACTATAATGATGGATATAATAACCCTGATTCTTCGAGACAAAGGCATCAACATTAGTAATTTAAGGCAGCACATAATACTTATCTATTGATAAATATTAATACTCATGATTTGTTTGTGCAGTTTGCAAATGTATATACATTTACATAGTGGTTTATCCTAATAAGCACTCACAAAAATTTCCATTTTGCTGATGAAGAGAAGCAATCTTAAAGAGATTGTGCCAGATATATTAAACCTAATATGTGTTTTCTAATACTTTTAAAAATCACATTATAAATAAACAAACCTAAATAGTTAAAATTAAGTTCTGAATCTTAAAGAGTAATCTTCTGTAATTGGGAAACTGCTGTAGTTAAATTATTTGATCAGTACATCTTAACTGCTTTAGGAAATACTAATGAATCATAAATTTTTTCTATGTTAAATGAAATTGAAGTCCCTGACCTGTGCATAAGCATTGAGAATTGAAATAAGTTGTAGATTGAATCATAATTTAAAGAAATCATGGATTTTAAAAATGATTTTATATGCTTGTGTAGTAATTCAGAATTTTTCCTGTTTGAGTAACTGAAATTTTTTAAAAATACAGGTTAGGGAAACTAATAAAAACTTTGGCCCAAGTGGTTTGTTTTTGTCTGAACAGTATTAATAAAAATTAACTAAAGTTACTGAGAATCTAAACCTAACTATAATTCTCTAGAATGAAGATTCTTATTCAAAAGGTACAGGTTTGAAACTGGCTCAGACTCATTAGTATTTTACTGAAGATCACATAGTATGTCCAGAGGCAGGATCCAAGCCAAGTCTAGTGCGTCTCACTTTTAAAATTATGCTTTCAACTGACTATGCTATTTGTTCCTTTTTAAATTCTCTGTTAGTATTTCCTTTAATTTAGGTTAAACTTGTAGACCTGATAATTTTGTGGATTAGGGATAGGCAAGCCTTCTCTGTAAAATGGCAGATAGTAAATATTTTAGGCTTTGCAGCCCATATGGTGTCCTGTTGTAACTACTCAACCCTGCCATAGTAGCAAAAGGGTAAACTATTGGGTGTTACTGTGTTCTACTAAAACTTTATTTACAGAATCAGACAGCAGACTAGATTTCAGCTGAAGATTATATAGTTTGCTGGCTCTTATTATACAATCTCCTGATAGTAAATTAGTTCTTTAACACTAAATTGTTTCATTTGAAAAGATTATTTTTTCAGTTCTTTAAAAATTATTTCCTTATTATCCTTCTAAAATATAATGGTGCATAGAAAAGAATATACATAATATATGTGTAAGTTATGAAGCAGAATAATACACCTAAGAGGTGAAACACTAACAAGAAGTTTAGTCTATATAAGGTCAATAGGGATTGGCAAATGTTTTTCATTAAAGGACCAAATAGTAAATAATTCAGGCTTTCAGAGCCATAAGATGTCTGTCATAACTACTAACTCTACATTGTAGCACAAAAATAATCATAGACACTGGTAAGTGAATTAACAATATTGAGTTCTAATAGAAATTTGTTAATACACAATGAAATTTGAATTTCATATGATTCCCATGTGGTCATGAAATATTTATTTTCATTTTTTCCACCATTTAAAAGTGTAAAAAAGTATACTTAGCTTGTGGACCATACAAAAATAGGTGGCAGGCTGGATTTGGCAACCCTTGTCCCAACCTATTTCTTTCTTTTCTCTCAGAAGTGACTATTATCCTAAATTTTGAATTTCTCATTTTTGTGGAATCGTTTCAATATATTTTTTTCTCTTATGTGTATGTGCCTATACAATGTATTTTTTTAATTTGCTTATTTTGAGCATTATAAAAATTATATACTGTATATAGATTGGGACTTGCTTTTCTTCTTTCAACATTATTTTTCTAAGATTCTTTCAAGTAGTTAAGTATAGCTGTATAATATTGTGTTGGTGAATATATCACAATTATTAATTCTCCTGACAGTAGGTGTTTAGGTTGGTTCCAGTACTACTTTGAACATTTTTGTGCATATCTTCTAGTACACATGTACAAGGATTTTTCTAGGTTATCTGTGGTTGTTTTTTTTTTTTTTTTGTTATAATTGTTGAATAATTTAACATAAAAACTTCTAAATTTTATTTTAAAAATTTTAACTTCTGAATTTTGTAAAAAATAATGGAGTATTATTTGTCTTGAGAAATGTTACTTAACTCAAATTATTCTGCACTTTTAGTAATGGAAAAATGCCTTTAAAATGATCAGTTATATGGTAAATATTTCATTATTTCATTCATGCATTTATTTAGTATTACACAAACATTTATTGACTCTAATATGTTGGTTTTGTGCCAGCAAGAGAATTTAAGATAAGCAATAGAGGAGATAAACAATTAAGCAAACAATTTAATAATAATAACTGTTTGTTGAAAGAGTATAATGCCAGACATTAGGTTAAGCAATTTATGTGCATTATCTGTGTATTAGTCTACTTACTAGGGCTGTTGTAACAAAACACTACAAAGTGGCTTAAGCAACAGAAATTTATTATCTCATAGTTCTATAGCAGTCTGAGATCAATATGTTGATAAGATTGGTTCCTTCTGAGGGCTATGAGGAAGAATCTATCCCATGCCTCCTTCTTGTCTATTCATTGACAATGAACAAGTGGACACTGATTTTAAAAAATGCAATACCATTTACATCTGCTCCAAAGAAAATTTTAAAAAATCTAACAAAGCATGTAGATTTGTATGGTTAAAATGACAAAATGTTGATAAAATCAAAGGCGACCTCAATACTTGGAGAATCATACCACATTCGTGAACTGGAAGACTAGTAAAAATGGCAAGTCTTCTTAAATTGATCTGTATGTTTAATGCAATTCCTAGTAAAATCTCAAACATTTTTTATAGACATCGACAAGCTTATTCTAAAATGTATGTGGTATGAAAAATGCCTTATAACAGCCAAGACAAGTCTGAAGAGGAATAAAGTAGGAATAATGACCCTTCCTGATGTTGAGGCTTACTTATAGCTATAGTAATCAAAACAGTGTAGTGACTGGTGGAGGGATAGATACATAAATCAATGGAACAGTATAGAGAAACCAAAAATAGATCCTTACAAATATGCCCAATTGATTATTGACAAAGAAGCAAAAGCAATTCAGTGGAGGAAGGGTTGTCTTTCTAATAGTGCTGGAAAAATTGGACATCCACATACAAGGAAAAATATGAACCTTAACGTAAACATCACACCTTATGAAATGATTAACTCAAAACAGATGTGCTCTAATATAAAACATAAAATTGTAAAACTTCTAGAGAAAGAAGAAAAGTTCAGAACCTAGGATTCAGTTCTTAGACTTGACACCAAAATCATGATCCATAAACGGAAAATTTGATAGACTGAACTTTTATCAGAATTAAAAACTTTTGCTGTGCAAAAGACCCTGTTAAGAGAAAGAAAATGCAAATTACAGATTAGGAGAAAATATTTGTAAACCCTATATTCAGCAAAGGATTTGTATCTAGAATATATAAAGAACCACCAAAACTCAACATTAAAAACACAAAGAATTCACTTAGAAAATAGGCAAAAGACATGCTGAATATTTTATTAAAGCGCATATACAGATGGCAAATAAACACATGAAAAGATGGTCATCATCATTAGCCATTTAGAAAATACAAATTTATACCAAAATAATGTACCCACTACACACATCAGAATGCCTAACAAAAAATAGTGATAAAACCAAATGCTGATGAGGCTGTGGGAAAACTGGATCACCTATACATTGTTGGTAAAAATGTAAAACGATACAGCCACTGTCTAAAATAATTTGGCAGTCCCTTTTAAAACCAAAAATGTATTTACCATACCAAGAGTAGGTAATTCCATTCTTGGACTTATGTCCCAGAGAAAAGAATTATACTCACTTAGAAACTTGTATGTGAATGTTCTCAGCAACTTTACTCTTAATAGCCAAAAACTTGAAAACTACCCAGATGTACTAAAGTGGATGAATGTGTGAACAAATTATGCTATATCTGTCCAATGGTATAATATTCAGCAGTAAAATGGAATGAACCATTGATTCATGCATCTAATACCTTGGATGGACTGCAAGGAAAATAATACTGAATAAAAACCATCAGTCTCAAAAGGATACATACTATGTGATTGCATATATATAAAATGCATGCAATATAATTAGAGATGGAGAAAAGATTAATAGTTGACGGATGTTAGGGATCGGAGTAGTGAATATGGCTATAAAGTGGTATAGTAATGTTGCAGTTTAGTTTCTTGATTATGGTGGTGGTTACTTACACAAAGCTATATGTGTGATTAAATTGCATTGATACAGATACACAAATATTTGCATGTATAATTAATGAAACCAATCTCTATGGTTTATACCAGTGCCGGTGTCCTGGTTTTGATAGTGTAGTATAGTTATGCAAGATGATAAAATTAGGAGAGGCTGGATAAAAGAACCTCTCTGAATATTACTTTTCACCTGTAAATCTATAATATTTCAAACTAAAATGAAAAAAGATTTTTGTTAAATATTAAAATGTTAAAAAGATTATTTCAGAGTAACTTAGATTTTTTTTTTTTATTTTTCAAATACCATGAAGGGAAGATAAAATCTATAGCAATACTCATTTTGCCACCCACTCTCCTATAACTCTATAGATATTCCTATTTTTTTTTTCAGAGTTCACCTCATATCTTTGCCTATCCCTTCCTATTTCTTGTTTTCCCTCACCTCCCCCCCACTTATATCTCAAAAGTTCAAGTAACTGATAAGCTAATGCCAAGATCTCCTTGAGGAGAGGAAGACAGAGCATGTAACAATACTTTTTGTTCTGGCATACCCATGAAGCTAGTGGTATTATTTATGCCAGACGTAAACCAAGTGTAAGTAATTTTGCTGAAGGTCAGTAGTGGTTAGGTGGCATTGATGAATACGTCAACTTCCAGACTTCATAGTCTGTTATAGTCCACGTTCTCCACTATCATAGTAGACTGTTCTGATGAGTGCTCCTGTGGGAGCATTTACGTAAAAGTAAATTCTTTATAATTGTATAAGAAATGGTATAGGTAGGTCACACTTAGCACACTAGAGAAGGCTTGGGCAAGGCTTTCCAGAGGATAGATGTTTGATTTACATTTTGGAAAATGAGTAGTTGGCCATTTTAAGATAAGTAAGGCCATGACATAGTCCACAAACCACAAATAGTTGTCATGGCTTGCATGTAGACTTTATGAATGAGCAGTGGCAGAAATGAGATTAGAGATGCCTTATCTGCCATTCAACAGAATGTGAGTTGTATTCTGAAGGTAATGTGGACCATTGAAAGATTTATGTGTGGCTAGATGTGAAGGAGAATGTTGGAAAGATTACTCTTGACGGGACTGTAGAGAATTGACGGGAGGGATTTAAGACCAGAAGTAAAATAAGTTAGGAATCCCTTTTGGAATTCCAGGAATATCAAAAGAAGAGAGCCTGAGCTAAGGCAAAAACTAAAGGGATGAATTCTGGAGTTATTAGAGCGTAGAATTGGTAAGTTATCATTTGTATTTAGCAGATGGGAGAGAAGCAAAATAACTCTCAGCCTGCTGACTTGAGAGGCCAGTTGTGAGCAATAATTGAGGTAGGAGTAAGATCATATAGCAAAAAGAATGATGAAGTCAGGTTTATAAACTGAGGAAGCTGTGCTATGTAAGAATGGAGTTGTTCAAGTGTCAGTTGCATATATACAAAAGTTTAAGAGAAAAGGACCATGAGGTTGGTTTAGATTTGGGAATTGGCAACATATGTTAAAGCCTAAGAATGAGAAGGGAAGGAGAGCCAGAGAACAAATATCTAGAAAATAATGACATTAGCAATGAGCCAAGGAAGAGAAAAGCCTATGAAAAATAGGGAAGATTGGAAGATCCCAGGAGAGAGTGCTGTTTTAAATACTGAAAGAGAAGAATTTGTGTGTGTGTGAATCATAATTCACTATTTAGTGTGTTATAAATTTTATATAGTCAGTTAAGAATAATGTTTTTAATAATGTTGAATGTGGAAAGAAACTCAATATTAATGTTGATTAATATTAAGTGAAAAAATCAGAATACAGTAAAATTACAATTTTGTAAAAATAAATGTATACATATCCATACATATGCATAGAAGAAAATTTAGAAGATAATCTTAAATTTTGTTTCTCAGATGGTAGAATTATGACTGATTCATATTTTTTCATTTTATAAATTTTCTATAGTGAACATACATGATTTTTATGAGAGGAAAAATACTTATGTAAATTAAGTAGATTTAGTTTAAACTAATTTCCAGTGGAAATCTTAATTGCAAAATTTGTATTGTGAACTAACGGTCATTGGTAACCTCAGAAAATTTTTAATCATAGTGAGATCAGAAAACAGATTGTAATGGGTTAAAAAATAAATGGCAAGCAATAAATTGGAGGTGATGAACATAAAAGGTATGCTCTCAACAAGCTGATAAAAAGACGTTAGGCAGGGAAGTGGGACTGAGGATTTTTTTTAATTGGGAAGAACATGAAACATAGTTGTGTGCTGAAGGAAAAGAAAATGGTTAATTTGAAAATCTGATACTTTTATTAAAGAATATTAATTTTTAATAAGATAAACTATGTTAAAAGATGAATTAGTTTGTGATTGGATATGATCATTTGTAGTATGGTGACAGGATGTGCCTGAATAAAGAGAGTTTAAGCCCAAATATTTTATACTGTGTTTTTATTTTGTGTGTAAACAAACATGGAGAAATGATTGGCCCTTTGTAGAGAAAAAATTTGATTTAGAGTTTAGCTAACCTCCAAAACAGTTTTGAAAACCTGTTTACATGTGTGGCTAATGAAAACATAGCTGGTCTTGGTTTTGAATAATTATGTTTGGGGTTTAATTACTTCCTTCTGTTGTCACTGAATCTGTTGGTCAAATTGATACAAGAAAATACCAGGGTTTGTTATCAGTTTATCAGCTAGGAACTATCAGTATAAGCCAAAAGAAATAAAGTGGCACCTGGATATTCCTAAGTAAGATGCTGATGTAGCCTTAGTCATTCTTTAAACTTAGTACATTAAATGATGAACAGGGATTCCTGCAAAACCTGGCAGCTATGTATGGAGGCAGGCCCAGCTCTTCAAGAGGAGGGAAGCCAAGAAACAAAGAGGAAGAGGTATGCTTCCCGCATGTTCGCTACCTCCGTCACAGCCATTTTTGAGTTTATTGCCTTCCTTTCTTGCATGGTTTAAATTCTTAACAATTATTTGAAGATTTTTTAGGTGTATAGGGACCTGTTAATGAATTTTGACTGACATATCTATGTCATAATTTTGCCCCATAACTGCTATTCAGTATTCTGAGTTTAATTTTTTCTTTTGATAAAACTAAAAATTTGTAATTATAGTGTATTTCTTTTCAGAAATAAGTTGATCTAAATTAAACACTTGAAAGCTAATATTACATTTCCATTAACCAGATTTCAAAGCTTTTATTTCTTGTATTCAGATTAACACTTTGCTTTATTTTAATTTTTTAAAAAATATAGAGGAGTAAAAATATTGGTAATTTTTCTTTTAAATTAAAATGTTATGTTTTTTTTTCCTTCTTGTAGGTTTATCTTGCAAGGCTGAGGCAAATAAGATTGCAGAATTTCAATGAGCGCCAACAGATTAGAGCCAAACTTCGTGGTGAAAAGGCAGGTTAAAAATCAATTTTTAAAAAAATAATTGAATGACATTGTAATAAGTAAAGATTAAAAATGCTGTGCCACACACCCACCACCACCACCATACCACCATTAAAAAAAGAAGTGCTGTGCCACTAACAAAAAATAAAATCTGATGAAAACAGTGAAAGTCAAAGGCCAGAAACTATACTTGGGGATAAAGTAAACTTATTTATATGATTTAAAATTTGTAAGACCATTTTTTCCCGAGGAATTCTATGAGTAAAATATAAGTAGTACTCATGGGCATGTAAAATGGTACATTTTCTTTCATTCTCTTTATAATCTTTTTTCCCATTGTCCATAGGACTTGATGAGTGTAAAGTGTTTCCATGTAGCTATGAGAGAAAATTAATGACATTGAGCAGTTTACCATTTTACATATTTAGATGTTAGTTTATTCATATTCTCTTCACAGCTATGCTCTAAATTTGGGGTTCTATCCTAAGTGATTCGCTTATCTATTTTGCAGAAAGAAGCGGATAATTCTGAAGGACAAGAGGGAAGTGAGGAGGCCGACATAAGGCGTAAAAAAGTTGAAGCACTTAAGGTATAGACTAGAAATCATTTTCTTAGAGAAAATTGAAGCTTGAGATAGAGAATTGTGTTCTTAAGTCTTTTATAGTTAAATTATCTTTTTCTCTTGCTTTAATTTTTCTTTCCCATTTTTCTCTAACTTTTTTGGTTTCCAAAAAATAGCTTTTCTCTCTTTATATCATATTGTGGAGATCAATTTGATGAAACCATTGCAAATGCATGAAACTATCACATAAGTAACCTTAAAAATTAAAAACATAATTGTTTATTTCTGTGAAGATAAATGAAGTTTGTATATAATAATCATAGTTCAAAATTTTTACATTTGTACTTCCATTAGAATGTACTCACATTTATTTTCTTTCAACAAACATTTATGGAGCAGCTGCTATGTGCTGAGCCCTGGTTTAGGTGCTGAGCTATGAAGTGAGCTAACATTTTTATTCTGGAACACTGCATGTCCATGAGCACGCGTGCACACACACACACACACACACACACACACACACACACACACCTTTTTTTTGGCTAGTAGGTAAATATCTTTAGAAACCTGAAAAAAAGAAACCTTACGCCCTTCTTCCTGATAACTAATTTTGTTGATTGTTTTTATTTTCAGGCCCACGCAAGTGCACGTGCTTCTGTACTAAAAGAACAATTGGAACGAAAGAGAAAGGAAGCATATGAGAGAGAAAAGAAAGTATGGGAAGAGCATGTAAGATTTAGCTCATACTCTTAATCCTGGTCTTGTTAATGTTCTTGTATCTCTCACTGGGTAGTATATCAGCATTTTAATTTTGTAACTATTTTTTAAAATTTTTTAATTCTCATTCATTCTCCCTCTCCCTTCTCTTCCCCTACTCTCCTCTCTGTTGCTCTGTCTCTTTCTCTTAATTTTAGGATGAGCTATATAAAAGTTATTTGGGCGTTTGATTTGAGGTGAGAACCTAATTTGTTTTATTTTTTTATTATTTCCAAGTAGCTAATCGAAGTCCCAACATCACTTAATGGCTATACTTCTTTTTGCCACTGATCTGTAGTGCTACCTTTAAGATATATTAAATTCTTATATATACTAAAGAATGAACCTATAGCATATACGCATCAGGCTTTCTCTTCCACTCCATTCTTTCTGTCTGTTCTGCCAGTACCATATTGCATTAATAATTATAGGTTTAGAATATATTCAATTTCTAATAATGTTCATCACTCATTTTCCTTTTACATTTTTTATGCTTAGTTATTTGCTCTCTTTACCATATACATTTTAGGATTATTTTTGATGTTTTTTTAACATTTTGGAATTTTTATCAATACTGACTTAAACCTACAAATTAGCTTAAGAAGAACTGATAGGCTTAGAAAGCCTTTATCCAGGAGCATGTCAAATATCTACATTTACTCATTGTTTCTGTTATATCTCCTATACAATTTTGATCATTTTTAACTCATACTGGTTATATTTCTTGTAAAGGTTAGTTCTTGATAGTTTATAATTCCATTTATGCTTTTACATGTTTTTTTTTTTTCTTGACAATATTGCTGATATTTGGAGAAGTTGTTGGGTTTTGCTTATCTCTTTTACAATGAGTTTACCTATTCTACCAATTTTTAATAAAATTTTTATAGATTTGTAGCATGAGACTGTATCATTGACAGGTAGTCATGATATACATCATGACAATAATTCCTACAGTTTATTGTATGCCAGGCACATTATAACTACTAGCATGTATTGCTTTGTTTAATCTTTACAGCTTTACAAAACAGATGTAGAAAAGGTAAAACAATTAGATGAGATGACATTTACATATTTGAATGTGGATCTGCCCAGTGTCGAGGTCTTTATTTTTATGTACCACACCTTAATTTCCCCTGCTTTCTTTAAGTGGTGCCTTTTATTACTATTATATTCTTATCACTTTGTCCAGAACTTCTAAGAAATGTTAAATAAGAATAGCGATAATATTTTGTTCCTATCTTTAATGGAAGTACTTTAATCATGTCTCTGTTATGTATGGTAAAAGAGTAAGGAATATAGTTTTATCTCTAGATTTTACAGATTTTATCAGAAATATCTTTTGGAGTTTTATCAGATGTCTTGTTTATTCGTTAATGTGATTTTTTTTTAATTTAAATCTACTCACTTATGTAATATACAGGGAAGTTCTCTTCCCAGATTCCTAATATAAAGGAAACGTTTAGCTACATGAGAATGAGTGAAAGAAATCTCCAGAATTCAGGCATCATATCTGTGGAAATCTTTTCTGTGGTTTAGTCACAGACTGTGATTTGAATATGATGAGTTCCTTCTTTATTGCATTTTACTCTTTTTTGTGTGTTTCATTTCTGTCTTTGTCCTATTCTTTGGACCTGCCGTACAGGCCTATAAGGCTTCTGTCTACCTGAGAATGTTCTTATCTGTCTACCTCAGAATGTTCTTATCCTGACATCCAGTTTTATCCATTTAAATAGACAGACACATCATGAGTTCAATTTGGAATCGTGCTCCTTGTTCCAAGTGTCACTGGACATTAACAGTTTCAGAGATCTCTGCAAGATATATTTATTTGACATCAAAGGACTTAAGAACGTGAAAAAGAACTAGGATTCCACTTCTGCTGATGGCCACTATTTTTAGCTGCTCCTCTAATGCTCTTTGTAGCATGGAGGTAACTTTCCCTAAGCTTCAGGAACAGAATTTCACAGGTGGTGGAGGAGGTAAAAGGAGAAGAGGAGGGGGGAGTACCTTTAGAATCACTGTTAGGTTTCATATTTCAATGAATGCATTTTACAAATTATGTCCAACATGATTCAGCTGTGAGCAGGTGTTTTACATTCTTACTATATACTTTTATTGCTGGGCAGTTGTGTACCTGCATAATAGCATTGTTCTGTTTCCTCAGATGACCAGTGGGAATGAAGTCTTCTCTATTACCAGAGGCTGCAATAGACCTCATTATACTCATCCAACATACTTTGAAGAACATTCATATACTTCTAGTACAGTTTAACAAAAACTCCCTTAAAAGTCTACTTTTTAAGCTATGTAAAACCAGTGTAAAACTTCTTTCTCTGTATATGTTTTCTCCTTTATAATAGTAGATATGTCTCAGTTCTAAAGTGCATACAAACGATAGGTTTTATGACAGTATTACTGATAGATAATACTAGTTGACAGTATGGTACAACTTTATATTTCCTCACATTCCTTCAGAAATATTTTTATGGTGGCAGCATTAAACTCTGGTAGTGGGCCTGGCTTTTAAGGTCCAATAGGCCAGCAACTCATTTTCACTTGGAGGAATTATTTTATTGTTCTTTTGGTAAAACTGTCAATTAAGGTGTCCAGACTTCTTCTAGCTGAGGGATAGGCTGGTCATCTAAAGTAGACCAATTGGATTCTCTTCCAGGGCTTGAAGCTTGAGTAGTCTATCACAAGATTTGAAGTTGGAGTTTATTTAATGCAATAAGAGAACCTCATGAAAACCATGAATTAGTTTCTGCCATCTAGATCCATAAAGCTACCCAGGTTTTTAAGAGGGCTTCTTTTTGCTTTTGTGATCCTACTTGCTACTTTTCCACCACCTCCTCCTTCCTTCACTTCCTTCCTTTTTTCAGAGTTAGTTTCTATTGCTTTCAACCAATGAACCTTAACTTATTCACTATGTAAAGTGTTCAGCGTGATACCCGATGAATAGTAACAAATAAATTAATTGGGAATTCTGTGGCTCATGATGTTTCAGAATTATGCATAAAATGTTTACTGAATACTTTTGTTTACATTCAGTAAAACAAATGTTTACTGAATACATCCTGGTATAGTGAAGAAAAAAATGAGGCTGGAAACTCATAGAAAAAGAGATTCTATTTATGGTTACCAGAGGCCAGAGTTGGGGGAGGAGGAATTGAATAAAAGTGGTCAAAAGGTACAAACTCCCAGTTATAAGATAAATAAGTACTAGAGCTGTAATGTGCAATGTGATGCTAGTAGCAAAAAGTTGTTAAGAGAGCAAACCTTAAGAGAGTTCTTACTATGAGGAGAAAATTCTTTTTCCATTTCTTTTTATTGTATGTAGATGAGATGATGAATGTTAACTAAACTTACTGTGGTAATTATTTCAAGCCTTTATATTGTATACCTAGAACTCACACAGTGATATTTTCAATTATATCTCAGTAAAACTGGCACAGGGGATAAGGCTAGGAATCTGAATACTTGATTTTTACTCTCAGCTCTGCCACTTAATTTGCCTGTTTGGAGAACTGGTTTAATATTTTCAGGTCTTTATTTCCTCATCTCCTAAATTAAAGGCGTGATCTCTAATGTTGCTCTGTCTAAATTACCTTGAAAAATACTCTTCATAATGTATGTACTTAAGTCCAGGTTAACCTATAGAAAATGGGTTACAGTTATTTTACCAAGTAATTATTTCAACAAAATGTCTAATTTAGCATAATCTAAATGTAATATTTACTTACTGGCCATTACTCTAACTCAGGAATGGTTAACATGTTATTCAGAGTTGGAGTTAACATTATTAAACTATCTGAAATGTTTGTTAAAAGTTTGTATGTATATTGTTGTATTTTTCTTTGGTAAGACCACATATCTTTCACTGGATTCTCAAAAGTATCTTTGATCTGACAAATGGTAAAAATCACTGCCATAATTATTCTAATTCTTTGGCATGTATAACCCAATTTTATAAATTTTTTCCTGACATATTTAATGGTAAGAATTGTAATACTAACTAAATAGGACTTTAATATGGAAAATAATTTTCATGTATTAATGATAGATTTTTCCTCTCAAATAATATAGTGTTGACTTTCTCAGCCAGCATATATGCTTATATTGTTAGTGAAATATATAAGATATTCAGTTTTTAACAAGTATAGCAACACATTTAATTAAAATTCAATGAAAAATGGAATTAGAGAAATTCTTTCTTAGATCAGAGAGTATATTTTGAATATGATGAGTTCCCATTTAATTGAATTTAACTGTTTTGTGTTATTTCATTTCTATTTCTCTCTTTGTCCTGTTCTTTGCACCTGCCATACAGGTATGTAGGCTTCCTTCAAGGCAGAAACATTTCTCTTTCTGACGACCTTGTGCTGTTCTTACACTTAGACATTCTTATAAATGCATTATACCAGAAAATTATTCACACAAATATTTTTCTATTTTTAGTTCTTTAGAGACAGAGTTCTAAGAAGTTCAGCATGAATTTGATAAAATTTGGCCATGCTTTAGACTGTACTAAATTACATGTGAATTTACTCTGTATTAAAAATATGAAATCAGGCCATTTCATAATATTTTTCTAACATACATTAAATCCTTATTAATCATTCAGCATAGACAAAGGAAATATTTGTATTTTGTATGCTTCAAGAGTAGGTAAACTGATAGATTTGTGTGTTTATAAACCTGGCCTCTTTGGAGAAATTTTGAGTTTTGTCATTTAGTGGCAAAGATGGTTAATTTTCAGCAAATAGTATAATTGACAGATAGAAGCAGTTTTACGTGATCACTTCTATCTCAAGATCTGGTTAACATTTAATAATAATAGCCTTAACAATCAGGTTATATGATGTTTACTCAGAAGGCCCAAGTTCTACTATACTAATAGGTTAGTGATATGTATTCCTTGGCTTATAATAATGTTACCATGTCTCAGTAGTTAACTGAATTACCTTTAAATTTTCAATAACTGACTTAGTTTTATTATCAATTCTAAGAATTAGTAGATGTTCTGTTGGTCTTTGTTCTTTGCTTTAGATTTCAAATGTCTGAGTTTTTTTTTCCTTTTTCATTGTTTCAGCTTCTTCTGATGTTTTAAGCTTAGTGGAGCCCTGAGAGCAACTACCATGTGTTCTATTATAGAATACAAGCGTTTCCGAAAGCTGCTGACGGTCATTACTACAGCGGTGTCAGTAACTTTGTCTTACACATTGGATCAGATATCTTAGATCATAAAATATATACCTGTGACTGTGTACCAGTCATTAGCCATATATAAGTCAGTCAAACAAATTTTTGTATAACACGGAGTTAGTTTTTAATAGTAATGTGTGAATTATTTTCTTCATTAAAGTAGCTTCTGTTGATTAAAAGATTTGCTTCTGTGAGTACAAAGATAAGTACTGTGAACAGAATTTTGTTGAGATCATCCATATCTTAGTATAATAATCCCAATACTTTCCTAAATTTGATTATCTTTTTCTTACTGTTTAACTCGTAGCACTTTATCAATAAACAGATTTTTAGGTTTCTTTTAAGGTTGAGATTAATATAGAAATATCTCTATTACATATAATTTATATCTAAAGAATATAAGGTCAAGAGAAAGGATTTTAATCCCTTTATGTGACTTTTGTCATTGTTTAAGGACATAACCTGCTAAATATGCCCCAAAGTGTTCAAAATTTTTCTTAGGCTGTATGTCTACAATTTCAGAGAGTTGTGCCAGTTTCTTGTTAAAATTGTATAAGAATTATATATGTATGTGATTAATCATTATGAAAGCATATAGATAAATGAAGTATTAGAACAGTGGCTATATAGGTGACTTTTTTTCTTTTATTAAAAGTTTCCTTAATATATCTATCATAGTCATCTTCCCAATAATTTTAATTATGACTTTTGAGATAGTCTTTATAAGCATAAATGCAAATCGCGTCATAGGTTAAGACGGGAAGTTGGTGCTCTTCTTTAGTGAAATTGGTTAAGTTTATATGATCTCTCTTGTTTAATTATTCATACAATTAAATTACTCTGTATCATTTTTTTAAATCTTAGTTTTTTTTACTTTTATTATGTAAAGTATTTTCTTTCCAGTTTCTGCTGCTTATTGATGTCTGTGTCAATTCTTCTACACTACAAAAACTTTAAATTTTGATCTTGCATAGATGAGCAGTTGTTTTTATTTTGCTTTGTGCAAGTTTCTTCATTTTGTCAGGTACTAAAACCAGATTTTTAGTGTTTAAAACAAATGACCTTATTTAATGAAAGCTAAATAAATATTTGCTAAATTATAATAATTATTACCATTTGTTAGGTACAACAAATGCCTCACAGTTGTACACCTTACATAAATTATCACGTTTAATCCCTATAGCAAGGAGACAATGAGTACAGCATTCCTATTTTAGAAAAAGCTTGAAGTTTAGAGAGGATAAGAAATAATAAAAAATCATGAGACTAGTAAGGGAAACTTTTGGAATTTAAGTGTAGAACTATCTTAATTCAACTGTATTTTATGAACTCTTTAAACAATGAATGACCATTCAAATTGGATACTTTATTAAGGTCGGTCTCACCGTCTCCCATCCTGAATTTTTACACAGTTGTTTCTCTAGTTTTTATTTTCTTTCCCCCCCAACCCAGATTATTTAGCACACATCTACTTTGATTTCTCTGTAACATACTGATTGATTTTTATGTTCTTCTTTCTCTTCTACTTTGTAATCCTTTGAGGAAAAGCATTGTCATTCATTTTGTTTTGTTTTTCTTTTACTTTTTTGGTTTAAAATTATTTATTGCCATTAGTTCTAGTCTATAATATACTGAATTTTTTCCCCTGACTTTACTGAAATATAATTGTTAGATAACATTGTATAAGATACATAGCATGATGATTTGATATATGTATATATCCTGAAATGATTACCACAATAACATCTGTCACCTCACATAGTTACCATGTGTCATTCATTTTAGATATCCACGATCTAGCACCGTGCTTAGCACTTAATATATCTTTGAATATGTTGATTAATTTTAATCGGATATTGTATATTTGTCTTCTCACAAAAATCACATTAGATTTATTTATTGCAATAGCAGAAATCATTTTTAAGTGAATTGGTATAATACAATTAATAAATATGATATGTGATAAGGAAGATATTACTGATTTAAATAATAATGGCACAGTTTTATGTCCAAATTAATTTATTTTCTTCAAAATAACCATCTAGGGAAATAACATATTTCTTCTAAAAATGTGGCTATTTGTTCAGATCTACTTGGAGCTTGTTTTTATTTCCTCAAGTTATGGTACCTATTTTGAATATACTCTATGGTAGTAAGACAATCAAAAAGTTTCAGAATATTTTTACATAATCTTTCAAGGAGATAATACTCAGTTGTGTGAGCTCTAGGATTTTTAAAAAGTCATTTATAATATATTTTAAATATCAATATGCTTTATCCACAGCACTGAACTATGGGATTAAAGCAGTATTTCATCTTTTGTTTTTTTAATAAAGACTACTTTTTAGAGCAGTTTTAGGTTCATAGCAAAATTGAAAGGAAGGTACAGAGATTTCCCATACACCCCTTGCCCCCACAGAGGTATAACCTCCCCTATTATGAATATCCCCAACCAGAGTGGTACATTTGTTACAGTTGATGAACCTACCTTGACACATCATCACCCAAAGTCTGTAGTTTACATTATGGTTTAAACTCAGTGGTGTACGTTCTGTGGGTTTGAACAAATGTATAATGACATATGTTCATCATTATAGTATCATACAGAATATTTACACTACCTTAAAAAACCCCTGTGCTTTGCCTATTCATCCCTCCCACCAACCCCACTCCCCTGCTAGCCCCGGCTCCACTGATCTTTTATTGTTTCCACAGTTTTGCCTTTCCAAGATGTCATATGGTTGAAATCATATAGGATGTAGCCTTTTCAGATTGCCTTCTTTCACTGAGTAAAATGCACTTAAGTTTCCTGCATGTCTTTGCATTTTTTTTTTTTTTTGAGCACTGAATGTTCATGTATGTACCAGTAGGTAAATGGGTTGTTTGTTTTCTTATTGTTGAGTTTTAAGAGTTCTTTGTATATTTTGGTTAACAATCCTTTGTGTGTTTATGTATTTTGCAAATAATTTTTCCCAGTCTGTGGCTTGCCTTCTCATTCTCTCAACAGTATCTTTGACAGAACAAAAGTTTTTAATTTTAATGAAATCTATTTTATATATTCTCTCTTTAACAGATCATGCCTTTGGTGTTCTACCTAAAAAGTCCAAAGTCATTTGGATTTTTTCCTATATTATCTTCTAGGAATTTTTAGGTCTGTGATAGATTTTGAGTTAATTTTGTGAAGTGTGTAGGGTCTGTGTCTAGACACATTTTTTTGTTTTTTTTTTGCTTGTGGATGTCCAGTTCCGGCACCATTTATTGTAAAGACTATCTTTTCGCCATTAAATTGCCCTTACTCCTTTGTTAAAGATTAGTTGACTACATTTGTGTGGTCCGAGTTCTATTCTGTCCCATTGATCTACATGTCTGTTCTTTCACCAATACCACACTGTCTTGATATTGTAGCTTTATAGTAAGGCTTGAAGTCAGGTAATGTCATTCCTTGAACTTTGTTCTTCTCCTTCAATATTGTGTCAATATGTCCATCTTCTTTTGAACAACATATATTGGTGTAAAAGGAAGTCCAGAAGACCAAATTTAGAATTCTGTTACTACCTTATGCTTACTAGATGATCAATAAAGATTGCATTCTATATGTATACTCACCAGAAATTCTTATTTACTGGTTTGAAGAAAAGTTAGAAGTAGGGAGAAGACTTGTTGTCATATTACTATAATCGTACCTGTAAATGCCATTTCCTTATATTTATTAAAGCTTCAGAATCTTAATTTACATAGAGTCTAAATGGGAAGATAAAATGAACACACATGTGACTATAACAAATGTATTCTCAGTGATATAAATTTTATTAGCTGTATATATCAGTTCTTCCATTCTCATTTATGTTGGTATTTTTATAATGAGAGCTCTTGTGTGGTTGATAATAATGAGGGCTCTTGTGTGATTGATGTTCAGACTTTAAGAAGATTGTATTAAACTTACAGAAATTGCAGAAGCATTTTTCTGAAGTGTAAGATTAATAAAATATGTTTTTCTTCCCACCAAATGTTGTAGTGGATTAAAACTAAAGTGAGAAAACTAGTATTTAATCTTTCAGGAAAGTTTGTTTTTTATCATCATTTTATTAAACATTGTTAATGCTTTAGAAAGGAGTTATTTAGTACTACATGACACAATTATTTTTACATATGAAGCCAGAGATGTTTCTCTTTATCCACTGATCTTTTAGCATCTAGCACGTTGCCTTGCATTATGGCAATTGAAGAATTAAAAAAACTACTTGTGGATAGAGTGCATAAACAAACAGTGATATTAAAAGTACCTTTTAATCTCTTCATGCAAATATACATTTCTCAATGGGTGTTTAAATTTTTTATTACAGTTGGTGGCTAAAGGAGTAAAGAATTCTGATATGTCTCCTTCAGGACAGCATGAAGCAGGTGGCTCTCCATCAAAGCAACAGATGAGATCTGTTATTTCTGTCACTTCAGCTTTGAAAGATGTGGGTATGGTAAGTTTCCTAAAATTTAGAATGCTTCAAAGTTAAAAGATTATTAAACAGATTAAATATAATAAAATTATATTAATGTCTAATGTCCCATTAGGTTTTTTCCTAGGAAAAAAATTACTTTTTTTAAAGATTTTTGTGTATGTTTACTCTGAATATTGGAGCCTTGCTGATCTTAAGTTTTATATCTAGGACCACCTGGTAGATAAAAATTATTGAAATGATTCTCTCTCTCTTTAACTTTAAACTAATATTGAATAAAAAATATAGAGAGAAATATACTAAAAATCATGCAAAAGCATTTATATATTCCATCTTTCACAGTCAGCAAAAAGGTGCTTTTTAAGAAATAATGTCTTTTTGGTACTTAAAGTAATTACTTCTAGGAATAAAGTACAAGACGTTTACATTTATTTTAATTTTTTTGACATAACAGATGTTAGTGGACTCAGTATAATTGCACATAATTCATCAATTATTTCTTTTACTTACTATTTTTAAATCTCTGTCATGCCAAATGGACAGTAAGACATAGCAATGTGGGCAAGTAGATAGTTTAAACTCTGAAGTATGTGTCAGGTATTCATCTAAAATGTGAAAACTCTGTTTTAAGATTAAGGGAAATGGGCTCATGATGTGGAACTTCAGCCTAGAATTCAACATAGAGAAGGGAAAAAGTCTACTGAATCATATAACACATAACATGATTTTCTCCTTTCCTGGTAATTAATGTCAGTGCCTTTTAATTATTGAGTTTCATTAATTTTTTGCAGACAACCTTGATATTATTGGTACAGCAATTTTTTTACAGCCTTTGTTTATTTTGAAAATAAGACTTAGTAGGAAAATACAAGTTTCTTCCTCACTCTCAAGAACTTCCTATAGGAAAATATGGCTCCTCAAGTAGGCTTAGTCTCTTTTACTTTTTGATAATGACTTTGCATGTGCTACGTTGTTCACTTCAGCTTTCGATACCGCTGTGTGGTTCCCCTCCTGGTACCCAGTCTCACATCTCAAATAGCTGTTCATCTCTCTGACTGTAGTGACTGCTAATTCCTGACTACTTTACTGGGTAAAATACTCTTTGTCTCATTTCATGAATTACTTTAAAACCGACCATTATACTCTTTTGTATTTTTCTCAAATAGTACAAAATTGAGATAATCCATGTAACTAAATGGTTTTTCTTTATGTGTTTTCTTGACAGGTAGTGCTTATTTAAAATTGAGAATTGCTCTTCCATAGTCTGAGTCTTCCAGTTCTCTTGCTTTCGTAGCTTTCATAACTACTAATTTCTTTTCATGTATTTAAAAATTCTAGGTGGCCTAAGATTGCTATGATTTTACTAATCAGAAAACAAAATTTATATTATTAGTACATTGCCGGAACCTGCCGGACGGAGTCGAACAGTCCTGAGTGGGAGAGCAAGAGTTAGGAAAAAAGACAGAGAAGAGAAAAAGATCTCGGGAGGGCATACAGTCAGAGCTGCAGCACCGTTTTTTTTAGCACGGTATACTTATACAGCTTGAGTACATGACAGACTGCTCGTAACAAAATAACAAACTGCTCAAAACAAAACCACTAGTATCCAGAAACAATAGCCACGATTAACATGGATTAACATAAGGCCAAGAGAAACCTCCTCCCTTGGAATTTCAGGAACTGATGCTTCTCCTCCCTTGGAATTTCAGGAACTGATGCTTCTCCTCCCTTGGAGGTTCCAGGAACTGATAATTCCTTACAAAGGGCTCCCAACAGTACATGGGACTTCGAATTCATTATTGTTACTTTCTTTGCTTAGAGAGAAAAGCCAATTCTCAATTATGTTTAATAGTATGGCTTAATAAGAATACATATTGTTCATGAAACAAAAGACAGCTTCAAAATAACACAGCCTATATTGAATGACTTTATTCATTAAAACTTTCCTTAGTTTTAATTGAGAATATGAATTAATTTTTTTATTTCTGTTATTGACTAAAAATTATCAAAAAATCAAATGCCACAGAGGAAGAGTATATAGTTATATATGTGATTGGCAATTTAAAAATATGACAAATAATTGAGAATTGGCCCTTCTACTATATATTAAGCCTATTACTTGATTATATTTAACTGTTTCTCACTGCAGATAATGAAGGAAGTGGTGTTGACATTTACAGGAATGAAATAATACACAAGGAGCAATTTAAAGAAAAATAAAAATTAACAAAAATATCACAAATTTTAAGGTAGACTTTTAAAATAACATTATTTTTTACTTTGTAACTATCTGTGTTTAAAGGACAGTTTAACTGGTACCCAGGAACCCACAGAAGAAATGCAAAAGACTAACAGTGCTATTTCGGTAGGTGCAATTTTCATTTTTATTTTTTTATCATTTTACTTAATTATCATATGCATATTAAAGTATAGCGTTTTAACTGTTTCAGAGTAAGCGAGAAATACTACGGAGATTAAATCAAAATCTTAAAGCTCAAGAAGATGAAAAAGGAAAGCAGTGTCAATCTGATACCTGTGAGATAATTGTTCATGAAGATGCCAAAGGACATGAAAAAGAAAAGTCAGTTTCATCTGATCGCAAGAAATGGGAGGCAGGAGGTCAGTTTGTGATTCCTCTGGATGAGTCTGCGTGGGATGCATCCTTCTCTGCAGCTGACAGTGGGTATAAAAGTGTTCATCTCCTATTTTGGCCTAACGCACATGTAAACTTGTATGGGCACTCTGAAAGAAAGAACACTTAGATTGAAAGAAGCTGGAAGGATTTCATATATATATGAAAAATAGGAAAAACTATTCATTCTTAAAAATAGCTAGGATTTTTATTACAAAACCGAAGTGTGAGAGAGGGAACTAATGATACATACATAAGTTATATTACTTTAACCCACTCTAATCTGTTATCAGGAATAATTCTCGATGAGAACCACAGTAGTAAACTTTGATTAATCTCAGGAACCTTCCATGGTCATTTAGCAGGTATATTGAGAAGATCTCACTTAATGTTTCATTTATTTAGCAATAATTACTGAGTGCCTACTATTTTCTTGCATTTTCCTAGGCATTAGAAATACAACAGTGAATGAGCAAAAACATTTGTACTTAACATTCTAAAGAGGCAAGTCTGACCATCAACTAACTAAATAGTTTTAATTTTTTTTAAGTAATTTTTTTGATGGACTATTTTTGTAGAATTCTTTCTTGCATTGGAGAAAAGCCCAAAGACTCCATAGCATTTATTTGTGTACTTATTTAGCAGTTCTTTATTGTGTCCCATTATATACCACATATTCCTAAGCAGTGAGGATATAATAATCATTAAGACATAGTCTCTTGCCTTAAGGTACTTGGGGTTTAGTGGAAAGAGAGGCAAGTAAAGAGGCCATTAATTATAGTTGATAAATAATATGCTAGGGATAATAATAGCTACTGTAATAGCTACTGTATCAGGGCATGAATCAGTCTTGAGAGAGCCAAGAAAATGATTTCTGGAAAAAGGGATGTGCTAAGGGATAAGAAGTTATCTAAACCAAATCCAAGCAGAGTGTTTTAAACAGAGAATTGCTAGAACCCAAACGTGGAAGAGCAGGCAAAGCAAAGAGAACTGGATATAATTTAGCATGGACAACTAAAGTTCAGAATTCAAGACAAAGAATGGCAAGCAAGAAGCCTTAGAAGAAGTAAGTAGGGCCAGATCATGAAGGATGTTATACATTGGCTCTGTCAAAGAGTATGAACATACTCTGAGTACAGAGAAGAGTCTTAAAACAGTGTGCCCACTTCTGAGTTTCTAGCATGTTGAATTCTTTTTTTTTTTTAATTGATTTATTTTTTTATAAGTAATTGGTTAATGAAATCTAGTAAGTTTCAGCTGTACATTTTAACAGTTACACACACACACACACACACACACACACACACACATATTTACATTATATGTTCACCTCCTATAGTTAGATTTCTTTCTGTCACCACATATTTGAATTCTGACTGGGGAATACTGGAGGGGGAAAATGGTAACTCACCACTGGTTTCATGGTAGTTGGAATTTTTGTCATCTTCTCTAATTTGGCTGCTACTGTTTGCTTCTCAGAGTTCTCAAATAGTTGTTTCATGCATTTTGTTCAATGGTATCTTTATTCAATGGGAGACATGGGTTGATGTGTGCTTACTCCATCTTCCCAGGAATTGAAACTGTTAATTATCATTAAAGAAATACTAAGAAAAATAATCTTTTTGTATTTTCCATGTAGTTACCATTTCTGGTGTTCTTTATTTCTTTGTTTATATTCACATATCCATGTAGTATCATTTTCCTTCTGAATAAAGGACTTCTTTTAACATTTCTTGCAATGCCAGTGATAGATTCTTTGAACTTTTATATAATGAAAACTATTTCACCATAATTGTTAAAAGATATTTTCTCCGAGTTCTAGGTTGGCAGTTTTGTCTTTCAGTGGTTTCAAGATGTTACTCTATTGCCTTCTTACTTGCATCGTTTCTGACAAGAAATATGATCCTTATCTTTGTTCCTCTCTGCATAACACACTGTTTTCCTCTGTGTTTATGATTTGTCTTTATCATCAGTTTTGAGCAATTTTTGAAGTGTTTTGTTGTAGTTTTTTTCATATTTCTTTTCCTTGGGCTTTGTCGAGCATCTTAGATCTCTGAGTTTATAGTTTTCATCAAATTGGAAATTTCTTTGCTAATATTTCTTCAAATATTTTTTCTGTGCCTTGTCCCCTTTCTCTCCTTCAGGGACTGTAATTTCATATACATTGAACGGATTGAAGTTGTCCTGTAACTCTGTGATAGTGTTTTCATTTTTTAGATTCTATTTTATTCTGTGTGTTTCTATTGCTCTAGCTTCAAATTCACTTTTTTTATTCTGCATTGCCAAATCTATTAATCCCATCCAGTGTATTTTTCATCTAGATATTGGAGTTTCATCTCTAGAAGTTTGATTTGGACATATATATTTATGTATATATTCATGTTCACAAACATATATATATCTACCATATCTCTATTTAACTTTTGATTGTATAGTTATAAAAACTTTGTTAATGTCCTTGCCGGCTAATTCTAACATGTCTCAGTTCTTGGTCTATTTTGATTGATTTTTCTCCTTATTATGGGTCATATTCTTCTGCTTCTTTGCATGATTGGCAATTTTAGATTGGATGTTAGACATTTTGAATTTTACCTTGTCAGGTACTTAGGTATTTTTATTTCTGTAATTCTGCAGCTTTTTTTTTTTCTGGAATGCAGTTAAGTGAGACTCAGTTTGATTCATTTATGTCTTGTTTTTAATATTCGTTAGGTGAAATCACAGCCATGTTTAATGATAATTATTCCCCACTACCGAGATGAAACCCTTCTGAGTAGCCAGTGCACCATGAATTATGACATTATCCAGTCTGGCTATTGGGACCAGGCAATATTTCATGTCCTGCATTCCCTGTAATCTTTCTGGGTGGTTTTTTGGTAGTTTTCTCACGCATTTGCTCAGAGCACTATTTCACTGAATACTCAAGGGCTTCACTCTGCAAATCTCTGGACTTCTCTGGAATTCTTTCTACTTGCCTTGGTCTCCAAGAATCCTAGCTTTAGCTCTTGAACTTGGAGAGTGTACTGGACTCTTCCTAGGTTCCCCCTTCTGAGCTGCTGCCTGGAAACTAATAAGACAGCAAGCTGGGGCAATCATAGGGATCCTCTTGCTTGTTTCTTTCCTATCAGGGATCCATGTTCATGATGACCTCTTATCCAGTGTCTTGAAACTGTCATTTTATATATTTTATTGAATTGTTTTGGTTATTTAGGTAATAGCATAACTCTGGCTACCTTATTGCATCTTATTCATAATTAGGAAGTCTTTGAGAGCAATTTTTAGAGGCTCTTGGACTAATCTAGACAAAAATTACTGTGAAGACCTTAACTAAGTTACTGAAAAGTAATAAAAGAGGACATATTTAAGATATAGTATGGGACAGACCTATAAGGGCTTTATGTGAAACTCTTGTAAGAGTTTGTCAAAGGAAGAATTTTGAGAAGAAAATAAGGAACAATCAGAGTTAGGAAAATTGAGTGTGACGTGGATTTAAAAGGAAGACGAGAGTACTTCAGGAAGAGAAATGACAAGTTGAGGGCTAAAAAATTAACACTAGTTTTGTCCAGAAAGGGACATTGTGTCCTTGATAAAAGCAGTTTCATTAGAGTGCTAGGGGCAGGTACAGAATCCAGGAATTAAGAAGTGAATGGACAGTGAGAAGTAAAAAAAGAGTTTAGAACCTTTTAAGGAAGCTGAGCTTTAAAGGGGAAGAGAGATATAGGATGTTACTTGGTAGTGATGTAGAGTCGGTGTGACTTTATAAAAAAGAGACTTGAAAATATTTTATACTAATTAGAAGGGCAAAGAATATTATGTCACTCTCTCATTTAAATAAAAATCCAAAGTCCCTTTCATGATCTGTGAGGTCCTCCAGAGTTTTCCCTTGTGTATTGACACTATTCATTTCTTTCCAACTACTCATTTCTCACTTCTTGAAACATGCCAGGCGCTTTCTTTTTCATAATGCTCTTCCCCTTCCCTCTTTTCTAAGTCTTTTGCATGGCTGCTTTTTTCTTTTCTTTTCTGTCCCTATTCTTTAACTTTTACCCCATTTTTGAAGTCCTCTTTCTAGCAGAACTCTTCGGAGTATCATCTGTTTACAACTCCAGATCCTCCCCTTTCATTCTCCCTGAAACTACTTCAGTCAAACTTTTATTCCCCACTACTTCTGAAGATTATTCTTTTCAGGGTTAACAAAGACCTTCATGTTGGTAAATTTAAAGGCTAGTTAGTTTAGCTATCCTTACTTTATGTATTCATAGCAATTTTATCCACACTTACTACTCCCTTTTTCTTGAAATTGTCTTCACTTTTCTGCACTATTAGAAGTAAACCTCTTCTATTATTATTTTTAAGGAACTAATCATCTGCTGTAATTTTCTTCATTTAAGTATCTTTTGACTGTGTATTTTATAATATAATCTTTTTAAATAAGCTCATTTGACTTGTACTGCATGTTGTATTCCATATCATGTAACACTGATTTTATTCATATACAGTGGTCATTAAATAGGTAAATATGAGGACAAACACAGTTGATGTTGTGAGATCTTTTAGTTGGTGGGGCTGGAGATAATTTAGAGCCAATGTGATGGGGACAGAGGCAAATGTAGAGAGATATAAGTAAGTTTTATAGAAGATGAAAATAATCTCTGCCATATTTTCTTTAAAAATAGGAAGAAAGGTCATATGCAGAATAAAAACACAAGAATTGGGTAATCTTTTTTTCCTCCCAATTTTATTGAGATATAATCAGCATACATTACTGTTTAAGCTTAAGGTGTATAGCATAATGGTTTGACTTACATATATTTTAAAATGATTACTGTAATAATTTTTGTTAGTATCCATCCTCTCATATAGATACAGCAAAAAGAAAGAAATTTTTTTTCCTTGTGATGAAAAATCTTAGCTTTTATTCTCTTAATTTTTATGTATTATAAAGCCTGTTAACTATAATAACCATGCTGTACGTTACATCTCTAGGACTTATTTGTGTTTGTGCCTTTGACCAACTTTCTCCAAATACCCTTCCCCCATCCTCTGCTTTTGGTAACCATGAATCAGATCTTTTTTTTCTATGAGTTTTGTTTTTAAGATTCCATATGTAAGTGAAATCATATAATCTTTGTCTTTCTCTGTCTGACTTATTTTACTTAGAATAATGCCCTCAGGGTCCCTCCACATTGTTATATATGGCAGGATATCCTTTTTATGGCTGAATAATATTCCATTTATATATGTACCACAATATCTTTATCCATTTATCCATAAATGGACACTTAGGTTGGTGTTACAAATAATGCTGCTATGAACATGGTAATATAGATATCTTTTCTATATATTGTTTTCATTTCCCTTGCATATATTCCCAAAAGTAGAATTACTGGATTATATGATAGTTCTATTTTTAACTTTTCGAGGAATCCCCATAGTGTTTCTCATAGTGGCTGTACCAGTTTATCACACCATCAACAGTGTACAAAGTTCCCTGTTCTCCACATCGTCACCAGCATTTGTTATCTCTTGTCTTTTTGATGATCACCATTCTAACAGGTATAAAGTGATATCTCATTGTGGTTTTGATTTGCAATTCCCTAATAATTAGTGGTGTTGAACACCTTTTTTATGTACCTGTTGACCACTTGTATATCTTTGGACAGAGTATCTATTCAGGTTCTTTGCCTGTTTTTAAATTAGATTATTTGTCTTTTTGCCATTGAGTTGTATGAGTTCTTTATATATTTTGTGCATTAACCCCTCATCAGATATATGGTAGACAAATAATTTGTTCAGTTTTGTAGTTGTTTTTCAGTTTGTTTGTTGGGAATTAGGTAATTTTGAATGATCATATAGAACTATATGAGACAAATACATGAGGTTCTATCAGATGTCTTATTACATTATTAAAAGCACTTTCATATGGAAAGTTAGCATGAGACTGAGAATACTGTTAAACAAGTAATATTTTAGCTCATGAATTCAAAAATCATGTTTATTAAGTAGGCAGTATTCATGTGATTAAAAATATCACATAGTGTTAACAGTGTATAGTTGAAGTTTCTCTCTTACTTTAACACTTAAACCATTTCCTTTCTTGTTACCAGGTAACCACTGATGTTAGTTTGTTTATCCTACCAGAATTCATTTATGTGTGTGTGTGTGTGTGTGTGTGTGTGTGTGTGTATGCATGTGTACGTATATATGAATAAAGATACGTGTTATCACTCCTTCTATCTTACATTATTTATTATATTGTACATTATTTATTATTCATTTGTTTTATTTATGTCTTCTAGGTCTTTTCATCTCACTACATAAAAAAATTCCCTTGTTCTTTTTTATAGTTGTGTAGTATTCCTTCGTGTGACTATACATGATTTACATTTCCCAATAGTATTATGAAAAATTTCAAACATGGCAAAATTGAAATAACTTCACAATGAACACTGTATGCCTTCCATTCATATTCTACCATTAACATTTTACTATGCTTGTTTGATCACATATCTATTGATCCTTCTGTCCATCAATTAGTCTCTTATTTTTTAATGCAGTTAAAGTTCATTGCAGACATCGGTACACTTTGCATTAAATACTTTGCAGCATACGTATCTTTAAACAGAGTTCAATACTTGTTTAGAAGTTTGTTTAAGTACAGAAATCTTAAATGTACATTTGCTGAGTTTTAACCAATGCCTGTATGTACATAATCTAAATCCCTATCAAGATATTAGGCCATTACCATCACCCCCAAAAAGTTTCATGCCTCTTCTCATCATTCTCTGTTCCTGGCCTAGGGGCAGCTTTTTCTGAATTTTTTCTTAGATTAAGTTTCTCTGTCCAGATTATTATTTAAACAGACTCTAACATTTCATATCCTGTTATGTCTAGCTTCTTTAGCTCAGCATATGTTTCTTGAGATTCGTGTGTGTTGTAGTTATCAATAGTTTGTTCCTTTAAAAAAATATTTAAAACTTACTTTGATATTAATAGTCACTTCTACCTATTTTGCTTAATGTTAGTCTGGTATATCTTTATCTTTTTCTTTCCCCGTTATTCTATTTGTATCTTTAATTTAGATAGGTTTCTTATAGGCAGCATAGTGTTGGGTTTGCTTTTCTAATCTGCTCTTATAACTTCAGCTTGGTATGTTTAGACCACTTGCATTTAATGTGGTTATTAATATGATTTTATTTAAATATGTCATTTAGCTGTTTATGTTTGTTCTTTTTGTTTCTTTTGCTTTCCCGTTTTGCTTTCTTTTGGATTATTTTTTATGATTCCATTTTATCTCTTATTGGCTTTTTAACTAGCTCATTGTTCTGTTACATGCATATTTAACTTATTACAGTCTGTCTTAACATGATTTGTTGCTTTCCACATATAGTATAAGAATCTTATGACCATATACTTAGATTTGTTCCCTCTCAATCATTGTGCTTTTTTAAAAATTTATGCTATAAACTCTACAATAAAGAGTTTAAAATAATAAACAGTCTTTTTTATCTACCCATTTAGTTACTGTTTCCAGTGGTCTTCATTCTTTTGTGTAAATCAGACTTCCATTTGGTATTATTTATCTTCTCCCTAAAGGACTTCTTTAACATTTCTTATAATACAGTTGTGCTGGCAATGAATTCTTTCAGCTTTGTTTGTTTGTTTGTTTGTTTGTTTGTTCATAAAAGTGTTTATTTGCCTTTCTTTTAAAGAGATTTTTTTCTGAGTATAGAATTCTAAGTTGACAATTTTTCTTTTAGTATTTAATGATGTTACTCCAGTGTCTTCTAGTTTACATTTCTTGTGATGAGAGTCTTCTGTCATTCTTATTCTTTATTCCTCTGTATATAATGTGTCTTATTTCTTCTCTATGCTCTTTAGATTTTTCCCCTAGGCCTTGGTTTTAGGAAATTTAATAATGATGTAACATTGTGTCATTTTCTACATGTTTATTTTACTTGGGTTTTGTTGAGCTTCTTGGATTTGTAAGTATATAGTTTTTATTAAATTCAGAAAATCGTTTGCCATTATTTTTTCCAGCTTTTTTCTGTTGGCCCTTCTAGAAGTTCAATATGGATCTTGTTAATGTTTTCCTTATCTCTAATTATCGTTATCAATGTGTCTGTGGCTTGTTGAACATATAAAATCCAGTTATAATGACAATTATAAATGTCCCTATCTACTAATTACATTCTCTCTGTCATTTTTGGGTTGGTTTTGATTGGTTGATTTTTTTTTCTCTTTATTATAAGTTGAATCCTTATGCTTCTATACGTGCTTGGTAACTTTGTTTAGAGGCCAAATGGTGAATTTTATTTTGATGAATGCTATATTTTTTTGTGTTTCTATAAATATTTTTGATCTTTGTTCTCAGACATAGTTCACTTATAAAATAGCTTGACCCTTTTAAGTCTTGCTTTTAACTATGTTATGTGGAACCAGAACAATGTATAGTCTGTGGCTAAATTTTCCCACTTTACTGAATCAAAAACCTTTCTGAGTAATCTACTTGATGCCTTGTGAATTATAAGACTTTCTTTTCTGGCTATGGGAATAGGGACTATTTCTGACCCTGTATAAATTTCAAGTATTGCTCTCTCTATTCCTTTTGGGTGTTTTGTTTGTATTTATTTGTTTTTTATTTGGGGACTACAGTAATTTCCTCATACATGTACTGATCAGTATTCAGCTTAAGACTTGAAGGGGCTCTTTACAGTTCTCCCAAGCCCTCTCTTTGAGTAGTTTTCTACTCTTAAGTGCTCTGTCCTGCCAGCAGTAGCCACTTTTGCATACCTAGACTTTCAGTTCCATCACCTCTGCTCAGACACCAGTCCATCTGGTTTTCCCTCCCTGTATCGAAGGGGATGAAGTCTACATATTTTCATATGCACATTCAGTTGTATAGTTCTGTTTGTTAAAGAGACAAGAGACGCCCCCACCCCCTTTGGATTGTTTTGGCAGCTTCGACAGACACCAAGTAGCTGTAAATTATAGGTCTATTTCTGGGTTCTTTCCTCTTTTTAACCATCCTTTAAAAAGCTAGTTCACTACTGATAATCATTTTGTCTGTACAAATTGAAAATTACCTGCTAAATTGCAGTTACTTACTTTCATAGAATTGGTACACAAAAATTTTTATCAGTATTTGGTTACCACTGAAAGTTTATATGACTTATACCCCATATTATTTGAAGTTATAACCTGTCTATTATTGCTCGGTACTTGTGTGCTAAATGTATTAGTAACACACATTCTAAAGACTCATACTTTAATAGATAATTTTCTAGTTTTTGCTTTCCTGTATTCTAAAAGTTTACCTAAAATTATTACTATCAAAAGAGTCAGTTACCTACTTAAGATATAGAAGATAAAATAAAACAAAATTTCTTAAAAATACTTTTCTCCTGATGCAATCAAGAGATGTAGTAAACATGAGATGTATGAGGCTGATGCCAGTGTAATGCAACATACTGTTTTATAGCAAACTTTTTTTAAGAAGTGGAATGAGTATACTCTAAAATGACAATAACAAGTATAGTGTAGTAAAAAAATGCTTTTCTCTACTTTTAATTCACAAGTGCATTTACCTTAGGATTGTTTTCTCTGCATTTAAATTTATAGAAAAATATTAATTTATAGTTTATCTTTTTTTGTACTCCTCCAAATTATTGCTCAATTATCTTAGGTTTCTTTTTTTTTCTTTTTCTCAAATAAAAATTTTATAGAAACATAATTTATATATTTTCTATTTTTATATTCCCTAAAACTAGAATTTAATTCCAAGTATTTAGAAAGGCAATTATATATTTGTATTACTAGTATTAGTTACTTCTGTTCTATTTTTTATTATTCACTCCCTGAAAGTCTTTTTTAAAGACTCATCATCATCATATGCTCTTTGCAACATAACCTTTTTTTCTCATGAAGCACTCAATTGGATAGAAGACCTTAAATCTGCCTCATAATGTGGTATTATTGTTATGTCATTGAAAATTATTTTTTGTATCTTTATCTTATAGGCCGTACAGTGGGAGATGTTATTAAATTAGATTCTGGAGGATCTCCAAGAAGAGTCTGGGGGAAAAGCCCTACAGATTCTATTCTAAAAATACTTGGAGAAGCTGAACTACAACTTCAGACAGAACTATTGGAAAACACAACCATTAGAAGTGGTAAGGAAAAACTAGTTGTTTTTCTAACTAGAAGTAATATTATATTAAAAATTAAATTGTATTTTTAAGAAATGTCTATTTTAAGGGACTTATAATAATTTTCCAGCGATATGGTAAATGGTTTTATTTTCTGGGGAATTGTCTCAATGGTAGTCTTGAGTTTTGATCTGATATAACCTGCATGGGATCTAAGAATAAAACGAAAAGGAAATTTATGTGGGGGAACTGGAAAAGTAAAATAGTTAGAATGATGTTTTACATGAAGAAGAATATAAGAGCATTGCATTGAGATGAATGGTGTATGTTTTAATGTGGATTCAGTAATTAGGTTAATTAAAAGACTAAAAGATTTTTGTAGTTAGGTATCACAGACATTATCCCAGACCTGGGAAGGATGAGTTCTTGTGAGGAAAACATTTATGACCCATGAGTGTTGTGGTTCTTGGTATTACAGCTATGCATGAAGAAGAGTGTCTGTGTATAAAACAGGTGTTTTCAGATTTAGGAGCTTATTTAGGAAGTTGAATATAGTATGTTCTACCTTGTGTCTAGGCATGAATATGTATATATGTCATTTTTGCACACATTCCCTCTCTCTCCTTGAAGCTTAGAGTGAAACTCATATCCAAAACTCACAGAAAAATAACGTAGTGGGTGAGGCTGTTCACATTGTGTATAAAGGAATTAGAGAGTTGCTGATAATTAGCCAGTGAAATGGACCTATACGCATGTTACTAAAGTGGCAAAAGTAGGTTGGTTGTTGTTTCCTCATATGGGTGAATACCCCACCCATTAATCATTGTTGCATTTTCTTTAATATTGAAGGGAAAAAACAATTCGAATAAAGAAATATGTATGATCATTTGTTTGAAAAAAGGGCAAGTACACAAAGCATGATATTTGTAATTAATCTGTTCACACTCTTATGTCTGGAAAATTGTGCAGTTGTATGTCATATGCTAATAAAAAAAAGTAAAAGTAATAATATTCTTATATCTCAATCTGAGCCTATTCTCAGCATGCCCCAGGTTTTATTCAGAAAAAAAAAAATGCCTCTAGGCTAAAATATTTTCAACAATAATGATAAAAATTTCAGATTGCTTTGTAGTCTAAAAGTCCTACATATGTTTATTCTCATGACTTTAAAAATATCAGATTCTGATTTTTCTTACATAAAATTTTTATTGCTTGAATATATGTCATAGGTGTATGATAATGCTTAAGCAATGTGAAAGCAGAGCTTTCCTTCACCGTAGAATTGGAACTGAGAAGTAATTTATTTTCTGATTTGTCTTTTTTTTAAATTCAGTTTGCCAACTGTTTTTTGAATACTCATTTGTTATGTGTACTGTTATCTGTTAGGTGGTAAAACTGCAAAGAGTTAAAGATCATCCTTGCTCTCGGAAAATGGACAAATGAAACAAATAAGTGATAATATTGCATGAAAAGAGCAATGAAAGTATGCACAAAGTTAAAAGGCAGTACAGAGATGTTTAAGTAGTTTATTTTGGAGTTAAATATTTTCCAGAGCTGTCACCTGCACTCTTTTTAATTTTTTTTCCTAATTCCATTTACTTAGAAGAGTATACTCTGTGCTGGGATTTTAAGACAAAGTCACAGTTCTTAACATCAAGGATATCACATGTGGCAAAGTCTATGTTAGAAGTGTGTGTGTGAAATGCTGTGGAGCCACAGTTGAGGAGGCTTTGTGTTATCAGTGCTGTACAGTTTCATTAATGACAATGTGGCCCTTTTGAGTCAGGATAAGCTGCACAGAGCAAGTGGTTTTGAGCTTGCCAAAAATAAAAGAGCTCATTGGGTAGAAAAGGGAGAGAATGAAATTCCAAGCAATATGTAGTTCTACACATGCAAATACACAAAGGTTACTTCACATGTATGTGGGAGCAGCTACACGTTGTGAAAAAAGAATGAGCTTTGGTTCTACTTCTGGTTCCTTAACTTGCCCAGAAACCATGGACAAGTTCCTCTGACGGACATTCAGTTTCTCCATTTGTAGAATGGAAACACTATTATCAAGGATTGTTTTGTGGATTAAATGACAAACATAAGGGACCTGTGATGTTCTTTAGTCTTCCAATCCTTACATCAATGTCTTTTTTATCATTTTATGTGACCTCTGAGGGTCTTTTAGATAACTGCAGTGAGTTGTTCCGAGGCAGATTCATTCTTCCTGGCATCATTTAGAAGTATGGAGTGTTTCTGAGCAATTAGAAGTAACTAGCAATTACTAGAAACAAACAAAAACAATTAGTTAATAATTTAAAAAATACAATTTCACCAAAAGGAAAAAAATAAAGTAAACCATATGTTAAACACCCTAGAAATTATTATGTGTAATTAAAATGAAATTTGGTAGTACATACTTTAATCGTTTATTAATTTCTAGTACGTAACAGCTTAACCAATAATTACCTGTTGTAAGAATACAATTTTTGTACTTTGCTCTAAATTCTGTTATAGGTAAAATTCAAGTCACTTTAAAAACAGCATGATTTCTCATTTTTGTTATCTCAGATATTTCTTCTGAAGGGGAGAAGTACAAACCCTTAATCACTGGAGAAGAAAAAGTAAAATGTGTTTCACTTGAAATGAACCCATCGGCTACTCTTGATTCTTCTGCTGAGACAAACAGTCCAAAGCTGAGTGAGAGATCTCCACAGATGTCATTGAAACCAGAAGGAAATTTGGAAGGTATGTTTTAGTGAGTTAAAATTAGCTGTATTTGATTTAGTAATACTTTAATTTTTTCTTTATAAACAAATCATCAATGTTTGGGTAATTCATCTCAAATTAGGTTCACTATTTTTATACTTTTAGTAACTTGTCTATTTTTTTTAATTGCCATGCAACTAATCACCCCAAAACTTAGTGTTACAGTAACAATCATTTTATTATAAACTCATGATGTTGCGTGTCAGGAATTGAGTCAAGGCTTGACTAATGTGATTTTTTAAAATCTTTGTGCTTTTGTCTCTGGGATAGCTTGGTGGGATTCAGCTGGCTGCCAGGCTGGTCTGATGGGTCCAAGATGGCTTAAATAGCTGAGCTAAAGCTGGGCACCTCTCCCTCTTCATGTAGTCTCCAGGCCTTTCTATACACTCTTTCCAGCAAGAAGTCTGTTTTCTTATAGGGTGGCCCAGGGCTCACAGATACCTAGGTAAAATCTGATTGTACTCTTAAAAGCCAGTCTCAGAATTGGCACAGTATCACTTCTGTCATACTTCATTGGTCAAAGCACGGGCAGCTTCAATTCACAGGGAAGAAAAACAGACCCCAACTCTCAGAGATAAAAGTGTTAAAAATTTGTAGCCATCTGAATTCTGCCATAGTCTGCCATTTAACCAAAAATCATTTTCATTTCCCCCACATGAAAAATACCACTTCTCAAAGCCTCATCTTATTATGACATTGGCTCAAAGTCTAAAGATGTTATCAAAGTCAGGCCTGTGTACAGATGAGTTTCCTTGGGTGCAGTTCTTTGAGTATAGTTTCTCTCAATCTGAAGACCTAAAAGTAAAAAAGAAAGTTACTTGCCTTTCATAAACCTAACATATAATGGTGAAACAGGAATAGGGACTCCTTTTCAAAAACAAGGAAAATGGGAAATAAATAGCAATCATTGGTTCATAGAAATTCTGAAGTTCAGCCAGAAGTAGCATTGTCTGCTTGCTTCTCTTGTATCAAGAGTTGGTGTCTTCAAGGGCTGTACTCTTCTGAACTGTATCTTTTTCTGATGGTGCTTCTGCAAGTAGAATTTTCTTAATAATTTTGTGGATTTTGTAAGAATGTTATTGATATTCACTACATTTGACAAAACCACTCTTTGTTTTGTTTTGTTTGGAGATTGGCTCTTCTCTACCTTGTTAGTTGCTTATGAAGATGCTGTGAAACAGTGCACTTGAGATTCATAGAAATCCTTTTGTCCATCAGAGAGTCTGTTAGACATGCCTTTAAATCTCCCTGTGCCATAATAGAATGTCTGTGGCCATACCCTTGACTCATGTTTCTCCTGAGACCACATTTTACTGCCCTAAATTTCATGTGTCTTGAGGCCATGTCTTTTCTTTTGAAGCTTTTGTTAGCTAGAAGGAATTACCTTAGACTTTATTTTCTAAATTTTTCTTATAAACTTAACAGTTTTTTCTTCAATTAATCTCTCTCTCTCTTCTAGTATCAGTGGCCACTAGAAGATGCTAGCTGGCACTGTCAACATTCTTCTTAGCTCCTTAGCTAGATCATTGGATCTATTAAGTACATTTTCTATAGTCCTTGTTTTCACAGGTACTAACTTTCTGTGAGTACATAACAAGTATCACTTTTTCTCCAGTCTCCAATAACTTTTTTCCACTGGCCAGTCTCACCAAAACTCTCCTTGAAGCCCTTTCAACTTTTACCGCTGTCCAGTTCTAAAACCAGTTTACAGGCTTTTGTTACGTCAGCACCCTATTTTCAGGTATGAAATTCTGCTTCTGTTATCTCTTGATGCAAAACGAATTACTCCCATAACTTAGCTCCTTAAAATAACGATTTTATTTTATCTACACTTTTTGGGGTTAGGAATTGGAAAGATTCTTCTCTTCTGTGTGACATCAGCTGGCATCACTCGTTGGTATTCAGCTCTGCTGACCTTACCTGGAAGATGCAAGATGATGTCTCTCCCATATATGATATCTTCATAGGGCTCAGCTGGGCCTGTTCGGCTGGATTCCTTTCCTTCATTTCAGTGTTGTGGCCTCGCCATGTGGTCTTTCCAGGAGAGTTAAACTTCTTTCATGGCGGCTTCAGCTTCCAGATTCCAGGCTGGAGGCTGCAGTGCCCTTAAAGGCTGGACCTGGAACCAGCATACGATATTTCACTGTGCTCAGCTGATCAAGGCCATCACACTGCTGGCCCACATTTAAGGGGATAGAAACAGCCCCCGTCTAGATGAAAGTAATGTCAGAGACCTTGCCATGTGTGTGATCATCTTTGAGTCACCACAGTAACTTTAGTCTTATTCATTAGAATCATAGTAGGTATTGTGAGCCTTTTCTTAAAAAAAAAACAAAAACCAAAACAAAACAAAACCTGTTAGGCATATAATAGAAGCTTTATAGCCTAGTGCAGGAGTTAGCAAGCTTTTTCTACAAAGAGCCACATGGTAAATATTTTTGACTTTGTAGAAAATAAAGTCACAAATATAGTTTGTAGAAAGTCTCATATTGATATGAGATGTCTAATGTCTAGAGAACCAAATACTCATTAAAAAATAAATAAAAAAGGATTTTCCCCTAAGTGCTTACCTTGTATGAGTGACCAAAATTATCATATGAATAAAAGATAAAAACTTTAATGATTTGTATAATATCAATTATTTTTCTAAATAGGACCGCTAATTGGAAACTTAAAATATGGAAGGAAAAGTTATCTGTATATTAGGAAAAGAGAGGGGGTGATGATGGCTTAAACAAGGTAGTATTGATATCTGAATTGGAGAGGAAAAAGAAAAGATTAACAAATGAAGAAAAACTCTTCTCATCACTGTTTACTTTAAGAAAATATCAACCAGGTAAAAAATGGGCCACTGCCAGAATAGAGGTGGTACCCTGGCTATTAATTATTTGATGATCTAGGGAAATAGATTTTGTGTGCTTCAGTTATGTTATCAATATCATTGTAAAAGTCTGAGTGATAGGATTCTTTTTTCATTTTGGGTTGAAAGATAGATTTTGATGATTGAGCTTTCCTATAAGTTACTAATCAATGATATTAGTCTTTTCTCTCATAATTATAACCACAGATAGTTATCCTTAAAACTAGTTTTTATACCTTCTTAAATGCAATTTACATATTATTGAAATTTTAAGGAAAATTTTATATACTAATGAATAGTTAACACAATAATGAGATTAAAGATCTAAAGATAAAACTTTTAATTTTTTCTGTTGTAATTAATATATTAGCCTAAAACCAGGTAATGATAATTTATAAAAAATTTATTCAGTTTTCTCTAAATGAATTTTGCTTTGAGACATGTTTTTGTTATGTTTTTGCCTTTCAGAACGTGATGACTTGGAAACAGAAGTTTTACAAGAGACAAGTGGAGCAAACAAAGATGGTAGCTTGCCTTGCACTGTTATGGATGTGTGGATTAGTGAGATAAAAGAAACAAAGGAGACTGAGTAGGTTACCACTTTTTCCTTACATGTCAAAACCTGGGTCCCTTTTTGTAATACCTTTTTAATAAATACTGTAATAAATTAATATTGTACTATAATATCTTATAAAATAATTTTTAAGGAGATATTACATTCATATGGTTTAGAAATCAACAAATAAATAAAGACATACAGTAAAAAGTCTTTCCTACCTTTGTTCCTATTCAGCAAATTCCCACTCTCTTCTCTTTCCAGATATCTTTAATATGTACATAAGCAAAAACAAATATACTGTTCACCTTCCTTTTAAATATAGTCGTTAGTATAATGTGCACAGTATTTTCCACCTTTTTACTTTTAGTCAGTAATTTTGGAATTCTTTTATATTAATACAAAGAGAACTTCTTTTTTATGGCTACTTAGTCCATTATTTGGATATACCTCAACTCAATAAATCTCCCGTATTAATTGATATTACAAATGATGCTGCAATGAATAACTTTTTATTAGGTCATTTTGCATGAATATAAGTATATCTATAGTATAGATACATGGAAGTATAATGACTGGGTCAATTGCATTGTTGCATAAATTGCAGTTGTAATTGAGTTATTGTTCTCCCTTGGGGCTATACTGATTTACGCTTTTAGAAAGAATGTATGAAATCTCCTATTTTCCCCACAGTCTTGCCAAAGTTATTTTCAAAGTTTTGATTTTTGCCAATCTGATAGGTAAAAAAATAGTAACTCTATTTGGAGTCTTAGTTTATCTCTTATTATTGGTAAAATTTAACACATCTTTTCAAATTTAAGTTTCATTTTTATTTCCTTTTTTGTGAGTTTATATGGAAATATGTCTAAAATATTGAATAATTAATGAAACAAAATTAAACAGCATTTTCATATATTAGAATAACACTATGATAATTCTATGTAGAAATTACTATATATATACTTACATATATATGTGTGTAAACTTAAAGAAAAAGTATGGTCAGATGTACACCAAACTGATGATGTCAAAGGCATCTGGGATTTGGAAGGTTAGGGGAGTCCTAAAAGAAATGTTACTTTTTCAATTGAGGTAAAATTTATAAAACATGAAATTTATCATTTTAACTATGTTAAAGTGTACTCTGCTTTCTTAATAATGTATCCTGACTATTAATTCCATATCAGTTCATATAAATTTTTATTTTTAAACAGCTTCCTGATATTTTATACTATTACTATGTCATAATTGCTTTATAGCCTCTGCTATTAAGGGGCATTTTGATTGCCTAAAGTAGTTGTTCTCAAACATTAGCGAGCAGTAGGATTACTTTGGGATTTATTAAAATAAATTGCTTGTCCTTGTCCCCCAAAGTTTCTGATTAATGGACTAGAGTGGGGCCTGAGAACTTGCTTTCTAACAAGTTTCTGTATCGCTGATGTCTAGGGGCCAAACTTTGGGAACCACTGTTGTAAGAAATGGTGGGGCTGGTTGTTGTGAATGATTATGATTGGTGAAGGTCTGAACGGGGTAAAAATACATTGTGCTTATGAAAGAAAGTATATATGTATGTAAGAAAAATATTTGAGAGTGCTTTTATTTCTATTAAACTGTGTATTGTTTTACTGGTTTATCTATCTGACAGATTGGAAGATAGGATTACTAGTCAGCAAAAAGAAGATTCTGAAGATAGATCTCTGAGGAATCTGGAACAACTTAGTGAAGTTCACATAGGTAAGCATCATCATATTGGTCTAATTACCTTCTAGAAGGGTGTTAACACTAACCTGTTTAATTTGGACAATATATTAATAGAGAGCATTCCTAATCAGTTGCCTCAATCAATTGAAAAATGTCATAGGCATAGAGCACTGGGCTCTGCATTTATAAGCCTGGATTGTTTGGCAGTGTGAGCAATAAAACTTTTAGGTTAGTTCTTTAAATGTTTGAAATGAGAAAAATCACTTGCCAAAACTAAGCTAGTATACTAAGGACATTGAATAAGTTGCCCTCTAGTATTAATTAAAATATAAGACATATACTCTTTTCTGTGTGACCTATAAGGAACCAAGATAAACTGAAACTAAAATGAGTATCTGAATAGTATTTTTCACTGCTTCTTGCATTTGTGTGTATATTTTACAACTACCAATGTAATTGGAAATGTATAATAAATTATATCTGCTTTCTGAAAATAAAACAGTATATTCTGTTAAAGATTATTTATAAAATATTGTAATTATATACAGCAGGTCCTCTAATAACGTCATTTTGTTCAACATCATAAGAACTTAGCTCTCATTCATGTCAATTAGCCTATTGTGAAGTTGCTTTTGTTATATGTTGTTACATTAAAGTCACAGAACCTATCAACATTAAGTGAGGACTTACTTTATAAAATTTATTTTGTTTTTCTGAGAGAGATGTAATTTTTTGCTAAAATTTATGTTAAATACTGTGCTTTTACAATATAACTTAGAACTTTCTTCCAATACTATATAGACTTATTACATAATTTTTGCTTTGTATCACAGAACCTGGAACAGATGATTCTCAGCACTCTAATAAATGTGATACAGACAAATCTATACAACCAGAACCATTTTTCCATAAAGTAGTTCATTCTGAACACTTGAATGTAGTCTCTCAAATTCAATCAATTCTGTGTTCACCAGAAGAAGCCTTGCCACTTCGATCTCGCTCTGATTCACCACCAAAAAATAAAAACAAGAATTCCTTGCTGATTGGTCTTTCAACTGGTCTTTTTGATGCAAATAACCCAAAGGCAAGTATATTCCTCTCATAGAAAATGTTATCCATTTGATAACATTTTTATTGTTTTTCTTGGATAAACCAAAATATTGAGTTTTAAACCCTTAAATACAAATACCCCCCCCCCCACCACACACACACACATTAAAACCATTTTAAATAACAACAAAAAAATCCTCCGTTTTCTCTTCTGAGGTACTGAGAACAATTAGGACAAAGACTGTTTCATTGGCTCTCTGTTCTGAATTTTGTGTTTTTTTGGAATTTTTTTATAGGCCTTCTTTTATTGAGCAAAAAATCCCTCTTACACCTTCTTATGCTATCTCCCTTTCCCAGTACCCAACTAAACTTCCATTTTTAATATAAGACTAAGCTTAAGCAATACATCTTAAATGGATAGAAATGCCATATTGCTTAATTTATAGAAAAATTAATATGTACTTTCTGGTAAAAGTTTTCAAACCTCTTTTTTCACTTGCTATTTTAAAAGTATGTAACCAATTTTTTTCCTACTAAGAAATTAGAACATTATCTCTATAGAATATTTAAAAATACAAATAAAGAAATCACATATGCATTATATTACTTTTCATATATGTAATTTTTACATGTATATAACTTTTTACCAAAATAGGATATATGCATACTGTTACCTGCTTTTCTGTGTAGTATGTATTATAAAATTATTACAAATAATATTACTGCAAAAATAGCATTTCGTTATATTTTCAAATATTCTGTCACATCATCTTTAATGACCACAAATTCTGTTTATTCTGCTATATTATATTTTTTTTAATTATATTTTTCTATTGTTGGGCCTTTAGATTTCAGTTTTTCTTATGGTTACCAACTACATCTCTATATTTGTACATATTCACAATTATTTCCATAAAACAAATTTCTGTAAGTGAAATTCAAAAAGTTACATATTGCCTGATTTCCCTTCAAGAAACAGTGTATAGTTCCATTAATGGTATGTGAGAGGCCTAAATAGCACCAACTATTATCATTTACTTAAAAATTGTGTATTTAATGAATGAGTAATGGTGTTAATTTTTTTAAATTTCTATTTCTGTATTTACCACTGTGGTAGGACTTTTTTTTATATATTTGTATATGAATGAATTGACTGAAAGTCTTTTTCCTCAACTTTTTTAAATATGTCATTTTGATTTTCAATTTAATTTTCCAATTAGATAAGTTTTTATTTTGTGGAATATTGCTTATGTTTATCTTAAATGTAGGTATTACTAAATTCTCTAACTTATCTAAGAGCAGTTAGACTTTCAAAGATATAAACTTGGTGTATCTGTCGTGGGACAGACAGGGACTATTATATAATTCATGTACTTTCTTTTATAGTAAAGGTGTATAGCTGTCTTTAGCCCAGAGATTTTAAAAAACTTGTTTCTAAAATTAATACTCATTGCATAATAAATCTGATTATTTGATTTTTGTTTCATGGCCTTAGTTTCATCTTATTAGTTCTATGAAAGCACTTAACTTTGAAGGTAAGCACAGCAAAGCAGATTTCATGTAGAGGGAAGGGCAAGAAAAAAAATACTAGAAAATCAAAGCAATCGGTAACCATTTCAGGCAAGGACCGAAAACCATACCTGCCTATTCCATAAATCTTTGAAATATAAATGTTCATCACTGGGCCAAAATAATAAATAATCATTGTTTATAATGGTAGCCTTTAATTGTGAAGAAAAGATAAAAGTTATTTATAAGCATTAATATAATCAATCTCTTTATGAAAATGGGATAATTTAACCTCTTACAAAGATTCTTGTTAAAAGTTCTTTTTTAAAAATGTTAAGTTATACTGCTTGTGTTATTTTTTTTAATGAAAGGAAATCCATCTTCACTTTTGTTATTCTAACCTGTATCATCAACTTCTTTCTTTGTAGGGAATCATTTCCTCAACATACATGTTCTAGTAAGTCCCATCATAAGTAGCAAACTTCCCTTGAGCACACGTTCTTCTCTAGCTACCACCCTATTTCTCTGATCCCTTTTACAAGCAAACATCTTGAATATGTCTCCACTTTTTTTCACTTTCACTTTTGCAGTCTCCACTTTTATTCACTTCCCAGTACATTCCAATATGGTTTTCAGCCTACTCCTTGACTAAAATTGCTCTTGTCAAAATCATCAATTACCAGTATGTTATCAGATTCCCTATACCTTTTTCTCTCACCTTTCTTTACTTTCTTTCCTTGTTTCAACAGAATTGATATATACCTTTTAAAATAATTTTATCTGTTGGCTTCGTTTATATCATAATTTCATAGTTTTCCTCTGCACTCATTAGTCGCTCTTCAGTTTTCTAGCTGGCAGCTACTACTACTAACAAATCTCCTTAAAAGAATGTGTATTCTTCTCTCATTGGGCAAAGTGCTCTATAAATGTCAAGAAGTAAATCAAATTGGTTGATAGTGTTGTTCAAGTCTATCTTTACTGATTTTTTTTTTTTTTTGGTCTACTTTATCAGTTGCTGAGAAAAGAAGAATGAAAATTTTAACCATACTTGTATATTTATTTCTACTTTGAATTGTGTCAAATTTTGTTTTATGTATTTAGAAGTTCTGATATTGAGTGTATAAAATTTAGTGTTCTTATGTCTTCCAGATAAATTGATACATTTATTGTTATGAAGTGTTCCTTTTGGTAATGTTATTCAAGTCCTCTATATCCTTACTGATTTTTTTTTTATCAATTACTGAAGAATTTCCAGTCATTTGAATGTAAATTAATAACCTTTATGTCTTCTGGATGAATTAACCTCTTTATCATTATGAAATGACTCATTTTTTCCTGTTCAGGAATCTACTCTATAGCCATTTTAGCCTTTTTTATGCTTAATGTTTATATAGTATATATTTTTATATCCTTTACTTTTAAATATTTTATAGAATAGATTTTTTGTAGTAACATAGTCAAGTCTTGCTATTTAGCCAATTTTTTAATTAAAGTGAGTAAGCCATTTACATTTAATGCAATTTTTGATACATTGAGATAAACTTATTATTTTGCTATTTGTTTTCTGTTTGTCTCATCACTTTTGTATTTTACTTTTATTATCTTCTTTTGGGTTGAATACTTTTAGTACTATATTTTATCTCTACTATTTGCTTACAATGTAGACTTTAGAAAAATATTTAGCAGTCATTCTCAGTTTTCAAGGTCCATCTTTTGCTTATCACAGTCTCTCTTCAAATATTATACCAATTCACATATAAAAACCTTACAATAGTATACTTTGATTTCCACTCTCCTGCCTATCCTATGTGATAATTGTTGTCATATACTTCTGCATGTGTTATAAAGTTCACAAAACATTTTTATTGTTTTTGTTTTAAACAATTCAGTTATCTTTTAAAGAGTAAAAATTGAGAAAGTCTTTTGTATTTACATATTTACCATTCCTGATATTCTTCTTTTGTATAGAATCAAGCTTCTATCTGGTATAATTTTTCTTTCATTTTAAGAACTTCCTTTATCACTTCATGTGCAGACCTGTTGGTAATAATTTTTACAGCTTTTATTTATTTAAAAACATTTTTATTTCATTTTCCTTTTGAAAGGATATTACCATCATATCTAGAATTATATTGTCTTCTGGTTCATGTTGTTTCTGACAAGAAACACTGTGACTACAGTAGCAACTTTCACAAGATATTTATAATAATTTGATAAAATTGAGAGTGTCACGCAAATAAAGATTACTGAATATAAATTTGTAGTAGGTTGAAATAAAGTAGTCTAAAGATGTGATCTTCTCATGATCTGACTTACATAAAACAGAATTCAGGTTGCCAAATGAAAAAAGCTACTTGTCCTCCCCCTTAGACAATCCTCATTTTAGGGGATAATGAATAATGGGTGGAGAGAGACTGTATATGATCCCCTGATACTTTTCTCATCTGGGGAGTGAAGTGAAAAACTGATCTCTTTGAAAATTTGAGAATTTTTTTTTGTTGTTGTTATAGCAAATACAACATGGGGGAAATATTAATGTACAATTCACAAATAGCACATGTGTCTTAAATGTCTTTTTTTGATTTGCTAAAATATCAGTTCTCAGATAATGTCCATAATGTTTGCCTTTGGTAAATGTTCATAATTTTAAATTAATGTTTTAAATTTATTTTTTAACCCAGTTTGTGGGTTGAAGTGAGCAGATTTTTTGTAGAAGCTATTTTGAAGACACAGTGTTATGGTTTAATTGCAGTAAGCAGAGGTTAAACAAATGTGCTCACCATAAACTGTTTTGTAGTCTGACCAGAGTATTACTAATTCATAATTTTGTATGAAAAATACTACAAATGAAAAGAGAGTTGACAGTTTTTCCAAGTAGAATTTCATGTGAAGTTCTGTTAGTGCAAATAGTAATTTATTCACTATCTTATGTGACTCTTCATTTTTGAGGAAAAAATAGAACTTAACCAACAACAAAAAACCTAAAGGAAGCATTTATTTCTTAAAAACTTTTTAAGGTTTCCTAAAACATTGCTCTCCTGTTTGAATTATAATAGCATCTAATATGCTAGCTGTATAAAATCATACTACAAAGAATCTAGAAAAAAATTAATCTGACTATAAATGAAGTAAGATTTCAGGCAGCATGTTATGGATAAGCAGCTATTTTCAGGAGGATTTCTTTCTATGAATGTTAAAGCTATATTATAATATTTTTTATATAAAAATTTTCTGACTGAAGATGAATATCCTTTTGAAAACTTTAACAGTCTGTCAAAGAAGACTGTGAACGTAAAGGGTTTTTAATGTAGGACAAATAGCTATTGTATTGATAGGTGTGTGAACCCATTCCAAGAGGAATGTTGTCAAATTACATACCACATGAAATTTCTGTGTCATTTTATGTTATATTATGAAAGTTATTTTAATTAATGAAAGAAATAAATTAAAATTGAGATGATTTTCTGGGGCTAAAATTTATCAGCCTAAAAAATACTGCATCTTTTTGTGTAGCCCCCTTGTATTTAGGTTTGTAGTGCATATATGCTATTTATTTTTATTTATTAACATATCTGGAAAAACCGTTACTGGGCACATATTTTGCATACTACTAGTTAATGATACGCATGGTTCAAACCATTAAAATAATAAACAAGTCAAGCATAAATTTTGCTGACAGTGGGAGATTCAGCAAAAAAAAAAAAAAAAAAAAACTTTTAGTACCATTATTAAGTATTTTAACAACCAAAATATCTTTACCTTGTAGTTCGTAATCATTTTTTGCCCTCTTGAGTGCTATAATATGTAAATTCTATTCAAATAATGGAGATCTATCTTTTTTATTCTCAATAACAGGTTGTACCAATAAAATTGGCCAAGTATATAAATTTTCATTAATATGCTAAACATTGTGTTTTCTTCACAGTCTCCCATCTGGTATATATGGTTTTTATCAGGGCCTTAGGAGTCATATTTCAAATCTCACAGATTCCTTTAGGGCTAACTCAACCCCGAGACTTATGTAATAGATACTTATTTCATAGCCCTGTCTATCCATCACATTCTAATTGTTGAAATGTTGGTGGACACAAACGATTCCTATTATCCCTGGTCTAATCCAGCACAAATTCAAATTTTAAACACCTCAGCTGTACATTCTTGTTTTGTCTCAGCTCAGTTTGCTGAGTTCCTTCTCACACTGCTCCTAAAAATGATTTGCAGTATGAACATGAAAGTGCTGGACTTTTTAGCCTTCCATAGTGGGAAAGACTCCACTCATAGTCCGTTGCTCAAAGAAGCAATAAATATTAGGCATTTTTTTTTTTTGCACTAATTTGAGACCCTTGAGTTAACCAGTGTTGGTTAACCAGCAACTCATAGTAGTAAAGTGATACACAGGGACACCAATTGTGTGTGGTGGTACCTAGCCAGACTTCAGGATAACTCACTCCAAGATTTGGACAAAACTGTATGTGGAGGATTGGCTATAGGAAAATGAAAGACAGTAGAGATAACCATGAAAGAGGGACAATATGGGCTATGAGTGAGAAGGAGTGAATTAGAAGTTTCTAGCACTACCTGATTCTTGACACATTTCCAGTTCCATTTCATGTACATACTCCAAACACCTCTCCCTACCTTTTAAAGGGGACTTTTTGCTGAAACCTATGTCAAAACCCAAGGATAAGTCGTTAGTTTCACCCTGAAATTCAAGAGAATTAGGTTTTCACATTGGACAAGTCAGCCCTGAAGCTTCTAGCTTTAAATATAAGCAAAATTATTATTTTCTAATTTTTTTATTTGTATTTTTTTAATTATTTTACTCTTAATAAGAATTCTGTTGACTTTGTTTTAGATGCTGAGGACATGTTCACTTCCAGATCTCTCAAAGCTGTTCAGAACACTGATAGATGTTCCTACTGTAGGAGATCTACATCAAGACAATCTTGAAATAGATGAAATTGAAGATGAGCACATTAAAGACGGACCTTCTGATTCTGAAGACATGTGAGCATGATGTCATTAAATAGATAGTAACACTAACAGAATTTCTGAATTTATGTATGTCCTAGAGATGGTGATTTACCTAGATAGTTTTTAAAAAATGATCCGTAGCTAACTTTTTACTACTCCTTTACCTTTTCACAACATTCTTAAAGTCATACAAATTTTGATATTTATATCTGCCTCTTAATTTCACTTGAGGAATATAAGAAAATGGTTTCTATTGGTGCTCTCTGTCTTATTAACCACTTAGCGTCCACCACAATGATTTGCACATGGTAGGTGCTTAATAAATATTACATGAATAAATGTTAACAACACCACATGATGCAAGAATTGCATTGGAAATTTGTGAAATACTTACTATTCTACGATTCCCCAGGAAGATCATCCGAAAACTCCACCTACGTCTGTCTCCTGCCATGAATGATTTCAGAACCATGACACTGGGGAGTTAGCAGATAGAATGAGTTGTTTGGTTTGCATGTGTATGTATTTGCTTACCTGTGAGTTCTGGGTGTAACTTAAATGCTTTCACAAAATTCCTTCATGATTCATGGGGAATATGAAATCTAGGAGAGTAATTTTAATCATCACTTCTGAGAGAGATGGGACGTGATTGCCCTTTAAACAGTAATTCTGCTTCACCTTCTTTGATATCAGTGAACCTTCTCAGCCTCTCAGATAAATGTTACAAACTTTTTAGGGAAGTAAAACCAGAGTACCCTGGAATAAAGTGTTTGAGAAGGTACAGTGTGTTCAAGTCACTAGGAAAATACATTATTACAAAATTTTAGAATTTGTATGATTTTTTTTTACATAATTTTCTTCGTTTTACCTCTGCCATTCAATAGAAAGAACTTTTGTCTTGCTTTTATTGAAAGCGTTCTATCAGTCTCATGATTTTCCCCCTATAATATTTGAACCAGGGCTACTACATCTAGTACATTTTATTTTGTCTTTGTTTTTCTTAAGCCTTGCCTCTTTCTTCTTAAATTTCTAACTAAACTTTTAAAGGTTGTCTTTTTTTCTCATTTTTCATAGAGTTCTGTAGAATTTTGCTGGTGCCCTCAAAATTTGCAGGAAAAGTTACCTTTTTAGACTTGTTTTCAACTGCTTGACTGTGGTCATTAAGCACTAAACTTTCTGTTTTTATTAAGCCTGGTGGAGAATACAACATTTCAATACCTTTATGGTTGACAAAGTGCTAGGTATCAGTATTTTCTTCAGAGTTTTTTTAAAGTCGTGAGTTTTTATCTAAGGGAACTACAGCTTATTTGTGGCTTGTAGTCTTTTCATTACAAGTTGAGAGTATTTTTTTTTTAATTTAAGGTAGAGGTCTTTAATATTTTTAAAATTTGAAAATTAAGTTATTTTTAAAGTTAATTCTATCTATAAAGGGAAATTTCACTTGATGTTTCTTTGGGGAAAAATAAAATTTTTTTTAATGCAAACTTTACTCAGGGTTGTATAATAAGAAAGTTTACTAAAAAGTGAATTTGGGACCAGGTTTTAAAGCATCCGAGACAAATTTTTGAGTGTTCATTTCCTAAAAGATCTTAATCTTATATTTTTCTTACAGTGATAGACTTAGCAACCCTACTTATTTCACTGCCATCTGTGGAGGACATTAATTCCTCTAGGCTTGCCACTAGAAGATTTCATCAACAGGTTATAATATTTAGTCATGGTAGTAATGGTACATAGCAGCTGTGCCTGGTACGTTAGTCTTGTAATTAAATAAGTTAGATGCTACTCGTAAGATGATCCAAAAAATTAAAGTCTCTCTTTCTCATTATAATTAAATGTTTTGCTTTTCTATAGCTGCTACAAAGTCAAAATGTACGTGTTTGTACACATAAGTACAAAATAAAGGTATTTCTACATTAAAAGATTATTTTTCCGTTAATGGAAATTTGATTGAACGTCACACAATATCGTTTATATTTTAGTTCTTCAGTAGATATTTGTCTATTTGATTAGAGTGTAAACTTTAAGAAAGGCCTTAATCAGCTCTTGTGTTTGGTTTAGCATATTTTTCCATTTGCATGCCACTTAAGGAGAAAGAAGCAAATTAAGAGAGACAACATTGATGGGTACATTTCTTGAGTATTGTAGAAGTGGTCAGAAGACCTTGATTTCAATTCTGTATTTGTCATTTATTTACTGTGTGGCTTTGAGTCATTTAAACACTTTGTTTCACAGTTTCCATGTCTCTAAAATGAGTTTCATCTGAATAAAATCTAAATAATCGGATAAAGCTGCTTAATGAACTAAAGTACTATGTAAATGTATAATATTATTTGCATAAATTAGTTCATTTCAGCATCTATAATCCCATGAAAATAAAATTAATATCCTGAGCAATGCCTTGGAAACAAGAGTCCCCAGTGAAGATTATTATGGTTAATGTATTCTAATTACACAGTGAAATCTACCTATTATGTACTTTAGAAATATTTTGAAGAATAAGCCTCTAAAGGTAAGACTTCTGGTGACCATTTTATTCACTAGCTCATCCTGTTAACCTAAACATGTAATTCCCTAAGTATTTTCATTTCTGAGAATTTAAATGCCCAGTGAGAATTTATAAGGAAAGCTTTTTGTATAGTGTACTATTATTATACATCCACACCAAGATTTTGCTGAACTTTCCAAGTTACGTAAAAGGAAAACGTTTGAATATTAAGTTTTTTTTTTTTTGGAAAGCAAGTGATAAAACTCTTTAGTCTGGCCTCTTAAAATATTGAAGTTTTCTTTCAAAATTTAAGCAACCAATAATATTTATAGTTACATAATTCTCTTTGGCAAATTAGGGCCATTTTAAACAAGTCTTCTGGCTTATGTATTCCAGAGTAAATGTCATGTACCTTATTTATCAGTTTTATGAATCTTCATTTTCTATGTTAAAAACTAGGTTTTTTTCCGAATTCTTTTTATCCACTATTAGTACTTTTAAGAAGGAAGGAGTGTATGCATGTTGAGTTGAAGGAAAATTTCAGAATAAGATAAAGTTTTGGTAATGTTTGGTTTAATTTTTTAAATTTCAGTGTTTTTGAAGAAACTGACACAGATTTACAGGAGCTTCAGGACTCTATGGAGCAGTTACTTAGGGAACAGCCTGGGGAAGAATACAGTGAGGAAGAAGAATCGGTCTTAAAGAACAGTGACATAGAGCAGACTGCAAATGGGACAGATCTGGCAGATGAGGATGACAATCCCAGTAGTGAAAGTGCCCTAAATGAAGAATGGCACTCAGGTGTGTGATAATAATTGTGGGCCTTTTTATTTTTCAGTGTGTACAGATATCTTAAGTAGAGTATATTTTTCTGATATCTGATACTAACCATTTCTACCTTTAAATAAAACTGAAATATACTTCTGTGACTTCCTTTTATTCATTCTTTTTCTTTTCACACAGGTATTTCATTTCTTTCCCACTGAATTGTGGAAATGCTTTTTTGTAGCATTTTTATTCTGTTTCTTGACAGGATAGTGTGCATTTCTTGGCTTATTCTTCTAGCAATAAAAATAACTTAGTTTCCTTAGCAGTTTATGTTTGCAAAGAGCTTCCACATAGAGTGGTTAACAATCAGAGTTAATACTAAAAGCAGTTTTTAAAACCTTGACACTTTTTTTTTGTTTAGAAACTATTTTTTGTTCTTAGCATTACCTTTAAGATGCAGAGAAAATTTATTTCAATAACTGTATTTAGGAGGTGGAGCTAATATGAAAAGGAATAATTCTTCAGTAATTCTGTCTTTTATTAGAATTTTTCGAAGTATGTCTGGCATGTATAAGACATAAAACATTGAGGACTTATAATACTTTTTTAAGTGCTTTGCCAGAATTTTATAGTGTGTATCTTAGGTTGTCTGCCTTTTGTGTGCTTTTTATGTTTTGGCTCATATTTAATATCAACTTTTTAAAAATATTCGTTACGTTGATTGCCACGATGCAGAACATATAGTTGTGCTTTTCCCATTTTATACTTAAATTAGATGACATCCCTAGGAAAGCTTTTAATCCTACCTGATTTACTGTTTATGTCTATTTAAAAAGATTTCCAAAGTAACATTCTTGTTAAAACAAATTTATATCTATATCGATTACCTATATAAATAATATAGTGACAAAAACTTTATATTTAAAATTTAAAATAGTCTATTTTAATGATATTCACTTATAGAATTTTAGTCTATTAGAGTAAGAATTATTTAGTCTTTTCAATCATAAAATATCTATTTATGTTTTTTAGATAACAGCGATGGTGAGATAACTAGTGAATGTGAATACGATAGTGTCTTTAACCATTTAGAGGAACTGAGACTTCACCTGGAGCAGGAAATAGGCTTTGAAAAGTTCTTTGAGGTTTATGAGAAAATAAAGGTAAGTAAAATATCAGTTAAAACATTTAATTTTGAAATGCACTCTATTTGAATTACTAGCACATTATAAGTGATCTTTATTGGTCAGTAGATTTATTATAAATAATAAAGTCTCCAATCAGAAATAATATTTAAATATTTATATTTGGAATTTTGGTACAGGCTATTCATGAAGATGAAGATGAAAATATTGAGATTTGTTCAACAATAGCTCAGAATATTTTGGGAAATGAACATCAACATCTTTATGCCAAGATTCTTCATTTAGTTATGGCAGATGGAGCCTATCAAGAAGGTAAGATTTCCTCACAGTCCTATGTTTTAATTAAATGTGCAAAAAACAAAGCAACAAATGTAAATTGATTAGCTTGTATCAGAAGCATTTTGGTGAAATCTATGTTGGAACAATAAGTAGTACTTTTAACCAATTATAAAATTAATTGTGCCCTATACTTTTACTGATTCTGGCATATACTTTTATTGACTTAAGTCCTTTAAGTCAGTATTTTTATTTGAATGAGATTTTTTAAAAAGCTCCTTATTGGACAGTTCTAGAATTTAGAATACTTTCTTATCAAGGATGTAGTATTAAACTTTTAGACACATATGCTTCAGTAGTATGTAAAGTTTCTCCTAAATAATACCAATGTAATCTCTTCTAGAGTTAGTAGATCATTTATCTACAATGATTTGAATGTAAACCATTTTTATATTTGGAAAATATTTACCTACAGAATCACTCAAAATATGTTAGGACTTTATTAAAAGTTATCAAAATTAAAAATGGCTTTCCTCCTTAAATTTAGTTAAGAACACTAAACATGGAACCAAGAGACTGACTGGTATTACAGTCCCGACTCTTTTGCTGGAAGCTAGTAATGTGACACCAAGTAATTTATTTTGTGTTAAGTGTTAGTTTCCTTTGCTATAAAATAAAGAGATGATCTGCAATCCAATGTACCGTGATTGATTTTCAACGTGTTTATTGGGTACTTCTTATATGCCTAGCACTTTATTACTATGGACATTAAAACACATAATCTTTGCTCACATGTTGTTTACAGTTTCCTTGGGAGATGAGATATAAATATATGAGAGAAAGTGTAAAACTATATAAAAATGCTCATTCTAAAATACTTTTCGGTGCGTAGGAATTAGAGAAAGGGGAGGTTGGACCTTGAAAAATGGAAAGAAATGTAGAGGGCATAATTTGTGGGGAAAGCAGAATGAACCAGTAATTAATCTATATTAGGATTAAATTGACCATATTAGAAGCTTCTTGTTGAGAATTAGTCTTTGTGATTAGATACTGTGACTGTTTAAAATACTTAGAGGAAATCAATGAAGGTTTTTGAACTGAAGTTAAAGTTCAGTCTAGCAGCAGTATTCTAGATAGTTTGGAGAGTACTAAGTTGGAAATAAGAGGATCTGTTTTGTATAGATCTGTTTGGACGTGAGATGATGAATACCTGGGTTTAGTGTTTATAGGGATAGAGCTGTTAAATTCAGTTCAAGTATTTCAGAGGAAGGCTTTTTATAAAAATATTGCTCTTTTGACTCATGAAAAACTAAGTTTGCTAAAAATCAAATCTGAGAATTTTTTTGTGGGGGGAAGCAGCTTTACAGTTATTTACATTGACCATTTTTTCCTAAAGTTTTATGATACAAAGCTCAGCAAAAAAAATGTTTCTTTAAATTGGTTTGGTAGAAGTAAAAGTCTTGTAAAATTCTAATAGTTCTTATTAGATTAAGACTAGAAAATATTTAGGTACAATAATTCCTATTATCTTATAGCTGCAAAAAACACTATGTTTTCATTACTATTCTTCTTAATAGAATAACTGTCAAGAAAAAGGATCATTGGCAACAAGTAGTGAATTGAATGCAAACATTTTCTTTTATAAGTCAGTTATTAATGCTGCTTATATTTTTCGTTATGGTTTTCTTTAGCCCCCTTAGTAGTTAAGATTATCACAAACAGGCAAAATATAATAATAAGGTTTCATATTTATAGTGGTTGCTATTGAAACTTATCAATAGAAACTTAAGGGAGCCCTTTTCTATTAAAAAAATTGTTAAAGAACTATAAAATAACACCGTTTGGGGGAAAATGTAATAACAAATATGTATTTGTTTTTTTAATGTGGAGATACAGACTTATTCTAATGAAGATGTTCCATTACACAAAATATCTTGAAAGTTCTCTTTCAAAATTCCACTGACAGCTTTATATACCAGATTCTTTGGATTGTCCTTCTTGATAAAAGTCTTTATTCTGGGAGCATTTAATTTTCTTGGAAAAAGCTTAAAGTTACTTAAAATCAGGTTTAGTGTATGAAGATAAATAATATGTGGTCTTTTTAAGTATCTCACCATGAAATAAGGAGCCAAAGTTTTTAAAATAAATTTATAAACTGATTCTGATTATTTTGAATTTATTTCTAGAATATTTATCAAAAATTTTATTACTTTAAAAGTATGATTTATAGACTAAAATTGAAAATTTAAAATGTTATTGCTTAATATTAACAATGTAAATTTTCATAAGATTTATTTATATTTTATTCCAAAAAAATTTAAGATTGCATTGAAAAATATATACAGTACAAGATTAAATTAAGAACAAGTATTTGAGAAAGTGAACATATCAGGCAAATGAGTACAAGCAATGTAATATTAAGCCAAGACTGAAATAGGAATACAAAATTCCTGTTCAAATGGTCTCTACCTTTTGTGAAAATACATCACAAGTTTGATGCTGATCTTTCTAGCAAAGCAGGAAACCTAATTAAATAAATGAGTCACAATGTTCATGAGACAAAACATGTCAGTCATTCAGAGAACAGCTATTTTTGGTATTGAAAGAAAGGAAAAATTTTCCCATGATTCTTAAAAAAGAGGGGACTATGATACAGTGTTCCTCAAACTTGAATAACATATCACTTCCTTTAAAGGGTATAATTTTTTTTCAGACTCTAAGAATCTAAGTTAATTGACCTCAGGGGAGAACTGAAGTCTTAGTCTTCGAAAATGTCAGTTGTGAATTATTACTGTGAAACAGATGTTTTTTCCCCTAAGTATTAAAAGATTATTATCATCAAATTTAAAATATAAAATTTAAACATTATCTGGAACTTTCAGATTCCTGATTTTATTGTGATCTCAAACCCCATTTTATAGAACAGTATTTTAATGTCCTGAAAAATACCCTCAGTAATTTTTACAATATTTGGATTTCATGGGGTTCTCTTTCTTATAATACGGCATGCAGTAAGTTACTGGCCTAAAGCTAGAAAATGATTCCATTTAAGTAAATATGTGGACAGTATCAAACAAGTTCAATTCATATTCAGACATTTTCATCCTGCAGGCAGTTTTCCATAAGTATTGTTTCACTACAGCCTTTCATAAATAATCAACAACAGTGTGGTTGGAGTTCAACTCTGCTTGACAAGTATCTGAGGAACATTTTTTTTTGTATTGCTCCTTAAATGGAAAACTGTTAACGGTCAACTGAGCCATAAGGTAGAATTGACATGACACCCTCTTTTGGAAGCTGAGTGGCTTTAAAAGGGTGCATGCCTAAATAGGCCATTTCCCCTCCAAAGCACCAAGAATTGGGTGAGGCTAAAACATTCCTCAAGAAGCAATATCAGGTTTTCTCTACCATGCAAATGAAAAGAGGATGAGGACCCTTAAGTTCTGTATCATAAAGCCTGGCAGTAATTCCTTCAGCCTAGAAAAAATTTAAAGGAAAAAAGCCAAATGCCTACCCTTTTTTTTTTTTTTTTTTTTTAAATCTTCTGAAAGCCCTTAAAGCATTAGGACTTATCAATATATCAACCCACTAAACTTTTAAAAATGTATGTTGAAATATTTGAATAAATTAACTTGTTGTTTTATATTATTAAACAAGACAGCTGAATGTTAGACAATGATTGGGTTTAGAAGAACTAATATTTTAGAGCTTTTCTAACTGGAAATACTTAGACCCCAGATTTAGAAGGACTATAACTGGGTCAATGGTAGAATGGCAGAGGCCACCAAGCCCTCATGTAGAGCATTGATGTTAGATTCTTAAAAAGGAAGTACATACCTTTATTCCACATTTATTTTAGATAGAGTATTATAGTGTGTTTATATAATGAAATTCTATACAACAGTTAAAACGAACTAAATTTTCATTTGTCAATATGGATATGCCCCACAAATTTGACCAGTTGAACAAGTAGTATATAGTACCATTTGTATAATGCTTAAGAGCAATTTTATTTCTGTGTGCTATATGTAATAAAAGTTAAAAAAAAATCTTGGAGGGAAGGATACACATCAGTTTCAGGCTACTGATAATGCCTCTGGGGCAGGAGAGAGGGCAATAAGATTGGAAAAGGGTATTCCCTATCTAGTATGTTTTTCCTTAACAAATAATCCAATCCAATATGGCAACAAGTTAACTTTTATTTTAGGTACATGTATATTCATTAGTTTATTATACTTCCCTATTTGAAGCACTTTGTAATTATAAAAAATAACTATAGTACAGAGTGATAAGGGTAACATTGGAAGCAATAAAATGTACCTTTGCAGAAAGTAATTATCCAGCCATATTGGAAGAAATAAAGGTGTCAGGATAATTCTTCCTAAGGGAAAAGACAGTAGAGCTGGATTTTGAAAGATCAGTGGGAATTTACCCCCACATCAGTATGTGTACTTATACACAGAGAGATGCAAAATATTGTATTAGGGGAACTATAAACACTTCAGTGCTATTAAAGTATACATTATGGGGATGCTTAGGAAAGGTAGGCAATGAAAGTAGATAAGGCTAGAAATAAGGCCAGATAATAAAAGGCTTTGCAATCCAAATAACGGTACTGGTTCTATCCTGAGACAGTGAAGGGTTTTAAGCAGTGCAGTGATTTGAGATGACACTTGGACTTCATTGAAAGATCACTTTTGCTAGAGTGTGGAAAATAGTGATTGTTACCTAAGATTAAATTAAGTGCTGTTTAATTCATTGAAGAGTTTTTCTATAATAAAGAAAAATTTGAAATAATCATAATGCCTGTAAATAGAAATTTATAATAAAATGTTGAGAAATAATATATCATAGATATATTTATGTCAGTTTTAATGGTTGCACCATATTTTGTGAATATGGCATAATAAATTATTGTAAAATTTCATCATACAGAAAAGTTGAAAGAACTTTCCTGTTATCACTCATATATATACCTACCACCTGATTCTGCTGTTAACATTCTATAATTTGCACTATTACTTATTAATCCATCTTTCTATTATGTGTTTAAGCAGAAAAACTCATATCTGAAAACTACATTTTGCTTTAATTTTTTTAAAAACCTTTGTATATACCGTAGGAAAAGATCTGGGAAGATTTATGTAAAATTATTAGCCTTGGTTATCTTTCTTTACAGGTGACTTGTGCTTCCTACTTTTTTCTTTATTGTATTGTCTGACTGTTTTACACTGAGTATGTGATATTATAATAAAAACTACATTTAAAAGTACATTAAAACTTTTTTCCTTTAGCATGAAAAAGAATGAGTTTTTTTCTCAAGTAGATACATACAGTTTGATTTGCAATGAGGTGAATTAATTTTTTTTCTTTTTTCTACAGATAATGATGAATAATCCTCAAAACATTCTTTAATCCTCAACTGTATGAAAGAATTTAAATTTGGTTCATCAGAATAACAAGCCTCAGTGGGGAATGCAGCAAATTTTTATAAATGATATATCACATTTAAGATAGGCATGCTGATTGCATGAAAAAGATGGACAAACATACCATATTTCATTTAAGATTCTAGTATTTTATCCATTTTATTTTGTTTGTTGCATTCTATAGTTGTCTCCTACAGAATATACACAACCTAAGCATAAGAGACATTGATCCAGAACTGGACAGAATGGTGTTGAAGAAGATTTACCGTGCAGTAAGGTAACTTTTACTTTCAGCAAATGTCTTTAGGTTCAAAGAAGAAGAATTACTTTCATTGTGAAAGACATGCCTGTGGTTTTTCATTTAAGTATTTCAGTATGGCCTTTTTTCTGTCCACTTGTTTTCATGGCCAGCAATTAGGTATTAACTTTCTCAATGGCTCTATTTAAATCTTTACATTTTGAAGATGGAATTTTTAGCCTTAAAGTTTATATTCAACCAGTATGTCTCCTGAACTAGCTCAGTGGAAACAAGTTATAGAGACAGTCTTAGAAATCGTCGAAAGTTTTGATTATGAAAGAATAGCAAAATTATATTTCCTAATATTCAAAAAGGTGATTAATTATTTGTTGTTTTTTTTTAATGGCTAGAACTAGGAATATTATACTTAACAATTGGTCTGTGAATTATAACATCAATCTAGCTAGTAGCATAAAATTGCCCTTTTGTTTTGAACTTTCATGCATGTGCATCACAGGTAATAGGAGATTTAAAAAGGAGAAAAGAATTGTTTCTATTTTGACAATGACAGTTTTCGTAACTATTATTCCAAAGGGGGGGGAAGTGTTTGCCTTTTTTATTTTCATTATGAGAGGATATAGTTAGATCGTTAAGATGATAGTCACACAGCTTCAATTGTAATATGCCAGGTATTACATGGTTTCATTAGAGATGTCTGAAGTCCAGATGCTTTTAGTAATAAAAGCAGAATTTTTGAAACTTGAGTGCAAAACAGCCTATTGACATAATCTATAATTTGAACAATAAAATCTTATATTGCAGCACTATCAGTACTATGCTAAATTTATTATGTATATTCTAAAACTAAATATTTAATTTTTATATGTTTGTCTATTTTGTGATATTACTATTAAATTTTTATTATCTACCTGAAGTACACTGTTGATTGTCATATATTTATTATTACTATTCTCAATAGAATGCTTTTACACAGAGCTGAGGGCACAAGTTTCTTTTTACCTGATGATTTTCTTTTTTTCTTTTCTTTTTTTATGGAAGAATATTTGAATTCTATCCTTTAATTCTCCATCATCCTAGAAGAAGAATGATATGGGGGAGGGAGGTATTTTTAAATTCTTAACCAATTACAACTATTAGAAAAGCAAATAAGAGTATTATACAGTAGAAAAAGTTGTTCAGCCATATTTCAAAAGATGTCATAAATACAAGAATAGGAGTGACAAAAACGATTTGTGTCATCTTCAGTCAGTTGATAGTGAGTGGCTCTGGAGTGTTCTTAGGGAAAGTTTGTGCCTGTGGAGGTGAACTGTGGAAGCATTTGTAAATTCAAAGAATGTTAGAGCTAGAATGGGCTGCCGAGGAAATTTAGTATTATCTTCATTTAACAGGCAAGGATGCTGAGTTTGAGATGAATGAAATCACTCGTGTAAATGACCAGAATCAGACCAGTTCAAGGTCTTACATTGTGCTATTAGATGCACATTCTTTTAAAATTTATCTTCTCAAGCGAATATAAAAGAATAGATTCAATAGAAAAAAGTACACTTAGCATTAATGCATTAAGAATTCAACAGAGATTTCTTGTTTCTGGGAACAGCACACTATTCTAATTAACCTTCTTGCTGAAAACAATTTTTAAATGCTAAATAAAGTTGTTGTTTTTTTCCATTAATTAACTTGTACTCTACCTGTTATCCCTTTATTGATAATGGAGCTTTCAAATTTTGCCTATGTGTATGCTTAATATACACCTAAAAACATGGAAGAGGTAAGAAGATGAATCACAAGGTAAAAGCTTTGGAGAAAGCCTCAACTCAGATATTAGTGGAATATTGGAGTGATAAAAGACACTTTTGGCCTAAGAGTATGTCCAGTATCTCACACTTTGGTGTAGTGAGCTTGTGGAGCAAAGAGGATAAAAGGTCAAGTGTCCATCCAACTTGGAGAATCCAATAAAGAACCCTGCATTAAGAGGAGACACCAAAAAATTGCATCCTCACAATAAGGGAGAACTAAAACTAAACCCAACTCAGACTCAGGGACTATAGGAAGAAAAAATAAAAGAACAAAAAAAATTCCTGAGAAATTGTGGCCACATACTAACCTTCACATGGTTTGCATCTTGACCACCAGAATCTGAGTGGGCTGGGGACTTAAGGTTCTTCATGAACCTGGCAGAAACTATTCCAGTGCCTCTCTGAAGGAGGGTACATTTGTTTTGTGTCTTGAAAAACACCATAAATAAAATTTTAAGGGCAATGTTGGACACAGAGTCAAAGATAAATTAGTGTACAAGAAATCAAGACATACAAGTGAGAAATAGCATAAACGGGATCTGCACAGACTTTAGGTTTGGAATTTTCAGAGATGTATTATAAAACAATTACACTACTGTGTTTAAAAAGTGATCAACAGATTTGAAAATATCTCCAGGGAAGGAACTACTAAAAAGTGATGTAGATTTGAAGAACCAAATAGATTTAATTCATTTATATGAAAAAAAAAAAAAAAAACAACCAAAAATTTAAAACTCAGTGAAGATGCTTGACAGCAAACTATCCATGGCAGAAAAGAGAATTTAAAAAACTGGAAGAAAGTATTCGTAATATAGCCCAGAGAGAGAAAAAGATGGAAAGTGCAAAAAAAGAAAGTATGAGACACATTCAGTGAGCATGTCTAATGTGATTGGAGTCCTACAGCTAAGGAAAGAATTGGGTAGTTATGTGGAAAGAGAAAGCTGAGAGTTTTTCCAAACTATTGGAAGCCACCAGTCTACAAATTGAAGAAGCCCAGTGAATTTCAAGCAGGATAAAGGATAAAGTAAAAGAAATGCATTCTTAGTGTCTTCAGAGTGAAACTGGAAAAATCAAAGACAAAAAAATCTTAAAAGAAGTTGAAGATAAAAAGGTATACTGCCTTCAAAGGAATGTTAAAGACTAGTTGGCCTTTCAACAGTCATAATGGAACAGTGGAATGATATCTTCAGTGGATCAAAAGAAAATCATTATCAATCCAGAATTTTTATATATATATATATATATAGCAAAAATTGTTTTTCACAAATGTATAAAAATGAATTCTGACTTTCAATACTGACTGCCATGAAGTAAAAGAGAAGGAATTTACCTTCTTACCTTTAACATCCCTAACACTGGACAAAATACATAAACCTGTTTTTCAGACAGTGGACAACAACAAAGAGCAGTGATCTATGAAAGAAGGGAAACAGATGAGGTAAGCCCTGTGATTGCCCAAGTTTACTGCACAGAAATAGGTTGGGGGTCAGGGGACCTATATGAAACCTAAGGTTCTCCTTAAATGGAAGAGATAGAAGTTAAAATTTAGAGAGGTGAGAGCAGCCATAATTTGCAGGGCAGAGTACCAGAAAGGTGAGAGCTGCACAGAAGAGCTAGACGATCCCCAAATATTTGGAAACACATTTCTAAATGACTCATAGATCAAATGTGCCCATGAAAAGGTGTTTAAAATTCTTAAGTAATCAGGGAAGTGCAAATTAAAGCCATAATGAGATATCATTACACACCTTTCAGAATAACTGAAGTAAATTAGTGACAACACCAAATGCTGATAAGGGTACAGGAAACTTGATGACTCATGCAGTGTTGATGGGAATGTGAAATGTTACACTTCGGAAAAGTTTGTCAGTTTCTTATAAAATAAACACGCAACTACCATATGATGCAGATATCTCAAGCATTTATCAAGGGAGCCATTAAAATTTAATTTTCACAAAAACCCATACAGAAATATTTATAACAGCTTTATTTGTAATAGCCAAAAACTATAAACAGCCTAGAGGTGCATCAGCTGGTGAATGGTTAAACAAATGTGGTACATCCATACCATGGAATATTACTCAGCAATAAAAAGAAACACACTATTGATACACATAACAACTTGGATGAATCTCCAGATAATCATAATAATTTCTTTTAAAAAGCCAAACACAAAAGGTGAGATACAATATGACTCTAGATATAGTGGAGACAGTTTTGAAAATAAAAAAGTAAATGTGCTAGCTGTACCAGACAGCAAGAATTATAAAACTATACTGATTAAGATATGAAGTAATAGTGCAGAGAAAAACAGTTATACCAGTGGAATAGAGTAGAGAACCCAGAAACAGATTTATCCATCAGTGGATACTTGATATGTCACAGCATTAATACTTCTGAACCATAGAAAAGTCTTTTAAAGGGTGCTGAGACAATATATAGAAAAGAAAGAAAAGAGGAAAAGGTAAGGAGAGAGGAAGGAGAAAGGAAAAAAGCTGGATTCCTAACTCATTTCCACACAAAGGTCAATTCCAGGCAAAATATTAATGTGAGAAATAAAACTCAAGCTTTTAGAAGTGAACATATCAGTATGCTTTCTGTACCTCAGTGCAGTGAAGAATTGCTTAAGCCCAAGAGCATTAAGCATAAAGGAAAGATTGATAAATTCAAGTACATCACAGTTAAGAATTGCCATTCCTCAAAAAGACACCATGATGAAAGTGAAAAGACAAGGCTCAGAGTAAATATTGTTGACTGATAATTAGAATATATGAAGAGCTCCCTTATGGCCAGTCTCATTGATAAATAAGAAAATGCAAAGTAACCACAATTGGGAAAGCCATTACACACCCGTCAGATTAGCACAAATTAGATGACTACAATTCTTGGCAATTTTGTGGGGCAAAATAAGCCTTCATATGTTGTGATGGGAGCATAAATTGGTATAATCGTTTTTGGAAAACAATTCAACATTGTCTAATAGAACATCGAAGATGTACGTATCTTATGGCTTGTATTCCAGTCCTAGGTATCTAACGTGTGCACACATTCACTAGGATTCATGACTGAGAATGCTCATTGAAGCATTGTTCTTAGGAGTCTCAAATTGAAAGCAACTCAAATATTCATCAACATTAAAATAGATAGCTAAATTGTACTATGTTCATATGAAGGGATGCTACATAACATTAAAATACACTAATTTAGATAGGCACTACCTTTTGTTAAACACTTGTACATAAATGCTTCTTATCACTTCCTTTACTAAAGTTTCTGTGAAATATCTTCATGGGGTTATGAGAGTCCCATAGAGAAATCTTGTTTGTAGAATGTTAGAGAAACAACTTCCTACAAGCAATGCAATTTCCTACTCTAAAAAGTAGTTTTGGCTCCATTTTATATTGGTTTTAAAACACCTTACTTTGTAGTATTTTCAAAACTCCATTTCATTCAAATTTCACATACTCCTTACCCATGGACATAACTATTGTAACAATCCCTGTCCCATGAAAAACAATAAAGCTATTCTTGTGTCAGACAAGAGGAATAAACCTACTAATTCAGAGATGTTTGTCAGCAGAAGTCTCCTCTAGTTATCTTCTTGTGCTCTCTTAGCATCTCGTGACATGCAGCACTTACCTAAGGGTAGTGATAGCTTTCCTAGATGGGTCTGTGTGCTCCTAAGACTCCAGTATCAAGTGTAATCCTTAGGCTCTAAAAAGGCTGCCTTGTACTTCATTCCACATAATCTTCGGCTTTAGTACCCACAAAAAACTGCTACTTTATTCTGTGTCTTAAAGAGGGAGAATATAATTGGCCTTGAACCTGGAAATATAATGAGATGTTGCAGATCATCTTGTGGCCTTAGGTAGAGCATCCGTCTCCGTCCAAGCAACTATGATAAAGAAATGCAGTATATGGAACATAACATGGCCATGCACAATTGACAGTAAGGGAAGTTCCTATACTGGGAGGCAGGGAACAGTTAAAGCAGGCTCAAGAAGACATTTTGAGTACAAGCAGGTTTTCAAGGAAGACGATATGTTTAAGTTTTGACTTACTGAATTTGAGGAAAGCCATGTGAAATTGTCCTGTTGGTAGATAGATAAGAGCCTGCCTTAAATATGAGCCAAGGTCTTGGATTTGGCCAAAGGATTACAAAGGCATTTACATGTGAATGTATGACCACATATACTAACTCTAGAGAAACAGGTTACAGAATTGACTAAGACCAAAGACTTGCTATAATCGACATTGTTTATCATGTTCAGGCTACCAGCTTTTCTTTGGTTTCTGTTAGCATGTTGCATTATTTTTCCATCCTTTTACTCTATATATGTAAAATTATATAATTTCTTTTGGAAGGTCAACTAGAGATGAATTTTTAACAGCATTTGTATCAAAATATTTTCGCCTTTTTGGTCTTTTTTAAAAATCGTGGTATAAACAATTAACGTGATCTAGGCACTTAACTAATTTTCAGTTATAATTGTTATAGTAGGCACTATACTATACAGCAGATCTCTGGAATTTATCTTACATAACCAAAACTTTATACTTGTTGAACAACAACTTTCTATTTCCTCTTCTCCCTCGCCACTGGAAACCACCATTTTATTTATTGCTTCTTTGAGTTTGACTGTTTTTGATACCTTATATCAGTGCAATTATACAGTATTTGTCCTTCTGTGACTGGCTTATTTCATTTAGCATCATGTCCTCTGTCATCCATGTTGTTGCATATGGCAGGATTTCCTTTTTTTGATGCCATTATTTTTTAAAGATATATTTGATGGTTATAGAATTCTAGATGGTAGTTTTTCCTTCTGGTACTATAAAAATGCTGTTTGACCATCTTCTAGGTTGCCATTGTTTCTGAAAAGAAGTCTGCCAACAGACTGCCTGTATTGTGTCTTTATTCTCTGGTTTCTTTTAAGAATAACACTGATTTTTAAATTTTTTATTGTTACTTGCTTTGGTGTCATTTTCTTCATGTTTTTTATACTTGGGGTTGAGTTTCTTGGATCTGTAGGTTCATAGTTTTCATCAAATAGAAAGGTTTTGGCCATTATTTCTTTTTTATTGTGGAAAAATATGCATAACAAAAATTACTACTTTAACCACTTTTAAATGTACAATTCAGTGGTACATTAGTTATTTGCATTAGGTACATTCACATTGTTGTGCAACTATCACCACCATCTATCTCCAGAACTTTTTTTATCTTCTCAAATTGAAACACCATGCCCATTAAACATTATATCCTCGTACTTCCCTATCCCCAGCCCCTGGCAACCACCATTCTACTTTCTGTCTCTATGAACTGGCCATTATTTCTAAAAATATTTTTCTTTCTTGCTTTACCTTCTCTCTTTCTGTTAGACCACTTGACAAAGTGTTGGAGCTTTGTCTCAGTAAAGCTCTCTCCTCTCTGATACTTCACCCTGTGAGATCTATTCTCTTTGGCCTTCTTATACTCCCAAATCCATCTCTTCAACTCAGCAAAGCTACAGGTTGCCTCTCCCTGTGCTGCAGCCTGAAAAATCTGTCTAGCCTTTAAGCTGGGGCTCTTTGTCTCCTGTTTTTGGGTATCACTCTATTGCCTCATGTTCAATGTCTGAAAATCACTGTTTCATATGTTTTCTCCAGTTCTTTAGTTGTTTTATGCAGGAGGATATATTCAATCTCTGTTATCACATCTTGGCCCAAATCTAAACTTTCCTAACTTTATAATTTGTTTGCTTAATCTTTGTCTCATTTTCAGTTATAATCCTATAAGGTCAAACATCTCCAAGTATTTTTTGAGTTGCTTTCTACAAGTTTTTATATTTGTTCAACTTTTATTTTCTAATTGTCATTATGATTTCTTCTTCTACCCATGAGTTATTTAGAGTTGTGTTTTTAAGTTTCTAATTTTTTTTTTTACTATGTATTGTTGCATTGTGGTCAGAGAATATGGTCTGTATCAGGAGTTAGCAATATTTTTCTGTAAAGAGCCAGATAACATATAAATTAAGCTTTGTGGGCCAGTGAGTCTCTGTTATTACTATTCAACTTTGCCATTATAGTGTAAAAACAGCTGTAGACAATTCCTAAACAATGACCAGTACTTATTCCAATAAAACTTTATTTAAAGAAGTAGGCAGTGAGCTGGATTTGGCCCACAGACCATAGTTTTCTTACCTTTTTTCTATATGATACCACCTCGTTGAAATGTGAGATATGCTTTTGCCCAAAAGAATGTGCTTTCCACAGATGTGAGATCAAAGTTCTATACATTCAGTGGGTAAACTGTTAATTTAATGTTATTCATTGTTTTTATCTATTGATTTTTATTGACTCTCCGTCAATTACTGAGAAATTGCTAAAATATCCCATTATGATTGTTTTGTGCATTTCTTTTTGTAGTTTCATTTATTTTTGCTTTACATATTTTGAAACTATCTTATTAGGTGCATATCATTCTTATAAATTGAAACTTTCATGATAATATAGTAATTTTCTTTTGAAGACTATTAGACAAAAAAATCATATCTAGAGGTAAAGAACATTAGTTAACTGTAAAGTAAAAGCACTTCTAGAGTAAATTCTCTCATCCATATTGTCTTCTTGGTGTGTTGGAGTGGCTCATTCCAACTTGTAAGCTCCAATTGTTAAATATATAGGATTTTTATAAACTGGTTGTTAAAACATTGAAACCTGAAATCAATTTAGTGAGAATATCTATATCATAGAGCTTGCAAATACTACAGATCAAGGCCTTTTTTCTCCTGAAAGCTATGTGTCAGCAAACCACTGAGTCTAATCTACTCTTTAAAACTTCCATTGAATTTTTTCTTCTTTAGGTAAACTCCTTTTTGAAATGGAAACGTACATATAGAAAAGTGCCAAATCATAGTTGTTCAGCTCAATATTTTTCAGAAAGAGAATATATTAATGGGGCCAGCATGCAGATAAAGAAAGGTAACATTTCTGGTACCCCAGAAGTCCCAGTCTACTATTACCCCTCATGAGTAACCTCCAACTTTTAACATTGCAGATTTGATTTTGCACTATATGTAAATGGAATCATATGGTATGTACTCTTGTGTGGCTCTTTTTGCCCAATATTGTGTTTGTGAAATTCATGTTTTTGCACTTAGTGTAGCTTGTTTACTTTACTCATTCTCATTGGTATATTCTGTTATTAAAATATTCCACAGTTTATCTGTTCCACTGTTCCAGTGTTTGGATATTTTTAATAGAGCCATAGTGACCACTCTTCTGCATATCTTCTGGTGAACATATGTATGAATTTCTATTGAATATATACCTAGAAATGGAATTTTTGGGTCATAAGATATGCATATGTTCAGTTTTAATAGACACTGATAAGCAGTTTTCCAAATGGTTGTACCAATTCACACTCCCTACAGTACTGTATGAGTGTTACAGTTGCTCTACATCACTGCCAACATTTGGTTACAATTAGTTTTTAATTTCAGTTATAATACTCTTTACTTATATAGTTCCAAATGTGTTTGAAACTGTTTCAGATGTATTTGAAAGTTAGAAGATATGAATGAACTAAAGATAGAGAACTTGTGTGTAGTTTGTGATATTCAAGAAAATATTATAATTTTTAATAGTTGTTTGATAGCTAGCAATTTACACTACCATCTTTTATGTAAATGTACAGGCTTAATCTTTATAAAAATCCTATGAGATCAAATAAGTGTATTATTATTTTCCTTTTATAGAAGAGGAAACTGATGCTCAGAGCATCTGTGATGTACACAAGACCAAGGCAGAGCTAGACTCAAACACAGATGTTCTGAGAGGTCATCCTAAGTGCTTTCCATTTCTCTCGCCGACGATTCATATCAGTTGGCTAAAGAAAAACCCAATGTGCCGGTGGTGCAGGCAAGCTTGATTCTACTATCTGACCTATTATGGATAGTAAATATAATTTTTATGCACATATTTTTTGTATAACATTGATCTGCCAAAGACTTTGGATCCTCAGAGTTGAACAAGATATATTAAGGATGTCCATCTCCTTGTCATATTTTTTATTTAATGAGAGAGTCACGGGCATACATATACAAACATGATAGACATGTGTGGATGTATTTGATAATCACAGAAGGCATTGGAATAGAGATTGAGTGTGGAATTTGTAAAAACGTCCACACAATTAACTCAACAAAATTTTTGAGTGCTTATTGTGTGCCAAGTCCTGTTTGAGGCATTGGGACATAGCACTCATAAGATAAGCAAAGCCTTACCCTTTGGAGTTCAGCTTCTAGTGGGGGCAACAGAATCAGCAAGCACAAATATAGTAATGATTGCAGGTAGATATAATCCCATTAAGATAAATGATAGAATAAATTATGAGAGTTATAAAACCTGGCAGAAGAGAATTGCTAGATTTAAAAAATTATTTTTAAAAGAGCAGGAAATTTATTTTCCAATTTAAAGAATAATAGATAGGTGAAAATGGAGTTCAGTGTGAGGAGGGGAGGATCAAACAGACATGGCCCGAAGCAGGCAGGATCTCTGGGCCGAGGGGTCAGCAGAAGACAGAAATAGGTGACTAAAGGATTGATGATAAACGAATGTACTGAGATGGGAAAGTAAGACTTTCCTAGCAGGAGAATCAGTCTCATTCGGAGTCCCTTCTTGGAGAAGAATATTACGTTGCTTGCCATGTGACTATAAGAGTTTTCTGTTTAGTGGAATTTAACATGTAACAGTGTCAGATTAGTGTTTCCCGAGCTGCATGTGTCACTGAGGTAGGTAGACAACATATTTTGTGAGTACAAGGACAGACATTTTTCTTTTTCATGGGGAAAGGGGTCCATATTGTCTTAAGTTCCTCAGAAGCAGATCCTGACACAGGGATTTGTGTACTGGTTATTTCTAAAGAAGCGTCTCCAGGCAAGGCTAGCACAGAGAAGGGTTGGGGTAGCACAGGGAAGGGTGCAGTTTAAGGCAGAGTTTTGCAAGGGTAGCTTCAGCCTGATCTTCCAGGGGAACTGTGAGGAACTGCCCGGAACCAAGGTAAGAGAGCAGGAATTTCACACTGCTCAGGCATTGGTTAAGTGCCATCCTAGGATGTAAATTCCAGGCTCTCTAAATGTGGATAAAGTGGCTCTGATAGCTCAAGGGCAGTTTGTCAAAGAAAAGTCACAAGTGTCGACTGTTGGAAGCAAAAGCACACTGAAGCCTAAACAGTACACAAAAATGTTCAAGTGATCCAAGGAGAATAGTGTACACCACAAATATTGTTAAGAAAATGTAACTAGCACATCAAAGATTGAATTTAATTTTTTAAAATGAGTCATTTAAAAGAATAATATCAAGTAAAATAGTGGCATAAGTGATATATAAAGTGAAAATGGTTAAATTGACACATTGACACATGCTGGGGTTTTTTTCCCTCATTTATATGCTGCCATCAGCAGTTTAGTTGCCATTTGCTGATAGCTACTTCAACCTTTGACATTCTTGATGTCATTTCCCAGCACAATGCTAATTCTTCCTTTTTCTGTGAACTCCTCAACACTTTGTGTATGCAACAAATTTTTGCACTTCTTATATTGCATAAAAAATTCTTGATTTAATAATTGTTAATTATGAAATAATAAACTAAAGGCTTCATTAGAGCAATAACTGTCATAATCATCTTTTGCATTTCTAATGTCTGGCTTCATTGCCTGGCTTACAGTAGGTAGTCAATAAATGTTTGTGGAGCGGGTGAATACAGAAACCCTTTAGATCCCATGGAAATTCTAGAAAATAAATTTTATCTTCAGTATAAAATTTGTGTCTTGTATTAACTAGACAAAAGCAATTAAAATGATAAACTCTCTCTAGCAAAAGTAACGGTGCCTCAGCAGATAACTTTCACATTTGGCACAAAAAGGTCCCTACCTAAAAATGGAAACTTAAAACTTTAGTTGAGAAAAGCATTCTTGATTATGAGCACTTGATTAAAAAGAGCTCATTAATGAAAAACAATACTATTTTTTATAAGGACTAAGCTCCCTTTATGTTACCCTGGTTTGGTTTCACGCTTCAACAAATAGCACCCTTTGGCAGTCACGGCTCCTTGCACTGCCAAATGCAGTATTCGTGGCTGGTCATGCCCTTCCTGACGTCATTCTGGAAGAGGTCGTGAGCTAATTAGCTGCAAAAGCCAGTCGTCATTCTTCCAAGCTCCAAGTGGTGCCATCTAATGGAATCACAATGACTTTTTTTTTTTTAATGAGTTGTTTTTTTTCTTGATATTAAAGAAATGCTTCTGAGAATATTGAAACTTAGGACAATTATAATGCAATGTATCTGATTAAAGGTGACCTATAGGTATTCAGGAGAGCAGAAAAAAAAACTCCCTGGGGCAGGATGAATACTTTGGGCTTTTTCCCCAGATTAGACATGGAAAAAATGTCTGTTTCTCAAATTTTACCTTCTCCCTCTTCGACTCCCATCCCCCAACAATGTTTCTGTCATTTGTCATATAACGGTACTACTTACAGCTTCTCACAAAAGTGGAATCTGTCATCTAGGCTCCTGTACTCAAAGCTCTCTAACTTTTTTCTATGAAGAATCACCACCTTCATTCTGCCCTTTGCCTACTCAAGCCCTCACTCCCACCCTCGAGAGGTCTCGTGTGTCTGTTTTCTACTTGTGAAGGCCATGCTTTTATTTTCTAAGGCAGTATCTGGTCACTTTAGAATTTGTCATTTATATCTATGTAAATCTACTAATGGTTCATCTTTTTATCTGTTAAGATAAAATTGCTCAAAGAAGCAACTCTATGTGGATTTTACGTCCTATTGCAGAGTAGAAGGGAAAGGATCATAGAAGAGGGAAAATTATTTTTGAAGGGGCCCCCTGAATTATAGTGTATTTTAGGTCTTACCTTCCTTTCCATTTCTCTTCCTGGGGATGAATTTCCAATGTAAAGCTTTTAGCTTGAAGATTTAAAGAGACGACTTATTTGTGATTTTAGCCCAAGGCCATTACAAAATACAACATAGTCTTTAAGGAATAAAACACACAAAAAAAGACTTTAATTATGGGCACAAAACTTTGTAATGGAAATCTCATGTTTATTTGAAATAGGTACTCTCCTAATTGAAGTCACAAGGAATAACTGATAAGTTTTGAGTCCCATAGTAGGGAAACGGACTATATTTAGTTCCCCTTGGTTTCCCTAGGGTATCCAGCATGGAGCTTCAGAAATTTATTGAATTTAAATTTTATTAATATTTGTGATGCAGTTAATACAAATAAGAGGCCTGCCTCTTCGGGTCATAAACTTTTGTATAAAATGGTAATATACTCTGAGAAAGTCACTTAGACTGATGAAATTTGTTCCAGAAAGAGGTGGTTTTTAGCCTGGTAACCTAGCTCAGGTTATAAATCTAAACATGTTACCTTTTTTGGTAACAAACATCAGTTGGAAAAGGGAAGTTAAAACACAACAAAAAGACCAAAGCACCTTATTCATTTCCTTTGACAAAACCTAATAATGGAGGATTTCCTTGTTCTTTGCTGTTTTCCACCCAAAAGCTTGCTCATCATGTTGTTTAGCCTTACTTTTCTGGTGGTGGTGTTGGTGGTGGTGGTGGTGGTGGTGGTGGTGGTTATTGCAAGTAGAAAAGGAATTTATTTAAATATTGAGTAGGTCAGGAAATCACCAGGAGTATTAGAGAACCATGCTTGAGAAATCATCAGGACCACAGGGTATCCACACATAACCACAGCCTTCATCACACCAAAAAGCAAGTGCAGGTAGGATGCTGCATCACCACTTTCATCAGCAGCATGCAGTACTGCCACTACTGCCAACAGAATGGATTCTTCGCAGTCTCTGTCTCTGTGTGTGTGTGTGTGTCTCTCTCTCTCTCTCTCTCTCTCTCTCTCTCTGTCTTTTTCTCACTCATATCACTGTCACTGCTCCTGGTTCAAAGTCCTGGGTAGGACCCTCTCCTTGGCTGAGTCTCATTCACTTAATCATTCTCTAGTTGCAAGGGAGAATGGGAAAATGAGTACAAATTTTTACAAAATCTTTTCTTATCTAATCTTTATAATGAAATGAGGGTTCTGTGTCTTTCTATAGTCACCCAATGGAGAATTTCCCCCAAATAAGAAGGTTCAGATCTTGTACAGAAAAATAATAATTGTCAACTCCAACCCATTCCTTTGCCTACCGAATAATGACACACATACACTTTTTTTTTTAAATGGCATTTTCCTAACCAAAATACACAACAAAAACACATTTCTAACACATTCTCTTTCTAATGGGATATAACTCAAAGCCTTATTGGTCACTACAAACAGTTTCATTCCCACTCTAGTTTCATTACAACCTTGTCTCAATAATCTGCAACCTATTTAAGTTTTACTCTTAATAACATACTCTATTGAAATAATGTAGAAAAGGAAGAAAGAAATTTTCAATTTAATTGAAATATATAAACCTTCACATAAGGAAAAGAGGTAGATACTCTTTATTCAACATATTCTACAGAAAAACTATCAAGCAAGCTAGAGAAATTTTGATCAATATAGAATCTTAGTGTCCTATTAAAATGTACACATGCAAAAACAGACTTTAAAACTGTTCATTTCCTGGTTCGAATTTGAGTAACAACTATGATTGTAATTTATCAGTGGATATATAATTCTGAGTTTCACTTTGCTCTTAATAGAATGTTGCATTTTATTGAGATTTATGAATTCATTATTCTTGTAGATGATTTAATTATATAGTCTTCTCTGTGTTTTGCATACAGAATTGCAATAAGCAGGACTTCCAGCATCATGAGGGTTCAAAATGAAGCATAAAATCTGGTTAAGTTACATAAATAATGATGTACTTCAAAAAGCCATATATGTGATACCTATCTCCAGAGTGTCTGCCTACTTCAAATAAAATAGTAAACATTCCTCTCTAAGTGTGCAAAATAACACTTCTTAAAAATTCTCTCCAGGATTGAATAACATGGGGTTCTGACTTCCTTTTGAAATACTGAATCACCAGACACATTTTTATGTCTTCCTCTAGAAAAATTTTATTGTCACAGACATTTAGCTCTCTTCTATGAGTAAAACAGTGCACTGGAATCAGAATAAAAGCTGAAATGAACCATGGAGAGACATAATCTTATCAAATACCCTCCTATTACAGATGAGAAAGATGGCCAATAAGATGAGATTATTTTCCCAAGGCTACATCTCTAGCATCAGCCTTATTGCTCACAGACCTTATGGTAGATTCCTCTTAGAATCTTTGTCAGAGATGACAGTGTGAAGCAGGTGTGAGAGTTATATGAAACAGAATTGCTTGTAAAGAATTTCATTCTCTTATAGACCCTCTCTCTCCATCTCTGGCATCCCCATGCTTTGGTGAATACTATGGTCTTTGGATTGGAATTTTATGGACCCACGACAAGAATAACATTAGCAGTCTTTTATTCTTCAGAATACTATCAGATATTCTATTTAGAATCATTGAATTTTTTAATCAAATGGTGATGTAAACATCTAGCTAGTGGCATTCAGTCTCGGCTGCATAGTAGAATCTCCTGGGAAGATTAGAAAATCACTGATGCTGATTTGACCCACAGATTCTGATTTAATTGGTCTCAGGTGTGGTCTGGGCATTAGAACTTTAAAAATGTCCCCAGATGATCCAAATGTACCATGGGGGTTAAGAACCCTTGATCTAGTCTAGCTACTCCCCAACTCTCCTCCACATTCATTTTGTGAATAAAGTGAGACTTGGAGAGTCTGAGAGTTTATGACTTCAATTTAGCCTTGTTTTCCTGATGAAGAGGCAGGACCAATGACTAAATTTGAGATTTTCACCAGCAGGGCTTCTTTGGGCTGTCAGGACACCGAAGCATCTGTCCTTGGGGCTCCTGGAATGATCACACAGGATAAGCCTCCATTGCTGAATCAAGACATCTATATAAGGTTGTCATGAATTACCCCCATTTTGTAGATGATAAAATCTGTGGTCAGATAGATTTTCATAAGGTCACATTTTAGGTTCTATGGGAGCTTTTGAATAAAATCCTATTATAATTACCTCTAAAGTACATCCAAATTATTTTATTAATAGAAGCCATATTCCTTAGCACTTAAAACAATTGATTCCCAGCCTCACTTATGAATTAAATGAAAAGAAGCATTCTTAAAATAAAAAGTGAAATGTATAAAGGTATACACTTTTTCCCTTGCAGCCATGTACAGTTAATAAGGTTGGTTTGTGTTTGTGTGTGTCAATAATTCATTTGTAATGACATCCATATATAAAAGCATTTTTGTTATAGTAAAATCTCATAAGAAACCTAAAACCTAATGGGAAGTATTGAATTAGTATGAGTAAAATGCATAAGTCATACGTAAAAGGATCATACATAAATAATGCATTTGTAAATTCTATTCTGAGAATGGACGGTAATTTTGGTTTCACTTGGAAGGCTTGTTTGAGTCAGCATTGCCTCATGAGCCCACTGACATTTGGAATACTGTTGGCAGAATTCTTCCTGTCACCACTAGATCTGTGGCTAGAGCCTGGCATTGAAGTGGGGTGTGGGGATGGTATAGAGGAACAACGCCTGTGGTTGATGAGAATGGGGTGAGTGCATAAAAATGGGCCATGCTTGATGGTAATTCACAGTGACTCACACTCCAGCCTTTGAGGAGACAGTCACATATTTCACACTGTTGCTGCTTTTTTATTGTAAATCTAATGATTTTTGAAAATGTGCCACTCTGGGCGGGCAGCCACTTCCTTAGTGTTCCAGTTTCCTTCCAATTCCTGGCCAAACCCAGAAACTAGTGGGTGTGTTCCTCTTTGAGCCCCTGCAGTAGACCCTGGCTATCCATCTGCCTGCTGATAGACAGTCCCTATACCTGTTGTGTAGGGAATTTTAATTGGTTATAGTCTTGGAAATTTGACAAACTGCCCATAAACCTGCTACCTCCATCCTTTTTCTATGGTAAAGGCGAGAGAAAAAGGGTCTAAGAATTGTGTATCTCTTTTATGGATATGATTGATTTCATAGGTATATCAATAGATATATCAATATGTGCATAGATAAATAATAGTTCTCTCTCAATCTATGTGTCTGTCTGTCCCTCTCCCTCTCAGCAAAGAAAAAAAAAATTGAAAGGAAATATACCAAATTGGTAAAGTTGTCTTTGGACAGTAGATGGGTTTTTTCCACTTCCTTGTTACCATGCTTTCTTTATGTTCAATTATGAGCTATTTTATTTATATTTAAAAATATAAAATATTTTCTTGTTAAGTATAAACCATCTATTCTTTTGGTCTATGGCGAACAGTCTAACTAAGGTGCTGATTTACCTTAAAACCAAGAAGGTGGGTTACTTAAACCTCTATTTCTTCACAGATAAAGTGAAAGATTGGGTTAGCAAAGTATATTTAGAGAAAGTTGGGAAGTTAAAAAGATATTGCTGGCTATGAAAAGGCAACATGAGGGATCCTAGTGATGATGAGAATATTTTGTGTCTTGACTATTGATGTCAACAGCCTGGTGGTGATATTGTACTTTTTTTTTCTTGCATGATATTATCATTGGGAAAAATTGAGTAAAGGATCTCTCTATTATTTCTTATAACGTCTTGTGAATCTACAATTATTTAAAAATAAGTTTAATTTATTATTATTTTTAATGCCTACAGAACCTGGTCTTCCTAGGTGGTCTCCCATTCAAGTACTAACCAGGCCCAACCCTGCTTAGCTTCCTTCCGAGATCAGATGGTATCGGGCTTATTCAGGGTAGCATGGCCATAGACAAGTTTAATTTTAAAAAGTCCCTAGAAAGCTCTGGTATTTCTTAGGTGCATTAAAGACAGAAAACTTCATCATTATTATTCATCTCAGAATTGTTCTGGGGCTGAATATTTAATATTCTCTTTTCATGATTTTCATATAAAATTTTTGTTGTGTTGTCTTTTAATACTTGAGGCCACAGACATGCACTTCAGAATAACTGAATAACTGGAAGAATACTTTGTCAAATAAGAATATGTATTGTTGGGAGCCAAATCTCCATGGGCCCCATGTTTCAGCACATCTTATGAGCAATGCACTGACTGCTCTTTATTCTAGATGATCTCTTCAGGGAGGTTTGTTTAGCCAACAGCCTTGGGAGGTAGAGTGTCTCCCTTCAGAGCAAAGGACAGGCATTCTTATTACCCATTGAAAAATATTTAGGTTGCCTAAGTTCAGAGTTCCTCTCTATAACACAACCCAGTGGCTATGCAGGTGTCATCTGGATCCCTTTGTATCACTTTGTAGGAATCGAAGCTCAGGGAATTAGTGTAAAAAAGCTGATATCAGGCTATTTCTACTGCTGTAAGTTATAGATTGTTCTTTTCCTCTGACCCCAAAGTCTCATGTCTTCTGTCAGCATCCATGAAACTATACCAGGCTAACTTGTTAAGTTGCAAGTAGGGTAAAATCTCAGACCCTTCAGAGTTCTTGACAGTTTTGGTGATGAGGACAGAGATGTAACTTTCTGGAATAGGAAGGATGACGGCCTTGCAAGCTAACTAATGAGATTTGAAGATGATCCATGGGAAACGGCAGGGAGCATGCAGATGAAATTTTATGACCAACGAAGAAATAAATTATTTTCCACTTTATTTCCTACTAATGAGGAGAAATTGGGAATTGGATTGTTAATAGATGATAAGTTCCAAGACAGTTGCTCAAATGGCGCCCTGGTGGTTGCTGACTGTGCTCCATATGGAGGACTCCCCTGTCAATCTGGCAGTCAGCGTCAGGTCCACACTCCCTTGTAACAACTAGTACCAACATTTATCCTGGGTAAAGGACAGAAGGTTCTTCCCCTTTCAAATAACAGTTGCTGAGATCTGCTCTTACACTTAGTATGAAATGAGGGAAATTCATGACTGTTATGAGCAGAAACCGGGTAGATCATTAGAACTTGGGCTGGTTTGTGAAGGAGATAGAACGTTTATGAAGAAAGGCTAGCAACAACCATGTGTCTTATGGCTCAAACCCTCCAGTAGCCCATCTGAACATCTCTAGATCTTTTTGGAGACTAGGGTTAAAGGTCTCAGATTTTTTTGTAGCAAGTCCTGGTTGCTATTTAGCCAGGAATGTTTCTCTGAGACAAACCAGCTCCCATAGAAAACCATAGATGAGGCATTGACTAGTATTTGGGCTCTATCTGCAGTGGATTGAGTTTATTTAAAATACCGATCAACTGGAGAATGAGAATCTGATTTAAAGAAATATAAATACTTGTGGTCAGTCTTGCCACCCAGAAAAATTCACCTTACCCTGATGTGGAATACAAGATGAGAACATGAGATGTATGAGTAATGGGCTAACAGTTGTCCCAGATTATGGTGAACTCCTCAAAGAAGATCACAGCTGTGTGAGCCATACTTGAGTCAGAAGAGGGTACAAACCCCATGATCCCAGGAAACAGTGTGACTATGACTGCAGAATCAAGGGTTCTCAAGGCTGAAAAATAATATTAGCCATGAAGATGTCAACACCCAATACAGAGCACTGTGAGAGCTAAGAACAATAGAAGTTCCCTGGGTTGAGCAATGAGCCTCTGCTATACTGTTTGAAACAAAGTAAATGAAAAACCTTGTTTAATGGACAGAGGCTCTGCTCTGTATTAGTCTGCTCAGGCTGGCATGACAAAATACCATGACTGGGTGGCTTAAACAACAGACATTTATTGCTCATAGTTCTGGAGGCTGGAAAGTCCAACATCAAGGTGCAGGCCAGTGGCTCCTGGTGAGAACCCTCTTGGCTTGCAGCTGATGCTTTTTCACTGTCTTCACATAGGGTGGGGGGCAGGGGTAGGATGGTGGGAAAGAAGGAGAGAGAGAGGTAGATATCTAGTCCTTTGTTCTCTTTTCTCCTTATAAAGACACTAATCCCATCACGGGGGCCCTACTTTCATGACCTCATCTATACTTAATGACCTTCCAAGGGCCCATCTCCAAATACCATCACATTGGGGATTATGGGTTCAGCATATGAATTTGGAGACAACACAAACATTCAGTCCATAACAGTCACTATCAACTTTCATGCCACTGATTCCTCTCTCCCACTCTACCCCCATCTCAGTCGCTTTAAAGGAGGAAAAGAATTAGAGGTGATGCTGAGGTCTCTCTATCCACAAGGGGGATCAAAGGCCACACTCACCTGTCTAAGTATAGGGATTTGGTGGGAAGGAGAGGCTTAAAATTGTGTGGTTCTGTTGGATATGGGTGCTCAAGGCAGTATCCTATCTGGTCCTGTGAGGAGGGGACTCCAAATTCAACTGATGGAATTTGGGCAAAAGAGAAGGGAAGCTAACGTGGACTTGTACCAGGGAGATTTGGATCAACTCAGCATACTGTTGTTATGGATCCAATGCTCAATGTATAATTGTTACTATGTTTTACATACTTGTATCATAAGGTCCATAGGGGATTCTTCCAATAGAAAAGAGCCACATTTAGAGAAATGCTAGTGGAATACATACTATTGCTCCTCAGCCCACCTCCCTGACCCTCCTGGGTGGTCTAACACAAACAGTACAGAATTCTAAGGGAGAACAGACTTTATTAAGAATTTAAAGGCAGCAGGGATCATAAGAGATGCAGTATCTCAACATAATAGTCCTTTACAGCCAGTGACAAAAGCTAACAGGAGCTGGAGGCTTACTGTAGATTGTTGCCAACTGAATTCAGTTGTTGATCCCAATGCCCCAGCTGTTCAGGCATTGTGACTATAACTGAATCCATTACACAGACCAGCAGCACTTGGCATGCTGTCTTGAACATTGCCAATGCCTTCTTTGCCATACCACTGGCACCTAAGAATCAAAAACAGTTCCCATACACACTGTAAGATAAGCCCTCCAATATACATTTGTAGCATTCCTTCAGTAGTACCCAAATTTCCCTGCTATGTGCCACTATGGAGGAGTCTGAATTTAGTGCAAGTGCCTCTACCTCTGGTGTCCAAAGCTTTTGTTATGTAGATGACATCCTTTTGATTGGCAAATCAGAAACAACAGTCTCAGTGGTATTGACTGTGATATTATCATACCTCTGCCAACAGGTGAAGCTGATAAATTCTGACAAAATAGGGGAGCAAGCTTGCCAAGTAAAATTCCTTGAGACTATTTGGGCACATTACAATGCCATCATTCTGACAGGAAAAAATGGCTCTCTTCAGCCTTACCACCACCATCAAAAAGGATACCTATTACCTTAATGGATTCTTTGGGTACTGGAGACAGTATATGCCTACTGAGTATTCAACTTGTTCCTTTATATCAGGAAACTGAATGAAGCCTGCATTAGAAGCTTTCCAGTGAGATGTGATATGCATTCTACTTTTGGGGCTCCACAATCATAATGAATCCTCTGAGCTATGAGTCTCTGGGACTAATTATTTTGCTGACTGGAGCCTCTGAGGCAGCCTCCACTCAGAGTCAGTCCTTTGGGTTTTGGACTTGTCACTTCCATGAGATGGTGACCAGGTACACACATTATGAAAAGCAGCTGTTAGCTTGCTATTGAGCTTTCGTTGAAACTGAATGCCTTATCCATGGAGACCTCATGACTCTTTATCCTATGTTCCCATTTTGTGTTCGATCAGCTTTGACTCAATGACTAACATGGTGAGAAGGCCCAGCAAGCCTCACTTGTCAAATGGATATGGTACGTTTGAGAACACAGCTTGCCTGCTCCCATGGCATGTTGGCCTTACTCGAAAAAGTGTATTTCTTTGGGGGAAAACTTCATCCCCATTCTACCACCTGAAGCAAAGCTGCTGGCTCAGTAGGATCCTTGACTCATAGTGGTTCCCCTAAGTGCCTAGACATGGTTCACTGATGATTGGCTAAGCCAATACCTGATAGTGTCCACTGGGCTGCCTTGTCTGTTTAACTTTAGTACCAGCTATTACGAACCAAAACGTGGTCATTCCACTCTGTAAGCAGAAATCAAAGGCATTCTCAACTCAAGCCAGTACTCTTCTTGATGAATCTAGTTATATTTTTAGTGTCTTGGGCTATTGACCTAGATGCACTTTGAAAATTACAGACTGGCAGATTAAAGACACCTATCTTTGGGGTTGTGAACTGTGGAAACAAACTGTGGCTGCTGATGGAACTGTCTGGGGTATTCACATAGCTAGCCACACTCAGGGCCCATTCTCTGATGAGACCAGCTGGAATCAAGCTGTCAATTAAGCTTGCACCCCTCCGGTTGCCACCATGGCTGTCTGACTCCATCATCACACAGGACATGGCAACATCTACCATCACAGACTTGGCACAAAGTAAAGAACTTTGTTTTTGATGCAGAGGCCACCACTGCATGCCAGGGTTAGGATTCCCGCCATAAGTTGACCCATGGCATTGAGGTGAAAAAGGCCACATTGAATCAATTGGCCCTTCCAGGGGCTGTCATTGACTCTTCTCAGGTTTCAGCATTGTTATTATAGTTGAAACAGTTGCCCATACCACAGTGACCCCTGAAACTTATCTGTAACACTTTTTTTGGTTTTCTGGATGATTTAATTCCAGTTATGGAGCACCTTTTATCACAAAAGCTATTCAACAAAGTGCTGATAGTCAACATTTTCAGTGGCATTCCATGCTGCCTACAATCCACAGGCATCTGATATTGTTAACCAATGGAATGGCCTCCTCAACGCTTCAAAAGATTTCTGAGTCAACTGTCCTCACCCCATCCAGGTTCCTACACCTGTGTAAGGCAGTTTGGTTACTGAATCAGCTGTCTCCAGAAAGTGATCATCTCTCAGCTGCTTAATAGATAATATGACAAAAGTTGTGGGGAGATCTTTTTTTGGAAACTCAGGAGTCTGCCCTTACAATTCCTGGATATGGTGTGTCTCTTTCCCCTAAAGCAAATGTTGGCTGGCATTGTTTTTACATTATCTGGGTGGCAGCCTGTTCAAAATGGGGCCTTGGGAAATTAAAATTAATTCTGGTTCAGATATCTGGATCCTCTTTTTGGATAGACTTGTTCTAGATCATCTGGATAATGACCATTTGGTTGAGTACACTGCTCACTGAGTCCCTATGTTGGCCTACAGGGGCCAAAATGGAGAATATAATGGGTCTCTGTAAGTTTTATAAAAATGTCCTTATCCTTCTTTCACCTACCTGATCTAGACAAAAGGTCTGGATGCAAGTGGGAGATAATTAGAAAAAAATTATAATTACTAGGATGGATGCACTGATTTTATGGTGGAACCTGGGACCCTAGGAAGTTTGAGGAAGGGAAGGACACTAATAATCTTTAAAAATCACCCTGAAGCCTTCCCCATGAAAGAAAGTGCCCTGTGCATTGAATGCCTTGTCTTTAACTGGCTGCCGGGTCTGCCATCCTCTGCTGGGCAATTCAGACAAAAATTTGATCTTTATACAACTTAACCTTGCCAAGAAGTCTAATGGCGGCAGCAGGAGATAGCCCCAGTTCTTGCAACACTTGTCAACAACTCTGGATGTCTTCACACTCTCATTCTTTTTTAGGCATCAATTATTCCATGTAGCAAACAGATGCCACTCTACAAAAGGACAGATCTGACTGAGGTGGTCCCTCCAAAACCAAGAATTAGACTCAGTTATTCTGCTGCACTGAAAACTCTAATGCCTACCAGCCAGCCAGCAGACTATGATCTCCAACTGATGTAGGTCTCACGTGAGTGGCACCAACAATTGCAAATGTATTTTCTTTCTAGGGTACCATGTGCATTCCAGAGACTATAATTCTTATGTGGAAGCCAGGCATTAACTTGCCTCTCCCCATGATCTTCAAGTGTTTGCAAAAACAAAACTTCAGCCCTGAAAAGTATTCAGATAATTTCAGCTTACCAGCCAGCATTGTTATAGATGAGAGAATTACTCAAGACTTCCTCCTGTGCAAATGCTAACACATCCTACTCTAGTTGGAGTAATGCCTCAAGCCCAGGGGATTTCCAAGGTAGAATCTGATGATTTATAGAATTTGTTTAAATAGGGACTCAGGGGGATATGGATGCAGTTGACTTTGTAAGTTGATCTCATCCTGGTGCTTGGAGTCCTGTTAATAGTAGCTTTAATTAAATACTGTATAAGAAAATTTGAATAGATTTGGTCTTAGCATCTGTCAGTCAGAATAATCAATGCATGGGATATTCATGAGAAAATTTACCAGAAGCCGAGATGGTTGGGTTGAAGAGTGTCCCCTAAAAAAGATATATCCATGTCTTAGCTCCCAGAATCTATATATGTGACCTTATTTAGAAAAAGTGTATTAACAGATTAAGAATCTTGAGATAAGATTATCCAGATAGGGCCTATATCAAATGACAAGTGTCCTTATATGAGACATACAGAGGAGAGATGTAGGAGAGAAAAGGAGGAAGAAATTGGAGTGACACAGCCACAAGCTAAGGTATACCTGGAGTCCCCAGAAGCTGAAAGAGGCAAAGAAGGGTTTGAGCCTTTGGAGAAAACATGACTGTGCCAATAGCTTGATTTCAGATTCCTTGCCTCTGTATGAAAATAAATCTATGTTGTTTTAAACCATCCAGTTTGTGGTAATTTGTTAGGGCACTCTCAGGAAACTAACACAGTGGTATTAAACTGAGGATTAGATATTGTTGGGGCAATTTTTCCATGAGTATCTCATTTTTCCATGTGTCTTGCAAGCAATGCACTGATTGCCCTTTGTTCTGGATTATCCTTCCAAGTAACAGTCTTGGAAGATAGCCATAGTGTCTCCCTTCAGAGCAAAGGACAGGTACAAGTACTGCCTCTTATAAAAGATTCAGGTTCCCTAAACTCAGGGTTTCTTCCCTGTAATGCAATCCACTGTGTGTGCAGGAATCTTCCTGGCCCTACTCATATCACTTGTGAGAACTGGGTTTTGGGGGACTGGTGCAAAATGCTTCTGCTTTGGCTACTGCTGTTTGAGTTGTAAATTGTCTGTTGTCTCTACCCCAGGAGTCTCCTATCTCCTACCAGCATCCAGGAAACTGGCAGATCAACTTGTTAGTGAATGTAGATTAAATCTCACTCTCTTCACAGTTACTGACAGATATTATTCTTAAATCTTCTGTAATTAGTCTGTGAGTACCACTTTAGTTCTGTCCCCACCCTCTGTAAATGCCTAATTTAATTCTGTCCCCCCCTACAATTCTCTAAAATTATGTGAACGTTATTTGTCAAAGAAGCACATGAATTGTAAAGAGGTTGATTTATTATAATAGTTCATATTTTCATCAGTTAGAGAAGGGGAGTAAAGAAGGAAATATTTGCTTTTGAAAATCTGCTGAGTCAAGGAGTGAAGACGTTGATGAACGTAGGAACATGAACAAATTTTATTATCTTTATAAAGTCATGTGTAGTCAAGAATTCTTTAGTTAGAATATATCATCCCTACTTGTCACCTCAAATTAAATGGAGAGTTGATTTGTTGACAACTTTTCTTCAGGCAAGAGACACATTCCGTTCCCAATTACCAACTCCACCCCAGCCCCAGAGCTGAGATAAGGACTAGTATTGGTGCATGTTGAACTTTGTGAAATGACTAATTGGTGCCATTTGTGGTTATATGTTATAAATGCATCATATCAACAATCCTGTCAGCATTCAAAACTAGGCAGGAGAAGGGAATAGGAAGCATGTTTTAGTTAACAAGCCTAAGCTGGTCAGGGCCGGCTGTAGGCATAGTCATGAAACTGTTGAAGCTTGTCTCTCGCACCACCCACTCCTTTTCTCCTTTTAGCACCTTTCTCATGCTAGCTCCCAGCTCCTGTCTGTGGTGCCAAAGCTCTGGTCCTCCCCCAGTCCCTAACACACCATTAAAACATACCTGCTCAAGAATTTCCAAATTGTCTTTATTGCAGAGTTACAGTATCTCATTCATCCTTGTTTGCTTTCCAGTTAAATCACTCGGGGAAAGCCTCAGAAGACCCAGGTGGGCAACAGTATACACTGAAAGCCATCTATATGCTAAAACCTGGGAAACCGTATCTTTGATTGGTTGAATTGAGAAATCAATTTCTATACTGTGTATGTACACTCTGCCTTTTTGAAGAAGCGGCGAGGAGTGGGAGGTGTGGCCATGAAGAAGTGGGAGGTTTAGATCTGGCTGTAATCTTCCCCTCGCTTTAAGGAAGGGAGGGTGTGAAAAGCAGAGGGCGGGACTGCACTGCACGAAACAGCTTCCTTCTCATCCTCGCGAACTGCGCTGCCTGCCTGCAGGACTTCACTCTTGACACATTTATTCTCTGACTTCCACTCCTTGTGTGCAGCGTGGATGAGTGTGGAGGGCGTGGGCCGTCTGGTCCTCTGGAAAGGCTCAAAGGCAGTAGGAGTAGTACACATGAATAGAGCCTCTGTTTATTAATCTTTTTTAAAATGGAGAGACAACCAACCAACCATGACAACGGTCGCATTAAGTCTCTTTCAGTCATAAAGGACAAAAAAAAAAAACAAAGTAGTTTCATTAAAAATGGATTTATGGACTCATAAAGTCCAGGTGTGGAGTACATATCAAAGGCTCAAGAAACTCCACTGTTGCCAGCAAGTATCACCCCCTTTCTTTCTGTGTCTCTGCCTCTTCTCTACCTTCTGCTTTTCTATGTCTGCTTCCTCCTCTCCTATGCATATGGGTGTCTTTCCTGTGGGGTGGGGGTCAGAGAGCTCCAGGCTTTTGTTATCCTTGCTTAGCAATTTTAGAAGAGAGGGTAGTTTTCTTCAAGTACTCATATATAATCTCCAAGATAAGGATTCTCAGTTCTAGCTTAGGTCACATACCTGTCTGGGGACCACTTTCTGTACTAGGTAGGCCTGGGTCACACACCCAGTTCTGGAAGTGATAGTCTCCCCAGCGCTACTGGAATGAGGCAGACTAAGCTCCCCAAAGGATGGGCAGTTCTTTTGGGTAGGGGGAGAATGAAACTGGGGAGGTGGAGAGCCTAGCCAAATCTCAGAATAGTTAGATGCCACTTTAAAGGCTCATGCAAATGCAGCTCTGATATGAAAAACTGGGGTGTTTCCATATCTGTACACCTGGTACTTGAGTAGCTCACCACTTAATCACACAGCTGGCCTGGGCTTAGTCTACTTATCTCTGGAGTTTTGGCCAATTTCTGGTTACTAGTGTCGGTGGCAAGCACTTTACAAGAAATATCCACTGTCGATGCTGCATCATGTGGAATTGAGTCCCTTTATAAGTTTCAAGGAGAACAGGACATTTGAAGCATTGCTGACTTGATTTCTACATCTTATGTCACATTCATTGGCAGTCATTAGGCTAGAGGCAGCAAATAGTGGCCTACATTCTGCCACTCTCCACTCCCATGCTCCTAGCAGATATAAATAACAAATCAAAGCACTCTTTCCCACTGAGCCAGAAGGGGGGCCTCAGAATCATTCCAACAAAGTTCTCTAGACAGTCACTCCCTGGTATGTGAGTTTATATTACGGTGAGACCTATTCATTATTCCTGTGCTATGTTGTCACAAGCTGATTAATTGATAACCTCTATTATGCCTTGGCCAATCAGCTGGGGTAGGACCTGTATGTGAAGTTTCCATTGGTAAAATTGCATATAGACTGCACTAAATTGAAAAAGGTGTGTGGGCCTGTGTTCTTTGCAGGATGTAGCAAATGCTGAACATAGTGAAAAATCCTCTTATTAAGATATTGTGTGAAAATGCATACTAGAACAATATGTAACCTTTCAGGCACAACAATGTTATTCAAGGTAATAGATGTCTAGTAGATATCCAGATATTTTCCAACTCTCAGTATGTATGTTATCTTTCCACATTTCTTTATTTAAGGAGGAATAAACTGAAAAAAAAATAGGGACCATATATTTTTTTAAAGTATGAAAAGCCTGGGTCTGAAGATACAGAGCAAATCTATATTTTAATGAAAGTTTATTATAGGAAAAATGGAAGTCAACTTTGGAAAGCAGCTTCTTTGTGATCTCAAACAATAACAAGAAAATACTAACTTTACAAAATAATATGAAAGACACAAAAAAAGCAATAGATTTGACTGTGTAGAAAACAGAATTTTAAATGTAAAACACAAATTTAAGAGTCTTTCCAAAAACATAGAAGCATCAGGATGAAGAACATAAATGATCTGAATTAAAAAACTAACAAAATTTAGTATTGGATATATATATAAACCCACTCTAGGTCCAGATAGTTTTATAAACAATCTCTACCAAACATTTAAGGAATCTTTATCATGTATACACCATTTTGGAGAATAGAAAAAAGAATAAATTTCTCCAACTCATCTGTGAGACTACAAAGATTCTCAATATCAAAACCAGATAAGAACAGGAAAATAAAATTATAGGCCAATTTTATTAATAAACAGATTTTTAAAAATATCTCTATAAAATATTAGTAAATCAAATCCAACAATATATAAAACAAGAGTACATCGCAACCAATGCAAGGATATAGGATGTTTTCACATTAGAAAATCTAATATAATGTATTAGCAAATTAAAGAGGATAAACCATCTCAGTAAAGCAGAAAATGCCCTATGTAAAGTTCAGCATTCATTTATAATTTATAAGAAGAAAGATTTAAACTAAGATTAAAAGGGAATTTCCTTAAAATGGTGAAGAGTATCAGTCAAAAATGTACATCACACATGATACTTAATTTTGGAATGGCAAATCTTTGCCTTTACAAAGCAGGAAAAAAATGCCAACTATCAACATATCTAATCAGCATTGTACTGGAGATCTTAATTGTACAGTAAGAAAAGAAAACAGTAAAAGGGATAAGGCCAAAGAAGGAAGAAGCTGGCCTTTCATTATTCACTGATAACATGAGTTTCTACATAGAAAATCCAAGAGAATCTATAGAAAGATTTTTTTAAATGTGTTATTAAACACTTTGTATGTTATATATTGGTATGCGCATGTGTGAATAATATTGAATGCCTATCCTCTGCCAGGTACTGAGCTACATGCAGGGTATCCAGTCATGAGAAAAAGATAAAGACCCTGCCTTCAAAACTCATAACTAGTGAAGAAGACAGGCAGTTAAACAAAATGAAAATATACAGTGAGATAAGTGTTGCTATAGGGGGAGACTTGGAGGTTGTAGCAGGAGCCTCTAATCTTGTTCAAAGAGAGGCAGGGGGTCAAATAAATCTTCCCAAAGAAATTTTGAAATATGAGCTGAGGTTTGAAAGCTGAAAGGCAGTTAGGCAAAGAGCTTGGGAAGAGTGTTCCAGCAGAGAGTGCCATTCGGAGGTGTGAGAGAGCAGAGCATGGTAAAGAAATTCTGTCTAGCTGGAGGTGGTGAGATAGATGAGTGTGAACAGTTAGGTGAAGAGCCTTGGATGCTTCGGTCAGTAGCTTGAGCACTATCCTAAGGGCAATGGAAGCCATCTGAGACATTTAAGCAGATATCATTTTAGCAAAACTACGCTAGCTGCAACGTGGAGAATAAATGGAGAGGGTTTGCCAGACTGAAGCCAAGGATATGGATTAGGGGGAAATTGCAACAATCCAGGCAAGATGATGGTAGCCTAAACAAGTGTAGAGGCTGGGAAAAACTGGATACATTTGGGATATAGTCAGAAGAGAGGGTCATAGGACTAGGAAACTGGTTGGATGCAATGCATTATGAAGTAATGGTATTCCAGTGTTTTACCTAGGATATAACAGACTGGAAGCAAATGCAACAAGATGTTAAAATTATCTGTTGTGAATTTATGGATGCTTTTTTTCTTTTTTTTAATATTATTTCCTAGTTTTCTATAAAGTATTTATTACTTTCATAATCAAGAAAAGATGATGAATAACTATTTTCTTGATCCTAATATCTATTCCTTAGGATTCAATTGTCTTCTAGGAAAACTGTTATAATAAGTTGTCCAGATGCTATTTTCCCATGTGAAATATTTTTCTCTTGAGTGTTGGTTTCCAATGGCAATTTGCAATTCCAAAGAACTGCATGGTTTGGAAGCTAGCAGTTAATATGAAAAAGTGGTAAAAGCCCAAGTTTTGCAGAAACAGGGACCTCTACTGCTTACTAGCTTAGTGGTCTTGGGAAAGTCACCTAACATCTCTCTCTGGATTTGCTACCTATCACACTTTCAGTGTCAAAATAATAATGTGAATGAAAACACTTGTCAGACACCATACAGATGTTAGTAGTTACATGGCTTTGCCTACAGGTAAAGTTCAAACTCCTTTCCTGGCCCTTAGGTCCTTAAACAACTTTCTTGAAAGAAACCCTCCAATTCTGTCTTTCCACACTTCTCACTTCTATAAAGTACTCCTCATAGCTATACTTTACTTTCTCAACCCCTTGTACATTTGAGTCTTTGCAAAGATTAAGGCAGCAGTACACTTATTTTCAAAGTAATGTCTTATAGCTTAAGCAGTCATATGTTTGGTTTGCCTGTTATCCTGGCATCTCATGCATTTTACATTTATCTTGAACAACTGTGCCCTTTATTGTGCTCAACTTTAGAAACTTTAGATCTATTTGGTCTGCTAAATCCTGGTGGACTTTGGATTCCATCCCATGGAGCTTAGACTTAGGGCAAATGATCTCTCTCTGAACTTCAGTTTACTTCTCCATAAATTGGAAGTAAGAATATCTACATTGTGGTGACATAAAACATATTCATAAAGTGACTGGCACATAGTAGGTACTCAATAAATCAATACCATTATTCCAGAGGTGCTGTAGTAATTAGTCCAAAATTTGTATTTTCCAAAAACAAGCAAAAATACATTATTGTCATCAATATGACCAGCTTTTGGGTGGAGGAAGAATATAAATTTATTTTTTAAATGATGTTTTTCATGTTCTTATATATTGTACAATTTTCTGTGCCCAGTCTATGTAATTCTTTCATAAATTCACTGGATGTAGTCCAAGTAATGGCTAACTATTCAATCAAGACAAGAAGTTCTTCAAATCTTTAGCACCCACCGAGTAAGTTATTTGAGAGAAAACTTCATCTTGGCACCTATTATTCCTCTCAATCTATTTTATATTTAAAACTAGGTTTTTAGACATAATGGGTAAAACTTATCAAAGCTGCAGAGAAAGGAAAGGTGGAGTGTTAACAACCAGTAGAAAATTCATCCATCAACCTTCATCCCTTCCTGACATAAGATGACATACACTTTCAATTAACATGTCCCCCTGGGAAGTAAAGAATAAAAAAGAACCACACATTGTGTAAATAAATACAAAATGTTTCTTTAAAGTTATATAAAAATTAAGTTTTACCCTTTCAAACATCCAGACCATGAGCTGAGTCTCAAAACCTTCAGAAGCTACTTCCTCCCTTGGGATAAGAAAGTGTCAGTAGCAGCAGCTGTCAAGTGCTTCAAAGGGCTGAGATGAGATAAGCCCCAGTATGCCTTACCCAGGACAGGGCTGGACTTCTGGGGCAACACAGTATTTCTCAGTTGGCCTTTGAGAGAAACAAGCATTTCTTTGCCCTTTTCTAAGACTAGGGAAGCAAAATTCCACTGTCCATTTTTCCTAGAATTCTGGCAAGAAATGGTGGTCTAGGGGCATTCATGCACCTGCCTTGTGAGGACTTTCAACCAGGAAACAGGTCCACAAATAGGAGAGGCACATGTGATGTGAGGAAAACTCCACAAAGAATTAGTCAGCGAGATGTTATCTTTCTTGCATAAGCAGCAATTTTCCTGTGGATTCTCTTTCCCAGAGATGAGTTAGCCTCATCTCATGGGAAAATAATTTCTTTTTCTATCTATGCTTGGGCAGCCCTGTGAAAATAAGTCAAATTAAACTATTGATATGGCCATGTCAATCTTATTCTCATTTTTTTTTCTGAGAGCCATAGGTTATCTTGTTTATAAACTACTTAGATAATTTTAAGAAATTATTTCATTTTTAATTTTTCTTTTTCTACTTTCTGATGCCTTTCTTTGACATTAAATGAGATAATTTATTTACAAAGAGAAATAGCTTTCAGATGGCTTTTCCCAGATGAGAAATTTCAAGAATAGGCTGTAAATTAAGATAATCAGATGCACCATTTCCCAGAGATGAATCAGGATTTCAAATGTTTTGGGGACTTTGTATAGAGCTTTTAAGACCTTCTAAACTATGTCTTCATTGCACTTCTATTTTTAGAGTTGGAAGGGCGAAGACACTTGTCTATTAAAAACGAAATGAGATCCTTGAGAATTAGATGTCAGTGGGTCTCCAGGAGAGCACACTCTGTAGCAGGAACACGAGCATGCCAGTCACATGTTCAGGCAGTGAGTCTGAGGCTGTTTTGGCTACAATTCAAGGGAGCACGCTGCTGGCCTGGAGCCAGAATTATGATCTGCAGAAATCATTTGCACTTTGGACTGCCTGGAAAGTGCCAGCGGATTGTGAAGCGTGCACATACAGGTAACCTCTCTGTAGGGCTCATGTACTTTCTACCTGAACTCCAGAACCAGATGTTCTTTCTTTTCCTACCTAGTGAATTTAAGTATATTCCTATTCCTGTGCTTAGTTTTTAACAGAAGAATTGGCACAATACCTGTATTCCTATACTTCATTGCAGGAGAAGCATTTGCATGAGTTTTATTAATTTATGAGCTGAATAACCATATAAACTGTTTATAGTTTTGGAGTGAGACATCAAATCAAGAGGAGATGTTTTGCATGCATCACAGGCCTGAGGATCAAGTTCATCTGTCTTGTTATCTTTGTTTTACCTCCTCATGAAGGGACAAAAGGGTAAGGATGATTAAAAACCACAGGCTTTAGAAACAAAAGCAGCCAGTAATCTACTTCCTGTTTCTACTGCTTATCAGCTGTGTGATATCTGGTAAGTAATTTTTTTTGTGCTCATATGTGTTTTGAGGATAATCACTAAAATCTCCTTAGGTGGCTGTGAGGATCACATAGTAACAATATTTGGCCTACGTGGGCAGTCAGTAAATAGTAGGTTCCTTTCTTTACCCCAAAGTTTAACCCAACAGCACTGGAAAATGTTATTCCAGCCTATTTGTTAAATATAAGTGATAACCAAATGATCCTTTTTGAACACCAGACATGCATAGGAGCACAAACATTATCTCCATTGTGTGCTCAGTACTATTAGGTACACTGAGAAATATTTAAAAACTATGAAATATGAAAATAGTACAGCTCAATAAGAAAAAGGCAACCTAATTATGCAGAGTATATAAAGAACTTTTACAACTCATCAACAAAAAAGACAAATGACCCAATTAAAAAATAGCAAAAGGTCTGAATAGACATTTTTCCAAATAAGATGACCAACAAGCACATGACACTTTACTGGCCATCAGGGACATGCAAACCAAAATTACAGTGAGATAACACTTCGCATTCACTATGATGGCTACACTTAAAAAAAAAAAAGGCATAATAACAAGTATTAGAGAGGATGTGAATAAGCTGGTATCCTTATACACTAATGATAGAAATGTAACATGGTGTAGCTACTTTGGAAAACAGTATGGCATTTCCTCAAAAGGTTAAGTATATAGTTACCATGTGACACAGCAATCTCACTCCTAGATATATACTCAAGAGAAATAAAAACACATTCACACAAAACCTTGCACATGAATCTTCATAGCAACATTATTCGTAATAGTCCAAAGTGGAAACAATCCAAATGTCCATCATCTGACGATTAGATAAACAAAATGTATACCCATATACTGGAATGTTATTTAGCAATAAAAAGGAATGAAGTAGTAATACATGCTACAACATGGATGAACCTTATACTAAGTGAAAACATACTAAGTGAAAGAAAGATCACATATTATATAATTCCACTTATATAAAATGCCCAGAATACCTTAATCTATAGAGACAGGAAGTAGATTACTGGTTGCCTAGGGCAGAATTGAGGAGGGTCATTGGGCAGTGTATTGATTTCTATGGCTGCCGTAAAAAGAATCACATTGGGTGGTTTCAAACAGAAATTTATTCTCTCAGTTCTGGAGGCTAGCAGTCCTAAATCAGTGTTGGCAAGGCCACACTCCTCCTGAAGCACCTAAGGAATAATGCTTCAGGGACCCAGAGAGGAACCCTTCCTCATCTCTAGCTTCTGGTTGTCTGCTTTCTTTGGTTTATAGAAGCATCACTCCACTCTCTATCTCAGTCTTCACATGGTCTTTTCCTCTATGTATCTGTGTTTCTGCATCCAAATTTTCCTCTTCTCATAAGGACATCACTCATGCTGATTTCAGGGCCCATTCTAATCAAGTATGACCTCTTCTTAACTGAATTAAATCTGCAAAAAACTGCTTCCATATTAGGTTCTATTCCATACCTGGTGTTAGGACTTGAACATATCTCTTGGGGAACACAATTCAACCCACAACATAGAATAGGAAGTGACTTCTAATGGACATAGCATTTCTTTGGGGGATGATATTCTAAAATTGATTGTGGTGATGCTTGCCCAGGTCTATGTTTATACTAAAAAACATTGAATTGTATACTTTAAATAGATGAATTGTATGGTTTGTAAATTATATCTCAAAGCTTCTATTAAAAAAGGAAACTAAAGCACAGTCCTTATCCTACTGTAGTGTATAGTCTAGTTAAGGAAGCCAGTTTGTTAATCTGAAATAAGG